>CM044444.1:44800817-44833906 GCA_024363595.1 Xenopus borealis
TACGAGTGCGCATATAGGAAAGCGGTTTTTAGCAAGGATGTCCTAATATGCGTTCCGTATGGAGCACGGTTTCAGTTACATAATCCTTGCAAACAAGCAGCTCTGTCTGACAGATATTTCCCTCTATCTGTTCATTGAACAAGAAATTGTACGTGGAACGCAATTCTGGACCTGCGGTATGATTGGTTTGTAGAACCATTTAGCCCCCACCCCCATGTTCTGCTCTTGTGATTGGTTGAGGGGCAGACCTTTCCTTTCCTTCTTCGCCGTGGGAGACAGCTGCAAAGATGGTAATTGTTTGTTGGGTTTATAGTACTTATCTGGTTTATAACTCTATCATCCTTCTTCTGAAACACTTGGATGTTACTGTTTTATGTTGTAGGGCCTTTCTGAGATTGATGGCAGAGATATTTCCTAATGCAAGTTGTAGAAACCTAGGTGGTTGTGGCAAGTTAGATTTGCGGCCTAACTGTGTGAACCCTCCAGTTTCTCCTGGAGCGCTACGTTTGCAATCAGCTGTAGAAAGACACGGTTTTCGCTTTGTTTCTGCTCAGCAGTGTGCACGTGCACCAATTCCATTCTTATAGTGGACACGGGTTGGTGTGGGAATCAATTAGTTTTCTCGACCAAATTTTGGAATAATGGTCCCTGCTGTAGTACTGCCCAGGCGGCATCTTAAAGTGCTGCTATTTAAACAATGAGTTCGTTGATTAATCTCGCTAAGCGAGCAGTACTGTTAGTTTAGACAGAGCAACTTCCAAGTATTTTCAGGCTAAAGTCAGGTGTACAGTGCAGCGAGTGTACAGTGCAGCGAACAGTACCCGACCTGTTGCTGAGCATCCTGTATGTCACCCAGCTTCAGAATTGATATAAAGTTTTTGCATACGTTTGGAATGTAACGTCCATTAGCTTTTTTTCAATATAATATATCATCCTAAGAAATCTTTAATTAATGAAATTAATACATTCTGACAAGCGATAGCAGAGCTCACCACACATCTTTTGAAGTCTCACTTTGGTTTCCAGCCTCTTTCATGTGGCATCAGTCTCCAAGACAGTTGGAAGTAATTTGCACTAAATCTCGCTGACCACTATTTTAAATGGATGAAATAAAGGTGGAGTTGATTTACTAACATTTGATAAGTGCAGTTGGTCCTGAGTGGAAAGACTGTAATGAAATTTAATGTAAGGATCAGTTTGTGATGGGTGGGCCATAGGTTTGGGTCGACCTCGTACAGGTCAGGTAGTCTGTGAGGACTGTGGCTAGGACTCGGGAGATAATTTTCCCATGTAATGTAAGCTTGCAGGCAGGAGGTGCCAGTTTATGAAACTTGAACAAAGGATAATAGTTTGGACCACTTTATTGGGTTTGATGTGATGACTGGACCGTTCTATAATCATAACCTTGTAACTAGAAACTTGTGTGAGTGCACTTGTACAGATAAGTAATAAGCAGGACCAGGGGATGTGCATTGTTTAGTTAACTTTTTTTATGCTTGTGGTTAATTTTGGCCAAATTAGTCCCACTTATATTTTGCTTACCCTTTGAGTGATTCTTAAAAGAACAGAAACACTAAAAAATGAAATAGCCACAAAGCAGGTTCAAGAAACTTCTTTAGCATGGAGCACCAGTGGGACATAGTCTGATAAATCCTTTATTTCATTAAAATCAAGAGTGTGGTTGGATATGTTCCCAGTGTTTAATCACACTACGACAAATAGTATGGGCATTTCCACTATAGGCAGTGGAACCGTTGAATTTTTTAAAAATTATTTATCTGTTTTTTTTTTTTTTTTTTGTTGCTCCCGCCCCCACTTCCATTCCCCCAGGTGCTCCCTCACTGCTTCCAGTCCCCTGTCCAATCCACTTCCACCATAGGCTTGGCCGGCTGTCTATTAAAGGGAAACTGTCATGGGAAAACATGTTTTTTTAAAAACGCATCAGTTGATAGTGCTGCTCCAGCAGACTCCATTTCTCAAAAGAGCAAGCAGATTTTTTTATATTCAGTTTTGAAATCTGACATGTGTACAGTGGGAAATCCATGAGGATCCCCTAACTGCACTGAGTGGCACTCGGCAGCTCATCACTATTCTCTCTCTGTATTGCGGTGTTACCGCCTTTACACAACTGCTTGGCTACCTGAACTTCTACACTGCTCACTGGGACCCCCCCCCTCAAGGACACATGATGGGGTATTCCTTCCATTGGAGCAACTGCAACCCATTTCTTCTTGAATGTGTAGTGTGTGTATAGTTAGTGAGTGTGGATGGTGTGTGTGTGTGTATAATGTGTATGTATGCCCACCTGGGTCACCACTTTGTCTGGTTTGTCTGTGTGTCCAGTGTTCCAGTCTCTTCCTACTGCAATTGCCTGTACAAGTATGTGGGCTAGTGACTTGTTTTGAAGGAACCAGCTGGGCAAAACAGGCTTTGTGACCCGGTATGAATGTGTGGCTGAGGGAGGCAAATAAATGAGTTTAGCAAGCAGGGCAAGGAAAGTCTGGTGGCAGAAGAAGTACAGCTTTACTCACTGAAACGGCTAAATGCCTATAAGGCTTAGTCCAGACGGGGACATTCGGGGGCGATCCGTCGCCTGGCGACTTTTCGCCGCGACGGATCGCCCCCGAATCTCCCCGAATAGCTAGGCACTGGCGAGGCTTAAAAACGCCTGCACCAATTCACACGGAGCGGCGCGATTTTTAAAATCGCTCCAAATTGCCTGGCGAGGTGAAAAGTCGCCAGGCGACGGATCGCCCCCGAATGTCCCCGTCTGGACTAGCCCTAAAGGTCTCTTGGAATTTGGCAGATAAGAGGAGAGGCCAGAGGGAAAAAACACTTAACGGCAAATGGGTCTGAATTTAGTGAAATAAAATACAGCAGAGAGTGGAATAAAGGAGGCAGAATGCAGATAAAAGGTTATATCCCCATTGGGACCTTTTTCAAGACCTTGAAAAAGGTCCCAATGGAGGCCGAAACGTCGGTTGTGCATACACTTTTCTAATACAAGTTTTTTGCAAAGACCCTTGGTGGTGCTCTCTCTTTTTTTGATTTACACATTCATTATACGTGCACAAGGTATATAAATACCTTTGAAACAAGTAGTAGGATGTGGGTGAGAACAGTAAAGAAAAAGAAAATATGTGAGCATGAAAAAGAAAAGATTAAAGGGATAGTTTACCTAGCAAAACTATTTTTCTTTCAGGGCAACCAAGGCTGCTGATATATTATGTATAATTCCACTTCTGTAACTTTACAAGCTTTTTAAATGCATATACTGTATATTCATTTTATTTGAAGCAAGGTAGGGGGTTCATCATATGGTAAGGACAGTGAGGTTGTGGAATAAACTGCCAGGTGATGATGTGATGCTGATTCTGTTAATAACTATAATAGGGGCTTGGATAATTTCTTTGACAGACATAATATCAAAGGCTATTGTGATACAATAACGTTAGTATAGATATGGGCATATATAATTTATGTGAAAGTATGAAGAGGTGTGTATGGAT
This sequence comes from Xenopus borealis, assembly GCA_024363595.1. Taxonomy (NCBI): domain Eukaryota; kingdom Metazoa; phylum Chordata; class Amphibia; order Anura; family Pipidae; genus Xenopus; species Xenopus borealis. The sequence goes on from CM044444.1 coordinate 44,804,327, forward strand.
GCTGGGTTGAACTTAATGGACTTTGTCTTCTTTCAACCCAATTTAACTATGTAAATGTAAAAATTAGGGTGATTCTATTTCTTGCAGTATTTAAAAAAAAAAAAAAAATTAGGTGTGGCCTATAATTGTTGGCATGGTCTAATTATACCATCCCTATGCCTTTTTGAACCCAATTCAAGCACTGGCTATAGGTGGTACAATATCACAATTTGAGCCCTTGGGTGTCCCCAACATAAGAACCTGAACACAAACTCTCTATACCTAATTAGTTTGTCTATCGATAGTCTGCATACAAATCTGGTTTGTGAATTCAGCCAGGGGTCATGGGTTTTGAGTACATGTATGCTTAGCCTGTAAAGGGGTTAAAGTGGACCCGTCACCCAGACACAAAAATCTGTATAATAAAAGTCCTTTTCAAATTAAACATGAAATACAATTTCAAGTTTTTATTAAAGCATTCATAGCTGTTTTAAGCTCATTTAAAAATCTCAGCTGTCAATCAAATATTGTCTGACACTCCTCTATGCCTTAGGCATAGAGGTGGGGCAGACAATTACTTTCACTTTCCATTCAGCACTTCTTAGATGCCACTGCTCTCCGCACATTCCTCCTGTTCTCTTAACCATTTAATTGTGTAGCCAGGACATGGGGATGCCACTCCAACTTGCAGTAAAGAGTGATAGAAGTTTATTAGAGCACAAGTCACATGACTTGCGGCAGCTAGGAAATTGACAGATTTCAAAATGAAATATAAAAAAATCAGCTTGCTCTTTTTAGAAATGAATTTCAGTGCAGAATTCTTCTGGAACAGCACTATTAACTGATGCATTTTGAGAATTTTTTTTCCCATTACAGGATCCCTTTAACCCTTTGCCTGCCAAGCACGTACCTGGTACGTTCTTGCAGGCAAGGGCTTTAACTGCCAAGCACGTATCTGGTACGTGCTTGCAGTTATGGGTGCTTTACTCTGCATCAGTGGCTTTAGCCGCCTCTGCAGAGCTTTAGCAGCATTGACAGCCCCCTGGGCAACAAGTCTGGGGGGGCTGTCATGTCGGTCCTGCGACAGGATTGTCGCAGGGCCGACCTAAAAGAGGCAGACGCATCAGATTGTGCGTCTGCCTTGCTGCACAGCTTTCTCCGCATGAAGCTCCTTCCTTACCTTGTGCTCCAGCGACGCCCACACTCTTCCTGTTTGCCGACTCTGCAGAGAAACTTCTCCAGGGCCCCTCCAGCCATCGGATCGCCCCCAGGAACAGTAAGTAGCCTTTATTTTACCTACCTACATACATATAGACACACTTACACACTTTTTTTGTTACACTTAGATGCACTTATATTACACTTATATACACTTGGATGCACTTATTACACTTATATACACACTAACACACTGTAACACAATTTTTAGAAGTGTACAAAAAGTGTATACACTTTTTACTTTTTCATTTTACCAATTTGTGTTTTTTTTTTTTAATCCCAAAAACTTTATTTTGGCAGCGTGACTATTGGATAATTGATTTGGGCCACTAATTACACTGTCGGTTAGTTATTTTGTTATTTCATTGATTTGCACAATTTTTGTGGTTTTATTGCAATTTTATCCCTGCATTATTGTTCCTTATGTATCTTTAGTATAGTTTTGCTGTTAGGTGCTTTGGTATAGAAAGATATATTTTCCCTTGTTTGATCCATTAGAATATGTACTTTCCAAAAATATATGGTTTTCTTGGGGTCTTTTTACAGTTTGGGGGTCTTACAGCAAATAACTCACAGTTGGGGCTCTCTTTTCTGCAGCTAAGTTGGCCATCGTGAAAATTCAGATGCATGTTTTTCATTTGGGATCCGTACATGCTACATACTTTGGTGCCCAATATGCTAAGAATTACCAAACTATTCAGTAGACCTCTGACGTCCATATTTAGGGTGATTTGTCTTTGTACGTAAAACATTGTGTGAGATAAATGCAGCAAACTGCAACATTTTTAGGCGATTTTCAGAAATGTTGTAAAAACCTCCTACATTTAGACACACTTAGCAGTTTGGTGTAGAAGACGTCTTTATAAATGTTGGATTCATCAGAATGTGTACTTTCCAAAAATATATGGCTTTGGGGGTCTTTGCTGTTTGGAGGGTCTTTTGGTACATAGTATGAAGTAAAGGGTCTATGTTTACAGGAGGCAGCAGAGAAAATTCAAATGCACTATTTTTATTTGGGGTCCGCACAGGTCAGCTGCCTTGGTGTATGTATATATATATATATATATATATATATAATATGCGCATATTGTGCATCAACCTGTTCAGTAGACCCTTGGTATCAATATTTAGGGAGTTTTTTCCAGTTGTATGTAAGAAATTGGGTGAGATAAATGTGGCAAATTGCATTTATTTAGGAGATTTTCAGAAATGTTAAAACCCCTGCCTTTATCGTTAAATTTAGGAAAGGATTGCAGCTTGGTGCTTTGTAGTAGAAAGACATGCATACCCATTTTGAATTTGGGGGAATGTGTACTTTCCGAAAATGTATGTTTTTGGGGGTGAACTTACCTTTGCCCCCCTCAAAATGATGTGAATCTGTTGATTTTGCATTACATGAAATGACAGACCATATGGGGGACTTCGTTTTGGGGCTTCTATATGCCACGTGCTTGGGTACACCTATACATATTGGGCATCAAACTGTTCAGAGGACCCTAGGCTTTCATATTTGGGGTGAATTATCTTGATACCTAAAAGTATGTGTGGAAATATGATGCTGCAGGGTGGAAATTTTTAGTTGATTTTTGGAAATGTCACCGAATTGACAAATTCAGGAAAGGTTTGCGGCTTGGTACTTTTGAGTAGAAAGACATGCATACCGATTTTTAATTCAGGGGAATGTGTTCTTTCCAAAAATGTATGGTTTTTGGGGGTGAACTTTTTTCTAACTTTGCCCCCCCCCCCCCTCAAAATGAGGAAAATCTGTTGATTTTGCAGTACCTGGAAATACATAACTGATAGCTCACATGGGGTGTCTACATTTTGGGGCCTCTATATGCCATATACTTAGGTACACCAATACATATTGTGTATCAAAATGTTCAGTGGACTCCTGGCAATCATATTTAGGGTGTTCTACATTGGTACCTAATGATATGTGAGAGATGCAATGCTGTAGATTGGAGCTCTGAGGTAAGTTTTCAAAAAATTCACCAATTTCTATAAAAAATTAGGACTTTAGGATATTCTCGCAACTTGGTAGTTTGGCTTACAGAGATATATTTACCCATTTTTGATTCTCCAGGATGTGTTCTTTCTAATAATGGGTAGTTTTGTAGGGTAAACCTACTGTTCGTGGAATGTTTCACCTTGAAATCAAAAGTATGCAGTTTTGTGGAGCGGTGCTTTGGAAATTTGGTAGTGTATTGCTTAGAGATTTTGAAATATAAAAGTGAGAAATCTCCATAAAACTATATATGTTTGGTATTGACGTGTTCAGGACACACTGAACTTTCTAAATCTGCTGTGTTCTCATTCATAAAATAAAGTATGTTTCTGATAGATGCGTTTGCATCATGCAAATCATTTTTTTTTTTTATACACTTAGAAGCCCATATCTTTTTACAGGAGTGGAATTACCCCAAAATTCTAGCATATTTGTCCCAAAAAAATCGATACATTGTTTTCTTGGGTAAACTAAAAGACCCTCCCAGGAAAGGCCCTGAAAGCGAAAGAGTACAAAATGTCTAAAAACTGTTCGCTTCTAGGACAAAATGGCTGGCAGTGAAAGGGTTAAAGGAAGCGAGACTGGACCTGAAAGACTTAGCTATGGCTGGAAGGTCAATGTCGTGTGTGTATCCCGAACTAAGATAGTGGGGGAAGAAGCAGGTGGGGACGGAGAGTGATGAAAAATGAAACCAAATGGTGAGCGGAAAGATCCAGAAAGTGGCCATCCTTATGAGGATGTAATGTAAAAGCAGTTCACTGCTGGAACTCAAAGGAGGAGGTTAGGTGGATAAAATGAGGGCTAGGGTTGGGAAGCAGCATCGATGTGGAAGTTAAAATCCCCAAGGATGATTGCAGGGCTGTCCGAGCAGAGGAAGAAAGAAGGCCAGGTGTTAAGTTAGAAAGGAAGGCAGCAGAGGAGGAAGCTGAAGGGTGTGTAAATGACAGCTACACGTACAGAGAGAGGGTGTAAAATCTGAAGGGCATGCACCTCAAGAGTTAAAAAGGCTGGAGGAATAGGAAAAGGATTGAACAGACAGCAAGAGGAGAGGAGAATTTTCCCCCCCACCAAGTCCAATGGTGTGGGGGGGGGGGGTTGTGAGAGAGACCACCATAAGAGTGCAGCCTCAACAGCGGTATCATTCTGTGAGAGACAGGTATCTGTTAGTGCAAGAAACCTGCTTGCTAATGATTAAAATTAAAACACAAAAGATGAAGACTATTTATAAATTGTCTCAGAATATTTCCACTTTGGAATTTTAGCAAGGTCCAGTTTACCCTAGAAACCAGTTAGCAGTTGTTGGAATGAGGGTGGAGAAGAAGCAAAGTGGAGGCCTGAGTAGAAATTTAATGAATAAAAGAACAAAAAAATTGCCTTACAGAGCTATATTTTGTTTGCCGTGGATAGTGAACCCCTTTTTAAAAATCTGGAAAGTAGTTTAAAGATGAACTACCTCTAAGAATAGGTGAAATAAATCCATTCAAGCCCTATTTTGGGAGCGTTTGTGTATTTTGCACAGTGAATACAACATAATATAATATTTATAAACTTGTTTTTATTGTAAGTGATAAAAATAGAATCACATGAAATATTTGCAGAAAATTTTTTTTTCATAGAATGTAAAATGCAGTGATTATAGCATCAAATGTAAAACATATAAACAATTTTTTCTTAACTAGTCAGTTCAAATAAACCATTTTTAACTGGTCAGTTCAAATATATTCATTATCTTTAGGAATAAATCCTATGAGGGAGGGGGGTTTAGGTGGGAAGTCAGCGGTCTATTAATTTGATGACTTCTGGGAGGTGTGGTATCTAGGTCTGATTGATTTTGTTGTATAGTTGTTATATATTGGGATGATTTCATGATCAAAGGGTGATTTCTCAAAGATTCTGTATCATACCATGATGTATGTCTGAAAGTATAAATCGTGAGGTATTTGATATGTTGTGGAAGATGTGTTATGTAAGATAACCAGGTGTTGAAAAATTTTGAGGTATTGTGTTCTTTCCTAGTTATGGTTTCCAACCAGTCCATGAGAAAGAGATGGTGTAATTTTTGTTTTACCAACATCAGTGGTGGGGGCTCAGTATGTAGCCATTGCTGTAGTATAGTTTTCCTGGCTGCTGCTGCCAATCTTCCCAATAAGTGTTTGTCTTGTTTCGTGATTTGTGTAAATGATGTAGTATTGTTAAATAAGGCCCATTCCATGTTTGTTTGGAGAGGTTTCCCAATCACCTGTGCACCATACGAGACGACCCCCTTCCAATAAGGTTGCATCAATGGGCATGCCCATATGGTATGTAGTAAGTTTGCTTTAGGGGTATGGCATTTCAAACATTTATCAGAGGAGAGATTACCCATTTTAAATCGTTTGTTTGGTGTGAGGTATGAATTATGTAGAATTTGTAGTGCCATTTCTTGATATCTGCTTGCTGGGAGTAGTGTCATAATTTTAGTATGTTGTTTTAGAATATCAGATTCTGTAATATTGGGTATGTCTTTTGTCCACTTAAAGTTAGGTTTATCTTCATTGTCTGTCTATTAATGGTCTGATGGTTTGATAAATGTTTGAAGTTGTGAGTTTCTTGTTTTTGTCTTTCCAAAGTTGGTTGAATATGTTACTTTTATCATTATTTGACAGAGATCTTATTGATGCATTTGCAAAGTGGATGATCTGCATGCTTAGGTAAATATGGGTGTTTGTAAATGGAAATTTTTCTATTAGTTTATTTAAAGAAAGTGTTGTGTATGTTTTGTCTAGTAGGTCGTGTATGTTGTTTAGACCGTTTGCACTCCATTGATAGAGAACAGGATTTTGTATTCCAGGAGGGAAGTTTTTATTATCTATCCACGATATATAAGGGGAAATATATGGTGCAACATAATATAATAAATGTGCACTTCATTTCTCAGAATGACACAGTGACCATCAGAACAAGAAAGTTTATGACAAACAGACTTCTGCAGCGCAAGCAGATGGTAAGAAAACTATTTCTATTCATATTTGGGTGTGGGGGTCCTACAAATTAAAGGTGAAAGTAATCAAAATGTCAGCTGTGATTGGGCCACTGTTATGTCACTTAAATTTAAAGATGTACAAACCATATGCAATTCTCGGGTGACTGCAGGCCCAATAAATAGATTGGTAAGCCTCTTGTCTGGCGACAAATCTGAGTTGCACGCATCAAATTAGATTGAATGAAAAGTCGCAGGTAAGAACTACACAACCTACTGTTGGGTGAAGACGCTGCTTACTGCGTCCACATCCATCGGTCGCGTTGGATTTAATGTAAGTTTACCTGCGACTTTTCATTCAGTCCAATTAGAATATTGACGCCTGCATCATGCCAATACTTTATGGCAAAGTTAAAAGTAGCTTTCAAAGCTAATATTATAATAGATGTAAAAAACTGTTTCATTTCAGTATCTCTTTAAAGAGATGCTGACACCTGAAATTTAACTTTTTTTTTTTTTTTTTTACATCTATTATTATATTGGCTTTGAAACTTCTAACTTTGCCATAAAGTATTTGCAGGATGCTTTTACATTACCTGTCTGATCCACCATGTCCCTGTATGAGGGGGCTGCCATATTTGTGCAGCAGGCATCTGTTATCATTGGAAACTGTAACTAACAGACTGAGATGGGTCTGTTAGGTTGGCAAAGTCCGTGTCAGAGAGTCAGGCTTAGACATTTCAGCAAACCGTTATATACAAAAACAAACCTCTCCGCATAAAATGATCAACATGACCTATAAGTAACATTTAATGTACATTCCTATGTTAAAATTCATTTTTTAGTGTCCGTATCACTTTAAGTTAGTATTAGCCTGTTTTCCTTGTAACAGAGGGACCTCCTTAGCAAGTAAACTGTCCCCTCACTCCTCCCCCATGACCTCTAATTAATCCCACTGCTCGGTCTTCCCTAGTTTCTCTATAATTCATTAAATCACCCACCCACCTTGCCTAGTTTAAACACGCCTCAAGCTTCTTTTCCAAAGAACCACCAATACTAGTGTCAGGGCGTTTCCATTAAAACTAACTGGAAGTGACCGTAGGAAGGAGTAGAATTTGGGCTCTTCTTGGTGGGTTCAAATACGATGGTAGAGAAAATGCACCTTGTACTTATTGGAGGAAGAGTTGTTTGCTTATGCAGTATAGAAATTACTGTATAAATAAACTTTTCAGAGATGAACTATATACCTGTTTGTGTATTATAAATGTTCAGATGGACATAGATATTTCTGTGGGATTTTGTCTTAAATAAGTAATTCTTTCTTTCAAATGTTTTTCTTGTAGGTTATTGATGTTCTTCACCCTGGCAAAGCTACTGTCCCAAAGACTGAAATCAGAGAAAAGCTGGCAAAGATGTACAAGACAACCCCAGATGTTATTTTTGTGTTTGGTTTTAGGACTCACTTTGGAGGTGGCAAAACTACAGGGTTCGGCATGATCTATGACTCGCTTGACTATGCGAAAAAGAATGAGCCTAAACACAGACTTGCCAGGGTAATAACAATAATTTCTTGTGTTACTATTTTCATATTTCTTGTTTTCACCATTGCTTAGTATTAAATGAAACACACAACAGACTGTTGGGATTTTATGAATAACTTGTAAAAATCATAGAGGTATGGGTTCTGTTATTCAGAAACCTTTTATCCGGAAATCCCTGAATTGAGTAAAGGCCGTCTCCCCATAGACTTCCTTTTATCCAAATAACTAAAATGGTTTTCCCTGTAATAAAAACAGTACCTTGTACACAGTCCAAACTTAGATATAACTGTTTACAGATTACAGTAGACCGTTAAAAGATCAGCTATCTGGAAAGCACCAGGTCATGTGCATTCTGGATAACCAGTCCCATACCTGTACCTGAATGACTTAAGATAAAATGGATGACTTCGATCCCATAGGGCTGCAGTTGCCAAAATTATGCTGTTCATCCCCAAAATAGAGCCTTGAAAAAAAATTCTAACGTGAACCTGGTGTACCAACTAAAGAGCTTCAGTTTTCATATAGCAGTGACCGAAGAGGTATGTGCCTAGCGCCCATAGCCCCACCATTGAGTTCTAGGCACATGCCTTTTGTACCTACCCCTAGTCCTGTCATTGGATATCGAAACATTAGCATCCATGACGGTTATTGACGGAAAGCTGTCACCGATAAATGACTGATTATTATTACTAAAAAAATGGAAGCAGTTAATTTATGCAATATTTGACTGTCCACTCTACATTTCGCGTAAAACATCACTTAAGATGCATTACTATTCATTTCAGGGGTGATGTACTCACTAGAGATATATGTCTGCATTCATTAAACCAGCTGATGTTATTTTGATCAGTAGATCCTTTTGAAAGACATGAGAGCATCCCTTGACTAGAAAAACTGAAATTGTATCTGTCCCCAAAGCAACTTGTTGCTGAATCCTTTTGATTCATCTTCTAGCTGGTCTTCATTTTGTCAGTTTAAAAAATCACAAAATGAAGACCATTTGCAAGTTCTTAGAATGTTGATATCTACACCATACTCCATTTTAGATGAATCGCTCCTTTAAAGACGAGGAAAGTTAAACTAAAGAAGTAGGCCGCCATGACAGTCCATGCGCAGTATGAAAAGCTGCCTGAAATTGTGGCAGCTTTTCATTCGACTTATGCGCATGACGTCACATGCGCATGGACTGTCATGGCAACTCGCAATGGGAGCTAAGCGAGTAAGCCAGCGCCTGCAGGGGGCAATTTATATATTTTTTTAAACTACTAGAACCCCCCAAACCGGAATGCGGGCTCTATCAGCCTGCACCTTCGGCTTAGGGAATTTTTTTCGGGCCATAGTTGCCCTTTGATTAAACTTAAAATACAAGGCCTTTGATACTAGCACTTGGTACAGTGTAAAACCAGAGCATGATCATCTTTTTGGAGTAAATATTTTTCCCCCTCTGAGGCAAAAGAAAACTTTATTGCCTTTCTCTGAATCGGCTACAAGTTGGGTAGAATTTACCTAGCTAAAAGGTTGTCCTTGATGGATATGTCTTGTTTGTTTAGCATGGACTTTATGAGAAGAAAAAGACTTCCAGAAAACAACGCAAAGAACGCAAGAACAGAATGAAGAAAGTAAGGGGTACAGCCAAAGCAAACGTGGGTGCTGGTAAAAAGGTAGGTGTCAAGAAACATTTTTTAAAATACTGGTGCATTTTTTTTCTATAAATAATATAATGCTCTTCTCAATCACACCTTGTGGGAATTAAGAAGGTAACAATATGCTGTCCTTGATATTTGCATTTGGTGATTTGCAGCTAATTTTTTGTGGAAACCTTCTCAAAACCTATGCCATCTACATGAAATGGCTTTAAAAAAATGCTGTTCTACACCTGGGATTGTTGGGTATGGTTAAATGTTGATGTGCTATGACCACAGTTGTCTTTATTCCCCCCCCCCCTTTTTTTTTTTTCCTCCACATGCACATGTGTTGTCATGTGCATAAGCCGAATGAAAAGCTGCCACAATTTCAGGCAGCTTTTCATTCTGCGCATGGACTGTCATGGCGGCTCGCACTGAGAGCTCCCTCCCGGTGCGAGTAAGCCCACGCTTTTTTTTTTTAAAACTATTACAACCCCAAACCAGAATGCGGGCTCTATCGGCCCGCACCTTTTGGTTTGGGGAATTTTTTTTTCTGCCCATAGGTGCCTTTTAAGCTTTATATTTGCCCAAGCACTGTCTAGTTACACTTGCTGTATTTGTGTTAGCCGTGTATAGAGTAAAGCCTAGACATGTTCTAAAACACGAGTGTAACTGACTATAGTAATTGTATACCTGATAGCAGCTAAGCATGTTCAAATTGGGTTTTTAGTTTGTGTATATTAGCCTAAGATATGAAATCTGTTCTGTTCCAACACCCGGTCACCAGAAATAGCGGCATATATGTTTTCTTTGTAGAAATATCTTCTTTTTACAGACCTAGTTTATTTATTTTTTTAAGTTTTAGGTGTTGTGTAGTTGATTTGTACTTTTTACCCTTGCATTGTCTATCTACAAATGAAGAATTGTAATTTTTTTTCTGATCTTCATACATAGCTCTATAGTAAGCATTTTGTAAAGTTTACAATGTAATATTTGCCTTTTCTTTTTCACACTTGCTTGGGATCTTGTCTCAGAAATGAAGTTTGCTGCAGGTACATCAAATCTGTGTGTGTGTGTGTGTGTGTGTGTGTGTGTGTGCGCAACATTACCTAGCTACTCATTTGCATGTTATTTAATTGACTTTGCACAGGATATAATTGAAATTGCATTTTAGCATATAATAAACAGTGATTTTTTTTTTTTTTTGAGATACTGTGGCTATTCTCCCCCCAGACTATTTTGGCCAGTAGGACTGTGAACTGCTTGCTGAAGTGCACTGTGTGTGTTTATTTGTTACTTTAGTGTAGAAGCATTTGGGGAGGCTCGCATTTGTTTCTTGTCCTGAAATTTTTTTTCATTCTGGGGAGAGCACTGTTGATTACTTATTCTAATACACATGGACTCTACAGATCTTTTTATTATTTGTAATTTAAAAGCTGTAAGGCTTCAGGCATATAATAATAAGGAACAACCACTTAGTGCAGGGGTGTCAATTTTTTGCAACAAGGGCCGGATTTGGTGAGGTGAAAATGTGTGGGGGCTGAACTCCACAAACTATTTGCACATGATCCGACGCACTGAGCAAAAACACATGCGTCAGTGGAATTCAGCCCTTAGCCTGACATTCTTTGATCCATTACAGGGGAACTATCATGAAAACAAATTGTACAGACGACTAGATATGATATAAATAATACCATTCTCAAATATTTGTTTAACAAAAATGCTTACTTTTTTAAAATAAGAGAAAAAATATTGGGGTTAGTTCGGAGCCTTTCTCCCAATGTCCCGCCCTCCCCTATGCTGCATGCAAAGCATCCTTCCAACAACGGTCTGCCCTGAATCCATCTTCTAACTAAGGTTATTCTCCATGTATGTGCAAACTTGCTGATCTCCGCTGTCGGGTCTGTGCAATTTTCTTGATAAAATACAGACAAAGGGAATCTGGAAGTATTTATTTGTAGAAAGCAAAGTGCATGTGTTCAGAACTATGACTGCAGATCTGCTATCTGCTCCCTATTCTTGGTGCACTTATGTTTTGCCAAGGAGGAGTGGATGGGAGCATAGGAGCTGTTCTCTACCTGCTAAAACGCAGCTAGAGAAAACTCAACAGCACTAAGTTCCACTAGCTGTAGTTGGGTTTTATTTTTTTTTTCCTTTCTCTGTCCCTGTTCCCTCTTTCTATCACTGACCACACAGAGCCATATAATATTGCAAACACTGAGACCTAACTCATGTCATGTTCCCCAACCCCATGTAATATGGCAAAATACATACAACTGCACTCTCAAAGGAGAAGTCAACCGTTTTCCAGAAAACGTCTACCCCCCCCCCCCCCCCCCCCCCCCCAGGGAAATGCCCATAACTGCTTACTTACCCCTCAGTGCAGATTCAAGCTTATGATTACACTTTACAAATACATTAGAGGACATTATAGACCAATGTCAGGGGACCTTTTTACCCATAAAGAGGATCACCGCACCAGAGGCAACCCCTTCAGACTAGAAGTAAAAGACTTTCATTTGAAGCAGCATAGGTGGTTTTTCACAGTGAGGCTGTGGAATGCTCTGCCAGGTGATGTTGTGATGGCTAATTCTGTTGATGCTTTTAAAAGGGGGTGATTTTTTGGACAGACATAATGTCAGGCTATTTTGATACTAAACTCTACAGTTAGTATAGACATGGGCATATATTGTTTGTGTGAAAGAGTGGAGGGGTGTGTGTGTGTATGCTGGGTTTTAATTTGGAGGGGTTGAACTTGATGGACTTTTGTCTTTTTTCAACCCAATGTAACTATCATTAACAGCCAATGAGAGAGTGACATGTAAATTAATTTGACTCGACGCCAAAGCTGGACAGAAGCTATCTAGGAGAGCACTAAAGCAGCACAATCTGCAAGCAGGATAAGAAAACTTGAATATACAAAATTGATAATTCATTATATTTAGGGCCCTTGCACACTAGCGTTTATTACCTGTGCTCCCCTGCATTCCGTTTGGCTGCGTTCTTGATGCACTCCATTAGTTTCAATGGTGTACCCACGAGACGCGTGTAAGCGCCAAACGCAGGTTGACACAGCATGTTGCAGGTAAGAAACGCTAGTGTGTAAGGGCCCTTAGAGACATAACATGATGTTATGATTTATTTCTGAGCTTATTGATTTCATGATAGTTCCCCTTTAACATTATTATTTAATTGGCATGCTGCTGTTAATCGACTGTGTGGGGCTATGGAGGGTACAATATATTTGTCCTTATCACCTCGTGTTTTGCCCTCATTTGTAATTAGGAAAAATAATACTTAAGGCAAATTAATATATCTGAAGCCCTGGAATCTAGATTGAGACAAAAAGTTTTAAAGAGGTGGTTCACCTTCAAGTTAACTTTTAGTATATTGTAGAAGGGCCAATTCTAAGAAACTTTTCAATTGGTCTTTATTTATTTTTCATAGTGTTTTAATGATTTGCAATTTTCTTCTGTGTCTTTGTAGCTTTCAAATTGGGGTCACTGACATCATCTAAAAACAAATGCTCTGTAAGGCTACAAATGTATTGTTACTGCCACTTTTTATTACTTATCATTCTATTCAGTCCATCACCTATTCATATTCCAGTCTCTTATTCAAAGCAATGCAGGGTTGCTAGGGGAATTTGTACCCTAGAAACCAAATTGCTGACACTGCAAACTAGAGAGCTGCTTAATAAAAAGCTAAATAACTATAAAACCACAAACAATAAACAATGAAAACCAATTGCAAATTGTCTCAGAATATCCCTCTCTACCTTATACTAAAAGTTAACTCAAGGTGAACAACCCCTTTAATCTGGCATTTTATCTAAAACTAAAGAAAAAAATCAGGCAGCGGCATAGGACAGCTATGTACAGACTGGGAACAGACATACAGTCAGGGAGATATCCCAGCTACCGCAGAGTTCAGCCTGTCAGTCAGTGCTGTGACCGTTTCCTGTGAGAATAAACTGGCTTTCTGTGCAACTGCATAGTTGTGACTTGTTGAAAATGTATCTTAACATTCAGGAAAAAATATATGCGTAATAAAAATATTGGTGGGACAAAAGCAAAGAGGGAAAATTTTACCAGAAAGTTGTGTAGTTAGAATTACCTTTTCTACTGCGCATCTGTTTATTTTCCTGTTGCCTTTACTTTCTCCACCTTTCCTTCTTTCTGTTCATATAGGTAACATTATTCTTGAAAACATTGTATTAACATACTATTTGTGCAGTTTACAACTTCTGATTACCATATATACTCGTGTATAAGCCGACTCGAGTATAAACTGAGGTACCTAATTTTACCTACAAAAACTGGGAAAATTTATTGACTTGAGTATAAGCCTAGGGTGAGAAATGCAGCAGCTACTGGTAAGTTTCAACAATCAAAAATTGAGGCATGTGTGGGTTAAATGTGTAACCCATTTTGGCCACCCCCTGGTACCCGTAAGTGGTATATCACAACATTTCACCAACTTACAGGTCCCTTTGCTAAGTGAAAGGGTACTGGGAATTCTTCTTGTCTGGCAGTGCCTCCACCCAATGGGATTCCAGAATACACCTAAAGATAGTCCCATTAGGAATTACATGACCCACACACTTCATTATATAAAAAACCACAACTTTATATAAAAAAGTGAAGTTAAAGGGGAAGAAAAACACAAAGCATGACATACAGCATATCATACTAGGAAAAGGCACACTGGCACACAAGTTGTGAATGCAGGTGAAAACCTTGCAAAATTTTATTACCGGAAGTGCACTTCCGGTAATAAAATTTTGCAAGGTTTTCACCTGCATTCACAACTTGTGTGCCAGTGTGCCTTTTCCTAGTATTAGATTTGAGGTTGCCGGTTACCTCTATCACTGTGCACCAAGGAAATCTGGAATTATCTACACAGACAGGTGTGCGTGAGCAATTACCAAATTATACAGCATATCATTACATCACACAGTAATGACCCACTCCCATGGGAACTTATGGCAGTCCATTTCCAGGCCCTCCTGACCCAGCAAAATCCCGCACTACTCCACTGAGTACAATAAGTCCCAAGTAATGTCACAGCACAAATACCTCTCCCTCCGGATTAATATTGGCTCCCTTGTGGCAGGCATAAAACAAAGCCCATATCATAAATGAACACCATTCTGGATCCTCTCTTTTTCTACCCTCCCCAAAGGCAGACCTTACCCTGGGGATTCACACAGATGGGTAGGCTCATCTGGAACTGGAGTAGGCATCCACAGAGATGAATCCATTCCATGCACACATGCAGCTTGTATTATTCTCCAAAGTATTGCTCCCAACACTCTCCATAGTGTGAGCACGATAACTCTTCTCTTTACATCCAGCTCCCAACGCGCTCTATAGCGCGAGCACTTAGGACTTCCACTGCTGAACTACAGCTCCCAGCACTCTGCATAGTGTGAGCACACAAACCAGGCAACCCGACTCCAAACCCTCCTGGTTGAGCTTACAGGCACTGGAGGAATCCTGCCCAGCCTTGGCACTTCAGGTTACATGGCCATCTCCTTTTATACTAGAGCACAGTTACACCTTGTGGCTGCTCTTGGGACCAGCCGACATCCAATGAAAAGGCACAGCCCCTGGAAACTCTGGGTAGAAACCCCATTCTCAGCCATGAGGCAGGAAAATTCCCTGAGACCATAGAATTAACTCTACGAGTCCCTACAAATGTTTTTGAATAGGGTATTTATTTCAAATAGCCCCCTACCTGGCCCAGACCTGCTCTGGTGCAGGTCAGAAGCACAGCCATCTTCAGGGAACAGTGTCTGACTGGAGACCTGAGGCTTCCACGAAAGGGCCCCTGCACCCTCATTTCTAGCCCCCTACCTGGCCCAGGTCAGAAGGGTCAGTGCTCACTTCTAGCCCCCTACCTGACCCAAACCTGCTCTGATGCAGGTCAGAAGCGCAGGTGCATTTGCATCACATCTTCTGAGCAAGCATGGCTCATGTGTGGAGCCTGGCAGGGGGCCCCGGGGGGAGTGCTGGGAGGAGGGCCCTGTGTAAGTGTGTAAGTCCGACCCTGCACCACCCCCTAGTGGCTCCCCAGCCACAGCGCACTGACTCGAGTATAAGCCGGGATAGACTTTTTCAGCATATTTTGGCTGCTGAAAAACTCTGCTTATACTCGAGTATATAAGGTAATTGGTTGCTCTTCTATCTGACATATATTGATACTCTAACAATGTCAAATGACTACTCTTTGGGCTTCTGGTGAAACATGGTGAAAAATTTTGCTTATCACTGCATGACCTCCGGCTTGTTCCTTTACTGTGCGTCATAAAAAGAATTTACAAAATTGTGTTAATGGAAAAAGACAGCTGTTCCTGTGGTGTTAAAGGGACAATACACAATTTTTCAATATAAACATATGGGGTCTTAGTCTTATTCTTGCTCTGGAAAGCAGAAAGCTCACAGAGATCAGGGTCAGGAAGCAGAATGTGGCTTTAGTCTCATTTAAAAATTTTGCCCTATTTTTGAGCAAACAATCCCTTCACATTTTTCCTATAAGGAGGTATGTTCAGCACAAACCCTATTTGTTGAACTAGTGTTTTAAAAGTTGGGATATTGTCCCTTTAAGGGATTCTGTCATTTTTAGTGTTTACTTTTTATATCTAATTTACATTGCAAATACTTTGACTACCATTTAAAATTATTCTTAAAGGAAAAGTAAATGTTTTTTTCCTATCTGTAAATTTGCTCTAAACAGCCCCCCAGATTAATGTACCTTAGTCCCTGCTGCAAGTCTGCTCTGGTTTCTGTTATCAGCAGCTTGTTTCCCCTTCTTCCTGGTGCAAAGGGAAGCCCCACCCCTTAGCTTACTGAGCAGTCCATTTGCATGCTGTGACATAGCAGAGAGGGAGGGGGAGCCGGTGTGCACCAGCTTTTTTTTTTCTCCTCGTGCACTCCCTGCACAAATCCCTGAACCTTTACTATAAATTACAAATACCACAGCTTACTGCCAATCTAATTCTAACACATTCCACTGTACCCTAAATGATTAGTAAGATAGTTTCCCCCAGCATCACTAAAATTTCTTGCATAAGGCTCTGAACATTCACTGTAATGAACAACTCCCAGAACAGGCTCCATTCTGATTCTAAATAAAATCCCCACTTGCCATTCTAACTGATAATAAATCGGCTCCCCCAGCCTCATCAATAATCACTTGCACAACCACCATAGTTAATCTGTCAGTATGCATAAATGGAAAAAGAAAAAATCAAATAGCTTGGTACATAAATTGATCAGTAAACGAGATAAAGGGACACATGAATGAGTTAATCAAACTAAGTAAAAAAACTGCTTTATTCTTTACATAACCAGACAGAAGATCAGGCATAGCAATCAATAGCATTATAAAATGTGTTATAAATTTGAGAAATAAAAACAGTGTCAGAGAAAAATTCCTCTCAGTGCTGCTGTGATATGGAATGAACCAGAACGAGCAGGGAGTGCACATGAGGAGAAAAAAAAGCTGCTGGTGCTGCACACACTGGCTCCCCCTTCCTCTCTGCTATGTCACAGAATGCAAATGATCTCCACGACTAGTCAGAGAACAGGTCAGCTCAGTAAGCTAAGGGGCGGGGCTTCACTCTGCACCAGGAAGAAGGGGAAACAAGCTGCTGATAGCACAGAAACCAGAGCAGACTTGCAGCAGGGACTAAGGTACATTAATCTGGGGGGCTGTTTAGAGGAAATTTACAGATAGAAAAAAAAAAGTTTACTTTTTCTTTAAACCAACAAATGTTTTTTTTTAGGTGTAATAATTTCATTTCAGGATGGAACTGCTTTAATACAGCTGTTTTTTTCCCTTTCCCATTGTATTCTCCATGGCCTGGGTTGTGCTATAGTTGTTCCACATTATGGAAGACAGAATATCATTCAAAAATAGCATTCAAGCAAGAAAAAGCAGGGGTGTTTATTTTTTTTTTTTTTAAAAACAATGCAAACAAATGCTTCTGCAGAGGTGTCTGGTACAGGTGTGGGATCTGTTCTCAGGGAAAGACTGTATCCCATAGACTCCATTTTATTCAAGTAATCCAAATTTTTTTATAGTATAGGTATTTCTAAAACAACTGGACTTGCTGAGAAATCCAGTTGTTTTAGTAACGCCTATAACGTGAATGAAAATCTTCAGTCATAATCTGTCAATTTTACAAAAACTAATTTTCTCTAACAATAAAACAAGTACCTTGTACGTGATCCAAACTAAGATCTAATGAATTTTCAATGGAAGCACAATTCGCTTATTTCAGTTGATTTATTGTTTGTGATTTTCTAGTAAGGTATGAAGACCCAAATAATGGAACGAGCTGTTCCCAAGCATTCTGAACCAGTCCCATATTTGTAGCTGCTATTTGGTTAGCTGCCCATTGTTCTGTTAGGCTGCTGGGGAGGGGGGTGATATCACTCCGTGTAGTGTAGCAGTAAAAAGTGACTGAAGTGTATCGGAGCATGCGTATCATGACCTGAGGGCACATGGGAAACTTGACAAAATGTATGACAATATGCATAATTCATAACGAGTTTATTTTGTTGTTCTTGTATATTTAGCCTGCTGTGTATCTGGTTTTAATTGTTCATGCTGGTATTCTGACCTTATTCATTCTTTTTCCTCCTGCTTCACAGTGAGCGGAGAGTGACTGTCACAGGTATACATAAATCATTTCTAGCATTCATGTCTGTATGGATATATCTGCATTGATCAGGCAGCACTAGATAACTTTTCTTACAAAAAAATTGTCTGCTTTACAAAATATGTTCTAGAGAATGTCTCTTGCATGGTCATTGACAGCTAATGTATACTTCAGATTTGAAGCCAAATCACTTTTGCATTTGCTGGAGCTGTGTTTTGATTTGTGTTGGGGCAAACTTACACAATAACAATGTTCCAATCCAAGCATGTGGATTGACTCCTTTAAAAATTTTTTACTGTATGCCTGATGCCATGAACAAAAAAATGCACAATTGTGTTTAAAGGGGTGGTTCACCTTTACGGTAACTTTTATTATGTTCTAGAATGGGCAATTCTAAGCAACTTTTCAATTGGTTTTTATTATTTATTTGTTATAGTTCTATAGTTATTTGTCTTTTCATCTGATTCTTTGCAACTTTCAAATGGGCGTCGCCGTCCCCTTCTAAAAAAAAACAAATGCTCTGTAAGGCTACAAATGTATTGTTATTGCTACTTTTTATTGCTGATCCTTCTATTCAGAAACTCTCCTATTCACATTCCAGTCTCTTATTCAAATCAATGCATGGTTGCTAGGGTAATTTGGGCCCTAGTTACAAGACTGCTTAAAATGCAAATTGAAAAGCTGCTGAATAAAAAGCAAAATAACTCAAAAACCGTAAATAATAAAAAAAATGAAAACAAATTGCAAATTATCTCAGAATGTCGCTCTCTACATCATACTAAAAGTTATCTCAAAGGTGAACAACCCCTTGAAGCATAATTTGCATTGCACGTGCAGTGACCAATGCTGTTGGTGGTTAAAAATGTGTTCATTACACCTCATAATAGTTTTGAGAATAGTTAAAATAGACACTTCCTGTTTAAGTAAGATGTATATATCCACTGCTTACATTTTTCAGATTGTATACTGTTGGGGGGGATTTGACTATGCAGGTTTGTTTGCTGTAAGAAAAACTTTTTTTTTTCTTCTCCTTGCAGAAGGATTAAAGATTTCCAGGACGGATTAATTGAAGATTGTGCTTTAATCCAAGTGGTTGTAATACAACTGTAAAAATGGATTTACTTTGGTCTGTCATTAAAGATCACCCTATTTAATGCTTCCAGTACATTTTAACATTTGTTGGCAACTGATTAATAAACAGCTCATTAAAAGCTTCTCTTCTGCCAATAGTACAAAAATGTGTTAATGGGTTGTTTTTGTTACTTTCTGAAGCTGCAGCACACAGGGTGTTGCCTACTGTATGAAAATACCTTATCTACCATGAATGTGCATTGAATTGCTGTGTATTACTTGTAGAATTCAATAATTGCACAAATTCTCATTACTGTAGTTTTGCATGAATTTGGAGAAGTGTTCAGACACACTGTGTTTTCAGCCCCTTTTTTATATTTCTGATATGTTCTCCTATCCTCACTTTCAATTTTCTGGTTGTCCTACCTATACTGTATATTGTTTTGTGCATGGGCGTTCTGTCTGAACACTTCTCCAAACACCATAACAATGATCCAAGTGGTTTGAGATTTATAGGGATCTCACTCAAAACAAAATCTTGGAGAGGGGGAAATGATACTCAAATAATTTCTTAGGAGGAGACAAGATGGATAATTTCTATAAAAGCACTACAACCATATGGAATGAATATTGATTTGAACTGTTTTATATAACTTATGTTTTTGTTATTTTAATGTGTATTCTTAGGCAAATGTGTTTTATTTGCTATTTATTTGTTTTAATTAACTTATCTACCTTGCTTTATTGCCCTTTTCATCAGTTAATAAGATGTGGCTCTCAAATTTGAAAAGGCTTTATTGGTGTACTGCAGCAGTGACACATTTTTTACAGCCTCTGATGAAGTGAGTTTGCTCACTAAACGCGCGTTAGGCTGAGGATTCCAGTCCCTAATGTGAGTGGATATTAGTTATTGCAATAAAGTGTAAACCGGACTTGAGTCCCCTTTTCTGTTTGTATTTTGCCCGATACGATTTCCTAGTCTGCAGCACTGACCCTGCACTTCAAAGCTGATCCTTGCTTCATGCTGAGTGATTGTCGACAGGTGATTGAACACATCCATGAAGTGTAGCAACGTTTGTATGATAGTGGAACGAGTGGCAACTACACAGAACTTGAACCAAGTAATACTGCAGCTAAGCACATTTATACGTCTGCCTGTCAGGAGGATCCTGTAAGTACAGATCAAGCAGGGACCTGTGGCCTTAGTTTGACAGTGTACAACTGTTTTTTCTTGTCTCTGAAGTTGGGCGGTGAGGTTTTCCAGCCTGGTCTGGAGGAGGGCCTGCAGTGTTTCTATCTATTCAACACTGAAATCTAATCTGCTATATTCCATTGAACTTTGAGACAAGAAATATGTTTAGACTGAAAGTGGGACTTTCAAATTTGTCTGGTACTTTATTACGGAAGAGCATACAGTGTTATATTATTTTTATCTCGGGTTTGGAAACCTAAGTATTTGCGCATCCACTTTTAGTTAATTTTGCGCAAGGTGTTCCTGTGTTTCACCTTTACCTTTAGGCCCGCCCTGAAGGCATCCTAGGGACAGGGGTGTTGGTCCATAAGACATTTTGTTCCCCAGCACACTTCCTCATATCTGGAGTTTTCTCCAATTCCTCTAAAAGATCAGGTAAGGCACTTGGTGTGCAATGTTTGCTACTCCTTGTCATACTCTGTTCCTGTATTGCTGTCAGGGCATGTGGTGGCAAGTGCTTGTTCCCCCTATCTGTGTGCCCTCCGGACCTGTCCAAAAGGGTGTCTGTGGTGTATGTGGCCCCTACACCCCATTTTTACGGATGGGCGAGGGAGGTGGCAGTTAGTTTAGGCATTATTGGGGGCCTGAACCTTGCTGCCTCCTGTTACTTTTGTTTTAACAGAGGCAAGCTCTGGCCAGTTGCTTCTCTAAAACAAGTTTTTCCCATGGTCCCTTACCTAGTTAAAAGGAAAAAAAAAACAAAAGTTGCTCTATATGCTTCAGCCAAAATAACCGCAAACTTGGGCCCTGGCAGGAGGCACCAACACTAATTCTCCAATTGACTCTGTATAAACTCAGCAGTTGCTTTTGGTTACCTGCCTATGCAGACAGCAGCTGAGTGCTTACAACAGCGGAGTATAATAAAGTGATTCCTGGACAGCTCCCAGCTATAGCAAGGGGATATGTCCCCACCCACCCTCTAACTCGGCAGACTAGAAAGCGGCTTCAGAAGCCTCGGGCAAGTACTGCTGTTGTTGGTATGCTTGTGAGGCTGATCTTCCTATTAATAATGAGTGTCCTAAAATATGTGGCAGTAAGGGGTCTGCTTACAGCCTTGCATAATAAGCATCTGGTAAGGAGCATGTCCATATGCTGATCTGCAATATACCAAGGACTGCTTGCATGCAATGTAATCATATGCTTACCTGCACTTGCTTGATTACAGTAGAATGCATTCACCTACATATGCCAGACTTATTCATTTCATTCTGAATGAATTGAGGATATGTAAGTATCTGTCCTGCAAGTCTGTCTAGCTTCAAACTGGATGTTTGGGTCTGTTTTATCCATGTGTCACATTGTTTCCTAGACTAAGGGGATTTTATATTTACACTGGCTCAGAATTGGGTCTATTGTACATTCTCGCAGGGCTTTCTGTCCGGGCAACTTCCGGATGCTACACTCCTATTAGCCTTGCTTGTTCTCTGATTCACATGGCTGTGCCATTTCGATTACATATGACCCAGCATGATTCTAACGGGTTAGAAACTCTTCTGATACTTACTGGAACATTCAGAGGGCTGTACCAGTCCTAAGGTCAGCTTCACTTAGGGAAATTATATATGTAGTAGAGCGTACTCCACATATAAATATGTCCCTCGCAGATGGGATGAACAAGGTGACTCTCGGCATCTCTCCAGGGCATACAACTGCCTCCATGAGTCATGGGATTCCCTTTTAGCTGCACTAGGGTTATTCTGGATCTATAACCGTAGGGGTATCCAGTTATACCTTTAATAAGGCTAGGGGTCAACTAACGTGGGCTCTATTCCTTAGGTACTGTAGTTCCTTAGTTTTCTCTGTTAATGAGTCTACCTCAATGAGGTAAGGCATTCTAACCTATTGTGTCTTGGGTACCCTTGTCCCTGTTCTTTAAGGATTGTTTTCTGTCAGAACAGTTCTGACTGCATTCTGATCTGTTGATGGTATGAACCTCGTGATACTTTGTCTACCCTGCACTTGTTCTATTCTAGGCCATACCTACAATGGTATTTTACTCCTACCAGGCATACATGTGATGGATGCTTCTTAGTAAGTAGGAAAGTAAGTAGTTCAGCTTGCTGAATTCACCATGTCTCTGTGTCTCTCTCTCTCTCTCTCTCTCTCTCTCTCTCTCTCTCTCTCTCTCTCTCTCTCTCTCTCTCTCTCTCTCTCTCTCTCTCTCTCTCTCTCTCTCTCTCTCTCTCTCTCTCTCTCTCTCTCTCTCTCTCTCTCTCTCTCGGAGTTCCTCAAGGCTCTGTTCTAGGCCCTCTGCTGTTCTCGCTCTATACTACTTCATTAGGAAAACCTCAGTCTTAGGACTTCAGTATCACCTTTATGCTGGTGACGCCAACTCTACTTGTCTACTCCTGACCTCTCGCATGTCCTTTCCCAAGTTACAGGCTGTTCTAAATGCAACTCACAAGTCAACATCAGCTGCTCCTATATACACTGGCTCCCAATCTCCTCTAGAATCAAACTTAACGGTGAAGCCCCTCCCTATTTCATATCTGATCTTTCATATTCTGACCTCTTATCACTTCAGCTCATTCTAGTCTACAAGACTTCTCTTGGGCTTCTGCTTTTCTTTGGAACTCTGTCTCAAGCTGTCAGATTCCTCCTATTGAAACTTCCAAATGGTCCTTAAAACCTGTTTACATATTCAATGTACTTAATCAGTCAGGCATGCTGATTTTTGTTTGAATTTGTTTCTAAAATCCTAATGTTTCAATTGTACCGTAACCTTTAGTTATAAACTTTCGTGAGTAGGGCCCTCTAATCCTATTGGACTCTAGAAACCCTTTTGTTATTCACCATTTGTTCCCCATTTGTTCAAAACTAGGGTAAAGCACTGAGTAACTTGTTTGCACTATATAAATAAAGACGATGTGTTATCTGAAATGTAGTGCAATATTTAGGTAGAAATTAGTATACCAAGATATTTACACTGAAATCCATTCAAGATATATAAGGAAAGTTGTGGAGCTGGCATCTGGTCTAAAGGAAGTATAACTGACTATAATTAATTATAACTGACTATAATTAATTATGTCGGAAAATGCTGTAGAATAGAGTGCTACTTGTAGTGAGTTGTGTGGATCCGGTAAGAATAAAAGGAGGTAAAAGGTTCTAGAGTTGACATGGAAAGGGTTACCACCTGGCAAATATTTGACCAGGATAAATAGGTGGAGGGCACACTTTTCTGGCGAATATTACAGAAAATAGATACTAGAGGTGCAACAAAACCCAAGGTCACTCCTACATTGAGTGACCAGATAATCAATGTATCACACACTGGGTTGTGCACACTCAAAGTACAGATTTAAACACAGGTGGCATTAAAGTAATTTCTTTACTATTTAAACAATTTAGTAATACACAGTTGCAATAGCAAAATACAGTTTTATACAGCAATAGATTACATAGCAATAGTATACATACCACTAAAAGTTGTAAAGAGGCAAAAAGTGGAGCAACAAGGAGCGGATACACATTTCGGCACAAAAGGCTTTGTCAAAGGAATCTACTTTAATGCAACCTGTGTTTACATCTGTACTTTATTTGAGTGCACAACCCAGTGTTTGATAAATATTTGACCAGTCTAGCAGGCAAATCACCAGCTGGGGCCTGACCCAGTATTGCAAATTTACCATGAACTATTATTAAAAATATCCAAGGAAGTTAAATAAAGGAAAAAGAGTTCCTCTAATGCCCTAGACATGAGCCCACCCTAAAACAAATGTGGCATGCCCTTCAAATTGAAAAAAAAAAGTGTTTTTTTTTATAACTTTTTGGGATACAGCGTACTATGTGTCTGACATAAGATTCCTCTTAGTTCACCAGGTATAGCTATGGCAAAAGTGTACCACTTTTGCCATAGCTATACCTGGTGAACTAAGAGGGCATGCCACATTTGTTTTAGGGTGGGCTCATGTCTAGGGCATTAGAGGAACTCTTATTCCTTTATTTAACTTCCTTGGATATTTTTAATAATAGTTGACCACTTCAAGCATTTGCACCAACAGCACTAATAAAGACATTTATATGACCTATATGTACCTGACCTAATCAAAATGACCTTTCACTTGTGACAGCCATTTCACACTTTAGTAAATCTGCCCCAGATTACAAATTCTCTATTTATAAGCAGATCCCTTCTTCTGCACCTATGTGTCCTGTAGATGTGACCTATTCTTGTCTATATACACCACTTCTAACTGGTCTTGTGGTTCATAACTACCTGAGCAAAGCACAGCAACCATATGATTACATTCAAGTGATTGCTTATTAGAACTGCCTAAATTAGGGGAGAAATACACACAAAGCTACTGGCAATTTGGAAGCTTTAAGCTGGCGAATAGTTCAAAAGTTAAAATGTTTTCAAATCTAATTTTGGGCTTTTTGATAGCCAAAGTAACTCCAAATTGCTTTGAAATTCAAATTTTATTCGAATTTTTACTTTGACCTTTAGTAAATGTGTTACAATTCTTTTAACCCTTCCCCTGCCAGCCAATTTGTCTG
This sequence comes from Xenopus borealis, assembly GCA_024363595.1. Taxonomy (NCBI): domain Eukaryota; kingdom Metazoa; phylum Chordata; class Amphibia; order Anura; family Pipidae; genus Xenopus; species Xenopus borealis. Next base: position 44,829,151 of record CM044444.1, read on the forward strand.
AATTGTAACTATCTATGGCCAAGTAGTTTTTAGGCATTTGCATATAACCTACATGCAATAAGAATAATGATTTGGGCTTGAACACTGAAACAAATTTGTGCTTTTTCTGGAGATAAAAATTTTGAGTGACATGTGAAATATAGAATTTTTTTTTCAAAGAAGAATTACATTCTACTGCCAATTTTTACTGTTTCTAAAAGCCAGATTCTGCTGAATCCAACAATACCAGATATATGTTGGTATCCCACTTTTCTTCTTCACAATCCAATAATGAAACGGCATTCTGTACAATTTTACATTGGAACACAACAGATAAGGGCATCTAAAGGTTAATGTGGCATATCTAAAGATAGCATTGAAATACCCCCATAAGTTACGTATTTTTAGATACTGCATACCTCTAGGTTTTTAGCTGTGGTGTATTTTGTGCCTTAAATGTAGCTGCTGTCATACAGATCACCCTGAAATGCAACAATATTTTTGGGTATTTTTTTTTTTTCTGAAACACTGTCAGAAGTGAATTTGACAAAAATACTCCAATAAAAATATTCCAATGAACCCAAATATGAACGAATGAGTACTCCTGGTTAAAACAATGCACTGCATCTATGGGTGCACCTAAAGACGCAGCCTGCAAACACGCAGTTTGACCTTTATTTGACCTGAAATAAAGAAAAATAGTATCAATCTAAGTTGTGATAAGTTCCCACAATCACTGAGCAAAAAGATCCAATCCATTAAAGGTGCTTGCTCCTTACATTTCCATGAGTATAGCTACACTTGGCTCTTTTGCCCTCTATACATTTTGAGCAAAATCAACAATTTATTTGCACACCATTACTTATAGTTGTTTATATGTACTACCCCAGTAGACATTTTTAACTGAACAAAATGGCTTGGTTGTAATATTAGTGAATAACTGAGAGTTGTGTTGCATATGTAAGTTTAAATCCGAGTGAAACTAGAACTCTTCCAAAGTCCCCTGAAGTGATACACTGCGACCTACACAGCAGGGCAGGGCCTTTGCCAAGTGGAAGCTATCCCGTAACACGGCAGTGGGCCACATTGGGTTAATCACCTCCTGCCCTGCGGTGGGACAGGAAATACCAAATAAAGCCAGCTTCCGCCCCCTGACCGCCATCTTTAAATCCCCCCCTTGAGGGTGGGAAGCCATGCCCACTGCTGTGTTACTGTTCAGGAAAGGAAAATCTCAGTAAGTATGATATGATTTTCCCTATTCCTGTTCCTTAACACGGCAGTGGGCCACAATGGGATGTACCAAAGTAAAAAACACAACATAAAGAGGGAGAGAAAGTTAAAACATTTAATGCGGAATTCAACACTGAGGTTGCAAAAGAAGTAGGAAGTGACCCCAGCCTGAAAGGCCCGGGAAGTTGCATGCCTTTAATAGACTGTGCCTTAATAGTAGTGGGTACTATGTTGGAATTTAAGGTGTATGCAATCCTGATGCACTCTTTGATCCATCCTGCTATCGTGGATTGGGAAGGCTGAGCCCCTGCTTTTTTTCCCCTGCGGGATAATCCAGAGGGAGTCCAAAGATCTTATGCACAGGACCCTTTCCAGATAGATATTCAAGCATCTCACCACATTTAATTTGTGCTAGAGTCCTGCAGCGGGTCGGTGGTTCTGCAGGTTGGTGGGTTGAGGGTCGGGTCTCGGATCGTCGCTATATCGATTTTTACTCCTTTTTCTGAGCATTTCTACTACTGATGATGTCACATCCGGTTTACAATGACAACACTTCCTGATTCTTGCTGGTCAGCAGGTCCGGGTTGCGGGTATGGGTCCAAGCGGGTAAGAATGCGGGTCTGGATTGCGGAGTACTCTAATTTGTGCCATCTATGATCAACATCAGATCTAGGATTAGGAAAGAAGGTAGGTAGAATCGTGACACCACTTTAGGAATAAATTTATCCGCCATCTTGAGCACTATCTTATCCTGCAGAAAAGAAATCTTTCCTTCCTTTATGGATAGGGCTTGAAGCTCCCCTACTCTTCTTGCGGAGGTGATTGCAAGCAGGAAACACATTTTCAAGTTCAGCATCTATAAAGGTATGTTTTCTAAAGGTTCGAAGGGTTCTGCAGTAAGTGCCTTCAACACCAAATTAAAGTCCTAGGGAGAAACCTGAGTTTTAATGACAAGTGTCAGTCTCTTTGCTCCTTGGAAGAAGTTTTTAATTAGAGTATTCTGAAACCACTGTTTTTTTTAGAAAAGTGAGATATTGCTGTAACTTGACTTCTGAGCGTGGACAAACCGGTTCAATTCCACCCCTTTCTGCAGAAACTCCACTATATGAACCTGAGAAATTTCGGACGGATCGACACCTACTCCTCTGCACCACTCATTGAACTTTTCCAAAGCGGTGAAGTGCTTTTGCAAGATGTTAGGTTTTTTTTGCTGCTATCAGAGTGGAAACGGAAGCTTCAGAGACCGAAAGATAAAAGGTTCAACCTTTCAAGAGCCAAGCCGTTAAGTTCCACCTGGATGGCGGTGGATTAATTCCCCTTGTGTCATTAGATCCTCCCATGGTGGAAGTCTGAGTGGAATGTCCTTGGAGAGAGATGGGATTTGAGAAAACCAAGGTCTCTTCGGCCACCAATGTGCCACCAGGACTACTACTGCTTGATCTTTCCTTATTTTCCTTGGAATTAAGGATAGGGGAGGAAAGATGTATGTCCTGTGAAATTTCCACTGAATTGAGAATGCATCCACCATCCAAGCTCCTTGTTCATTTGTCTAAGATACAAACTTAAGGGAGCCTCGCATTCATCCTCGATACCATGACATCGAGACCGAAGGGGCCCCATCTTGTCAGAATCATATTGAAGGCAGATTGATGCAGTTCCCATTCCCCGGGTCTGGACACTGTACTGCTTAATTTGTTTTCTCTCACATTCTGTAGTCCTGGAATGTATTCCGCTCTCAGATCTTGCAGGTTCCTTTCTGCCCATGCAAAAATAATCATGGTCAAGTCTAATAGACCTTTTGACCTCGTTCCTCCTTGCCTGTTCAGATATCTGACTGAAGTCATGTTGTCTGATTGTACTATCACTGATTTGTTCAGAAATTGGAGCCTGAATGTTGAGTCCCATCAATATCGCCTTCAGTTCTTTCCAGTTGGAAGACCTGGAAATTTCCAACGGGGACCATTTGCCCTGAGTTTCAAGTCACAGAGTGTTGGCTTCCCATCCCCACTTGCTGGCATCCGTGGTCAATATCACCCAGTCTGGCTGACTCAGGGACACTGGGCTTTTGAGATTCACTGCCCTCTTCCACCATTTCTGTTTCAATAGTTTTTATTGAATTTTTCAAAGATAATTTTTAAACATTTCCAAAAGAAAGGTATATTATAGTGAAATTAGGTAATCAACAGAGAAAAAGAGATGACCCTCAGGGTTGCACCTTCCCACCCATTATATTCAGAAACTCATGATAGGTATAGATAAAACTTAACTTTTATTGACTTAATTAAAAGTCCATAATCGAGAGATCCATTTAAAACAAAAGTGGGTGTGGGGAGCAAAGCATACAGGAGTGCTAGGGGAAGGCGGGTTACCTACTAAATATGGCGAGTAAGTGTGAAAAAAAAGGGATCGCTAATATTGCTCTGTTAGCAGCACAGACAATAGCGCGCAAGTGACACACCGCTGAATTACCAGCGAATCTCGCCCAACCCGCTCTGGAGCTCCCCAGGTATCGCGAATAACCTACTTTTACTGTATTGTGCCTCTGGCACCGAACTGCCTCGCTTGTATGGTAGGTCTTTGACAAAGCTCAGTTGCTGGGTGAAACGCGCGTCAGGCGCATCTTAGTTTTAAACTGTGGGAGCAGGGGGTTCACACGATACAAGCGGGGTTGAGTGGGGAAGGAGCGGGCGACTTGAATGAATCACGCTACGGTGCTGCGGATACTCGTGCCTGAGGCACATGAGCTAGATAGTTGCAGTGCCTGAGGCACCAGTCAGATAGTTCGCACCTAGCACCTACCATACAAGCGAGGCAGTTCGGTGCCCGAGGCACAATACATTATGGACTTTTAATTAAGTCAATAAAAGTTAAGTTTTATCTATACCTATCATGAGTTTCTGAATATAATGGGTGGGAAGGTGCAACCCTGAGGGTCATCTCTTTTTCTCTGTTGATTACCATATTTATTTATCTGACCCTGCACACCACCTCCTTTCTCTCTCTCCGACGGATGGTGCTCCCCATTTGTGTTTTCTTATTTATAGTGAAATTAGTAATTTTTTTTTTTTTTACATAAAACAGAATTATATTGATAAGTTACAGCAACAGTACAAATGTTGATATAGACAATAAAGATATGTGCAATAAGAACAATAAATAATCCAATATCAACATTTGCATTAGTATTATAGTAACTTCAACATTAATGATTATGCCAAATATTGATTTGTCATAGATATCTAATATTCAGGTTACTAACCACTACATTCCTATGTTTATATTAATATTGCAACCAACACAGCCGTACTGAATTATAGAAATTGGTATCGGCTTCTTTAAAGGAGAACGACCTGGAAAATGGGAGGACCTAACCTCCCCACAGATATTCCAGGGACTCTCTCCAATTAAATTACTCAGAATAGCCGTCTACCACATTATTAAGATAGGTATTAATCAATAATTTCTTGTAAGGTATTGATGTTTATGGTGTTTATGAAATATCCAACAAATTATGTTATAAAACAAACTATAACACATATACTAAACT
>CM044444.1:44836615-44857529 GCA_024363595.1 Xenopus borealis
TATGTGTGTGTGTGTATATATATATATATATATATGTGTGTGTGTGTGTGTATATATATAATGTTCAAAAAGGTACCTGCACACTTTTCACCGTTGAAGACTGGGTGCTAAGTCAAATTTCAGTATACAATTCATTCAATGGACCAGCACTTATTTCAATCAAGGTGATTTTATTCCAACATCACTCGTGTGTCCAACGTTTCGGCCCGCATTGGGGCCTTTATCAAGGATAAATACAAGTGGGCATGTGACCATTTAAATACAAAAAAAGGGGGAAGTGCATGAATGACATCATTGATCTCCAATTAAAAATAAGTGCAATTTACATATTCTTTCAGTGTAACAGTGTTCATAAAATTCGTTCATGAAGTGTCAATTTCTCTAAAAAATGCTTTCTTTTTCATTAGTGACAATAATTTACAATTATTAAAATATGTGCAATTTATATATTCTTTTAGTGAATATATTATGATAGTGTATATAAAATTCATCCACAAGGTGTCACTGTTACTTCTTTGTAAAAAAGTGCTATCTTATTCATTTGTGGTCTATCGTGTATTAAACATTTCCTTTAATGTATATACTTTTTTAAAAAAATAATAATAACAGTTACTTTGAAAAAGTCTCTTGATAAAACTGCTTACTTGGGCTTGACACAGCAAAGACATTTCCGATATCTACAAAAAAAGAATGCATACCAAGCATTATATACAATGTTGCAATCTATTATGTTATCTTAAATTTTTAATAAAAGTTACTATTTGGTTCAAAATCTGACTCATCTCTCTGCTGTTAATCATGTTTGGGGAAATATTTTATTCAGGTTAGGAAACGTTGAGAACCAATTGCCCATTTAACCCCTTGGGTATCATACAATTTAATTCGTGAATCCAGAAAGCCTCCCTTCTCAATAACATGTTGTCATAATCTCCCCCTCTAGATTTTTTCGGGATTTGTTCAATGGGCATGCATCTAAATGTTGCAGGGCTATGTTTCGCCTCTGCCCAATGCTTAGCCACCGGCTGTTGTGTGACATCTTGTTTTTTATTTTTTGCTTTCTCCATTCTATCTGGATCCAGAGCAGCTCTTATGCTTGATCTATGCATGGCTATACGCTCTTTTAATTGCCGCATGGTCTTTCCACAATACAAGAGTCCACAGGGACTCTTAATGATATAGATAACCATTGTGGATTCACATGTCATCCTTTGACGGATGTTGTATCGTTTGCCAGTGTAGGGGTGGTTAAAGTGCATACCGAGTATTAAAGTGCTACATGTTACACATCCCTTGAATCTGAAGACCCCTGGACGCTCAGATAAAAAGTGTTGCACGTGTGGTTTACAGTATTTGTTTACTGGGTCCGATGGACTTAGAATCTCTTTCAAATTTCTGTTCCTTTTGAAACTAAATTTTGGTTTCTCCGGTAAACATTTAGATATAGTGTCATCTGTGAGTACTATGGGCCAATTTTTTACCAAGCTTTCTTTAACTGCCATACTATTGTTATCATATTGACTCACATAATATAGATCATTTGTATGTTTTTCTTTCTTTTTTACACCCTTATTTAGTCCGGACTGCGCACTCATAATTTCAGCACGGTTAAGCGAGAGTGCCCAATTCTTGGTGTCCATCAGTAGTTTTTTAGGGTACCCCCTTGCCAAAAATTTATCACACATGATCCTTATCTCTCCTAGTTACATTGCTATCTATTCTTACTACCCGGAGCATCTGAGACTTAGGGAGAGAGTTTAGTAAGTGTTTTGGGTGATTGCTGTGATGGTATTCCTGTCTGTAGGTTTTGTATAAATACTTGTTTGTAAAGTTTCTGCCTCTTTGTATATTTGTACATCCAAAAAATTAATACTTTGTTGGCTTGAATTTATCTTTCAATTTTGTATGCAGATGAGGATTTTTTTGAAATATTGAAAACGGGTGTAAATGGCATTCCTAGACGTTCACATACGCTTAAAGACCTTTTGTCACCAAGTATGTACAGGGGTACAGAAAGGGGTGACGCATTGAACAACAGGGACTTCCTAAAAGTAGTGGGGAGCTTTAAATGTGGGAGTAAAAGATGTGTAACTTGCCAACATATGAATGTCTCTAAATTGTTTAAATCTACAGTCACAACAAAAACCTTTGATATAAGAAATTACATTAACTGCAACACAACTACAGTTGTATATTTGGTAACTTGCCAGAAATGTCAAAAACAATATGTGGGGTGTACAAGCAGAGCTTTAAAGGAACGGGTACGTGAACATCTGAGCCAGATAAAAAATCCAAGAGCAGTGGAAAAGAGTAATATAACAAGACACTTTTCACAATGTAGTGGCAGTAACCCCACATATTTTTCTGTGCAAGGGATTGAAAAAGTGAGATTAGGTCTAAGAGGAGGGGATTTGACAGGCCTTCTAGCAAAAAGGGAACTTTTCTGGATTTTCTATTTGCAAACAAGATTGCCACTTGGTTTAAATTATGAATTCGATGTAACTTGTTATACGTAGATACTAAAGCCCTTTTTCGGGACACATATTTTATAAATCATTTTGGATGTTATACATTGAGGTTTCTACACACATTCCCTTCTTGACAATATTGTCTTAATAATGTATAAGTGAAATTTTGTATACTAAATAGGTAATATATGTATCATGATTGATATGGAGGCATAGGTTTCTTAAGAGTTTGATTAATTGCATATGGACCATGATGTGATTTGTGATGTGGCAGAAAACCATTGGGCCTGGGAGCAGGGGGTGGAGACCTCATGTGGCTTAAATATGGGCACCTGGTGGGAAGTAGTTGATGCCTATGATTAAGTACCAGGGGGTACGAAACGCGTAAGGCGGAACAACAAAATGGTCTGTATGCCTTTTTTAATGTCTGACTAAATAAAATGTTTTTTTAACTATAGAATTGTTTGGCTTTGGAATATATCTGAGAAGTTGATTAAATATGAAATTTGAGTCATTATGTTCTGTATTTTAGAGACCCCTTCAGATTCTGATCACAGAAAGAAGAAGAAAAAACAGAGAGAAGACGATCCTGAGCGAAGAAGGAAGAAAAAAGATAAGAAGAAAAAGAAGGTGAGAGCCATGTGCATCTTACTCATAATTTAAAAATAATTGTCATAGATCTTTATTTTCTTACCTCAGGTATTTTTATAATTTATATTTTCAGAGTCGCCATAGTCCAGAGCATCCTGGAGCAGGGGGTTCACAAAGTGGACTACGTTAAGACACTTCTTCAGCTTTTTATAGTTCCAGTGTAATTTCTTTTTTTTTTTTTTTTAATAAAAGTGAAACGTTCAAAGGAGAATTTTTTCAGTTCTATCCTTTGGCTCTTTGCCACCAACAACTTTTTTTTTTTCTTCTGTTTTGTAATTTTCCCCCAAATCCCCATCTCTCAATCATAATTCTTTGCAAGCATGTTAATAGCTAGTTGATGTCTAATTTATCTGTTGTAGCCTAATTCAAATAACCAGGATGTCTTAAGAAGCAGAATAAAGGTCTTTGTTTTGTATGCAGTCCATTTTGACTGATGCAGTGAGAGGAGATGTCTGTGAAAGCATCAACCATTTATTGAATCTTTTTTTGTCAACGGATTGTGGGTGGCTTATGCATGAATATGATGCTCAAACCAAGCACCTGATCAAATCAATCCCCCTGCTGCGATGACCAAGCATAAGGGGGAAACCCCAACCCCTGCAACTCAGTGTTTTATGGATCCAATATGGCGTCCAATCTTCCTCTAACAAGTCCTATCCTGCACGCAGTAACCTGAAACAGAATATACGTCAGATAAGTAAAATCTACACCTTCGAACACTGAGAAAAACTTAAAGGATACTGTTATAGGAAAAATAATTTTTTCAAAATGCATCTGTTAATAGTGCTGCTCGAGCAGAATTCTGCATTGAAATCCATTTCTCAAAAGAGCAAACCGATATTTTTATATTTCATTTTGAAATCTTACATGAAGCTAGACATATTGTCAATTTCCCAGCTGACTCAAGTCATGTGACTTGTGTTCTGATAAACTTCAATCACTCTTTACTGCTGTACTGAAAGTTGGAGTGATATCACCCCCCCCCCTTTCCCCCAAGCAGCCTAACAGAACAATGGGAAGGTAAACAGATAGCAGCTCAAGATAACAGCTGCCTGGTAGATCTGAGAACAGCACTAAATAGTAAAAGCCCATGTCCCACTGCATTCCACTCAGTTACATTGAGAAGGAAAAACAGCCTGTCAGAAAGCCCTAAAGTGCTGGCACAAGTCACATGACCAGGGGCAGCTGAGACATTGACAAAATGTCTAGCCCCTTGTCAAATTTCAAAACTGAATATAAAAAAAATCTGATTGCTGATATGATTTTGAGTAATGGAATTCAGTGCAGAAGTCTACTGGAGCAGCACTATTAACAGATGGTAATTATCTTTACCCAAACTAGCAGCTTTTTCTTTTTGTGTCAGGAGCTTAGCCTCCTCTTCCTCACTTAAATTAGGGGGTCTATAGCATGCCCCTACAATTAATTTGTTGGACTCTTTACAATTGGTGAAGAATTTCACCCGTAAGACTTCTGCCCCCTCATTTTCTAATATAATATCCTCCTTTATATAAGCTTTTAAATCCTGCCTTACAAACAGACATACTCCTCCTCCTTTTCTATTGCCTCTGTCCCTCCGAAACAAAGTATAGCCGCTGATATTAACTGCCCAGTCATATGACTCTTTCGGCCACACCAATCACATCATATTTTCCCTTCAGCTCTCCCATTTTACCAGTCAGACTCCTTGCATTTGCAAACATACATTTAATACTGGTACCATGCAGAACATATGACATGTGGTCCTCCATATCCTTAACAGTATTCCCAACCAAATCTCCTCCCCCATTTTCCCTTCCTTTGCCCACTGTCTCATCTAACCCGTCTTCCCCTGAATCTTTTACTGAACCCCCCCCACCACGCTTAGTTTAAAGGGGTTGTTCACCTTTGAGTTAACTTTTAGGATAATGTAGAGAGTGATATTCTGAGACAATTTGCAATTGGTTTTCATTTTTTATTGCTTGTGGTTTTATAGTTATTTAGCTTTTTATTCAGCAGCTCTCTAGTTTGCATTGTCAGCAATTTGGTTTCTATGGTACAAATTACTCTAGCATCCCTGCATTGATTTGAATAAGAGACTGGAATATAAATAGGAGAGGGACTGAATAGAATGATAAGTAATAAAAAGTGGCAATAACAATACATTTGTAGCCTTACAGTGCTTTTGTTTTTAGATGGTGTCAGTGACCCCTATTTGAAAGCTGCAAAGAAACAGAAGAAAATTGCAAATCATTAAAAAAACTATGAAAAATAAATAATGAAAACCAATTGAAAAGTTTCTTAGAATCGGCCCTTCTACAATATACTAAAAGTCAACTTGAAATTGAACCACCCCGTTAAAATCTCCTCCAACCGTCTAGCCATCTTCTCCCCCAAAACAGCTGCACCATCATCATTGAGGTGCAGCCCATACCTAGCGAAGAGTCTGTAGCCGACAAAAATCAACCCAGTTCTCCAAGAACACAAAACCCTCCTCCGTACACCAAACTCTCATTAAGCTCCCGCTGTCTTCTTAGCATTGCTCGTGGCATAGGTAATATCTCTTACCTTGGAAGTCCTTGCCCTCAACCTTACACCTAGTTTTTTAAAATCGTTCTTGAGGACTTCACCACCTCCTCTAACTTTGGCATTGGTACCTAGACTGCTGGGTCTTCCCCAGCCCCTCCCAATAATCTGTCCACTCGCTTCTCCACATGATGAATCCTAGCACCAGGCAGACAGCAGACTCTTCAGCATGTAGGGGCCTTATGGCAGATTACCATATCCACCTTTCTAATAATTGAATCCCCTATAACTAGAACCTTCCTTTCCTTCCTTGCACTTCCCCCCACCACCCGTATTAGAACCACTGCCTCCCAGGGTGCTCTGAATGTAAGCCTGCTCCATACATGCCAGTTCAGAACTTTCCTCCCCAGTATCTTCAACCAAAATGGCAAATTTGCTGTTTTGGACAAGTTGTGGACGAGCCCCCTACCCTTCTGTCCCCTGCTTCCCCTCCTGACTGTCACAAACCTTCTTTCCTCAGCCTCCACTGCCCCTTCTCCTCCCCCACTAGCCCCTGCCATTGGTTGCTCTTTGAGCCTCCTTTCCTCCCCCCCGTTTGCCGCTGCTTTCAGTGCTACAAGTTCACTCCTTAGAGTCTGCAGTTCAGATTCCAAGATGAAAACCCACCGACATCTTTCATGTAAATACTGCATGGAACGTCTGCTCCAACACCACATACATGTGGGTGATACCCATATGCGAAAAGAGATTACCCTCGCACACCCTGGCCGTCCAAGTAATGGGATACCCCGGTGCTCAGTAGAAACAGGGTTTGGCAGGCCTTACAAACTGTAGAAAAAGAAAAATCCACCGGCACAACAGGGATGCTGCTAGCAGGGCAAGCCCTTGCTCGTTTATTACGGATGCAATGTTTCGGGGCGTAACCCCCTTTGTCAAGCTTGAGCTGCTAGGAGCATCCCTGTTGTGCCGGTGGATTTTTCTTTTGATACCCATATGCAACACCCTTCTACCCTTCCAATCTTCACCGTCTACCTGCCTAATGTAATTAAAAAGTAGTAGCGCCTGATGTGTGTTTCACTCGCTTTGTCAAAGGCTAGAAACTATGCCCCTATAAATAGACAACCAGCTTTCACTAAAAATTTCAAATCCGCCTATCAATACATTGGGGGTGGTGTCTAGGAGCAGCTGCAATGTTCATTCAAAAATGTGCTCATATGTTAAACTGTTTGTGGTATACTTTTATGTAATGCTAATGTGATACATCTAAGCACACTGGTGTTCAGAAAGGAAGCAGTAGCGGCAGCTGATACAATCGCAATCATTGATGTAACCCAGTATGTTGCAGGGACACTGTCCATTAGTAACAGTGACTTGTATATTTTGGCTGGTTTACTTAATTGTGGGGCATATTGTGCACTATCAAATAAAAATGTTTGTGGTAATACTTTCATTTAAACCAGTGATACCCAACCAGTAGCTCCTGAGCAACATGTTGCTCTCCAACCACTTGGATGTTGCTCTCGGTGTCCTCAAAGCAGGTGCTTATTTTTGAATTTTAGGTTTGGAAGTAAGTTTTAATTGCATAAAAACTAAGTATAGTGCCAAGCAGAGCCTCTTGTAGGCTGATAGTCCACAATAGTCAATCACAGCATTTATTTAGCACCCTAAGAGACTTTTTAATGCTTGTGTTGCTCCCCAAACCTTTTTACATTTGAATGTGGCTCATGAGTAAAAAAGGTTGGGGATCCCTGATTTAAACCATGTGGATTTAAAGCGTTCAATAATAAAATATATGGGTCAAATTTTCATTTCTTTTTTGTTGTGTTTATATGTATACTCTTTGACCCTGCACACCACGTTTTTGTTTTTCCGCATTCCATCTAATGGAGGGTGCTGCCATCCATCTGTATATATGTTGTTATATTCCCTGACTAGAGGAAATTCTGGTACAGCACACATTTTATCACTGATTGGTTTCTTTTTTTAAATTGAGAAATGGCTAACTCAATACCAACCATTCAATTTCGATTTAATATATGGTCCACTCAATTATCTCATGTATTTCCAGTTGATATGAGTTCACCTATTGATGAGGGTAACTGTAGAATAATACTCAGAAACTATCATCAGCAGCAGGTTTAAACTCTCAAAGGACAATAAATATATGGAGAACAACATAGTACCAAGGGGGTTACGCATTAAAATCCTACCAATATTTTAAGTTTATGGGAAGATGTTTTTTTTTTTTTGTTTAATAACGTTTTATTTGGTTTTCAAAAAAAAACATAACAGAATATAAATTACATATTAAATGTAATCAAGATAAGCAAAGTAGGAGAGTATATAATGATGTTAAACATGAAAGACTAAACAAATAAAAGTTTATACTTAATGTCAAAAATTCCCAAGTAAAGTAGAAAGCAAAATATATAACAAAAGAAAATCTTAAAGTGGACCTGTCACTCAGACACAAAAATCTGTATAATAAAAGTCCTTTTCGAATCAAACATGAAATCCAATTTCAAATTTTTATTAAAGCATTCATAGCTGGTTTAAGCTCATTTACAAATCTCAGCTGTCAATCAAATATTGTCTGCCACTCCTCTATGCCTTAGGCATAGAGGTGGGGCAGATAATTAGTTTCACTTTCCATTCAGCATTTCCTAGATGCCACTGCTCCCCACACATTCCCCCAGTTCTCTTAACCATTTAATTGTGTAGCCAGGACATGGGGAAAGACATCTGGTCCCCCATTCTGGTGCAGAAACAAGATTCTGAGATGATGCAAGGCTTGCCTTAATAACAGTGTCCACAAAATGGCTCCTGCCTGCTTGCTATAATTATGAATTCCCAGACTGAAGAAAATAAGATTAAAATTATTTATATAGTGTAATTAATGTTCATTTAGCCTGACTAACGTGATAAAAAATGATTTTTAATATTTTTTTGGGGTGACAGGTCCACTTTAAGTCAAGCAAACTAACTACTAACAACCTCACTCACTGGTATTATATAACTAAATTTAAAAGAACTATTATTTAATACGGTAGAAATAATTCATAAAAATATCCTTGAAACAAAGGAAATATTTTACATATAAAAGAAAGCTCAGATTCGTAAAAGCCCTAGAATTTCAGCTTCCTGACTCGAGTCAATATGTTTAAAGAAAAGAGTGTAACGCTTATTCCTAGCTTCGAACAAATAAAGAATTTCAATTATTGCCAGACCAATTCAACTTGGGGACAACTCCAAAAGTAATGGAACAAATCCACCTTCTCCTGTTTACATTTTGGGCAGAAGGAGATATGACCTGAATCATTCTTTTTGTGAAATAACTTCCCAAAGCCGAAATGAATAAGCCTGAAGTGCTGAACTCGCCAGTTTTCTGAGGAAAAAAAATTTGTTGAACTTTAAAATGGAAGAGGACAACTGGGAAGGAGAGATTTCGAAGGATAAGTATTTTGTCCATTTCAGAGCTGCATCTTTAAGAGGGTGTACTACAATAGAAGGAGGACACCAAAGTTTCCAAGTTAGATAATTAATACTTAAGATACTCAAGTTGTCTTCCAATTTAATTAGTTCATCAGCTAACCAATGTTTCTGAATAGCAAAAAGGTATTTCTTTGCGACTGAAAGGAAAGTGCTCTTTATAATAACATAAAGGAAATGTTCTCCCAACTTCAAAACTGACTGATTTTTTAGAACTTCCCAAGCAAGAAGATCTCTATTATTTTATGGCATGAGAAGTAGGATGAATACCCAAATTTTGAATCTTTCCATGAAAGTTGGATTGGCGTGAAAGGGGTCAATGTATGATTAAAGCCATGTCTGGAAAATAACAACTTCCAAGTGAAAATTGAATCTCTAAATAGTGGGTTTACTTTACAATAAAAAAGAACTTCTTTCCATTTTAAATGGAGAATGTGTAAAATATGGAAGTCGGAAGTAGGAAAAAGTTCGAAAGCAAGATTTGTAAACTTATCACCCCAAAAGTTCACTCAACCAAATTTCTTGTGATTGCAGCTAAATTAAATTTTCTGAAATTAGGAAGCTGCAAGCCTCCTAAATCAAATGGACCTTGCAATTTTAGGTTTTTTACCACTCCAAATAAAAGAACTTAATACTGAATCCAGTTTTTTAACATTGTTGTCTTTGATTAGAATAGGTAAATTCATTAAAGGAAAAGTAAATGTTTTTTTCTATCTGTAAATTTGCTCTAAACAGCTAAGGGGCGGGGCTTCACTCTGCACCAGGAAGAAGGGGAAACAAGCTGCTGATAACACAGAAACCAGAGCAGACTTGCAGCAGGGACTAAGGTACATTAATCTGGGGGGCTGTTTAGAGAAAAATTACAGATAGAAAAATAAACGTTTACTTTTTCTTTAAGGGATATATCAATCTTACCCTTTAAATTAAGAGGAGTATTTTCCCATTTACTGCATAAAGATAAAACTTTATTAATGGTGTAATATTTAGCGAATAGGGATTTCTTACATTTTTGGGAAAAGTAAGCCCCAAACACTTGAGTTGCGACTTTGGGGGATTGAGTTTCAGGTCTTTCAGTAGAGTATTGGGTAAAGAAACATTAAAATTCATTATCAGATTTATGAGTGTTCATTTTGTAACCTGAAAAAGTTCCAAATTTATATAACAAATCAAAAATATCAACAAGGGAATTACTAGCATTTTGAACAACCAACAATAAATCATCTGCAAAAGCTAAGGTCTTAAGATGAAACTTATTAATTTTGACACCACAGAATACTTCCAAATTTTCAAGTACTCTAATCAGGGGTTCTAAAGAAAGATTAAAGAGAACTGGGGAAAGAGGGCATCTCTGTCTGGTCCCTTTATAGATTTTAAATTGGGGGGATTTTACACACGCAATTAGTATTTGAGCAACTGGAAAAGAGTATAAAGATTTGACAAATCCAAACAGTTGAAAAGGTGTTGTCAAATGCTTTTTCAGCATCAAGGCTAATCCCTGAACAGGGGAGTTTGTCTATTTACAAAGGCAATAGTATTCAATAAAGCTCTAATATTTTTAATACCAGAGCCTCCTTTCAAAAACCTATTTTGAACAGGAGAAATGATATAAGGTAAAATCAAAGCTAACATATCAACTAGTATTTTCAAAAGTATTTTTATATCTTGGTTTAAAAGAGAAATTGGTCTGTATGAGGCTGGAAGAGAAGGGTCTTTGCCTTCCTTTGGGATTATAATCAAGTTTGAAAGATAACTAGTTGGAAGTGTACTATTGCAAAATATAACATAATTGAACAAGTTGGCAAGAAATGGGCAAATTTTTCCTTTTAGATCTTATAAAAGGTTGGGGGGAGGCCATCCGTACCGCTAGCTTTTTTTGTTTTCAAATTATTAATGGTGAAAGTTACTTCCTCTATAGATATAGGTTTACTTAAATCTTCCAACTGATCTGAAGAGATTTGAGGTAACTGGATGAAGATGAAGAGTACAGAGATTCATAATAATCTTTAAAAATGTTTAATTTTAATAGGCTATTTGTGAGGGAACCTTGTAAATCTTTAACTTTAGATTTCTTATTCCAACATCTAGTAAGATTCACTAAAACATTATTCGCTTTATTACTAAAGTTCGTCAGCCTCGCTTTAGAATGTTGAGCAAAGGGGGCGTGGCTTGGACACAGCTGGATGACAGCTTAAGCTATAAGCTCCTCACCAAAAGCACCCAATACAGTGACAAAAAGCACCTAGGAAGTCCCTGGATGGACACCGCTCCCAGCAGGGGGAGACCCCGGAGTATCTATCACCACATACTCCACTCCAGCAAAGAAACAGATTTACTGCTTTGCTTACTCCACACCGCAGGAATAACCCAAAGGACTTATGTGAGGAAGACACAGCGGACAGCAGCAGGGATCGCAGCCCACTGAAAGCTCCCCAGCACAAGCCTCGCCCAGATCAACAAGAGGCTCATGGTTCTCAGGTAGGACAAATTCCTCAATAGTGTCAGCCACCCCAGACCCCCTAGCAGACTTCCCAGCCACCGATGTACCAATTACCCAGAAATTCTTTAAGGAGTTCATGATATCCTTTAGCAGACTCTTACAAGACAGTGTGGCAGAGATCAAAGGAGACATGAAACTCTTAGCAAGCCATGTAACTCAGCACGCATGGGAGGGTGATTAGGGTGGAAAAAAGGTGGCTGACATTACAACAGCTTATAATGAGCTTGTTGAATCACACCAAGAGTTACTGGGTGAGGTGAAGTGGTTGAGGGAGAAGCAGACCGATTCTGAGGACCGCAATAGACGCAATAATGTGAAAATCAGGGGGGTCCCAGAGTCAGTAAAGACCGAAGCATTAATGACATATGTGAAAGATGTGATCCAAGCAACTTTGCCTGACATTAAAGAGAGTGAACTGATTGTTGATCGGGTTCACAGACTTCCCAAACCTAGCCATATTGCTGGACACCTCCCTAGAGATGTGATTCTCAGAATACATTTCTTTCACATAAAGGAGAGATTCTTGGCTGCAACTAGAAAAGGGCAGAAACTACCTGAGCCTTTCTCAAAACTTGTTTTATACTCTGATCTTTCACAAGCAACACTAAAAGCCAGAATGGAATTTGCCTCTGTATCTGCTACCTTGAGACAGAAAAATATCTACTACTCGTGGGGTTTCCCCACATGCATGAGGATCACTAACCAAGGAATTACATATACAGTGAAAACTGTGTCCAAGGGATATGAGCTATTGAAGAAATGGGGTATCCCTGTTATCCCCCAAAAAGAAGACACATCTATTCTGTCCAACAAAGCAACAACCAATGGATTGGTCCCATGGACAAGCAGAAAAAGACTATGATAAACCTCCAGAGGCTTCTTCAGGATCTGCTGAATAAAGTGGTGCTTTGCCACAAACTGTTTTTTCTTTTTCCCCCCAATAGATTTTCCCCTTAGGATACGTTTATGCCTAAGGAGTCTGTCTGGTATCTGGCTCATCTGGTATGAGCCCTGTTGTACATTCAAAAACTGAACTGTTTTTTTTCTTGTTTTATTTATTTTCTTTCAGTGACAATGGCAAACGCGGATACCACTGCTGTCATTACTTTAACCTCTTTTTTCCAATGTCTAGGTTATTTTTGGACTCTAAAAATTTGTGTTTTTTACTGTGTTTGTCCCAATTTAATATACTGTATTTCTTTCCTAATAAGGCAGTAAGGAGGCGACTACAATTGATCGGGGAAACTCTCTGGATTGTAAGTTTGTATTGTGTCATCCATAAGGTTAATATAGTCATGTTAATTTTACTGTTTAGCAATTTGTTTACACACCATGCCAAAGGACCCTAAGTTAATCTCACTGAATGTGAGGGGACTTAATTCCTATAGGAAAAGGTACTTGATTCAGAAAATGATTAAGGAGGAGTGTGCAGATGTCTGTATTCAAGAGACTCATCTGAACAAACTCGGGGCCTCAAAACTAAAAATACACCACTTTTCCAACATATACCATTCTACTCTACAAAATAAAAAGAAACATGGGGTATTGGTGGCCATAAAAGACTCCCTGGGAATGGTGGTAGAAAATCAATTCAGCAGTACTGATGGTTGTGATTTCAGGAAAGGTCAACTCTGAGGAAATAACATTTGCAAAAATATATGTGCCTAACACACACCAAATCAACTTTATTAATAAAAAAAATTCAAAATATAACAAAAGGCCGTTTAATTATTATTTAACAGGTGACTTTAATGCAATAACAGACCCTTAAACCGATTCCACAGCTAAAAGTAGAAGAACATCATCAATAATCCAACCATCTTTAATTAAATCAGAATTATATGACGTCTGGAGATGTCTACATCCCACAGACAAACAATATACTTATTATTCCCCTATTCACAAATCATTTACAAGAATTGACCTCTTTCTGACTGATAGATTTACTCTGCCACAGGAGTTGAAATAGGCCCTAGAGTTTGGGCGGACCACTCACTATTATTGATCAGACTACAACTGCAGAATCCTCCTTCTAACTCCAATATTTGGAGACTTAAATATATTTTGCATTCTGAACATACACTACCTCATATCAAAAAGGATCTTGAGGAATATTTTGTACTCAATTATAACAAGGAAGTATCCAAAACTGTACTTTGGAATGCGCACAAAGCATTTATGAGTTTGATATTTTTAATAAAAATAAAACTGAATTAATACAAAAATTAGAGGAAACGCATCAAGAACTGGCTGATTGCATGTATCAGCAATATGATAAATGGCAGTCTATGTTAAAAGAAACTTGATATCATGGAAAAAATAAAGCAGGGAAAGCTTTGGCACAAAAAATCAAAGGAAGGAGAATATATCAGAGAATAATCAAAATTAGAGATCCCAGAACTAAAACAGAAGTACATCAACCTAATCAAATTATGAGAGTCTTTATAATCTTGAGAGAAACCCAGAGACTCATTGAACTTCCATCTAATTCAGAAATAGACAAATACCTGGAAGGCATTGAATTACCAGTTCTTTCTGAATTTGAGCAAAAACAAATAGGGGTACCCTTCCGCCAACAAGAAACAGAAGATGCTATTAGGAGTTTAAAAAGGGATAAGGCACCAGGTGTAGACAGATTTGCCAATGATTATTATAAAAAAATTGTTCATATCTTAGCTAAAACGTTGACAGAGATGTTCAATGAAGTTGCAACCCTTGGAGTCTTCCCCAAAGAATCAGCTATCATTACCACCATACCCAAAGAGGGTAAGGACCCATCAGACCCAAGTAATTATAGGCCTATATCACTTCTGAATACAGATATTAAAATTTACGCAAGAATTATTGCTAATAGGTTAACACCATTAATCCCGCAAATTAATTCATCAGGACCAAGTAGGTTTTATTAAGACCAGGATTGTGATGGTACAAGGAAATTACATAAGATTAAACTCTGTAGGACGCCTATCCTCTTCGTCTCTTTAGATGCAGAGAAGGCGTTTGACAAATTTGGAATCTCTGGGTTTCTGTTTAAAGCTATTCTAGCCCTTTATTCCCAGCCCTCTGCCAAAGTACATCCAGCACTAAAATTTATTTGCAAAAGCCCTGCCAAATTTAGAGTTTAGAACTCGATCTCTTCTCAAGGATCTCATATTATAAGCTAAACAAAACAAAAACAGTCATTCTTCCCTGCCATGTACCTTTAGCTACTGTAAATACTTTAAAGAGTTCATGTCAATATAAATGTACCGACAAATCTATAAAATATTTAGGTATCTCACTAACATCTACAATTGCCCAATTATATAAAGAGAACTATGTCCCCTGGCTAACCAAATTAAAATCCAAATTAGAATCATTAGAAAAATTAGAATTCTCCTGGCTAGGAAGGTCAGCTGCCTTTAAAATGATGATATTGCCCCAATTATTATATTTATTTAGGAATGTTCCAATCAGAGTCCCCCAGAAATTTGTTTTATATCCCTCCAAAAATTACTAAATACATTTTTATCTTAATGAATAAAAAATGCAGATTTTCAAACAAGATTTTTACTACACATATTTCTAATCTAGGCCTTGGTGTCCCTGACATTGAAGAGTATTACAAAGCCATCATACTTGAACAATCCAGACCACTCTGGGCAAATGACAACACTAAACAATGGATAAACATTGAGGAGGAACAATTGCCCTCAGGAACTCTTAAATCCTATTTGGAATCCAGAGTGGTCTGGAAGGTGCAACAACATGTCAGAAACCCTATAACAGCCAACACATTTAGAGTATGGAAGGACTTGATGAAATTGTGCAAAAAAGATATCTTGGTTGTTGAAACACCAACACCGCTGTCAGTATTGCATAACGTAATCAAGAATATTAATTTAGATCACTGGCAGTTGTGTGGTCTAAGAACAATTGAGGATTTATTAGAAGACTCTAAAATCAGACCTTTTCATGATCTGTTGGCTAATTATAATATCCCAACATCAGACAAAACAATATATGATAAAATCTGCAAGTTCCTAGCCAAACACCCCTTTAACCCTATTCCTTTTACTCCCCAAATCAATAAAATAATTAGGCTAGAAGACAGTAATAAAAAAGGTACATCCATTTTTATAGAACACTATTAGATCGACTTACCCAGGTGGCAATTGAGTAGCTGGCAGGAAAAATTAGAGACTGATATATCAGAAGAGGAATGGGAAATGGCTTTTAGATCCCTGAGGAAAGCATCACATTGTGTCTCTCATCTTGAGGGTTTAATCAAGATTACTTGGCAGTGGTATATGACTCCTGAGAGAATTTCCAGGTTCGATTTAAATTCTTCACCCTTATGTTGGAGAGGTTGCAATCAGACAGGCTCTTTGATACATTTTTTCTGGAAATGTCCTAAAATTAAAAAAACTCTGGGAAGAAGTGGAAGGTTTTCTAAAAAAACTCCCAATGTCACTTGAGACAATACCTCCTAGTATGGCATTACTACATATAGGAACCATGGGATTGCCACCCCAAGAAAGGCTAATCATGAATCATATCTTTATTGTCACTAAAAACCTGATAACAACTAATTGGAAGTCACATTCTACTCCTAAGCTTGAAGAGATCTTGAAAATTGTTGATTCCAATCTTATAGCAGAAAAAGCCTGGGCAATAAGATGTGGCAATCTCCAGTCTTTCTTGAGAAAGGCAAGTCTGTGGCCTTTGGTATACACACAATCCAAGCTTTCAGATTTATAGAGTGAAATTGAGATCCTTTGAAAATTCCCATGTATCCTCTCACAGTTCTGTGACTAAATAGGTGTGTGAGGCAATATATGTGATATACATGAATTTATTGGATGCCAGTTGGGATGATGTTTAAAACAATCCAGAGAGAAATATGAGACTTACCAAAACATTGGGACTTGTAGCATAGTAAGTTAGTTAGTTTAGTTTAGTATATGTGTTATAGTTTGTTTTATAACATAATTTGTTGGATATTTCATAAACATTGATTAATACTTAATAATGTGGTAGACAGCTATGCTGAGTAATTTAATTGGAGAGAGTCCCTGGAATATCTGTGGGGAGGTTAAGGCCCTCCAATTTTCCAGGTCGTTCTTTTCCTTTAAAGTTGGTTGCAATATTAATATAATTATAGGAATGTAGTGGTTAGTAACCTGAATATTAGATATCTATGTCAAATCTATATTTGGCATAATCATTAATGTTGAAGT
The DNA here is from genome assembly GCA_024363595.1 of Xenopus borealis. Classification (NCBI taxonomy): domain Eukaryota; kingdom Metazoa; phylum Chordata; class Amphibia; order Anura; family Pipidae; genus Xenopus; species Xenopus borealis. Next base: position 44,853,439 of record CM044444.1, read on the forward strand.
TACTATAATACTAATGCTATCGGATTATTATTGTTCTTATTGCACATATCTTTATTGTCTATATCAACATTATTTGCTACTGTTGCTGTAACTTATCAATATAATTCTAAGTTTTATGTAAAAAATATTACTAATTTCACTATAATATACCTTTCTTTTGGAAATGTTTAAAAATTATCTAAGTTATTATGTCTGGAACCAGGGGTGTTTCTGGAGCTGCTGCCGCCTGAGGCAGCAGCCCGATGCCGTTCCCCCTCCCACTCCGCGCTTTGAACTTATAGCATCAGAGCGGGTGGAGGAGGGGCCGCATGTTGCTGTTGCGCTCGCTGCACTAGAAGAGCCAAATTTCCATTTTATAAAACTGAAATTCAGCTTTTACAGTTACCAGAGGCGGCTTTTTGCCGCCCCGGGTAACTGTCCGCTCCGTGCTGCCTGCACCTTGCCTCATGGCTGGAGCGGCCCTGTCTGGATCGATTTTCTAGGTCATCCATTTTAATTTAATTTAATAAAATTTTCTTTAAAGAAAAAATCAGCACTAGACTCAAAAAATTTTCTTAGAAAATAATGTAAATGATACTTCTTTACATAACAGATGGGAAAGCATACAAGTAGTGATGGGCGAATTTATTCGCCAGGGGCGAATTCGCGGCGAATTCCCGCGATTCGCCGCTGGCGAATAAATTCTCGAAACTGCCGAAAAAATTCGGCCAAAAAAAACGGCGCGACGCGTCAAGAACGACGCGACGCGCGTCAAAAACGACGCGCGACTCATTTCGCGAATCGGCAAAAAATTCGCGAATTTCTCTGGAAATTCGCTAATTTTTCGGCGAAGCGAACGCGCCCGTTTCGCCCATCACTACATACAAGTGCACGATTAGAGGTTTGCTGATTTCTTTGGGCTCATTTGCTAAAAAAGAAAGGGAGAAAAAAATAAACTCATTATTGGAAGACATACATAACTTAGAATCCCTACATAAAAAATACTTAGATAACATCTTTAAAGAGCTAAAAGAGAAAAGAAAAGCTTTAAAAATACTTCTAGATACAGTCTCTAACAAAGCCTACATAAGGATTAAACAATACCTTTATGAAAATAGTAATAAAATGAAAAATGATAAGCAACAATTGGTACATAAAACTACAGATATGTTTTCAAGACTATTATACCAGACTATATAATTTAAACAAACAAGGTGTTAACAATTCTCAAAGAGAAACAAAGAAACAAATTCTTTCCCAAATTAAAATACCTTCCTTAGATAAGAGTATAGCCGACGAATTGGACAAACCTTTTAATGAGGAGGAACTGCAATAAAAAATCTGCCCCTGGGCAAAAGCCCAGACCCAGATGGATTCTCGGCTAGCTATTATAAAATGTTTGATAAAATCTTAGTCCCTATATTGTTGGAGCTATTTAACTCACAGAATAGACACTCTCAAATCACAGAACAATCCCAAGAAGCCCACATTACAATTATACACAAACCAGGCAAAGATCCTACTGAATGTGCTAGCTATAGGCCTATTTCCCTTAACATAGATCAAAAATTATTTGCAAAACTACTTGCCAATAGAATTAGTGTACATTTACCTGACCTAATCCATTTTGATCAAGCAGGTTTTGTACCTGGCAGAGAAGGTAAAAATAATACAAGTAGAGCTGTAAATATAATAAAGTATATGAAAAAGAAAAATGAGGAGGCCCTAATAATATCTATGGATGCTGAAAAAGTCTTTGATAGAGTAGAATGGTTATTTATTGAACAAATGTTGGAAAAAATAGGATTTGGTACAGGTATAATAAATAAAATAATGTCCCTATATAAATGCCCCAATGCTAGAATAAGAATTAATGGCATGTTATCAAACAAAGTCCCTATCAGCAATGGGATGAGACAGGGCTGTCCTTTGTCCCCCTTGTTGTTTATTCTAACCATTGAATCTTTATTACTTGCAATTAGGCAAAATATAAATATAACTGGGATTAAAATAGCAAACTCTCATTATAAAGTATCTGACTTTGTAGATGATTTGCTATTCTATATCACTAAGCCACATTTATCTATTCCTAATTTAACGCTTCTAATAAATTCTTTTGGTTCTCTGTCCAATTTCAAATTAAATTACAATAAATCAGAAATATTAAATATCTCCCTTTCAGAACAAACAATTACTAGATTAAAAAACAATTTTTCCTTTAAGTGGGCTAAGGTATCAATAAAATACCTGGGGATTCATCTCACTCATAACGAGAAATTGCTGTATAAATTGAATTACATTCCTGCTCTAGAAACAATAGATAAGTGAAATTTAACAATGTGTCTTGGGAAGAGTCAACATAGTAAAAATGATAGCCAACAAAAAAAATCCAGCACACGTGTGATGCTTCAGGGATTGCTCCCGTGTTTAATGTCTATCCAACAAGACAACGTTTCGGGGGTGTACCCCTTCGTCAGGTACACCCCCGAAACGTTGTCTTGTTGGATAGACATTAAACACGGGCGCAATCCCTGAAGCATCACACGTGTGCTGGATTTTTTTGTTGGCTGTCTATTTTGGAGGTGCCGTCCTCCTAACTCCATGCACCGTGAATAATTGTTGGAGAGGCCAGGTGTGCATGTGCATCTTTCTGCCTAAATAGTAAAAATGATATTCCTTCCCAAGATATTACATATATTTCTGAATATGCCTGTTGAAGTCCCCTTGAAATTCTTCAATATCATAAAATCAAAATTGTCCAAATTCATTTGGAAAGAATCCGTTCCCAGAATAGCCTACAATACACTAATCAAACCAAAGGAAAAGGGAGGAATTGGTTTACCATGTTTGAAAACATTAGTTAATGATAATGGGCTAAAATGAGCCTATTAAAAGAGCACATTGTAACAGAATGGGCTCAAAAATTCATGCAGGAGACTCATTTTAAAGAACAAAATTGTCCATCTATAAAACATAGATTATTTGACAAGATATTTGTTGCTAATAACACAGAAAAGAAAACAAATGGTGTATTGATTGCAATGCATAGAAATATTCCTTTCACTACAGTTGAAACTTAAGCAAGAAGTGACGGAAGGTGTATCATGGTAAAAGGTATATTATACAACACCAAAATAAAATTTTGCAATGTCTATCTTACCAACAAAGGGCAAACAAAAATACTAAAGAACATATTGCATAAATTAAAGACCTTTACTTACTATGCCAAGAAGGCATAGTAATCTTAGGCGGAGATTTTAAAAATAAAAAACGACAAACAACAAATGGTCAGCAAAACCTCTGATATAGTTAAATGTTTTCAGGATAATTACTCTAAATTGTACAACTTAAATCAGCATCAATCTAGCAAAGTACACAGAGAATTTAAGAAAAAACAAATCAGTCATTTTCTTTCTCAAATGAAAATACCAAATCTAGATAAAACAACTGCTGATAATTTGGATTTACCGAAAAAGAATTGCAAAAAGCAGTAAAAAACCTTCCAGTAGGCAAAAGTCCTAGTCCAGATGGATTTTCTGCTTACTATTATAAAACATTTGACAAAATATTAAACCCAATTCTCCTTAATATGTTTAACTCCCAAAATAGAAATACATGTTTTCCTGAGCAGTCCCAAGAAGCCCACATAAGTTATTCACAAAGCAGGTAAAGATCCGAGTGAGTGTGCCAGCTACAGGCCTATTTCACTTATCAATATTGACCAAAGATTATTCGCCAAATTGTTAGCAAATAGAATCAACAATCACTTACCTGACTTAATTCACGTTGATCAAGCCGGTTTTGTACCAGGTAGAGAGGGGAAAAATAACACTATTAGAGCCATTAATATAATCAAAATTATGAAAAGAAAAAAAGAAGCTCTAATTGTATCTATGGATGCAGAAAAAGCATTCGATAGAGTAGAGTGGTTGTTTATAGAGCTGGTATTGGAAAAAATGGGTTTTGGTACAGAAAGCATTAGTAAAATAATGAATAAGAATAAATGGTACGCTATCTAATAAAGTAAATATTAGAAATGGGGCAAGACAAGACTCTCTCCCCATTGTTGTTTATCTTGACAATAGAACCTTTATTGCTAGCAGTTAGACATA
>CM044444.1:44857629-44898579 GCA_024363595.1 Xenopus borealis
ATAAGAAATCAGGAAGGGGGCAAATAGTTTTTCACACCACTGTACATATATATATACATACATACATACATACACACACAGCGGACTAGCCACTGAATTTAATAAAATTCCTCAAATACTTTAAGCCCTGAGAGTGCGTACTTCTTCAACCACACAGATTTTTCTAAGGACTGCACCCAGGCAACACAAAAGTTTTCTTTCATTCATGGTTAGTGGTTGGCATTTATGGTCATACAATTGTGTTTACTAGTGATGGGTGAACTTATTCGCCTGCGGGAAATTCACGGTGGATTCCCGCGATTTGCCGCAGGCAAATTCGCGTAATGCTGGCGAAATTTCGTAGTTTTGGACGCCAGCCCCCATTGCCCCAAAAACGGACGCGGGCGTCCAAAACGAGATGTAGCGCAAAAAATTTGGCAAAACACCACCGATTTTCCCATCACTAGTGTTTACTCTTATTAAAGGAACAGTTCAGGGTAAAAATAAAAACTGGGTAAATAGGTAGGCTGTGCAAAATAAAAAATGTTTCTAATATAGTTAGTTAGCCAAAAATGTAATGTATAAAAGCTGGATTGAGTGGATGTCTCATAACAGAATACAACACAACATCCTTTTCAGCTCTCTAAATCTGGGTAAATCAGCGACTTGAGGGGGGCCCACATGGGACAGAACTGTTCAGTGAGTTTGCAATTGATCCTCAGCATTTAGCTCAGATTCAAAAGCAACAGTTATGACCCATGTGGCACTCCTTCAAGTCATTGATTGGTTACTGCCTGGTAACCAGGGTAACCAGTCAGTGTAAACAAAAGAGAGCTGAAAAGCAAGAAGTAGTGTTCTGTTAGGTTAGACTTGCAGTCACTCCAGCCGTTATTACATTACATTTTTGCCTAATTAACTATATTGAAAACATGTTTTATTTTGCACAGCCTATCAGTGTACCCAGTTTTTACTTTTATACTGAACAATTCCTTTAAATCACAATCACTACACAAACTATCCAAATGACCCTGATCAAAAGTATACAAACCCTTGTGATTTGGCCTGGTAACATGCACACAACTTGACACAAAATGGTTAGAATGGCTATTAAAGAGGACCTGTCACCTTGAGACATGAGTAAAATATTTATTTTCCATCCTTAGTTAAACCCTTTAGTCAGCTGTTTTTGTCTATATCTGAAACGGATTAAAAAATATCCTTCATGTAAAAAAGGCTTCATAGGCGCTGCCATGTTTAAACACCCCTTTGTTTTCTGTGTGTGGGCTGTGCCAAACTGCCAAATCTCATTCATGCTTAGTCAGAGTATACTCTATGATAGACAGGCTCTGTATAACTCATGTCACACCAGGACTTGATATTCTATGGGAATTATTTGAAACACCTTCTATTGTTCTATTCAGATTGTGTGGGCTACTCCAGCCACTAACAACTGCACAAACTGGTGATATTGTGCGAGGAGTCTGCAGTACTGATTCTACCCATGATGCTTTTCTCTCCTGACTTTCTGGAAAGTCAGGGCTTCAGTTAGTGTCTCATGCACATTTGAAAAGTAGTTATAAATTGAGAATTAGTGAGATTTGAGCCTAATAAATAGGGGTATGTGGTTTGTTTTAAAAGTTTTATTTCCTTCCTAGTGTTAACTCAATCATGACAGGTTTCCTTTAAAGGTAATCATCTTCACCTATGATTGGTTTGCTTGTAATAAGTGGGTTTTTATAAGGGCCCTTACACACGGGCGTTTTGGACCTGCGCTCCCCTGCGTTGCGTTTGGCTGCGTTCAGCCGCAGGGGAGTGCAGGTCTAGACGCACCTCATTCTTTTCAATGAGGTTGTACCCATGAGACACGTGTAAGCGCTGAACACAGGTTCAGACGCAGCATGTTGCATTCAGCCGCAGGGGAGCGCAGGTCTAGACACACCTCATTAACGCAGGTCCAAAACGCCCGTGTGTAAGGGCCCTTATAAAAACCCACCTATTACAAGCAAACCGATCATAGGTGAAGATGATGAGCGCAGGTCCAAAACGCCCGTGTGTAAGGGCCCTTACAGATCTTTCATCTAGTGCTGCACTGATGTTTTCTGGATTCAAAGCAAAAAGCAAAAGAACTGTCAAAGGATCTGTGGGAAAAGGTAGTTGAACTCTATAAAACAGGAAAGGGATATAATAAAATATCAAACTAATTAAGAATGCCAATCAGCAGTGTTCAAACTTCAACTAAGAAGTGGAAAATTAGGGGTTCTGTTGAAACCAAACCACAGTCGGGTAAACTATAATTTCAGCCACAACTGCCAGAAAAATTGTTCGGGATACAAGGAAAACCCCAGAATTAACTTCAGGTGAAATACAAAAAATACTGGAGAAAAATTTGCACTCATCAGCCCGGAAGCTGCACATGGGACCTACTTGGACATTCCAACATGACAATGATCCAAAACATAAGGCCAAGTCGACCTGTCATTGGCTACAGCTAGGGTTGCCACCTTTTCTTGAAAAAAATACCGGCCTTCCTTTATATTTATCTTTTTTTCCTATTAACATTGGAATCAACCATCAAAAATACCGGCCAGGCCGGTAAAATACCGGCCAGGTGGCAACCCTAGCTACAGCAAAATAAAGCCAAACCCGGGATAATTGATAGTAACCCAATAGTTGGCTCCTTCAGCTTTTTGCAATTCCACCAAATGTGTAGCATAGAACCCACTTCTTCATGGCCAACACATAGGGGCAAATTTATCATTATTCACAAATTCGAGGGCTCTCTAATTTGGCAGAAATTCTACTGTGGAATGGAAATCAAATAGTTTTAGCATTGTTTGATTTCACAAAAAAAATCGTGAAATTTCCTTTGATCATTCGAAAAATTCGTACCGAGGCAGGTAATAGGAAAAAAAAGCCTATGGGGGGGGGATAACCATAGGCTTCATAGGAAACAATTTTCCCATTGCTCATTGGTGCATATTTTCCTCAGTTCATATTCCCATTTGAGGGTGTATTTTGGGCAATTATTAATTGTCTTATATGCTCTGTTATTTTATACAGTAGCAAGGTCAGGCGTTTTGCTAGGAAATAATCTTCAAAGGAAGATGTAGTTTCAGTGGTTATCTGTTCAGTCTCGGGTCCGTGGAACCAATGTTTTAGTTGGACATATTTTAATTTATAGAGGAAAGGGCAAATAACAGCAAATGATTGTAGTACCTTGTCCTGCAATACATGAATGCCCATCAGATTGTCTGTGTTTCTCCTGTCTAGGAACATGCTATTTGTCATACCAGGTAATTGGTGTGCATGGACCCTTGCGCTAGATAAGTTGAGGTGATTGTTTTAGAAAAGTTTCTGCTGTAAATAGAGTTTCACTACAGATCAAAGGTTATGTTTTGTTCTTTGTGTGGCATGTAACCACCATAAGGCCTGCCAATCAAGGATTGTTCAATTTGGATCCACCATTTTGTTCCCTGAAAATGAAATCACTCAGCAATCATTCATAATGTGGTAGCTCTTAAGTACTTTTTTAGAGTAAGGCCAGACAGGATTTGTCACCTGGCGACTAATCACCTCTTTCTTTGCCACATATGAATAGGTGCAGGCGATTATGCATTAAGCTGCTGGAAGGCAGGGGGAATCGGTTCGGGGAGATCCCCGTCTGGCCTTACCCTTAAAGTCTGGTATGCCCAACCCTCCCTGCTGCTTATTGAGAGATAACACGTTTATTTAATCTGGATTTTCCCTTAACTCTGTAATTGCATCATTTCTTTGGGCTAAGTGTGGTAAAGAACTGCTGAGGGGGTTCAAACAGAATATTATGTAGTAAGGACAGGACCCTGGGCAATATAATCATTTTTATAATATTAATTCTCCCAAACCATGACATGGTAGGGAGCTGCCAGTTTATGAGATCCCAACTTATTTGTTGCAATAGCTTCGTATAGTTTAGCTTTAGTGTGAGATAGATTGGGTGGAATGTGGATTCCCAAATATGCGATTGCTTCTGTTTTCAGCTTAAAAGGAAAATTGGCTTGTAATTATTGTTGCATAGCCAGGGTTAGGGAGATGTTGAGGGCTTCTGACTTATTGTAATTTATTTTAAAATTGCTGTATAACCCGTATGCTTTAAACTCTTGTATCAATGAGGGAAGAGAGATAAGTGGTCGAGTCACAAATATCAGTAAATCATCAGCATATATCTTATTTTGAGTATTTTTTACTTTTTTTTCTTACCTTTAATAGCCATTTTAACCATTTTGTGCTCTATAATTTCCTTGTTTGTAAACCCTCCTCTTATTCCTTCCCTATGTGTGATGTCAGTTCCTCCCATCATCCTCTTGTGTTTCCTGCTTTCCATGAGTGAGGAGCTACTCTAAGGCTTAGGAAAGAAATATTCTTTTTGACCTGCAGCACTTATTCATCCACTGCTACGTGTGTCTATTCACCTCAAATAAAGCACCTCTGTGGATTACAAGTGTCTGGTGAGTTCAGCTATCTGTCAAAGACTGCCCTCAGTGGTTGTTACAGCTCCATACAGGCCCAGCAGGGAGGTCTCACGGGGAAATCAGCCATTATCACAGCAATTGGAGACAGAATACATGGTTTTCAGATCGATTTACAGTAAACACTTTTCTGCTTGTTCACTATAAAATGTAGGCGATTGTTTGCAGATATTGGCATTCACGGATATCGACATTCATTTGGGGATACTGTTATTTTTCTACCTAAACATATTGGGCACCTGTTTTTATTTTCTGTGTGTTTATTTAGTGCTATGTGTACTTTTGTTCAAGTCCAGTAAGTCTTATTTGTAATTTGTGTGCAACTATAACTTGGAACCTAGACACCTAGAATTTTGAGAGTGAACAGTCTTTGCAATTTTTTCATACCTGTTAAAGTACAGAAGTGTGTGTTTAAGGTGTAGAGAGGTTAACTATTATTACTTATTCAGCCAGGTGTCAGCTAAGAGCAGAGCCCAAGAGGCACAACGATATTAAGTAAGAAAGTCTCTGTTTGACTGCATTTTTAATAAAAAAAAAAAAAAATTATATATATATATATATATATATATATATATTTATAATATACAAAAGTCAAATATACTGTAAATTATATTCTTATAAACAGTACTTAGTGATGACATCAGTTATGACTCAATGAAATTTGTGTATTATAATAAGGAGGTCACCTCAAGAGTTCCATGGCATTCCACCTCATGCTTTAATATGGTCATAAAAATCCTTGGTAAGTTAGAATATCCTTATATATTAGAGTGGGGTACTCAATTCACTATATAAATTAGTTCTAGTCAATACAATTACTATTATCTAACCTGGAGGTGCTGGTTCCTGGGTTCTGCTTTGTTTGTGTTTTTTATTTTTCTTCTTTGGTGGTTGAATATGCATCAAACGACACTGTTCTGGGAGCTGCAAAACAAAAAAAGTGTTCCATGTTTTTAAAAAAAATTTTGTACGTCTTTCAGGACTGGTGGAAAATATAGTGCCCTTCTGAGAGTCCTTTAGTTGTATGCTAGGAACATTCCTTTCCTGGAAACTGCCTACTGCACCCACTCTAAAGCGCTGGAAATCCCTAATGAATGTAACGCTTCATCTTTACAAGTTGAGATGTGTAGAGGCTGCCCAGACAAACATGAAAAAATCTGGAGCCCATGGCCTCAGGACAGTAGCTAACTGGTTATCAGTACATTGTTATCACGTCTGGGTTTCAGTACATTGTTCTATATCCCATGGCCCATACCTATCCATCTATAATTTCTTATGTTAAAAAGTGTTCAAAAAAAGTGTTTTTTTGGCTAATTCCACTCCTGTAAAAAGATATGGGCTTCTAAGTGCATAAAAAAAAAAAAAAAAAAAAAAAAAAAAAAAAAAAAAAAAAACAGTTTTTCATGATACAAACGCATCTATCAGAAACGATTTATTTTATGAACAAGAACACAGCAGATTTATAAAGTTTAAATGTGTCCCAAACATGCCAATACCAAATATATATCGTTTTATGGAGATTTCTCACTTATATATTTGAAAATCTCTAAGCAGTACACTACCAAACTTCCAAAGCACCACTCCACAAAACAGCATACTTCTGATTTCAAGGTCAAACATTTCACGAACAGTAGGTTTACCCTAGAAAACTACCCATTATTAGAAAGAACAGCTTCTGCATAATCAAAAATGGGTAAATATCTCTGTACACCAAACTACCAAGTTGAAATTCTATCCTAAAGTTATATTTTTTTTATAGAAATTGGTGAATTTTTGGAAAAATTACCTCAGAGCTTCAAATCTACAGTATCATATCTCTCACACATCATTAGGTACCAATGTATAACACCCTAAATATGATTGCCAGGAGTCCACTGAACATTTTGATGCTCAATATGTATTGGTGTGCCCAAGTATGTGGCATATAGAGGCCCCAAAATGTAGACACCCCAGGTGAGCTATCAGTTATATATTTCCAGGTACTGCAAAATCAACACACTTTCCTTAGGGTGGCAAAGTTAGAAAAAAGTAAGTTCACCCACAAAAACCATACCTTTTAGGAAAGTACACATCCCCCTGAATTTAAAATGGGTATGCATGTCTTTCTACTCAAAAGTACCAAGCTGCAAACCTTTCATAAATTTGGCAATTTGGTGACATTTCCAAAAATCACCTAACAATTTCCACCCTGCAGCATCGTATTTCCACATATACTTTTAGGTATCAAGATAAAACACCCCAAATATGAAAGCCTGGGGTCCTCTGAACAGTTTGATGCCCAATATGTACCCAAGCACGTGGCATAAAGAAGCCCCAAAACAAAGACCCCCATATGGTCTGTCATTTCAGGTACTGCAAAATCAACAGATTTACATCATTTTGAGGGGGGCAAAGCTACAAAAAAGTTCACCCCCCAAAACCATACATTTTCAGAAAGTACATATTCCCCCGAATTCAAAATGGGTATGCATGTCTTTCTACTCCAAAGCACCAAGCCGCAAAGCTTTCCTAAATTTGGCCATAAAGGCAGCTGTTTTTACATTTATGAAAATCGCCTAAAAATATTGCAATTGGCCATATTTATCTCACCCAATTTCTTACATACAATTGTAAAACACCCTAAATATTGACGCAAGGGTCTGCGGAACAGTTTGATGTCCAGTATGCATAGATATACCAAAGCAGCTGGCATGTGCAGACACCAAATAAAAATAGTGCATATGAATTTTCTCCGCTGCCAATTCGCTTTTTGTGAGACTGAGCATTGTCTGCCAAAAAACCCTCCTAACAGCACAAAGACCCCCCAGAGCCATATATTTTTGGAAAGTACACACTCTGATGAATCCAATACAGATAAAGATGTTGTTCTACACCAAACTACCAAACTGCAAAGTTTTTCTAAACATTGAGTTTTTTACAACATTTCTGAAAATCAGCTAAAATTATTGCAGTTTGCCGCATTTATCTCACACAACGTTTTACGTACAAAGAAAAATCACCCTAAATATGGAAGTGAGGTCTACTGAATAGTTTGATGCCCAATATGCATATAATTACCAAAGAATGTGGTATTACAGACACCAAAATGAAAAACACACACATGAATTTTAACGCTAACCAACACAGATGCTGAAAACAGTACCCCAAATGTGCATTAAGACCCCCAAATTGTAAAAAGACCCACAGATAACCATACATTTTTGGAAAGCATATATTCTGACGGATCAAACAAAGTAAAATATACATTTCTATACCAAAGCACCAAACCGCAAAACTATACTAAATATACATAAGGAACAATAATGCAGGGATAAAAGTGCAATAAAATCACAATAATAGTGTAAATCAATGAAATATCAAAATTGTTGAGTGACAGCGTAATTAGTGGCCCAAATCAATTATCCAATAGTCACGCTGTTGAAATAAAATTTTAGGCACATATAACAGTACAATGAAGAAGTAAAAAAGTGTATACATGTTTGTGTACTAATAAAGGTTGTCTGAGTGTGCAAATAAGTGTAAATAAGTGTACAAAAGGGACTAAGTGTGCTAAAATAAAAAAAATAAAAAAATACAAATTTATGTGTAAGTGTGTAAATGTGCTGTAAGTGTCTGTAGGTGCAGGTAAGTGTAAAAAAAAACATGCACTTTTTTTTTTGCAGGAGATCGCCTGGAGATCGATCAACGTCGTGTTTGCAGAGACTCTGCGCAGCAGGAAGTGTGAGGGAGGCTCTGCAGGGGAAGCTGGTAAGCAAAGTAGCAGACGCTCCTTGTGATGCGTCTGCTACTTTGAAGTTGGATCTGAGACAATCTAGTCGCAGATCCAACTTGACAGCCCCCTAGCATTGTTGCCTAGGGGGCTGTCATCCTTCCCCACTCTCTGTGGCCTAGGGGGCTGTCATCCTTCCCCACTCTCTGTGGAGGCGACAGAAAGCTGCCGAAGCAGAGAGTTAGCTCTGGTGCACGAGAATATACATAGTAGAGCCTTTAACTGCCAGCACGTACGCCGTATGTGCTTGGCGGTTAAAAGGGTTAAATGAAAGTTTATCATTGCATACATTTATCGATAGCTGAACCGATTTGTCGAAAAAAATGTTTGTTATTTCTATGGATGAAAATGGTGATTGCCCTCTTGTAAGCTCAGAAGTGGGGGACAAGATTTGTACATATTTATACATCACCATTTGGTTCTGTATATTTGCCCCCATAAAGTTAACATTGAATGCGGTCACATGATTTGCTTTACCAATGGCCGGAATAGTGAATAGGTAAATATCACGAGATTTTGAAGCCAGTGTGCCTTTGACAGAGCATTTTCTCTCCACACTTCAACCTACCCTTTCCTGTTTAAGCAGTCTGGGGCTGGCTGGTTATTAGAAACGGACGATGAATGGGAAGGTGATTTACTTAGCGCAACAAACCGTAAGACCTAACCGTTACTTCACTTGTTAATTTTTGTAAGTTGTGTGTCTGGGAATTAGCGACAGGTATTAGGCCATTATTTCACCTAGGTGCTTCTGAGAGGAGGAGCGCTAGTTTCACTATTCCCACGACATTCAAACTTACTATAGTGTTTTTGGTTATGTACGGTTTATAACCTTAAAAAACTCTGCATCAAGTTTTAATTGTTTTTAACCTATGAATTAGATGCCCTTAATTTTTTACTTTTTAACCAATTAAAGGTTATGTTTTAATTAATTAATCATGGACCGCTGATGAACATGAATCAATTTGAGAGTAATTATAATGAATTGAATCACCAATCATCCAGTTTCACATGTCATAATTAATTTATTGGACAATCATGCTTTATATACACTTCATGAATTCATTTCTTTAATTAATTTAATATTTATAGTATATACAATTTATGGAACTTTAATGAGTTTGGTATGTACAATACAACTCTATTAAGCCACTTCATTTGCACCTTGTTGATCACTGTTTCAGTTCTTTCACTTTATATTCATGGAAATAAGAAACCAAGGTGAATATACACTTAATGAATTCATCTAATTTGATTAATCATGATTCACTAACAATGAATTTCACTAATGTATGATATGCACAATACATATGAAATAGGTGCTATTTAATTTCTTTTTCAGTATTATATCAACACAGCATCTCTCATGATCATTTTGATTTCATGACAATAAAATGGAGACAATTTACAACTTCCCCTTTTTTTGTATATATAATTTAATTATTGGAAGTTGTTTGCACATTCTCTATGCAACATGTTAAACAAATATATACATATTTATTAGCAACTTGCCCGGGTACTGGTAAATAAAATAAAGTAACATAGTACCGCACTCAGCGGGAATACTTGTGAAAAAAGGATTTCGATATTTCGAACACCAACTGTGCTCTTTCTCAAGGATAACAAAACTTCCAATACAGACACACTCCAATATTCAGTGAATCAAATACGGTTTATTGCATACATATATCTGTGTGTCCATCGTTTCAGTCCACCTTAGAGCCTTTATCAAGGATAGATAAATGCAGTGATTTTAGTGTATTTATACACCTCCCCAAGACATAGGACATCACACATACCAAAGTTTAACATCATTAATTGTTCATTGTAAAACCCTTTTGAAAACCCTTTCTCACCAGTGTCAGGGATGTGCAGTGAAAGTGAAAATAGTCCATTTAGATAGATTTTCTGCAAAAGGACCTGTGAATTTTATACAAATGATACACTTAATAGAAATGACGTTATATATATTTTTCGAAACTATTATAAATAAAAGAAACAATGTAATACAAATCAAGCAAAAAGCAAACCAGTCTATAGCCTTGTTTCTTGTCTACTTACACATGCTTCTGTTTCCATAATTACGGTCTTATCTGTATATTAGAACTTGGGGGACCTTTTAATTCAAAAAGCAACTTAGAAAGGAGTTGACCATTCAGACCTCTGGGTGCAACCTGGGCTATGCTTGGCCTCTACCCAGTGTTTTTGTTAATCAATTGTTGCAGTATATATTGTTTTTTTACACAAATAAAAAGTATAGGGGTGTCACGAATGGCATGTATTCTGTAAGCCAATAAGGAGTACAAACAAATCACATCTGCCAAAGTGTATGGACACATGGGACAATAATTTCCAGTCATGACTTAACGAAGAAAGTACCGATCAAGCCAATTCAGCTACAGGAGAGGCAAGAATCTGAAGGAGAATCTGAGCCCTTTTGATCACACAGACATATGTAACAGCACAGAAATTAACCCAACACTGTGGAGTGAATAAATAGATGTGTTATGTGCAGCAGTTTAATTGTGGGATATATCTTCATCCATCCACAAATAGGAAAAATAGAATTAAACATCTTACAGGATGACCTGTATTGCTTATATCATAAAATCTCCCTGTGGCAAAACTGTTAAACAATTAAAGAACTCATAGATCCAGTATTGGGGCACCACTCAACCCTCATAAAAATTAAAAAGAAAAGAATAAAAAACAAGATACATAGCAACAATTGGTAGCCAAACAACGGGCAGAGGGCAAGCATAGCCCAGCGTCATTTAGATGTATGCCAATTGATCAAGTTTTGATAGGTTCATGGGGGGGAAGCATATTGGATACATAAACTGGATTGTGTTGCACCCAGAGGTCTGAATGGTCAACTAGTACGAAGTTGGTGTTTTTTTTTTTTTTTTTTATTAAAAGGTCCCCAGTGTTGGGATAGGACAGTAATTATGGAAACAGAAGCAAGTGTAAGCAAACGAGAAACAAGGATACAGACGGGTTTGCTTTTAAAATTATTTTTATTACAAAGTTTCTTTTATTTACAATAGTTTCAACAAAAATAGATAACACTTTCATTCCTGTTGCTAATTGTATCATTTGTATAAATTTCTCAGGTCCTTTCGCAGAAAATATCTAAATGGAAGATTGATTTTCACCTTCACTGCACGTCAGTGACACCAAGAAAGTATACTTTTTTCAAAGCTATTTTACAATAGACAATGATGTTAAACGTTGGTATGTGCAACGTCATATTTGGCGCCAAAAACTATTGGGGAGGTGTTGGTATAAATATATGTATGCAATAAAACAAATTTGATTCACTGAATATTGGAGTGTGGGTCTATGTGACGACCCGCAAGACACAAGAACTGTAAAATAAGCCTATTTACAGTAGAAAATTGGGTCATGGGAATGGTCTGGAATAGATATAGGAAATTTGAAATAACCATTTTGATGGAGTTATGCGGTTTCAATTTGTGATAGGAATGTTTGGTTTAATTTTATCACTGAACTTTAAGCCAGGGAGACGTGTACACCCACATATTTGAGTGAGTACATATTTACTATTTGGAACCCCCATTCAGATAAGTTCATGTTAAAACTGATGACCCTCCTATCCTAGTCAGTTCAGAAAGCAGGTGTGGGATGGAGGAGAAGAGAAATTTAATGAAAAGTTTGTAAAGGCTGCCACCTATTCTTAGTTGGCTAGTGTTGGTCCTTTATTAAATAGCCTGAAATAAATGCTCCATTTCAAGGATATATAAAAGTGGGGAAAGGACATTCATATTAAAATTCACATTACTACACTAATGATCACACCTTAATATAAATTTCATTATATAAATTTCATTATCTCCCCCATGATATGCCTTTACCAAAACATTAACAAAGAATCACTTTAAAACTTCATTTTACCATGTTCCTCACTATATATTTTCATATGTTTCCCAA
The DNA here is from genome assembly GCA_024363595.1 of Xenopus borealis. NCBI lineage: Eukaryota > Metazoa > Chordata > Amphibia > Anura > Pipidae > Xenopus > Xenopus borealis. The sequence continues at coordinate 44,869,831 of CM044444.1, forward strand.
CACTATTTTTGTATTTTTATCAAATTGCATGTACAGGTATGGGATCAGTTATCTGGAAACCCAATATCCAAAAATTAACAATTACGGAAAGGCCGTCTCCCATAGGCTCCATAATAATCAAATAATCCAATATTTTAAAAGTGATTTCCTTTTTCTCAATAATAATAATAATAATAATAATAATAAAACAAGCTTACATAGTACTATTACAACTGCTTGGGAAAAGCCAAAAGTAAATAATTAATCAGCATGCTGTGGATCCTCTAGTGGCCAAACAGAGGTAAAGTCAAAAGGCTACACAAAATTCCAACTGCATGCAATTGATTAGTAAAAAAATATTTTATTAATACATGATTTTAAAAAAATCAAACACAAGCACCCTTTATGGAGCCTAGGCTTTAATAAAAATTTTTTACTAATCAATTGCATGCAGTTGGAATTTTGTGTAGCCTTAATACTAAAACAAGACCTTGTACTTGATCCAAACAAAGATTTAATTAATCCTTATTGGAAGCAAAACCAGCCTATTGGGTTTATGTAATGTTTACACGGTTTTCTAGTAGTCTTAAGGTGTGAAGATCCATATTACGGAAAGATCAGTTATCCAGCAAGCCCCAGGTCCTGAGCATTCTGGATAATAGGTCCCATACCTGTACAATACTGTGGATAATATACACCCACACCTTTGTCTTGATCCATAAGCACTGAAAGAAAGATCATACTCACTGGTCCAGTATGTAGTCTGAATCCAGTCAACAGCGCACCTGTTAGAGGGGTGAAAGAGTTTCCACAGATTGGTGGCTTTTCAATCAGTGATCGTAGACTGCTGTTATCCTGAGTGCCTGGAGTATCAATCATACCTATAAAAAAGTAAATAACACAGAAACAGCACTTTTACGTTAAGAGGTTTTATTGCATATTCTGCTTTCCCTGGCAAACTATAAAATTAACAATTCTGCTACCACTCTTTAAAGAGGTCTCTAAAATTTACAAAAGCAATATAAATTTTGCACAAAGGAAGAAAAGGTTTGCAAATTCCTAAACACTGGAAATTATCTTTATACTACCATTAGTCTTTTAATCGTCAAGACCATAGCTCCTACTTTCTCCCATGAAAAGTGCCAGGAACGTATGAGCTACGTTCTCCATTAGATGCATTGTCTGTGCGCACATACGTCGTTCTGTATGTGTCTGCATGTCCGCCTGCGTGCCTGTGTATTTTGCCATATTACTTGGGGGGGGGGGGGGGGGGGGGGGGGGGGGGGGGGGGGGGGGGAGAATGGGACAGGATTTGGGTCCATGTGCTTGTCATAGCTTGAAGGCTAGTGGTACTTTGGGTTATAGATCAGCTTTTCTACACCAATTCTTCTTTGCAGATGAAAAACAGCTGATTACTGTGAGAAATACTCACCCTGGCAGTCTAGTGGTGCGGCAGGGATGCCCGCCACGCCGCTCCTCTTGGCGGCTCCTTCCTAGTGCGCGTGCGTCAGTCATTTAAAGGCGCGGACGCGTGACAGCACACAATGGTGCCAAATTTGAAATATTTAAAGGGGACTTGTGCCTTTTGCCATTGCCCGTGATAGGTTTATTCCTGGTGCCTGTACCTGTGCTTAAAGCTTCTGTTTGTTCCGGATACCTGTTTTGACCCTGCCTGGCTTTTGACTATTCTGAATATCTGTATCCTGACCCATACCTGTTTGACTACTGAATCTGCCTCATCCTTCTGATTGATTACCCGGTTTTTGTTTTTTAAACTGTGTTTTTTATTTTTGACCCTTGCCTGCCTGACGATCCTAGCTATCTGCCTGCCTCGACCCAGTCTGTCTGACTATGCTGTTGCCTTATCCTGTTATACTGTGACCTTCGGCCTAACTGACTTTAACAACTGTCGTGCCCCTTTGCTTGCCAGAACGCCTCGCCTTGCTCCTCTCTATAAGTCCACGTGGCATCCGAGTAAGCTGAGGGCTCCTCCCGAAGCCAAAGGCAGTCACACTACTGGTGAACCGAGCCGAGACCAGGGAACTTGGCATCTGTTCTGGTTTAGGGTGCCGACCGTGACAGTACCACAGTACATCATCGTTCTAAAGCAATGCACTTCGCTTTCTACAAATATTTCCATGGTTCCCTTTGACTTGATCTTGAAACAGTGTGAAGAGCGGACTACCAAGAACAGGTTTGCACAAACATGCATGCAAATCACGCACCTGTGCAATTTGGTTTTCTCGCCTTTAATCAGTGGAATTGCTTTCCTTGTAGAAGAGGTGACCCTATCCAACATATTTTTGAATTTCTCAAGGGATACCAATACCTGGGCTTCTAGAATTGTTGGAGCATTAGTGTATACTGCCAGTGCCTATTGTCTTGCTACTGCAAGTTGTGATGCCAGACAAAGGTATAAATTAAGGGCTGCCAAACCCCTTTGAATATTGGAAAGCTGTAATGTAGTGTAATACAGATTTGGAACAATTTTTAGTCTGCTTATGTGTTAATAATTCCTAGCGCATGGAAGAGCCCTTGGTCTGAATTAGGTAGATACAGAAGAGTATCATCTGCATACATTGATATGACTTCAGTATGGTTTCCTATTTGGAGATATTGTTGAACAGCCTTCTTATATTTGTCAGTGGTGCAGCCTGGCATAAAGCTGGTTAGGTCCAGAGTGCCGGCCAGATTGCCAGTACCTTTGCCAGTATCTTGGCATCGGCATAAATAAGTGATATTGGTCTATATGAGGAGCATTAAAGAGGGTCCTTTCCGGGCCGAGGAAGAATTAGAATTAGTTTTCACTCAGTCTGGCAGGTTTCCCCTTTTTAGTCTCATTATATAGTTGTGTCAGGAGAGGGGCCGAGTTTCACATGCGGTTTATACTATTCCATCGGTAGCCTGTAAGTGCCTTTGTTTGTGTATATCTTCCACTAGTTCATTGGCGATCTGCCGTTCTAGGCCTGGTATGTCTAATAGTGTGGAAAACTTCAGCGGTCCCCTACTCTGCTGGGAAATTACCATACTTTCAAATGAAAGGGTGAGCCCTTCCCACCTTACTTCCCAGAAATCAAGCAAGTTGTTTCCCTGTAAGAACTGTGTAGATTTGTATCCACAGACCCAGTGCAATCTGTATATTCTGATTATTAATCAGTCTTGCTGTACTGGCTTCTATGGCAGATATTATTTGACTTGTGCTGTTTTGATCATTTGATGATCCCTAAGTTTAACCTCCCAACTGAAGCCCAGGCCACTCTGAGCATGTGCATAGTCTTGGTCTTGCAAAGTGGTTTAACACAGTTACAAGATGACAGCCCCTGCACCAACTTTGAAAGCATAAATCATTTGTTTAATTAGGCTTCTTGTGCAGTAAGTTCATGTTTATATTCAGTATACAAAATACAGCAATTCTACCATTATTTTAGACATTAGTTGCCCTTTAATGTTCTTTGGCTATCTTATCAGCTTTGAATGCAGGGTCATTGGGATGTGCAATATTGGGTGGCTTCGGTGAACTGTACCATCTGCATTTTGTGGGCTATAGCTGTATGCTAATTATTTATAATTGCTTTTATATTACTAATGAATTTACAGATTAGAATGGTGACCCCTCTGGAGCAGAGGAAGCGCTACATTGTTCCTACTCAAGGAATGATCGGAGGTTTGTGACTGGATAAAATTCAACAATAGTCCCTTTTTATTGCATCCCCAGGGCCCCTCACATCCCAGGACAGTAATTTAACCATAGCCATAAGGGTACAATTCAGGAATCAGACTATTAGCAGCCTATGGGGTGCTCCTGGTGCAAGTACCCTGTCTGGCACTGTGAGCTATCTCCACCTTAAACTCTGGTGAGAAAGTTGTTTGACTAAAGGTGCTAGCGACCAAATTTCTCTCTGGTCTCTCCCTCAGCCCTTTCTGGCAGACCCAGGATCCTTATGTTATGTTATTTTGCCTAAAGCTGGCCATAGACGTTACAATTACGATCTTTCTCGGAAAAGATCTTTCCAAGAAAGATCGTTCGTTTCAACACACACGTGTAGAGCTGAATCGTCAGATAAACGGGTAGAAACAATAGAATTCTACTTGTATCTGACGATTCAGCACTAACAATGGCCGATGTTCTGGGAGCTTTCAAAGGCATCCGATCAAAATTTTCCGTCCAGTCCGATCAACCAGCCGACCGATATCTTAATCCTCTGACGATATCGGTCGGCTCATTTCCCACCATACACGCACCGAATATCGTACGAAAATTAGTTTCGTACGATATTATCTGTGCGTCTATGGCCACCTTAAGGCGATTGTCCAAGTCTTGCTTTCTAACAGGGCTATCTGTTCAGCTGCGGCAGTCATGTGGCCTGGCCTTACTGGAGTCCTCTTATGCCACGGATTCTCCACTCCCGCAGCTTTTGCACACCATGTTTTAAAATTGCCAAGTCTATCGTTGGCCATCATTTTTCCCAGTCGGTGCTTTAGGATTCATAGTGAGAACGTGGAGTACTTCAGTTAGTGCGGGTTCTGCAGATGGAGGGAGGGTTGTTGCTATGGAAGCAACATCTTTTTCCATGCCTTTCTGATCTGCTGGTCATGCTGCGATTGGGGGATCGGCTCCTACTTGAACACTGGTGTAGCGGTGTATGACAAATTAAGACAGGTTCATAGCTCCTACATTTCCTACCCTATGTGATTCCTTCGGGTGCAGGCACCAAGCAGGGGAGCCGCCGCAACCAATTTGAGATGCCATAGTCCACATCATAGCTTTGTTCGGTTCCTGCCTGCCTTCGTTGGCTTTCCCGCACCATCAGAGCAGAGGGTCGCTTGTTAGGGAGGCTGTCCATGGTAAGGGTATGTGTTCAATTGTGCAGAATATTGAGCAGTACGAGTCACCCTTGTTCAGAGCTTACCCAAAGTGCAATCCTACCTGGTCTCCAAGAAGGCCACCCACACCAAAACAGTCTCATTAATACAAAAATTACAAAACAAGCCAGTTTCCTAAAATTATTGAAACAGTTTATCAGCTGAAGAAACCCCAGGAGATTCAGAAGACATAAGTTTTTTGCCTTTATCAAGGGTTCAGTAACAGCCAGATCAAAGGTGGAATCAATCTCTCCTTCCTTGGAAAAGCATTGGGATTGAAAATTTGAATAAAACAACAAATCACCTTCTGAAATAGGAATCTGTATGTCTTAAATATTTAACATATTTGTAACTGTTGGGTATGTTGAATCAAACAAGGCTTAACCATAATAAATCAGGCACAAGTCAACTATTCATCACAGTCTAAATTTTGCAAAGCTTCTTATTCCAAAATACCTTAGATCAGTCATACTTTCCTTTTGAACTGTTAACATGTAACTAAAGCCAATAACACCCCCCTTTTTTTTTTTACCTGGCAGATCTGGAAGAAAGTTGCTGAGTTTTTCTTTCACTTTTTTTCCACAGAATTTACTGAAGGAATGTTCCAAGTTGTAGTGTAAAATAAGATTGACACTGCCAGTGAGATCTGAAAGACCTGAGGGATAAAAAGTCAACTTAAATATTTACACACACACACACACACACACACACACAACTACTCAGACAAAATTATTACAGTGCACCTGTTTAAAATTATATTCCAGCTGTAGGTCAAAAGTATTATGCCACAGGCAACCAAGTTCTATATATGGCCACAATCAACAGTTTTCTCTTGAATAATAAAACAAATGAAAGCAGATAAGGTCAAAGTCTGGGCAACTGTAGTGGGCTAATCAATCTGCTTGAAAAAAACCCCAAGTAGCAAAATGCATTTCCCAACTCACCTTGCTCTATTCTGTGTGTTAGGGCTGAACACCACAATTGTATGGTGTCGCAAGGTAAAACGCAAGCGACAAGTCGGATGTAGTTGGATGTGTCCAAATATAACGGGTCAATACGAGCTCCCGCACACCCTACTTTAAATAATACAATTGTTACCTGGTGCTCCGAAAGGCAGAGGCTCGGCCACCTCACACAAAGTCCAACAAAAAAAATACCAATGGCACACAGGATCCGTGCAAGCATGCTTGAGAAAGGGGGCGTGACCCTGAAACGTTGCATCAGCAATAAACACGCAAAGCACTTGCTTGCACGGATCCTGTGTGCCATTGGTATTTTTTTGTCCAAATATAACGGGACCAATAGAAAAATCGCAGGTAAAAACTACATTCCATTTGACACAGCATGACTGATGTGAAGGCCACATGCTGCATTTTCATCAGGCAGTCGTTGTGTGGAGTTTATACCTTATATCAGTCCCATCTGGATGCATCAGACTTGCTGCCTGCATTTTAATGCGGCTATACCTGGATGAAAACCAATAAATTGAGACTCCTGGAGTGGCAGAGACAAAGCCCAGATTTTAATAACATTGAGATGCTTTGGGGTGACTTGAAATGGGTTGTATGTGCAAGAAAACTCTCAAACATCTCACAGCTGAAAGAATTGTGCATTGATGAGTGGGACAAACTTTCCTCAGACCGATATCAGCGACTGGTAGATGGCTACAAGAAGAATCTCACTGAAGTTATTTCAGCCAAACAAGTAACACTAGCTATTAAGGGGTAGGGTGTCCTGTTCCTGTTAGAATACACATTTTTATAATCTTTTGCTTAAAGAGTAAATCAAGGTGATTTTTTTTTGTTGTTTCTCTGCACTTAAATCACTTTCTGTTGCAAAATGTTCTGAAAGCTTGCTATGATTATATTAGTTAGCCAAAAGGTATCACCTTTATACCATTGTTATTTTTTTATTTCAAAAGGGTTGCCCAACATATGTTGCAGAGATAAATACGTTTAGACATCAATATGTGAATATTTCTTAAGAACTGAATATTTAATGAGGTGTACTAATTTTTCACAACTGTATATAATTTTAGAAAGTTTGCAAGACAAACAATGTTGTTTATTAAACACTCAGAGGCCTATCACGAATATCAGTAGCATTTTCTAATTTGCAAAAATTGTATGATAAATCATCATCCTCAAGAACCACCATAATCCCACACCAGTACCCTCTGTGCCTCCCAAACATTTTTTCACTGCCCCATAAATCACTACACCCCAAGTGATTGGATCTATAACACCGGCCCAGGGTTCTCCCAGCAAGCACCACAAAGCGATCACCTTCCTACTTAGACACTGGATATTAAAACCCATATAATCTAGCTGCTCTTCCCAAATCAAATATTTCGAAGTGCTGTTAGATACCACTGTACAAATGATTTTTTGCTCTATACTTGGCTCTGAAGGTTGTAGCGGAGTGTTCAATGTTTTATTAATTCCGCCTTGCCAACCAAAAGGCACTGTTTTTTCATTCCATTTAAAAAAAAAAAAAAAAAAAAAAAAAAAAAATAAGATTATCTACATAAAATCAAAAACATTTAAGAGACATTTAAAGTACACACATGTTCAAACCAATCTTTTACTTATTAAGCCTATTGCTTGTTAAAATAAATTCCACACCCCAAATAAAAAAATCACTGCAGATATAAATGAATCACCACCTACATAAACCAATCACGAACAAAAATATCCAACATATACTTTTAAATGCACTTTTTATACCTTTTTAGAACACCACTACCACATGGATAGATTGGTCTACTGCTCTCTTTTATGTGATATAAGGTAATTCTGGTACAAAAAATGAGGGTTGTGGGTGCACTCCTAAGGCGTGGGAAAAAAACAAAAAAAAAATTTGTGATAATGAAGAGACTACAGTAGGCAAAATAAAGTATGTATAAGTGCACACTTGTGCATGTATGTGTGCGAGTATTGATATAAGTACGTGTGAGTTTAAAAGTGAGTAAAAACGAAAGGCTGTATAAGGAGTGTAATGGGTGTTATGTGTATGTGGATTAGTGCAAAAGTGTTACCTGCAGCAGATATAACAAGTGTCTCATGGGCGTTTGTTTCAATAAAAAGGCTAAATCCTCCCCGGCTCCTAGCATTTGTGGCTTTTAAGAGAAATTGGCCAAACAAAGTATTAATAAAAAAACAAAGGAACCCCCTTTTTTTTTGTATTAGCTGGAAGCTGTGGCTGAGCTTCATGTGGTTTGTTGCACCCTCACACCCACCGCTTTAGACTAATGGTGGCCCTAGGTTTTTTTTTTTTTATTGAAGTTTTCCAACATCCAAACAGAAATACAGAAGAAAAAGATAAACAATGTCTTGCATACATTGCTAATCGTGTTCTCAGGAATACAATCACGCACACTTTAGCTGTTACCAAGCATATACATTTCAGGGAACATTACAATCTGACCTGGGCTATTGCTTATATTGATTGAACTGCGGTATCTGGAGACTCAAGCCAAGGACCCCATATCTGTTGGAATTTATTCGGACACCCTCTGGCTGAATACACCAGTGTATTTCCCACTCTTATCCCCTCTGTCATACCAGGCAGCCCATCTATTTATTTCAAATTGTCAATATTTTTCAGTGAGCAATAGGTCTATAGATCTTTATACATTTGCTAAAGCTTGTTTGTGTTGTGGACTGTCCCCTTGGACTAGTTTGCTCTCTGCTATTTGTAGGTCTGTTTTGGCACTCTCTAAATCCCCTTCTATTCTAGCACGCTCTCTCTTAATGAGTGAGTATATATACAAAACCTCTCGTCCATGCTTTACAAGTGTCCCATACTGTTGCTCCTGCTGCAGTGCCCGTGTTTATTTCGCAGAATTCTGCCATCTGAGACTGAAAGTTTTCTTGTATACTCTAGTTGTGAATCCATTTTGGGGCTAGTCGCCAGGGGCGCGACTGTTCAGTGCCTGGAAATTGGAGGATAAGATGTAGGGGTGCATGATCAGAGCACACCTGGGGTAGAAAGTCTGTGGTTTGAATTAGACAGAGTGCCTCTTTGTTTACTAGGGCTAGGTCAAAACGGGAAAGCGCAGAGGTCGCTGTTGTATAGCAGGAATATTGGCTGTCATTAGGGCGTTTACACCTCCATGCCTGTCCCCACTATCCAATTTGGAAAAACTAAGGTATCCTGGACCAGCGTCCTAAGCCTATCAAAGGGGGAATCAGGGACTGCATTGAAGTCTCCAATCCATATAGTTGGGTATTGCCCCATATTAGCGACATGTGTAAGTATCTCATCCAGAAGGAGTACAGTAAAAGGGGGGAGGGACATAGACAATGATAATTATAAGGCATTGATTTAGCATCTGACATTTTAGGACTATATATCTGCTTTTCGAGTCGGTAAGTACAGTGGTGTGAAAAACTATTTGCCCCCTTCCTGATTTCTTATTCTTTTGCATGTTTGTCACACAAAATGTTTCTGATCAAACACATTTAACTATTAGTCAAAGATAACACAAGTAAACACAAAATGCAGTTTTTAAATGAGGGTTTTTATTATTATTTAGGGAGAAAAAAAATCCAAACCTGTGTGAAAAAGTAATTGCCCCCTGAACCTAATAACTGGTTGGGCCACCCTTAGCAGCAATAACTGCAATCAAGCGTTTGCGATAACTTGCAACGAGTCTTTTACAGCGCTCTGGAGGAATTTTGGCCCACTCATCTTTGCAGAATTGTTGTAATTCAGCTTTGAGGGTTTTCTAGCATGAACCGCCTTTTTAAGGTCATGCCACAACATCTCAATAGGATTCAGGTCAGGACTTTGACTAGGCCACTCCAAAGTCTTCATTTTGTTTTTCTTCAGCCATTCAGGTGGATTTGCTGGTGTGTTTTGGGTCATTGTCCTGCTGCAGCACCCAAGATCGCTTCAGCTTGAGTTGACGAACAGATGGCCGGACATTCTCCTTCAGGATTTAGAAATGGCTTTATAACCTTTACCAGACTGATAGATCTCAATTACTTTTGTTCTTAGTTATTTTTAACAAGGGGGGCAATCACTTTTTCACACAGGCCCATGTAGATTTGGAGTTTTTTTTCTCCCTTAATAACGTAAACCTTCATTTAAAAACTGCATTTTGTGTTCAATTATGTTATCTTTGACTAATAGTTAATGGTTTTTGATGAGCAGAAACATTTAAGTGTGACAAACATGCAAAAGAATAAGAAATCAGGAAGGGGGCAAATCGTTTTTCACACCACTGTAGATCTTCCACCCCCAGTCCCAACCCCTTCCTGGTAAAGATCGCCACCCCTCTAGAGTGCGTGGAGAACTCTGCATGGTACAGACTACCTACCCAGGCCTGTCTGAGGGCCATAACTCTTTTCCCAGTTAGGTGCGTCTCTTGGAGCAAAAAAATATCCGCCCTAGTCTTTTTTAGGTAGTCAAGGATGATAGAGCGTTTGACACAATTATTCAGCCTCATATATTCCATGATACTATTTGTATCTTTTTTTTGTTGGGTCGCCATACCTCCCTAAGTATTTGAGTAACTGATCTAGGGTAAGGGAAAAGGGCCAGGTCATCTCTGAAGCCCTGAGTACTTTGTGCGGCAAGAATTGTAAGACATAATAGTAGGAAAAACACAATCATTGTAAAGCCCAACTTGATATTTCAAGTTTTCCCCTTCCCGGTATCTCCCCCAAACTTGGAGATACATCAATCCCAGTAACCGAATAAACATCACAAATGGGGGATAACAACCAGTAAATCCGCAAACTGCCACTTTGCCCTACTAGAGGGTTAAAGGTGCTGTGCAAAAGCTCCTTTCTGTCATTATATTAAGGGCGAAAGTCTCGTTAGTTCTGAATCTCGTGGTCTTTCCCTTTAACTTGGGAAGAAAAAGAAAAAGAAAAAACCACATTATATTGGCCTTAGTTGTCTGCAGGTACTTAGGCTTTCAAGGTGTCTGTTGCATGTGTGGCTCAAGACTCCACTCCTGCTAATATATAGGCCTTTTTACACCGGGGTGTTAAAGGGAAAAACTATGTAGGCTACAGACAGTTTACTGACTGTACTCCTGATATACGCCCTGCCGACGATCTGTCATCTGGGCTATGAAGTGGGTCGTCCTGGAGTAGGAGGATGCCACTCTATCCACTGCATGATGTCGCCAGAGGTGTCGAAAAAAAGGGCTTGCTCTCCGTCTAGCACCCTCATTATAGCTGGATAAAGCATGGCATATTTGAACCCACTCTCAGTCTGCGGCGAGCCTCGGCGAAAGTTCCTCGCTTCTTCTGGATCGCCAGCGAATAATCTGGGTAGAGAGAGATTCTGGTGTTTTGAAAAAAAAAAAAAAAGAGGTCTCCTTTTTCTCTGGCAGCTCTTTATGCGGTGTCCCGATCTCCATAATTGAGTAGCTTGAAGATCAAAGTCTGAGGTGGTGCTCCTGGAGGTAGCAGTCTGGCAGGAATACAGTGTGCTCTTTCTACCACAAAGTGTTTGGAGAAGGTGGAGACCCCTAGGGCATCTTGGAGCCATTTTTCGACAAAGTCTTCAGCCCTATTCCCCTCACATCCTTCGGGCAGGCCCACTATTCGGAGGTTAGATCTGCAGTTGCGATTCTCCAGGTCATCCACTCTGGAGGCCATGGTTTCATGCTCCCTTGCTGAGTAAGTGGTCTTATTTCGTCCTCCAGTACCCAGGTTCTGCGTTCCACCTCAGTGGTGCGCTCTCAGACTACCTGGAGGTCTTGTCTCAGGAGGGAAAGATCAATGCGCACCTCTTCAATTTTTGTGGTGAGGGTTGCACTGGTGGCCGCAAGATTTGTAGAGTCAGCAATTGCCTGCAACAAAAGCTGCTTGTCTTGGGCACCTCGCTCTGGTGTAGGTGGATCTGTCGAGTTTGGGCCTGCTGCCTCGGTAGCTGGGGCCACATCCTCTCCCTGGGTTGGTGACCGTGGTGCAGTAGTGGGCTTTGTAAAGCCATCAAGCCTCTTCTGTGTCGCTTTCCTCATCTTTCCTTTGCTTAGTCCATATCAACCTCTGGATGCAAGTCTTCAAGATCTGCTTTGCCCAGGATATTATCAGGGTTATGGAGCTATAGCACAGCTTTTGGCTAGTACATTGCTAATGCCATTAGCCCCATTTCCTAACCCTATTCCCTGCCAATGCTGTTCAGGTTGCTAGAAGTAAAGCTCACAGGAGTTTTGCAGGACTTGCAAGGGGATCTTTCTGCAAGTTAGAGTTATTCAAGTCTCTATAGGTTGTTTCTGCTGCACCTTGGGTGGCAATAAGGTAATGCGATGGCTCCCTGGGGCTCCCACACACTCACCCCACCAGTGCTCCAATCCCCTTTATCCTCTGGTGCACTTATCGAGTCTCTGAGGATGCTCTTTCGTGAGCCATGCCGGGTCTCCTCTGGGGTCTACTATTAATTGAGGCTGGGCTTTTGAGCACGACTAGGCCTCAGCCAGTTTTCCGGATCAACTTCTGCTGTTTTTTCCCGGGTTTTTCCAGAGGTTTGTTCCCCCGAGTCTTCAGGATCTTTCCCCTGTTGTGGGGTGACTGGGTGTTGAGGAAAAGTGGTCACTTATTGCAGGAGCCCGGGAGCTCTTGAAAATGCAGCTAGTCACGCTGCCTACCCAGCCACGCCCCCCGTGGCCCTAGGTTTTAATACAATGTGCCTTTGTTTGTGCAATCTTGCTCTCTCTTAAAAACTGCAACAGCTAGTGGCTGGGGAGGATCTAGCCATGTTAAGACCAACGCTCATGAGACACTAGATTATATTTGCTGCACTTGCCACTAAGCAATACTTCTCCACTAACACATACATTACACCCCTCATTTAGTTTTCCCTTTATTTCTTGTTCACATCTTTTACACCCACCCACACTTATTCCTTTAAACATACACATGCAATGTGCAACTACATATACCATTTCACTTTGCCCTTATTTTTCTTTCACGTCACATTTTTTCAAAAATGGGCATTGGTTTGGGCAGTCTCTCCCTCTTAAAAGCCGCACAAGCAGTCGGTGGGGGAGGATTTAGCTCACATATTGAAACCAAGGCACAGGAGATAATCATTCAAAGTAATGCTATAAAGCAGAGAGGTAAAATACTTTTTATATTATGACCAGAGGTAAAGAAGTTAGGGACCACCGTGTGGGGTTTCGAGTTGTCTCAGTTTCGAGTATGTCGTTGTTTATTAGTTTAAGGACAGTTCCAAGCACTTGATATAGGTTTTCTAAACAATAGATCATTGCCTGCGTAAATTGCAATTTTTACTGCGGTTCCCAAACCAGCGACCTCAGTGTTCTCTTTAATGGGCATTGCCAAAGGCTCCATAGCCAAGGCAAACAATGGCGAGAGGGGCAACCCTGCAGAGTACCACAAGAGAGTTTGAAGGTATTGTGATTGGTTCTAACTCTAGCCCTAGGTTGGTCATATAATGCGTTGATCCATTTCTTAAAATTTTCCCCAAGGCCCATTACATCCAGCACTATTCTTAGAAAGTTCCACTCCACGGAATCAAAGGCCTTTCATGCGTTGAAATATTAGTTAAAGTGATACGGACACTAAAAATTTCATTTTAACACATGAATGTACATTAATTGTTACCTATAGGTCATGTTGATCATTTTTTGCTGAAAGGTTTATTTTTGTATACAACTGTTAGCTGAAACTTCTAAGCCTGACTCTCTAACACTCTGACTTTGCCAACCTAACAGTCCCATCTCAGTCTGTTAGTTACAGTTTCTAATAACAGATGTCTGTTGCACAAATATGGCAGACCCTCATACAGGAACATGGGGGATAAGACAGGTAATGTAAAAGCATCATGCAAAGTTAGAAGTAGCTGTCAAAGCCAATATTATAATAGATGTAAAAAGAGTTTAATTTCAGGTGTCAGAATCTCTTTAAGAGCCTTCTTAGGTTGATATCCATGGAGGGGCCTGGGATGAATCCTGTTTGATCTGGGGATATGAGATTGTAGATATGCAAGTTCAGTATCCGGGCTAAGATTTTTGCTAAAATATTTGCATCTACATTTATCAAGGATGGGCCTGTATAAGGACTCAGGCAGAGCCTCCCCTCCAGCACCCCATTATACATCTTCGTTAATAAAGGAGTGATAAGTTTAGAGTGCCTAACATACCATTCAGTAGGCAATCTGCCCAGGCCGGGAGTTTTCCCAGCTGGGAAGGAGGCTATGGCCTCAGTTACCTCTACGTAAGAGAAAATCACCGGCACACAGTATTTGCAGCAGCAGGGCGAACCCTTGCAGTTTTAATTCATGCAGTGCAAAATGCAATGTTTCAGGGCTACGCCCCTTTATCAAGCATGATGCATAGGTCTAACAGACAATGTTATAAAGGCAATTAGTAAAAATTTGCATATCAAAAAACCTTTAGTACAAATGTAATTAATACCATAAATATTGAAAATAGATTTAATCAAAACCTGGCATAAGTGGATGTATCACCAAACAGACACTTCCTCCAAAAACAATACGGATTGAAAAAAATGGTTGGAAATGTTTAAAGAAAAAACATGTCCTTAAAGGGGTTGTTCACCTTCTAACAACTAATTGTTTTCAGATAGATCACCAGAAATTACCAATAACTGTCTATTTTCTATTTGTAACCGTTTTTATAATATTGAAGTGTAAAGTGTAATTTTTCACCTTCTAAAGCAGCTCTGAGAGGGGGGTGGTCGCCAACTGTTCTAAACTGATACATTTAATGAATACATTTCTTATCTTTGTCCCTGCTGAGCAGAATTGATACAATTGTTGCTAATACTCCAGAGATGTTGCTGTGAAATGTATCAATTAAATGTTGCAAAATTGTATCATTTTAGAGTCTGAACCTGAATTACTGAGCTGCCAGACTCAAACACCAGAGACATTCAACTTTACACTTAGATTATGGAAAAACAGTAAAAGATAAACAATGGAAAGTAATTGAAAAAAGTCTTTATTTCTGGGGAACAATTTGAAAACCACTGAACAGAAAAAAAAAGTGTTTGGAAGGTGAACAACCCCTTTAAAGTGGACCTGTCACCCAGACACAAAAATCTGTATAAAAAAAGTCCTTTTCAAATCAAACATGAAATCCAATTTCAAATTTTAATTAAAGCATTCATAGCGGTTTTAAACTCATTTAAAAATCTCAGCTGTCAATCAAATATTGTCTGACACTCCTCTATGCCTTAGGCATAGAGGCGTGGCAGACAATTACTTTCACTTTCCATTCAGCAATTCCTAGATGTCACTGCTCCCCACACATTCCCCCAGTTCTCTTAACCATTTAATTGTGTTGCCTGGACATGGGGATAGACATCTGGTCCCCAATTCTGGTGCACAAACAAGATTCTGAGATTATGCAAGGCTTGCCTTAATAACAGTGTTCACAAAATGGCTCCTGCCTGTTTGCTATAATTATGAATTCCCAGACAGAAGAAAATAAGATTAAAATAATTTATATAGTGTAATTAATGTTCATTTTGCTTGACTAATGTGATAAAATAGTGATTTTGAATATTTTTTTTTGGGCGACAGGTCCACTTTAATGGAAACCGATTAAAGTCCTTAAAGTGGACCCGTCACCCAGACACAAATATCTGTATAATAAAAGTCCTTTTCAAATTAAACATGAAATCGAATTTCAAATTATTATTAAAGCATTCATAGCCGTTTTAAGCTCAATTAAAAATCTCAGCTGTCAATCAAATATTGTCTGCCACTCCTCTATGCCTTAGGCATAGAGGCAGGGCAGATAATTACTTTCACTTTCCATTCAGCATTTCCTAGATGTAACTGCTCCCCACACATTCCCCCAGTTCTCTTAACCATTTAATTGTGTAGCCAGGACATGGGGATAGACATTGGGTCCCCCATTCTGATGCACAAACAAGAGATGATGCAAGGCTTGCCTTAATAGCAGTGTCAACAAAATGGCTCCTGCCTGCTTGTTATAATTATGAATTCACAGACTAAAGAAAACAAGATTTAAATAATTTATATAGTATAATTAATGTTAATTTTGCTTGACTAATATGATAAAATATGATTTTGAATATTTTTTTGGGGTGACAGGCCCACTTTAAGTCAAACAAACCAAAGGAAACCAACAACCTCACTCACTGGTATTATATAACTAAATTTAAAAGAACTATTAATTTAATATGGTAGAAATAATTCATAAAAATATCCTTGAAACAAAGGAAATATTTTACATATAAAAGAAAGCTCAGATTCGTAAACTTTAAGGTTAAGACCTTCCAGCAGTAGAAATAATGAAAAAATTAAGAGCAATTCCATTATGCATGACTGAAAATTCCTCATTGAATTGATTTTGTGAATGGTGCACTAGTGTTACATTTGAAACAAAATACCGAAAAAAAGTTAAAGGGAAACGGTCATGGGAAAACATTTTTTTAAAACGCATTAGTTAATAGTGCTACTCCAGTTGACTTCTGCACTGAAATCCATTCCTCAAAAGAGCAAACAGATTTTTTTTATATTCAGTTTTGAAATCTGACATGGGGCTAGCAATTTTGTCAATTTCCCAGCTGGTCTTGGTCATGTGACTTGTGCCAGCACTTTAGATGGGAACTGCTTTCTAGCAGGCTGTTGTTTTTCCTTCTCAATGTAACTGAATAGTATGCAGTGGGACATGGGTTTTACTATTGAGTGCTGTTCTTAGGCAGCTGTTATCTTGTGTTACGGAGCGGTTATCTGGTTACCGTCTCATTGTTCTTTTGTTTGGCTGCTGGGCGGGGGAAAGTGAGGGGGTGATATCACTCCAACTTGCAGTACAGCAGTAAAGAGTGATTGAAGTTTATCAGAGCACAAGTCACATGACTTGGGGCAGCTGGGAAATTGACAAAATGTCTAGCCCCATGTCAGATTTCAAAATGAAATATAAAAAAATCTGTTTGCTCTTTTGAGAAACTGATTTCAATGCAGAATTCTCTTCTGGAGCAGCACTATTAAAGGATGCATTTAGAATTTTTTTTCCCATGACAGGATCCCTTTAAAAACTAGCAAAATAGATTATATGTTAAGATAAAAACGATACATTTAAACAGTATCACTTACTAAAGGTTAACCCTATATTCTATTAAGGGAAGGGAGATAGAAATATTACCTGTACTGAATTGTTCAGTATAAAAATTAAAACTGGGTAAATAGATAAGCAGTGCAAAATAAAAAAAGGTTTTTAATATAGTTTTTAATGTAATGTATAAAGGCTGGAGTGACTGGAGGTCTCACATAATAGCTGAAAAAGCAGGAAGTTGGATTATGGCTCTTATTATCCACTGACTGGTTACCCTGGTGACCAGGCAGTAACCAATCAGTGACTTGAGGGGGGCCACACGGGCCATAACCGTTACTTTTGAAACTGAGCTGCTTGCTGAGGGTCAATTGCAAACTCACTGAACAGTTATGTTCCATATGGTCCCCCTTCAAGTCGTTGACTAAATCAACATTAAAGAGTTGAAAAGCAGGAAGTTGGATTCTGGCTATTAGATTAGACATCCAGTCACTCCAGCCTTTATAGTTTGCATTTTCCCTGACTTACTATATTGGAAACATTTTTTTATTTTGCACAGCCTATTTATCCAGTTTTTATTTTTACACTTAACTGTTCCTTTAAGAACTTTAATCGGTTTCCATTAAGGACATATTTTTTCTTTAAACAATTCCAACCATTTTTTTTAAATCAGTATTGTTTTTGGAGAAAGTGTCTGTTTGGTGATGCATCCACTTATGCCAGGCTTTGATTAAATCTATTTTCAATATTTATGGTATTACATTTGTACCAAAGGTTTTTTGATATGCAAATTTTTACTAATACTAAACACTGTATGTTACACCTATGCACCATGCTTGATAAAGGGGCGTGGCCCTGAAACATTGCATTTTGCACTGCATTAATTAAAACTGCAAGGGTTCACCCTGCTGCTGCAAATCCTGTGTGACAGTGATTTTCTCTTACCTGGTTGGGAGGTTGTCGATTCTTCTCTCGCTGAGCACCAGGAGTCATCTTTATATGAGGGTGTGTTGTGTGCAGTTTCTCCCAACTGCTTGGTCAATTACCTCTAGTTCAGTTATTGGAGCATTAAGTAAGGATCGTTCTTCTAAACTCAATCTGGAGAGAAATAGCATCTACATATTCAAGGACTTGTTCCAGTGTACAAGTGATTGATGTTTTGTATAATTCAGTATAGTACTTGGCAAAAGCATCATTGATGTCCGAGGGGTTGGAAACTGGGTCTAGGAAATGTAGGGGGGGGAATAAGGGTACCCTAAAAAAATTTAACCGTTTTCAGCCTATCACCCTGTGAACACCTCTGTTTTGTTTTGTTTTTTTGGGACTTTCCAGGATACAATATTTACAGTAGCCATATTATAAACGAGAAAAAGTACGAGGGCTGGGGGCCCCCTCAACAGGCTGTGCTTCTTTAACCAGTTCTTCTAGCTGCTTTGATGGCATAACCATAGGGGATAAAGATTAACCAAGTGGGTCTGCTGGGAATGTCCTGGGATTGAGTCTGCCTCTTGCCTTTAGAGTACTTCCCAAGTTATGTACATAATTCCAATCAAAGGGCAGAAAGAATGACAGCAACATAAAATTCCCAAACAACTTCCCCACTCTACTTGCTCTTCCCCAACATGAACAAGTCATTTTCCCTAACCGATGAGCTATAATTGCTCCGAATATGAAGTGGGGGTGGAATCAGAGGGCTTTCTATTCAGTTCTCTGAAATAAACCTGTTGGTTGCAAAGTGAAAGTTAAATCATGTAAGTTGCACTTACCAACTGCCAAAATGAGTTGGACAATCCCTTGTGTTCTTTATATCAGGTCAGTGGTGGTCTTTGACGAGGAGAGCAAGGTGGTTGAGGTGGCTTAAGTGCCAAATCTGCTGGTAGAGCCTCCATCCAGGTGTGTGCCACCTCTGGCGTAGCAAAAAAACAAGTGTGTTTGTTTGCCATGACTCTAAGGTGAGTTGGGAATATCAGAGTAAGGGATTTGGCGTCTACACAGGGTTTCTTTGACCAAGGTGAATTTTGTTGTGTTTCCGGACCTCCACGGAAAAATCCAGGTAGAAGGATATTCTTTGGTTCTCACATAACAATGTTTCCCAGTTTCCTTGCTTCTTGGGAGAATTTTGTCTCTGTCCCGATAATTTAACAAGTGGGCAATGATAGGCCGTGGTGGTGCACCAGCAGGGGTGACTTGCCTAGAACTCTCTATAACAAAGTTGTCTGAGAGCATTTTTGGTTGGAAGAGTTTGTGCAGTCATTGCTCTAGAAAGGTTTCCACTTTTTCGAGGTCCTCTTCCCTTTCCTCTTTGCCGCCAATTTGCAGGTTGTGTCTTCCAGTCTAGCAGGTATGGGGTGCACCAAAGTCCTCTAGGTCTGAGATTTGCTTTTCCGCCTCCCAGGTGCGGTCGCTAATATTCTTTAAATCTTGTTTTACCAGGTTAAAGTCTATCTTTAACTCGTCCAAGCTTGTAGAGTACAATGTTATGATTCTTTCCCATTAGCTGCAGTATTTCTTGCAAAGTGGGGTCTGGTGTGACTGGTATGTCTACATCAGTGGTTTGTTCTGCATCTTTAGAGCATGGGGGTTGTTGGCAGCATGTGCCGCAGGCTCTCTGGTGAACTTGCTTTAGCGTTGCTGTGCAGTAATACTCGCTGAGTGTGCCGCCAATGAGTTGGTACTCTGTTCTGGTGAGGCCTCCCGGTCAGGTGCCACATTGTGTTGAGTCCAAGGCCTTAATTTATATTAAAGAAGTGAAGGAGTAATCACAAGATAAGGCGATTTAGTTACCTGGTAAATAACTTTTGCATAGGCCCGTACTGTCAGTACAGGACGTATGGGGATAAGTTCACCTCTCTGGAAGAGGGATAAACAATGTTTTCTTAGGCTACTCCTCTTCCGGTGTCTCCTTCCACCCTCAGTTGGTTGTAAAGTCTGTGAATGGAGACACACAAGTACATAGAACTAACTCCCTAACTAATTATGGCACAGCAGCAACCTGCATCCACACCACAGGACGGGATGCTGCACTGACAGTATGGGACTAGGCAAAAGATATTTACCAAAGAATCTTTTATGCATACGGCCCTACAGGTTAGTGCAGGACATAGGTAGATGTCCCAAAGCTATCCAAAAAGGGTAGGGAATTAAACTGAACTGATGATAAAAAAAGGTAAAAAAGAATTCAACTCTCAGGAAACTAAATATGTGCCACTGCTGCTCATAGCACCTTCTTGCCAAACAGACGGATTTGCATGAAAAATATCAAACTTGTAAGATTTAGAAAACGTTTGTGGGGATGCCCAGGTAGCTGCTTGATATATTGCTTCCGGTTTGGAACGAAGTACCACTTTGTCAGGGTAAATTTTTAGCTGGGGAGATTTGCAGGATAGAGCTGCCAACTTAGACAAGTTAGAAATTTCAACTCCAAAGAGTCTTAGTTCATAAGGAGATTCTTCTAGTGCCTCGAATACTAAATTGAGATCCCATGGTGAACTGGGCTTTTAGTTGGTGGTCTGAGAGGCCCTGAAAGAAAAGTCTGATCTCTGGCACTACTGCCCATTGCATCTGAAGCAGGGCTGCTAAGGCCAACATTTGAACTTTAAGTGAGGTAATGCTCAGTTGCATGTCAAAACCTGACTGAAGGAACTGAAGTATTTTTGGAGAATGACAAGTGTCCCGTGATAATCCTTGAGTATTGCACCTGGAGAAGAAAATACGGCAGATTTGATGATAGGCCTTAGCCGTAGTAGCAGTGCTGTGAATAGTGTAGAGATTACATCTGGTGGAAATCTCTTTTGTGCCCAGATATGGGAATCCCATCAGTAGAAAAGCCATCAGGCTCAGTCTATGTATGTATGGGTATCATGACGGTCCTTGAGATAGTAGGTATGGGAATAGAGGTAGACGGAATTGCCGGTCTGCCAACATTGAGATCACATTTGCAAACCAAGTCTGTGCCGGCCAAGCTGGTGTATCAGTATTGTTGATACTCCTGCCTGTCTGATGTTTGTGAGACTCAGTTGCAGTAACGGAATGGGTGTGAAGGCATAGGCCATCTGAAAAGACCATGGAGTAGCCAGCGAGTCTACAGCCTCTGTTATTGGGTCCCTGATCCTGGAGAAAAATCATTGAAGCGGATATAGCCCTTCAGATTTTCCACCCTCTCTCTGTACATGTAGCCGTTATTTACAGACCCCCTTCAGCCTCCTCCTCTGCTGCCTTCCTTTCTGACCTTGACACCTGGCTTTTTTTCTTCCTGTGTACTGACAGTCCTGCAATCATCCTTGGTGATTTTAACTTCCACATCGATGATGCTTCTCAACCCTGGCTAGGGTTGCCACCTGGCCGTTTTTTTACCGGCCTGACCGGTATTCTTGAGTGCTGATCCCAATGTTATTAATAGGAAAAAAAGTGAATTATATAGGAAGGCCGGTATGTTTTTTAAGAAAAGGTGGCAACCCTAACCCTGGCCCTCTCGTTTTCTCAGCCTAACCTCCGCCTTTGAGCTCCTGATGATACCCAAATATATTTATTCACCCCTTCATTAACAGCTGAAACAGAGGCTCAAATCTCTGCCTCCTAGCAATCTCCAATTGGATGAAACAGCGCCACCTCAAGCTCAACCTAACAAAAACTAAACTAATCATCTTTCCACCTAAGCCTGGCACTACTCCCCATTTTACTATCTCTATTGATGGAATGCTCATTGACCCGGTCAACTCAGCACACTGTCTTGGAGGGTGGGGGGGGGTAATCTTTGACTCCTCTCTCCTTCTCTGATCATATTAACGCCACTGTAAAAACCTGTCACTTTTTCTTACGTAATATTGCCAAAATCTGTCCCTTCCTTTCACCTGCTACAGCCAAGACACTCATGCATGCTCTCATTCTATCCCGACTAGATTACTGTAACCTTCTACTAACTGGCCTCCCTAACTCCCATCTCTTGTCTCTACAGTCTGTATTAAACTCTGCTGCCAGAATGATCCTCCTCTCATCCAAATGGGTACAAGCCCCTGCCCTGTTGAAGTCATTATCATGGCTTCCTATAAAACAAAGAATAACGTATAAACTTCTCCTCATAGCCTTTAAAGCTCTTCATTCCCTTGCACCTAACTACATCTCATCTCTTGTTTCTCTATATGTTCCTGGCCGAAACCTTCGCTCCTCCAAGAGCAACCACTTGGCCAACTACTGCTGTTTCCCGTGTCAAACCCTTCTCTCTTGCAGCTCCTTATATTTGGAATGCCATTCCTGCATCTCTCATTAGAGAATCCTCTTTCAATGTTTTTAAAACAAAACTCAGAGACTACCTCTGGGAGCACCTGGATAACGCCTGAACTGGGAACTGGCACTTATACGACAGTTTCACCCACTGTAAATCACAGCACTTTAATACCCATCTGAATTGTGTCCGTACGTTACCCTCCCATTTAGACTGTAAGCCCCACTGGGTAGTGTTAGGGTTGCCACCTATTCTTTAAAAAATTACTGGCCTTCCTATATATTTATCTGTTTTTCCTATTAATAACATCGGGATAAACCATCAAAAATACCGGCCAGGTGGCAACCCTAGGTAGGGTCTGCCATCCTGTTGTCTCCTTGACATAGTTAAATTGGGTTGAAAAAAGACCGAGTCCATCAAGTTCAACCCCTCCAAATTAAAAACCCAGCATACATACACACACACACATCTCCACTCTTTCAAACACAAACCATATATGCCCATAGCTATACTAACTGTAGAGTTTAGTATCAAAATAGCCTTTGATATTATGTCTGTCCAAAAAATCATCCAAACCCCTCTTTAAAGCATCAACAGAATGAGCCATCACAACATCACCCGGCAGTGCATTCCACAACCTCACCGTCCTGACTGTGAAGAACCACCTATGCTGCTTCAAATGAAAGTCCTTTCCTTCTAGTCTGAAGGGGTGGCCTCTGGTGCGGTGATCCTCTTTATGGGTAAAAAGGTCCCCTGATATTTGTCTATAATGTCCTCGAATATATTTGTAAAGTGTAATCATGTCCCCTCGCAAGCGCATTTTTTCCAGAGAAAACAACCCCAACCTGGACAGTCTCCCCTCATAATTTAAGTCTTCCATCCCTCTAACCAGTTTAGTTGCACGTCTCTGCACTCTCTCCAGCTCATTTACATCCCTCCTAAGGATTGGAGTCCAAAACTGCACTGCATACTCCAGATGAGGCCTTACTAGGGATCTATAAAGAGGTATAATTATGTTTTCATCCCTTGAGTTTATGCCCTTTTTTATGCAAGACAGAACTTTATTTGCTTTAGTAGCTACAGAATGACACTGCCCAGAATTAGACAACTTGTTATCTATAAAAAACCCCAAGATCCTTCTCACTTAAGGAAACTCCCAACACACTGCCATTTAGTGTATAACTTGCATTTATATTATTTTTGCCAAAGTGCGGAATTATATTTTATATTTATGTGAATTGTACTTCTAATAATGCACTTATTGTTACTTATTAATGTAGTGAACCCTCATTTGTTACAACTAATTTATGGTTGCTGTACAGTGCTTTGCCCTCAAGGAGCACTATACATATAAAAATATACATTATTATTATTAAAAACATGTACTGCAGTTGGGACACAGGTTTAGTTATCAGAATCTTAAAAATATTGCCAAGCACAATGACACAAAAGCAACGCTCTCCTGGTGCTCAGGGATTATCTGAAAAGTCAATGCAGCTGTTCTAGTTTAGATTTTGTCACCTAGAACGCATCTCACACGTGTCCAGGTTACCAGCGTTTATCACTCACCTGGAGGTTCTCGAAGAAGATAGAAAGGCCCCGTCGCAGATCTTCGGGAGTTATCCTCTCCGCAACTCGAAGAAAGAGGCTGAGGGAGTGGCGGAGGACCAGGTACTGTTGTAGGTTGAGTGTGCGTTTTCCCCGACACAAATGCACCAGTACACGTTGGAACAACCGATTGGGGACCCGCAGTAGAAGTGATAGACGAAGGCTCAGACGGAACAAAAAGAGCAGGAAACCCCTCCATCATATTCAACAACAGCAGCCTTCTTACTGCCAATTAAACAAAACTTACGTAATCACCTCGTTTAAGCGTATTTGGAAAGACGCATCTTGACATCACTTCCATATAGCCTATTGCTGTTTATGATTGCTTTGTACTAATTGGTTTACGCTTGGAGACGCTTCCTCTTCAGGCGTTGCTGTTGCGTATTTCCGGTTTTACGTGTGATTTTTTTTTTTTGTTTTTAGCAAATCGCTCTCGTGGATGTTATTGGATGTGGCTTTACCAAAGTAACCAGCAGTAATGGCTGTCCTTGCACCCCTTCTCGCTATTTTATACGCAGCTCCAGGACTTTTGCGCTGGGTATCGCAGCCCTATTACCTTATTTCTGCTTTGCTCTCTGCGTCTTTTGTTCTGGTACGAAAGATACCCCCGGTCTGCAGTGTCCTACCAACACAGCGCGAGGACGGGAATCCGTGTGACTTTGATTGGGTATGTGCTTTTAAAGGCAAGGTGACATTCAATGGCTTCACGTATGCGTCAAAAAATGCCGTCTGAAGACGTTTCTCAATCTCAACAGATATTAATTTTTAAATTGCTACTGTCTAGTTCATGATCACTGTTAAACACTGGATTTCTTCAGACTTGTTCAGTTAAATATGATATGCAGATGCAGGAAAAGTTTGACATTGAACGGGCGTTGTGATTGTAATTCAGAAGTTAACCTGTCAGCCGATTGGCCTGACCTGGTAGTTTTATTGCCAGACCATTTACAGTTTAGGGTAGAGACAAATGAGCAGATTTGGGGAGATTAGTCGCCCGGCGACAAATCTCCTGTTCTTGGGGGTGACTAATCTCCCCGAACTGCCTTCCCCTACTTTCCCATCAGCAAGAATGTAAATCGCTGGTTGGATGGCACACTGAGTGCTTTGTTTTCCAATGTTGCCTCACGAGGAAACTTCGGGCGACTTTGGAAAATGAAGCTCGCTGAGTGCCATCCCACCGTGATTTGCATTCTTGCCTGCAGGAAGGCAGTTTATGGAGATAATTTGCCCCCGAAGAAGAGGAGATTTTTCGCTGGGCGGCAAATCTGCCCGTGCGTCTCTGCCCTAACACAAAGGTAAGCAGTAGGGTTGCCACCTTTTCTTAAAAAAAATACCGGCCTTCCACTATATTTGGCTTTTTTCCCTATTAATAACATTGAGATCAGTCATCAAAAATACCGGTCAGGCCGGTAAAAAAACGGCCAGGTGGCAACCCTAGTAAGCAGTGACAGCAGCCAGACTTTAATGGAGGGCCAGTATACACCATTTAAGTACTCCTTTTCAATCTGTACACAAATGTTACTAGGTTAATTCTTAGTTAAAAGGGATATGTCCTGAGAAAATATTTCTCAGAAAAACAAGAGTTTTTTTATATTTCATTTTGAAATCTGACATGGGGCTAGACATATTGTTAATTTACTAGCTGCCCCAAGTCATGTGGCTTGTGCTCTGATAGACTTCAATCACTCTTTACTGCGATACTGCAAGTTGGACTGACATCACCCCCCTCCCTTTCCCCAGCAGCCTAACAACAGAACAATGGGAAGGTAACAAGATAGCTTATCTGGTTGGGATACCTTATAATTAACATCCCCTACAGGCTGGAAAGTTAGAACTCAAGCTGATCTATTATATATCCGGCTTTGAGCTTCCTGGGCCTGAAGCATATGCTCTCTCACAGGGGGCATGACCATTGCAAGACGGTCTTGCATATCTGCAACATGCTTGTATGGGGTGGATTCAGATTTCCATGTCTCCTTTGCCACGTCCAACAGCCCTCGTGGGTGGCGCCCATACAACTCGAAGGGGGAAAACCCCGTAGAAGCCTGTGGGACTTCTCTAATGGCAAACATGAGATAGGGAAGTAAATGATCCAGATTCCTCCCATCTTAATCCACCACTTTTTTGTAACATCCCCTTGAGGGTCTTGTTGAACCTTTCTACCAACCCGTCAGTTTGGGGATGATAAACAGATGTTCGTAACGGTTTGATTTGGAGAAACTTGCACAATTCCTTCATTACTCTATACATGAAGGGAGTCCCCTGATCTGAAAAGGATCTCTTTTGGAATTCCTGTACGGGTGAACATGTGGAATAGCTCTCTGGCTATGGTTTTTGAGGAGGTGTTCCTTAAGGGGACAACCTCTGGATAACTAGTGGCGTAGTCTATGACTACCAAATGTACTGATGCCCCCTAGCAGATTTTATTAGTGGCCCTACCAAGTCCATTGCAATACGCTCAAATGGACAACAGGAGTAACTGGCTGCGGAAATGGGGCATTGGAGCCGATTTCTGACACTTTGGGCAGGATTTACAATGGTTCTATATCTGCATGTACCCCTGGCCAAAAGAACCACTGTAACACTCGGTCTTTGGTTTTCTCAATTTTCTGGGCTTCCATTACTAATGGTGACATTTTCCCAAGCTTTAGTGAGTGTTGGGTCCCTTAGTTGGGCAGTTCCAAAGTTATCGCGGGTGACCTCTAGCTCAGGCATGCTAGGTTCCTCAACAGTCTCCGCTGTTGCTTCAGATTCGCCAACTAATACAGCTAAGGGAAACAACTCATTATCTTCCTACCCATCCTCTGTACCATTTACAATAACATCTGAAACGGGTGGTCCCGTTTTCTCTCCCCCCCAGACACTTTAATGTCATAAACAGTCCCTGTAGAAGTATCCAGTTCAATAGGGTGGGGGTCTCACCTCCCCATGCTCAGTCTCTGGAGCTTGTTCCTGGCACAGTTCTCAAAATAAGGGGAAGTCTCTGCCCAAAATTACACTGTGCAGGAGTATGGGAGACGCTGCCACTTCATGGCACACAGTCCCAGCGGGGGTCACAAAAGTCACTAGGGCCGTGGGGAATTTCTTACAGTCCCCATGTACACACACACCACTCTTACTTGAGGTCAGTCTTTCAGGAGCTGTGTGTTTACCAGTGTGACTAAGCTACCTGTGTCTAATAGTGCATTCACAGTGCGCTTACCGATATGGATGACACAAGTTGGTATCTCAGGATCCGCAACGAGACCTGGTCGAGCAATGAGAGACAACTTCCTCTCGTTCCACACTCCATGGGTTTTGGATCAGCTGGGCAGTTGGTGGCAATATGTCCTCACTCTCTGCACCTTCAGCACTGGGGAGCTCTGCGGGTCTGGCGTGGGCTGTCTCAGCAGGATCTTCCTCTTGTCGACTTTGGACCTGAGTTCCCGGGATCCTCTGGGCTGGGCTTCTCCACTGTAGCCGACTTCTTGGGTGGGACCACTGCAAAAGGCCTCTTCGGGGTGGACACTGCCGAGTAGTGAAGTCCTCAGTGGCGAGGTATTGCTCCACCAGTTCCACCAACTGGTCTGCTGTATTTGGATCAACTTGGCTCCCCCACCACTGTAATTCAGTGGGAAGGGCTCTCAGGTATTGGTCCATCGTGACCCTTTTTCACTACCCGAGACCCGGAAAGCAAGTCTGGCTGCAGCCAACATTTCATTAGATTAATGAGATCATACATCTGGGAGCGCGGTGACCCCTTAACCTTAAAGTCCCAACTGTGGACCCGCTGGGCCCTCACAGAGGTGGTTACCCCCAGTCTCCACAGGATTTCAGACTTCAGCTTGTCATAGTCCTTGGCGTCCTCAGAGGACAGGTCATAAAAAGCTTTCTGGGTATCCCCCACTAGTAGTGGTGCGACAATCATTTCCCATTGCTCTCTCAGCCAGGCTTGCTGCTCAGCCGTCCTCTCAACGGTACAGAGGAAAGTCTGCACATAATCCTGCCCAGTCATTCTCCACAGGAGGTTGCTGCCTGGGATGGAGCAGTGCATTCCGGGGGCCACGGCAGCATCCCCAGAGACCCTGGCAATCAGTTGTTTTATCACCTCAATTTGCAGCTTGCAATCTTTCTCTGCAGCCTGCGCCAGGGCCGTGATCTGGGCCTCCAACAGACAATTTGCCTCCTGCTGGTTGGCGTTCGACTGCTGCTGTAGCACCAGGCTCTGCTGTGGGCCCTTTGTAAGGTAGCTGTCTCTTTAAATATCATTTATACTATATACAGTCCGCACAATACCCACAGGAGACTTAGGGGCAGATTAACTAAATTCGTGTGAATGATTCAGAAATTCGATTGAATTGAAAATTTGTCGATTTCTCGAATTTTCGAATATGCAAATTAGCCCACTTCGACCATTGAATTTGCAAAATCAATTGGACAATGCGATGGTAGAAGTACTTCCCCTTTAGATTTTTATTCGATGGCCTACTTCACCAGATTAAAGCTACCGAATTGTAATAGATTTTTTTTTTTAAGTTGTATGTTCGAATACAAATCGTACGTTCGATTCGTACGTTTTTTTTCAAACAATTGAAGAAAATTTTAAGATTATTTTGTAAAATCGTTCAATCGTAACAATTTTATCGAAAAATCGAAAAGTGGTAAAATCCAACAAATTTAATGTTTGATTTTGTCAGATTTTACTGTGAAAAATCGTAAAAGGGTCGAATTCAAGGGCTAAAAGCCCTCAATATTCGACCCTTAATAAATCTGCCCCTTACTGTGGTCAGGCGACTCCAGCATGTGGCAATCGATGCCCGCTTCCGAAACACCAATTGTGGGGGTTCACTCCCTGGTAGGCTGCAAATGTGGCAACTTCACACACCAGGACCAGGTAAGGGATTCCTGCCCGCATTTATTTTTCAGCAGCTGCAGAAGTTTCCAGCGGCTGAAGAAAACAGTTGAGCACAAATATCCAGCTTCCTTGCTAAAACAAAAATAAATGTCTTTTCTCCTGATGCTGAGCAATCCAATATCTCTCTCTCTCTCTCTCTCTCTCTCTCTCTCTCTC
>CM044444.1:44900456-44927411 GCA_024363595.1 Xenopus borealis
TAAAAAAAAAAAAAAAAGACCAATCAAAATTTATTTAAAAAAAAATCAAAGTTTTTAATTTGGGGTGAATAGGCTGTATTTGAATCACATTTTTAACATATTCAATCGAATTCAATTAAAAGGATTTTAAAAAAAAACTCCACCAAATGACTCCAAATGGGTTTTAGGAGGTCCTCATAGGCTCTAAAACAGCAATTCGGCAGGTTTTTGATGGTGAATAGTCGTTCACCATCCGTTGAATTTTTAAAGAGACTGTACATGATAAATGTCAATATTTTTATTTTTTGGGCTATTTGAAGTAGACAGAAATAGCTTGAAATTCAAAATTTTTTACTTGACCCTTGATAAATCTGCCCCTAGATGTGGTGGATTTTGTGGGAGATGATTTGGGGGAATTTGTAAAAGTTCAATAAATTCACCTATTGTTATATCCGTGAGTGCTCCTGATATTTTCCGCTATCCTTGAACCATGGGAATGGTGTCTAAAACCAACAATCTTTCAACAATTATTGAAGAAATGGGACCTGTACATGATCCTGTGGCAGTAGGTGTAGATGCACTCACCTGCCCATGGCAATGTCGCCTAGCTTATGCATTTCCTCTCACACCACTTATTCCACGCCTCCTACACAAGATAAGATTAGAAGGAATCCCCATGATTCTCATTGCTCCATGGCAGAGCGTGGTTTGCAGACCTATGTCAGCAGCACAACCCTGGTAACTTTCATTACTCGCAGACCTTCTGTCACAAGCAGCGCACATACACAAGCTGAGTTTTAACGGCTTGGCTGTTGAAGTCAACCTATAGAAACAAGAGGGTTTCTCAAACAAATTCATATCAACCAAGAAATTGTACTCCCTTCCTTTTGTCTTAAGCCAGCAGGCATTAAGTAGCAACAATTAGGGGCCGATCGTTCGATTTCACAAAAAAAACGTAAGATTTCCTTCGAGCGCTCGAAAAATCCGTACGATTATAACGATTGAGGCATTTGTTCGTACAAATGTTATTCGAGCAGGTGATGGAAAAAAAGCCTATGGGGGGATTCCCATAGGCTTCCATTGCAATTCGGTAGGTTCAATCTGGCGAAGTAGGCAGTTGAATAAAATTTTAAAGTAAAAGTACTTTGATCATCGAATAGTTGGATTATCGAATATTCGATCTATTGGATCGAATTTTGCTTATTTGATGATCAAATTTGCATATTTGAATATCCGATAAAATGGTACAATAGGAATTCGATCAAACTTTGAATTATTCACGTGAATTTTGTAAATCTGCCCCGTACAGTTCTAAAGTTGTACATTCACAGGACAGCTGACTTTCGAAAAATCCGATACCTTGCTGGTACTGTTTGGTCCCAACAAAAGAGGCATACCAGCCTCAAAACGCTCAATGGCTAGATGGTTAATAGCAACCATACAATAGTCCTAAAAAACTATGGGACAAGTGACACCTTCCCAAGTTAGAGCACATTCCACTTGGAAGGTCAGTACCTCATGGGCAGTACACAACTATGCTTCCATGGAAGCTGTTTGCTAAGCAGCTACTTGGAGTTCACTGCACAGTTTGCCAAGTTAGATGTTCTGGCTTCTTCAGCAGAAACCTTTGGCAGGAAGGGTCTATAAGCAGCAGTAGCACAAAGCTCCTGCCTAGTAAGTTAGATGTTCAATTTTTTTTTCTTACAGTTTTTATAATGCCTGCCCTTTTTGGATGGCTCTGGGACATCCCCAGTCATCCTGCACAGGTAGGGCTGACTGAGAGAGAGTGATTTTCTTACCTGAAAAATCCTTTTCTCATAGGCCCATACTGTCAGTGCAGCATCCCTCCCCTGGGGTGCCTTTTTTTTTTTTTCTCAATAGCCGCTTGACCATCAAGTTAGGTTTGGTCTCCACTGGCAGACTTTCTTACTTATCTGGAGGAAGGGGTGGAGCCAGGAGGAAAGAGGGGATTGTAGAAAAGTGTTTAGTTTATCCTGCACTGACAGTACGGGCAGATGAGAAAAGGATTTTTCAGGAAAGAAAATCTCCCAGCTAGGATGGGGGGAGGAAGGAGGGTTTTTTTTGTTTTTTTTTGTTACGGGTTGCATTCTCCTTTAAAGATATACTGTAATGGGAAACATGTTTTTTTCAAAACACATCAGTTAATAGTGCTGCTCCAGTAGACTTCTGCACTGAAATCAATTTCTCAAAAGAGCAAACTTCTTTTTTTATATTCAGATTTGAAATCTGACATGGGGCTATAAATTTTGTCCAGCTGCCCCAGTCATGTGACTTTAGGAGGGAAATGCTTTCTGGCAGGCTGTTGTTTTTCCTTCTCAATGCAACTGAATAGTACGCAGTGGGATATGGGTTTTTACTATTGAGTGCTGTTCTTAGATCTACCAGGCAGCTGTTATCTTGTGTTAGGCAGCTGTTATCTGGTTACCTTCTCATTGTTATGTTGTTAGGCTGCTGGTTGGGGGAAAGGGACTGGGTTATATCACTCCAACTTGCAGTAAAGAGTAATTGAAGTTTATCAGAACACAAGTCACATGACTTGGGGCAACTGGGAAATTGACAATATGTCTAGCCCCATGTCGGATTTCAAAATTAAATATAAAAAAATCTGTTTGCTCATTTGAGAAATGGATTTCGATGCAGAATTCTTCTGGACCAGCACTAGTAACTGACGCATTTTGTAAAAATGACAGTATCCCTTTAAAGGAATGCATTTATTTTTCCACTGCAGCCATGGCCCCACTCCTGTAAAAATTGCTTTCAGGTTACCACCCCAGCAGAATTTTAGGTGACCTGTGCACTACATCTGCACGTCTCAGGTCATCTGCCACCTTCCCTCATCTTCTCCTACAAGCCCTCCACACTCTTTGTAGTTTTGCCACTGGTTGCACTTTTGTAGTGAGGCAGACTGATGGTGCAAACCTCCTTTATAATATTATATGTTAGAGTGTGATTGGTTCTCTTTGGTTGTTAACTGTCTTGACACTAAAAATCAGTAAGAATTTCCTTACTCATTGGGCAATGAGGTACCATGGTGTGGCACAGAAGAAGTAAAGCAGTTGATAGAATAACTTGTATTGTGTTTTAAAGAATGTCCACAAATTAAGTGCTTTAATTCTCTGAGGCTTTCCATGTTTTTATTGCAGTTACTGTTGAGCAGCACATTGGAAATATATTCATGTTCAGTAAAGTTGCCAATACAATCTTATTCTTCCGATTGGACCTCCGTATGGGACTTTTGTATATCACACTCTGCTTAGGTGAGAATGCGTTGTTTAAGGTAAAAAAAAACACACTTTGTTTTGGGAATGTTGTATGAGACTAATGTGGGCTAACACGCTAGATACTGCACTAGACTAAATATACTGCATAGTATTATTGGTACTCTGCTTGTTAATGTGATGCAGTTAAATATTGACAAATAAAAAAAGCTGTTAAAATATCTGTTTTTGTAAAAGTAGAGTAAACCTGTTCTGTATTTTTATTAGTATGGTTTTTTTTTTATAGGATACATAAGTTAGGGGCAGATTTATTATTCGTCGATTTCTAGGGTGAATTTTCCCTCGAATTGTTTGAATTTTAAACCTTCAAATTCAAATATCGAATTTGAAGGTTTCTACTGCAATTTGATCGAACGATCGATTAAAAAAAATTTGATCGAACGTTTAAATCGTTGAATTGAACAATTCGAACGAATAATTAGATCAAATTTTTTTATTTGATCTAAAAAAGTATTAAAAAACCCTATGGGAACTTCCCATAGGGATTAATAGCAATTTGTTAGGTTTAATCTGGCGAACTAGGCAGTTGAATAAAAATTTAAAGGGCAAGTAATTTGACTGACAAATTCGAATATTCAAATAGAATTTTATTCAAATCATTCGATTCGATCGAATTTCGAATCATTCATGTGAATTTAGTTAATCTGCCCCTTAAAGTCCTTTTTTCTATAATTTTACAATTTTGACAACAGGGTTTTTTTTTTTTTTAATTTATATTTTAATATGACATAGTAACAGTAACATAGAATGCAACTTGCCTAACTACTCCAGAGGAAGTAATAAAAAAACAGAGGGGAATTATTCATTCCGGTCTACAAGATGTCAATCCTAGACCAGGTCCTGGATGAACTTAGTACTAGGAGGTATTTTCAGTACCCAGTATTTTCTCACATTTTAAAATGATATCCAACTCCTTCTTGAAGATTGAGGTATATGTCCGTACAAGCCAGTTGACGAAGTTCTCCTCTATAAACCTTATATCCATGCAATAGAAGATAAACCAGTGCTTGAAACATGGAGATGGAAAGAAAAGGAAAATAGAATTTATTACATTTGATTTACTGACCTGTATTTAAGTGATTTGTACCATCACACTCTATAATCGTGCAGGTATTTAAAGTTCAACATAGTTTAAAAACTATTTATTTTACCTTTTTCTTCTTTCCTTTTCTTCTTTTGTTTTTTCTTTTTCTATCTCCATGCTTCAAGTGCTGATTTCCTATGTGTAAATAACAAGAATCCACTACGGAATCAATTCCTGGACTTGTTCTTGTCACAATGTTGAGAGAGACAATGATGCCTGAAGCATGTTCTTCCTTTACCGCATTGTTAGAATGAAAAACTTACAAGTGCTAAGCAAACTGAGTTCCTTGAAATGTGATGACTTTGTCACCTCCCAACCTATTGCAAATCTAAAGGACCTGCCCTAAGTCTAAGTTTTGTAGTTGCACCAACTGAGTTACTTTTTGATATAGCCAGAACTTGAAAGTGTTGATCCAATGAAAATTGTGAATTTTTTCCTACAAAGGGTCAAAATGGGTCCCCAAATAACCCGAGCACACAGAAGCAAGAGCTTCTAAACATTTTAGAAGATAAAGTTTTTTTTCCCCAGTCCCCCCCGCCCCCCCTATTCTGGTTGAGTAATCTTAATGGAAAAAAAAAATCTCCTAAAAAAAAAAATGTACTTTACTTTATGGACTTCTCTAAGTATTGTAGAAATCTTATCAGTGCGGAAAAAAGTTATTTTGATTCAATTTAGGAGATGTTTAGCAGTTCATATTAAAGAAACGAGAGGCCCTATTGTCAAAATTCATATTTTATAGAGTCTTGTGGAAAACAAGTTGGGAATGCTATACTTTATCCTTTAAATATCAAGCAATTTTCATGTGGTAGTGTAATTAACCCTCTTTTTTTTTTTTTTATATCGGAATCTCAAAAGTAAAGCAGAATAAATTAATAAAAATATAAATTTTAAATTGTACCTTTTTTTCCCCAAGCATGTAAAAATGTTGCTATCCTGTTAAAAATAAATCAATGAAGGCTGTGTCTTGTGCTTGTTTTACCCTAACTTTGCATTTATCCTTATTCTTTTTGTTATCCTTCTAGTTTTTCTTATGACTTGTAAACCACCCCTTTACTTGGGTCCAGAACACATCAAGTATTTCAGTGACAAAACATTAGAGGTAAACTCGTGGGATGTTAATTTCTGTTTGTATGGGAAATTCCAGACACCTGGTGACAAATTCACATATTAATATTCAATTCCATTTTAGGTGCCATTTGTTTTCTTGGAATTGTGTGGACTTATGTGGTTTCTCATACTTTCAGGAGGAGATGCAGTCTGATGGTCGAGTGTCTTGGATTGTAGAATTCTTTGCAAATTGGTCATCAGAATGTCAGTCATTTGCACCAATATATGCAGAACTGTCTTTGAAGTAAGTATTTGTTTATTTCCTGTCTTGACCACCATAGCTTTCATTTTGTTTTTTAAAGGCATTCTGTTGTAGTGAAATAACTTTCCCACCAGAGGTGTGGGCTGCACCAGTTTAAAAACAACACTAGGCCAGAAAGTGCGCCTACGAGTACTGTACCAGGTAGGAACTCCTAGTGCAGACAACCAAGATGGGACTACCAGTGAGTCTCCCAGCTGGTTCACAAAGCATACACATGTGACTAACTAACAGGTTTCTTTTGCATTTTAATCATAATGTTCAGTTTGTGTAATCATTGCTCTTTTTCACAGGTATAACTGTGCAGGGTTGAAATTTGGAAAAGTTGATATAGGGAGATATCCTGAAGTCAGCTGTAGGTGAGCACTAAAAATGCCTCTTCTTTTTAACCTTTTACCTGCATTTATGCAACATACATTTGTTTTAGCAGCGTTTTGAAACTGAGAACTGTTTTATGAAACTTACATGCTTACTTTGAATTCAGTGTTGGGAACACTTTTGAAATAGTCAGGATGGGCATGCTTTTTTTTTTTTTTTTAAAGATTAATTTTTATTAAAGTTTTAACAAGTGAAGAAAATAATAAATAAAGATAGTTAGAGAAGAAGAGAGGAGGGGGAAGTACGGCTGGAAGTATTCATCTATCAGTCAACTGAAGTGGCTGGTGACTCGAGCCATGGTTTCCAAATATTTCCAGATTTCTTTGGGCATCCTTGGGCTAGATATGTGAGTTTATATAATTCCAACTGTGAATTGATTAGTTTAATCCATCTGTTCAGCATAGGAGGCGACTGGCCCATCCAATGCAAGGCAACCACTTTCTTTGCGTAAAAGAGGAGCAACCTCATCAAGCATCTTGGTATTGCTGAATCAAGAAGGCCCAGGAGACAGGTGGCGGGGCTGAGTATTTGGGGAAGTGACAACTCAGTAGCCATAAATGTCACAATTGTCCTCCAATAACTGAATATCACCGGGCAGTCCCACATTAGATGTATAAAATTGGCCACAGGGGCACTACACCGTGGACACCTAGGTGAAGGCACTTTTCTCATAGTATATAGCTTCTGGGGGTGAGGTATGTTTGTTGTATGATCTTAAATTGTATAAGCTTGTCTCTAACACCCACTAATGAAGTGTATAGGTTGTCTATGATTTCTTCCCAGTTGTCTGGGTCTACGTTAACCCCACTACTTTCCCACTTGTATTTCACTCTGGGTCGCGGGTCGTATCTATTGGAGGTTAAGTGCTTGTACATATTGGATAGGAGTTTTGTCCTAGTAGGTTGAGAGATTAAGTTTTCTAACCCTGTGTATTGCAGTTGTTGCGGAGGAGTAGGAAATTGTGCTGCACATAGATGACTAATTTGGTTATATCTAAACTCGGATAGGTCCAGCCAAGAGGATTTGTCGAAAGTTAGCCAGTGTATTAAGACTCCCATCTGTATATACTTGGGATAATGGCTTTAGTCCTAGCCTAGTCCAAGTTCTCACCTCTTGAAATGTGGCCAATTGTGAGTAGTTACTATTACCCCATAGTGGTGCATCTGGGGATAGTGTGGTATTGGCCTTAGTGATCTGTACCATTGTGTCCCAGGCATGCATAGCAGGTAATAAAGGGCTAATATCTTTCCGAATCCTATATAAAGCATTGTGCACGCTTTCCACTGATGTGAGGTACAATGCTTCTATAGTAGAAGGTTGGTTTTCTGCATCAAACACTTTCCAACTGGAGGCATGTGTGGACTGGGAGGCAAGATAGTAAAGCTCATAATTGGGAGAGGTCAGACCCAGCTGGTCTTGTGGGGCATTAAGAGTTGCCCTGTACAACGTGGGTGTTTTGTTGCCCCAGATAAATTCGGATTGGGTACGATCTATGTCATGTAGGGCTTTTTTAGGTATGTGGCATGGGGCGTTGCTTAGTATATATCAAAATTTAGAGAGAGAGATAATTTTGCATATATTTATTCTGCCTATTAATGTAAGAGGTAGCTTAGTCCAGTGAGCGAGCGTGTCTTTAAATTTACAGTGTAAAGTATACAAGTTGTGTTGCAGAAATAGTGTCGGATCTTGATGTATTGTTATCCCCAAGTACTTAAAGTTATCTGCCACTTTTAGGTTACAGTCTGAGTCTGCCACTGGAAGTTGTCCATCAAGGGGAAAAATTATGGACTTGTCCCAGTTAATTTGGAGGCCCGAGAATGTACCAAACTGTTTGACAATCTTAAGTACAACTTTGAGAGTATCGTGTGGGTCAGCTAGATATAGCAGCGTATTATCTGCGTATAATGAGATCTTTTCCTCAATTGTTTTATATATTAACCCTTTTACTCTTTGGGAGTGTCTAATTGCTATGGCCTTGGGTTCAATTGCCAATGCAAAGATTAGTGGGGAAAGGGGGCATCCTTGGCGGGTACCTCTGGTGAGGTGAAATGATTGTGAGGTAATACCATTGACCCTAACGGATGCCTTCAGTTCACTATACATTAACTTAAGCCACTTCATAAAGGAAGGGCCGAAGCCCATTCTAGTCACTACCTCCTATAGGTACGGCCACTCCACAGAATCAAATGCCTTGGTTGTGTCTAATGAAACCACTAGCCTGGAGCCCACATTTTCATGCCTTAGCTGCAGATTAAGGTATAGTCTTCTCAGGTTAAAACTAGTAGATTTAGAAGGCATGAAACCAGTGTGGTCTTCCTCCACTACTGCAGATACAACCTTGATAAGATGCCTGGCTAAAACTTTAGCAAGGATTTTAATCTCCATGTCAAGCAAGGAGATTGGCCTATAAGAGGTGCACAGTGTTGGATCTTTTCCTGGTTTGGGAATGACTACAATTGTTGCGTCTGAAAATGTTTTGGGCAGGGAGAAGTTCTCAAAGGCATACATCAGTGTTTCATGTAATTTAGGTACTATCTCTTGTATATGTGTTCGGTACCATTCTATAACAAAGCCATCTGGGCGTGGGGATTTACCTGATGGAAAAGATAGTATAGCTTCTGCAATCTCATATGGAGTTATTGGGGAATCCATATATTTAGTTTTCTGGGCTGAAATTTTGGGGATAGGAATTTCATTGAGGTATGTATGCAGGTCTGCAGTAGTGTGCAGTAGAGGTGTAGAGGGAGGAATAAAATGCACTGAATTCCAATGCTATCTCTGACGGAGAAGTCAACATTTCTCCTGTAGATGATAATATTCTGGGGACTGCAGAGCTGCAACAGGGAGGGTTAGCTAAGAAGGCTAGGGGTTTACCATTTTTATCTCCATATGCAAATACAGAGCTGGTAGCATGTAAAAGTAGTTTTTTTTGTCAATGCAGATTCAGGCGCCTAAGAGCTACTGCGAACTCCCCATGTGTCTGCGTTGTTGGATTCTCTATATATGCGGTCTCAGATTGGGCCATTTCCGATTCCAGCTGTTTCAGGGTATCTTTAGTGGTGTTTCTAGCTCTAGCAACCGCCGCCATCAGGGTACCCCGTGCCACTGCCTTAAAAGCCTCCCAGGCCGTCGTGGGATCTGTTGTGCCATTGTTTATACTCCAGTATTGTTTTGGTGGCAAGTATTTAACCTCTCTGACCTTGGGAAGGAGGTCTGGGGTAGCCAGTGCTAGATCTATTCTACATAATGACTGATGCGTAGAGAAGGAAGTCTGCAAGTTTAGAGGTGGTCACTGTGGGAGAAGACAATCTGTCTAATAGGGGGTTGCAACAATTTTTATAATCTCCCATGATGCATACCAGGGCAGGGGGCAGCTGCAGTAGGGATTGATATAGATCATGAAGTATTGATTCGGAAAATGGGGGAGGAATGTAGATATTCGCTAAGAGGATGGGAAAACCTGCTATAGTACATGCCAAGATTTGATATCTGCCTGACCTGTCAGAGTGTACCTCAATGAGGTCGAATGGGAATCCCTTCCTAACCAAAATTGAGGTGCCTCTTGCATATGTTGAGTATGTATTATGATGGGAATATGTGACCCAAGGTTTTCAAAGAGCTAAAACCCGCCTTCCAACTAAATGGGTCTCTTGTAGCATGAGGATATGAGGGAAGTAAGTTTTTATATAGCCCTATGGCTCTTCAGTCTGCCACCTAGGTGCTCACTGGAAGGGGAGGGGAGGAAGAAGAAGAAAAGACTGACATATGGTAGAAAGTACATATTTAGAACAACATACACAATTGTGAAACTCCTGCCCAACCCTCAGAGGCTTAGTATCCCGAACATAATATCAACTGGGGAGTTCGGTTAGCCTTAACAAACTTGATCCAAAACTTTGTTGTGGTAGGTCTTAAACTCACGGTTTATCAGGGTACAAAGTGTTCAGAGCTAGGAGATTTGCGTCGTCCTGAGATTGATACAATGACTTGTGCAGTCCTAAGATTGTAGGTTTGGACTCGCAGAATAAGTTCTTAGTTTGGTTGCTGGTGGTGTCCATGTGTCTTTATTTACCTTGATGAGAGGAGTGTGGTCAGCGCTCATAGAGACACTGTGTTTTAGTTCAAGTTTTTAAATGGTATATTTCTGGTAAAAGGTGATGGATCACAGTATTAACAGCTCCTCAAGTCATTATTGGGATTGAGCCTGTGTACACTTAGTTCCATTATATAATAGGGACTACATCCAAGTATCTGGTACTTTTGCTTGTGTATTTTCAAACAGCACAGGAACAGTTTAAAACCATGAGTAATGGGTTAGAGAACTGTTCAATAAAAGGTTCGCTGCAAAATCAGTATGGTCTGGGACTCCTCCTAGGTCTTGCTTCAATCCAGTTCAGGGCCACTTCAGGTGTGTTGAAGAAGTGAGTTTGGTTTGCATCAATATCTTTAAGTTTAGCCGGGTACAGCATGGCGTAGACCAACTTCAGGTCACGCAGCTGTCTTTTAACTCCTTTGAAGGTGCTCCGCTGTTTTTGCAAAAAGGTTGAGTAATCTGGGTACAGTGACACATTGGCTCCTTCATGTACCAGCTGGCCTCTTGCCCTTGCTTCTGATAGAGCCGCATCTCTATCCTGAAAGTGAAGCAGTCTGATGAGAAAAGGACATGGGGGGCTCCCGGAGGTCTGGGGCGACCTGGAACTCTGTGCGCTGATATTTGTCTATGATGTCCTCGAATATATTTGTAAAGTGTAATCATGTCCCCTCACAAGCGCCTTTTTTCCAGAGAAAACAACCCCAACCTGGACAGTCTCCCCTCATAATTTGTCTTCCATCCCTCTGACCAGTTTAGTTGCACGTCTCTGCACTCTCTCCAGCTCATTTACATCCCTCACTGCACTGCATACTCCAGATGAGGCCTTACTAGGGATCTATAAAGAGGTATAATTATGTTTTCATCCCTTGAGTTTATGCCTTTTTTATGCAAGACAGAACTTTATTTGCTTTAGTAGCTACAGAATGACACTGCCCAGAATTAGACAACTTGTTATCTATAAAAACCCCAAGATCCTTCTCACTTAAGGAAACTCCCAACACACTGCCATTTAGTGTATAACTTGCATTTATATTATTTTTGCCAAAGTGCATAACCTTGCATTTATCAACATTGAACCTCATTTTCCAGATTGATGCCCAGTTTCCCAACTTAGACAAATCACTCTGCAAAGTGGCAGCATCCTGCATGGAACCTATAGCTCTGCACAATTTAGTATCATCTGCAGAAATAGAAAGCTTTACTTTCAATGCCCACATCCAGGTCATTAATAAACACGTTGAAAAGCAAGGGACCCAGTATAGAGCCCTGCGGTACCCCACTAACAACACTGGTCCAATAAGAAAATGTTCCATTTACCACCACTCTTTGAAGTCTATATTTTAGCCAGTTCTCTATCCAGGTACAAATACTATGTTCCAGGCCAACATTCCTTAATTTAACCATTAACCTTCTGTGTGGCACTGTATCAAATGCTTTAGCAAAGTCTAAGTAAATCATATCCACTGCCATCCCAGAATCGAGGTCCCTGCTTACCTTCTCATAAAAAGAAATTAAGTTAGTCTGGCAAGATCTATTACGCATAAAACCATGGCAAATAACAATACTATGATTTTGTGCCAGCATGAAATCCAGTATCCTATCCTTTATTAATCCTTCAAAAAGCTTTCCTACAGCCGACGTCAGACTAACTGGCCTATAGTTTTGAGGCTGAGAATGGGATCCCTTTTTGAATAGCGGCACCACATTAGCAATTTGCCAGTCTCACGGCACCATGCCAGACCTCCATGAATCCTGAAAACTTGCGTATAGAGGTTTGGCAATCACAGAGCTAAGTTCGCTAAGTACCCTGGGCTGAATCCCATCTGGCCCTGGACCTTTGTTTATCTTAACATTTTCTAGTCTCTTTTGAATTTCCTCATGTGTGAACCATGCATCATTGGATGTATTAGAATTGGGGCTATTAACAAGGAAACCTTCATTAGCTGGTTCCTCATTTGTGTATACTGATGAAAAGTATTCATTCAGAATCTGAGCTTTTTGCTTTTTCTCTTCAACCAGCTGACCCCACTCTGATAATAAAGGTCCTGCCCCTTCCTGTTTAATTTTTTTTACTATTAATGTATTTAAAAAATAATTTTGGATTCTTTTTACTGCTTACTGCTATATCCTTTTCCATATCGGTTTTAGCTTGCCTGATCGATTTTTTGCATGACTTATTGGCCTCCTAGTACCTTATAAATGATTCTGCTGTGCCAGCTAACTTGAAAGCCTTAAAAGCACGTCTTTTCTTACTCACCTCAACACCAACTCCTATTGAACCAAAAAAAGGTTTTGTTTTGCAACAGCGTTCATTGTTTATAAGCGGAATGTATATTTATTAAGCAGTATTTTAAAGAATTCCCATTTTTGTTCAGTGTTTAACCTTGTGAAAAGCATTTCCCACTTAGTATAAGCAGGGCTCTATACTGGGTCCCTTGCTTTTCAACTTGTTTATTAATGACCTGGATGTGCGCAATGAAAGTACGGTTTCTATTTTTGCAGATGATACTAAATTGTGCAGAGCTATAGGTTCCATGCAGGATGCTGCCACTTTGCAGAGTGATTTGTCTAAGTTGGGAAACTGGGCAGTAATCTGGAAAATGAGGTTCAATGTTGATAAATGCAAGGTTATGCACTTTGGCAAAAATAATATAAATGCAAGTTATACACTAAATGGCAGTGTGTTGGGAGTTTCCTTAAGTGAGAAAGATCTTGGGGTTTTTATAGATAACAAGTTGTCTAATTCTGGGCAGTTTCATTCTGTAGCTACTAAAGCAAATAAAGTTCTGTCTTGCATAAACTCAAGGGATGAAAACATAATTATACCTCTTTATAGATCCCTAGTAAGGCCTCATCTGGAGTATGCAGTGCAGTGAGGGATGTAAATGAGCTGGAGAGAGTGCAGAGATGTGCAACTAAACTGGTTAGAGGGATAGAAGACTTAAATTATGAGGTGAGACTGTCCAGGTTGGGGTTGTTTTCTCTGGAAAAAAGGCGCTTGCGAGGGGACATGATTACACTTTACAAATATATTCGAGGACATTATAGACAAATCAGGGGACCTTTTTACCCATAAAGAGGATCGGCGCAACAGAGGCCACCCCTTCAGACTAGAAGAAAAGGACTTTCATTTGAAGCAGCGTAGGTGGTTCTTCTCAGTCAGGATGGTGAGGTTGTGGAATGCACTGCCGGGTGATGTTGTGATGGCTCATTCTGTTGATGCTTTTAAGAGGGGTTTGGATGATTTTTTGGACAGACATAATATCAAAGGCTATTTTGATACTAAACTCTACAGTTGGTATAGCTATGGGCATATATGGTTTGTGTTTGAAAGAGTGGAGATGTGTGTGTGTGTGTGTATGTATGCTGGGTTTTTAATTTGGAAGGGTTGAACTTGATGGACTCTGTCTTTTTTCAACCCAATTTAACTATGTAACTATGTAACTATATAATCATTGAATTTCGAAAGCTAAAGTTATCTTTTGGTGGTTCGCATTTATTTATTATATGCCCAGAAAACCCTGTGTACCACAGCCCTCAATCTGATTACCATTTGGGCTCAGGAGGAAAGTTTCCTTTGCGTTCATTGGGTATGAACATAATGTAATGTATTTTTAAATAAATTCTATTAATATTTTCCAGGTACAGCATTAGTCCATCTCCTCTGTCCAAGCAGCTCCCCACACTTATTTTGTTTCAAGGGGGAAGAGAAATTTTCAGGAGACCTCAAGTGGATAAGAAAGGGCGGGCTGTGTCTTGGAGTTTCACACAGGTACGGAATGATATAAGATTGCTGTTTCACAATAAATTT
This sequence comes from Xenopus borealis, assembly GCA_024363595.1. Lineage (NCBI taxonomy): Eukaryota > Metazoa > Chordata > Amphibia > Anura > Pipidae > Xenopus > Xenopus borealis. The sequence goes on from CM044444.1 coordinate 44,914,467, forward strand.
AAAAATGTTTTTCTCTTAATGTTTGCTGCCATGTCCAATCATTTCTAACATTTTGCTATATTCACTATTTACTTATTCTTTTTTTATCATGTACAAGGATACTGCAAATGTGTAGTCTAATTCTGGTACAGTGTCAACGCTTGACCCTAAGCAGAGGCATAGTTAGCTCTTAGGATGGGATCATTCTAAGATGTTTGATCATACTGTATGTCTTGGGTTTCTCGTTTTGGCCCTACATAACGAGAAAGGACAAACTAAGAAGTGTAGCAAACGAACAAACAACTGGAGAACCTTTCCCAAAGTTAGTATAGTTTAATGAGCACTACATGTTTCGGACCACACAGGTCCTTCCTCGGGTGCATTCAACAAACAAACAAACAATCAACCAACCAAACAGTAAATTTTAAAACAGTGCATTTCCCATAATTCCCTAGATTGCCCATCAATCCATCTTGTGGCCAGATGACTAACAACATCAGCAGAATTCACAATTGGATACCATTGTTACAATCTATCCAAAAAAACACAATAATCTAGCATTACTCAGTATTAACAGTGTATAAGAAACTATGTATTATATGTTTCTCTCCACATTTACGGTGATGCAGTCTGTTTTGTTCAAATGTCCATTATGAAAGGAATTTTTTGCATTTTCATGCTGCAAAGAACATAAATTTTGTTTAGCAATTAGTTACCATGCAATAAAGTTTTTTTTACAAAAAAAACTTCAGACTCCATGCCTCATTCATTCCCAGAGGTTCAATAGATGACATTCTGTCTATCTGGCTTCGCTTTTTAGTAACATTTTCTTCCAATCACCTCCTTGTGGTGGTCGTTCCTGTTCCAAAGCTATCCGTCTTAAACTAGCAACATTATGATTAGCAGTGTGGAAGTGCTTTCCTACTGGTGTGTGGGTTTTCTTATCCATAGGGTTGAAGTTACTAATGGACCTTTTGTGTTCACTTACCCTAATTCTTACCTTTCTCGAAGTTTGGCCTACAAATATCATTCCAACTAATGATGTATATTGTATAAAAAAGTTTACTACATCTTAAAAACATATAATGGTCATACTGAATTCTGAATGGAATCTCCATTAAAATAAGCAAATTTAAATTCATAAGAACTAGATAAAGCAATTAATATCTAGGTCTATATTTAAACCAAGGGGTTGTAATGTTTTTAATTTGATAATCCAATGAGTATCTTCTTGAGAGATTATTTGCACATTATCTCCTCCCCTCCAATGTTTTACTTTTTCAGAAATTCCAATTACTTTTAATCCACTAGGATCGCTATTATAACACTGGAGAAAGTATTCTGAAACACTACGTGTTTTCAAACCTTTATTCCTAATGTGTTCTGCCACTCTCATTTTCAATCTTCTAGTAGTCCTACCTACATACTGCTTTTTACATGGACATTCCAATAAATAGACCACATTAACTGTTTCGCAAGTTATTAACGGATTAACCTTATATTGAATATTTTTGTTCGATTTAAAGGTATGTATGTCTCTCTCAGAATTCTTGAGGGTGTTACATGCGATACATTGCATGCACCTATAAAAACCACTACTGTTTCCCAGCCAAGTGGTTTTACTTTTCTCCATTTTTAAATAATCTATGAACTATTCTTTTTGAAGGGAAAACCTTTTTTTGATGGTAGGACTTTTATTCAATATAGGAAGCGCATATTAGATTTATTGACTCTAACGATCCCAGAAGTCTGTCCTTGTTTTTTTAAAATGGCAATTTTCTATTTATGATTACCCAATGGCACATGCTACAAAAAAAAGTATATTATTATGAAAATGGTTTATTTACATGAAGCAGGGTTTTAACCCTTTAACCGCCAAGCACGTATCCTATACGTGCTGGTGGTTAAATGCTCAGGCTGCCAAGAACGTACTACGTACGTTCTTTGGAAGCAGAGCTTTCTATCTGCTTCGGCGGCTTTTGCCGCCTCCACAGAGAGTCAGGAAGGAGGACAGCCCCCTAGGCAACATTGCTAGGGGGCTGTCAAGTCGGATCTGCGACTCGATTGTCGCAGATCCGACTTCTTTACTTACCTCTCCTTCCCTGCAGAGCCGCTTCCTGCTCTGCGAGACTCTTCCTTCCTGGGCTCTCCACGTGTCTCCTGCGATCTCCTGCAACAGAAAAGGTAAGTACACGTTTTTATTACACACTTACCTGCAAACAGTACATTTACACACATTTTAGTAAAGATTGGTATTTTTTTATTTCAGCACACTTCAGTACACTTATTTACACTTATTTACTTTTATTAGTGCATAAACATGTATACACAGAAACTCACAAACAGTTGTTTTTTTTTTTTTTTTTTAACTTATTCATTGTACTGTTATCTTTGCCTAAAATCTTATTTCAACAGCGTGACTATTGGATAATTGATTTGGGCCACTAATTACACGGTCAGTCAGTTTTTTTTGTTATTTCATTGATTTTTGTGGTTTTATTGCAATTTTATCCCTGCATTATTGTTCCTTATGTATATTTAGTATAGTTTTGCGGTTTGGTGCTTTAGTCTAGAAATGTATATTTTACTTAGTTTGATCCGTCAGAATATATGCTTTCCAAAAATGTATGGTTATCTGGGGTCTTTTTACAGTTTGGGGGTCTTACGGCACGTAATGCACAGTCAGGGTACTGTTTTCAGCATTTGTGTTGGTTAGCGTGAAAATTCATATGTACGTTTTTCATTTGGGGTCCATACATTCCAAATTCTTTGGTAATTCTATGCATATTGGGCATCAAACTATTCATAAATGTTGTAGAAAACCTCTATGTTTAGAAAAACTTTGCAGTTGGGTAGTTTGGTGTAGAACAACATCTTTATCTGTATTGGATTCATCAGAGTGTGTACTTTCCAAAAATATATGGCTCGGGGGGTCCTTGTGCTGTTAGGGGGGTCTTTTGGCAGACAATGTTCAGTCTCACAAAAAAGGCGAATTGGCAGCAGAGAAAATTCATATGCACTATTTTTATTTGGGGTGCGCACATGCCAGCTGCTTTGGTATATCTATGCATACTGGACATCAGACTGTTCTGTAGACCCTTGGCGTCAATATTTAGGGTGTTTTACAATTGTATGTAAGGAATTGGATGAGATAAATATGGCCAATTGCAATATTTTTAGGCGATTTTGAGAAATGTCATAAAAAATGCTACCTTTAGCATAGCTTTGCAGGATAGTAGTTTGGAGTTGAAAGGCATAATTACCTATTTTTGATTATTCAGAGTGTGTACTTTCAAAAGATATGTTGCTCTTGGGGGTCTTTGTGCTGTTTGGGGGGTCTTTTGGCAGACAGTGCTCCGTCACAGGTAAACTGGCAGCAGAGAAACGTCATTTGCGCTATTTTTATTTCGGGTCCGCACGTGCCAGCTGCTTTTAGTACGTCTGTGCATACTGAACATCAAACTGTTCCATAGACCCTTGGCATCAATATTTAGGGTGTTTTACATTTTTATGTAAGAAATTGGGTGAGATAAATGTGGCCAACTGCAACATTTTTAGGCGATTTTCAGAAATGTAAAAACAGCTGCCTTTATTGCCAAATTTAGGGACGGTTTGCGGCTTGGTGCTTTTGAGTCGAAGACATGCATATCCATGTTGGATTCGGGGGAATGTGTACTTTCCAAAAATTTATGGTTTTTGGGGGTGAACCTACTTTTTTCTAGCTTTGCCCCCCTCAAAATGATGTAAATCTGTTGATTTTTTAGTACCTGAAATGATAGACCAGATGGGTGTCTTCATTTTGGGACTTCTATGTGGCACTTGCTTGGGTACACCTATACATGTTATGCATCAAACTGTTCAGAGGACCCTAGGCTTTCATATTTGGGGTGATTTATCTTGATACCTAAAAGTATGTGTGGAAATACGATGCTGCAGGGTGGAAATTTTGAGGTGATTTTTGGAAATGCCACCAAATTTCCAAATTTAGGAAAGGTTTGCGGTTTGGTACTTTTGAATAGAAAGCCATGCATACCCATTTTGAATTCGGGAGAATGTGTACTTTCCAAAAATGTATGGTTTTTGGGGGTGAATTTTTTTCTAACTTTGCCCCCCTAAAAATTTGGAAAATGTGTTGGTTTTGCAGTACCTTGAAATACATAACTGATAGCTCACATGGGGTGTCTATATTTTGGGTCCTCTACATGCCACATACTTATGTACACCAATACATATTGAGTATCAAAATGTTCAATAGACTCCTGGCAATCATATTTATTGTGTTATACATTGGTACCTAATGATGTGTGAGAGATACGATGCTGCAGATTGGAAGCTCTGAGGTAATTTTTAAAAAAATTCACAAATTTCTATAAAAAATTATAACTTTAGGATAGAATTGCAACTTGGTAGTTTGGCGTACAGATATATATTTACCCATTTTTTATTCTGCAGGATCTGTTCTTTCTAATACTGGGTAGTTTTTTAGGGTAAACCTACTGTTTGTGGAATATTTGACCTTGAAATCAGAAGTATGCCGTTTTGTGGAGCGGTGCTTTGGAAATTTGGTAGTGTACTGCTTAGAGATTTTGAAATATATAAGTGAGAAATCTCCATAAAACCATATATATTTGGTATTGGCGTGTTCGGGACACATTGACCTTTCTAAATCTGCTGTGTTCTCATTCATAAAATAAATTATTTTTCTGATAGATGCATTTGTATCATGTAAAATTGTTTTGTTTTTTTTTATACACTTAGAAGCCCATATCTTTTTACAGCAGTGGAATTACCCCACAATTCTAGCATATTCTGAGAGCTCAGGTTGTCCCGAAAAAAACGATATATTGTTTTCCTGGGTTAACTAAAAGACCCCCCCAGGAAAGGTCCTTAAAGCGAAAGAGTACAAAATGTCTAAAAACTGCTTGGCAGTAGATGTTCCCATTTAGAACAAAATGGCTGGCAGCGAAAGGGTTAAATACAGTGGAGATAAAAAGTCTACACACCCCTGGTAAAATGTCAGGTTCCTGGTAAAATGTCAGGTTCCCGTGCTGTACAAAAATCAGAACTTTTTCCACCTTTAATGTGACCTATATACTATGCCACTCAGTTGAAAAAGAAACTGAAATCTTTTAGGTGGAGGGAAGAAAACAAAAAAAACTAAAAAAAAAAATGTGGTTGCATAAGTGTGCACACCCTTAAACTAATACTTTGTTGAAGCACCTTTTGATTTTATTACAGCACTCAGTCTTTTTTGGTATGAGTCAGCATGGCACATTTTGACTTTGCACAATTTGCCCACTCTTCTTTGCAGAAACACTACAAATCTGTCATATTGCGAGGGCATCTCCTGTGCACAGCCCTCTTCAGATCACCCCACAGATTTTTCAATCTGATTCTGGGCTCTGGCTGGGCCATTACAAAACTTTAATCTTCTTCTGGTGAAGCCATTCCTTTGTTGATTTGAATGTATGCTTTGGGTCGTTGTCATGCTGAAAGATGACGTTCAGCTTTGTAGTAGAAGCCTGAATGTTTTGTGCCAATATTGACTGGTATCTGGAGCTGTTCATAATTCCCTCTATCTTAACTAAGGCCCCAGTTCCAGCTGAAGAAAAACAGCCCCAAAGCATGATGCTGCCACCACCATGTTTCACTGTGGTTATGGTGTTCTTTTGGTGATGTGCAGTATTATTTTTGCACCAAATATATTTTTTGGAATTATGGCCAAAAAGTTCAACCTTGGTTTCATCAGACCATAACACCTTTTCCCACATGTTTTTGGGAGACTTCAGATGTGTTTTTGCAAAATGTAGCCTGGCTTGGATGTTTTTCTTCGTAAGAAAAGGCTTTCATCTTGCCACTCTACCCCATAGCCCAGACAGAGAATATGAAGAATACGGGAGATTGTTGTCACAGGTACCACACAGCCAGTACTTGCCAGATATTCCTGCAGCTCCTTTAATGTTGCTGTAGGCCTCTTGATTGCCTCCCTGACCAGTTTTCTTCTCGTCTTCATTAATTTTGGAGGGACGTCCGTTCTTGGTAATATCACTGTTGTGCCTTTTTTATCCACTTGATGATGACTGTCTTCACTGTGTTCCATGGTATATCTAATGCCTTGGAAATTCTTTTTTACCCTTTTCCTTTTAACAATGAGATCCCTCTGATGCTTTGGAAGCTCTCTGTGGACCATGGCTTTTGCTGTGGGATGCGACTAAAAAAATGTCAGGAAAGACCAACTAGAGCAGCTGAACTTTATTTCGGGTTAATCATAGGCACTTTAAACGTAGGCAGGTGTATGCTGACTCCTCTTTAACGTGATTTTTAATGTTATTGCTTAATTCTGAACACCGCTACATCCCCAATTAGAAGAGGGTTTGTACACTTATGCAACCACATTGTTTTACCTTTTTTTTGTTTTCTTCCCTCCACCTAAAAGATTTCAGTTTCTTTTTCAATTGAGTAGTATAGTTTATAGGTCACATTAAAGGTGGAAAAAGTTCTGAAATTATTTATTTTTGTTTCATTTTTGTACAGCACAGGAACCTGACATTTTACCAGGGGTGTGTAGACTTTTTATCTCCACTGTATGAGTTGTTTTATGAAATATCTTTTTTATAGAGACCTACATTGTTCGGGGCGGTATAGTTTTCCTTTAAGGGGTTGTGTGATCACCTTTTATAATAGAATGGCAGCTGCTGCAATTTAAGCAAGGGAAAGAACCATGTTTCGGGGTACTTAAAAATCTCGTATTATCCTTTTGGTTACGGATATCTGCTTTTATCACCATATTTGGAGATATTTTCCCCCTCTTATAGGAGTACAGTGGTTTAGTTTTAAATAATTTCCCATATTTTACTGGTTCATGAACCAGTGTTTCATTACAACATTTTCAATGTTTTTACTAAGTAACCCATATTCTGTTAGGAAGGGTATCCTTTTCTCATCCTTTCGTTGGGTATTTTGTTTAAGTAACCTATCTCTGGAGAGAGAGACTTCATCCCTTGTTCTACATAATTCTTCCATTTCATAACCTCTATTATGAAATTTCTTGATAAGCTTATCAGCTGCTAATATGTATTTGCTATCATCGGAGCCAATCCTCCTGATAAGGAGAAACTGTCCCTTGGGTATCCCTTTTATCGTGTTTGGAGCATGAAAACTGTTAGGGCGTAGCAAATTATTTCTTTCTAATGATTTATTGTAGAGTTCTGTAGAGATGTGCCCTCCTTCATTATTCACATTTACATCCAAATAATGTATGCTAGTGTTACTGCATTCTGCTGTAAATTTTACAGTGGGGTGTTGTTCCTTCAAGTAATAAAGAAAGATCAGTAATTCACTCTCTGTGGACTTCCAAATGAGAAATACATTGTCCACAAATCTGTAAAAGCATAAAATGTTTTTAGAGAATCTCTCATTTTCAAATATGATTCCTTTTTCTAATGCATACATAAAATTATGGGGATAGCTGGGAGCCAGATTACTTCCCATAGCTGTACCTTGGGTTTGTATGTAAAATTTATCAAATCTGAAATAGTTCTTTCAATACTAGGGACAAGTACAGAGAGAAAAGTAGGGAAGACAGTACACCTTTTGTGGTGAAATGGATCCCTGTAGTAGCATTTCTTCCGAGTACTGCATCCCTTCCTTGTGTTGTTTTTGAGGTGTATAGGGACTTTACATCAATAGTACATAGAAGCCATTCAGGTTCAATCCTCCTAATGCCAAGTAGCTTGTTCAAAAAATCAATAGTGTCTTTTAGACAGTGTGGTATGTTGTACACTATATTCTGCAAGAAAGTGTCTACATATTGTGAAAGGGGTTGTAATACTGACCCCATCCCAGACACTATTGGACATCCTAGCGGCTTTTCCAGCCTCTTTTGTACTTTGGGCAGTATATAGAAAACAGGTGTACAAGGATATGTGGTAATTAGAAAATCTTTAGTTTGTTCACTGAGGCCTGATTCAAATGCTCCCATTATTATGTTATGCACATTCTCTTTCATTTCCAAGTAGGATCATAATGCCCTGGTATATTCAACAAATTTAGGGCTTCATTAATATAATCTGTTTTGTTTAAAATAACAATACTGCCCCCCTTGTCTGCCTTTTTAATGACAATTTGTTAATTAGATTGTAATGTTTTAAGGGCATCCCTTTCCATTTTAGACATATTTTATTTAAACCTTATTGTATCATTACATTTATTCTGCCATATTGTTGTCACTTCATGCAAAACCATATTCTCAAACACTTCTAGGCTCTGAGTAGTGATTTCAGGGATATAATCGCTCTCGTTTTTCAAGAGGTCACTTTTGTGGGTAATAGACCTCCCAGGTGTAGAATTTCCAATGAAAATAATCAGGTTTGTTGGTGGGAATAAACCCAAGTCCTTTATTAGGTACAAAGTGTTCAGCAGAGACACAAGACGGGACACAAGATTTTTTAGGAGAATCAAGGAACCGTGGAAGACTGGGGCAGTACAGAGGCACAAGAGGGGCAAATATAGAACCTGTCGGAAGCACATACACACAAAGGAGATCACTGCGCAGACCAATACCTAGGCAATCCTTCCAGCCATGCTAGAAGAGGTATCTGATCTGTTGATTAATTTATGAAACTACACTTTAAACTCTGCTAAACACTCTGTACTTGGGTTTATTCACACCAACAAACCTGATTTCTTTAATTGGAAAATAGACTTTTTTAAGTTTATTAGACGCTTAAAGCTCTACTTAGTAAAAAGATTGAAAATATGGACAAGACCATAAATATGGGAAATTTAAAACTAAAAAATACTGGATAAAAATATCTCCAGTATTGTGGCAAAAGCAGGTATCTGTAACCAGCTGCCATTCTATTTTAAAAGGTGATAACAACACACACCCCTTAAGAGGCCACAAAATTCCAATTCATTAATACCTAACTTGAAACTCAGATTGGGTTGTTTATGCTTTAAAATGTCCGTGTGGAATGATCTTATGTAGGCCAAATTACGAGAAAGGTAAGACTTAGGGTAAGTGAACACAAAAGGTCCATTAGTAATTTCAACCCTATGGATAAGAAAACCCATACACCAGTAGGAAGGCACTTCCACACTGCTAAACATAATGTTGCTAGTCTAAGATGGATAGCTTTGTAACAAAAAGACAAGGAGTTGATTGGAAGAAAATGTTACTAAAATGCAAAGCCAAATGAATAGACAGAATGTCATCTATTGAACCTCTGGCAATGAATGAGGCCTGGAGTCTGAAATGGTTTTTGTAAAAAAAAACTTTATTGCATGCTAACTGTAATTGCTAAACAAAATGTATGTTCTTTGCAACATGAAAATTCCTTTCATAATGGACATTTGAACTAAAACAGACTGCATCCCCGTAAATGTGGTGAGAAACATATAATACACAGTTACTATATACACTGTTGATGCTGAGTATTGCTAGATTATGATGCTTTTTTGGATAAATTGTAACAATAATATCCAATTGTAAATTCTGCCGATGTTGTTAGCCATCAGGCCACAAGATGGAGCTGATGGGCAATCTAGGGAATTATGGGAAATGCACTGTTTTAAAATTCACTGTTTGGTTGATTGTTTGTTTGTTGAATGCACCCAAGGAAGGACCTGTTTGGTCCGAAACATGTAGTGCTCATTAAATTACACTAACTTTGGAAAAGGTTCTCCAGTTGTTTGTTTGCTACATTTTACCGGCTTAGAGGTGGCTACTCTATCAACTGTTGCAGAACCAAATGAAAATATAATAATTTCTTGTATATTTCACAGGACTTCATTACTGACAAACTAAAAAGTGTTTCTTCCCTCCTCCTCTGGTGTCTCCACCTCATCCCTCAGTTTTTTAGTTTGTCGTGCCTTGGAGCCAACGTCCTTCCTTCTCCAAATAAATAAAATGAAATAAGTGGTTCCTGGTTATGCCTTGCAGGAATAGCCTGTTACCCACAGAAATCTTACCCACAGAAAGTTAAGGTTGAGTGTAGCGGTACTCCCTTAGCATTCATATTGAGCCCTTAGTGTGCTCCTTCTTGGATGAAGGTACTGTGTGCTCCTTTGCCAATAACCTTGCGTGTGCCCACTGCCTTATTGAAACAGCATGCTCCTGTCTCAGTTGAACCCTGGATTCATGCCTAGCATGCTCCTCCTTTGAGAAGTGCTGGATGTGGAGAAATGCAGTATGGCACAAATATCTCTCCTGTACTACATTAAAGGAGAAGTAAGCCCCACAAGCGCAAAAATCCCGCATTTCAATAGAGCACTGACAATAGAACTGATATTGCTTCTCTGTTTGAGGATATCATCCTCCCAGATTAGTCACGCAAATTGAAATCTAAGGTCAGAAAAACACAAAGCTGTTGCTAAAAGCAGAACGTGCTCTAGATCCTCTTCACCTAGGTTATCCACAGTTATTATAGATGCTAATCAAATTAATACTCAGGCTCAGGTTCATACCAACCAGGGGGCATACCAACCAAAAAGGTTAGGATTCCTGATGACCTCCCACCTACCTACATTCACATTTGAGGCCGATTGACAGATTTACGAACCTTGCAAGCCTCTATCACTGAACCATGGATTTTAAACATAGCCCACAGTTACAAAATTTGTTTTTCTGAAAATACCTCCAAACAACAGATTTCTGCCTTCACAAGAAGCATGTGCTTTGTGTTATAATTCAGGAGCTCTTAGACACAGCTCATCGCCAAAATCCACCAGTTCAAGGACTACTATTCCAACCTTTTTTTTTAGTCCCCAAAAAAGATTTAGGTGATTGCTCGGTACTTAACCTGCACCCATTAAACCACTTTGTAAAGTATAAGCTCCTCAAAATGGCCCTTCACCCTTTAATTGTTGTTGTGATAAAGGTTTCAAGGTTGTTTTTCCCTGGATCTCTCACACACCACCACCCTTGTGGAGCTTGCCTCCGGTGCAACATAAATAATTAAGATACCTCAAACAGAGCAGCAGCACCAAGATTTCTTATGAAGAAAGTTGAAAGTGTATTGTTTTAGTCCACACAGGGACGTTTCTCAAGTCAACCTTGAATATAATCAAAACCCACATATATACCCATAGATCAATCAACAGGAAATTATATCATTACCATAAAATGACTGCTGATACTGACACTAAAAAATGAATTTTAACATAGGAATGCACATTAAATGTTACTTATAGGTCATGTTGATCCTTTTTTGCTGAGAGGTTTGTTTTTGTATATAACTGTTATTATTATTAACATGTATTTCTATAGCGCCAACTTGTTGCGTAGCGCTGTTAGCTGAAATGTCTAAGCCTGACTGTCTGAGATGGGACTGTTAGGTTGGCAAAGTCAGAGTGTCAGTCTGTTAGTTACAGTTTCTAATGATAACAGATGCCTGCTGCACAAATATGGCAGCCCCCTCATACAGGAACATGGGGGATCACATGTAATGTAAAAGCATCATGCAAATACTTTATGGCAAAGTTAGAAGTAGCTTTCAAAGCCAATATTATAAAAGATGTAAAAAAGAGTTTAATTTCAGGTGTCAGCATCTCTTTAAGAAGTTCCTGAATAAAGTGTCTGGGTGCTAAAAAGTGACTAGTGCTATTAATTTTCTAATTTTCATAAGAAAATTAGAAAATTAAGCTTGTATAGTAAACAAGCTTCTCCAAACACAAGATAGATTTACCATGTTTGCCAGTTTTCTTTTGCTTAAATTTTATTGCTCTACTTTTCTGGCTTTTCCTTTTCTTTTAATATTTACATATAAACTATATCAATATAGTTCTAATTACATAAATATGACACTTTGCCTTTACCTTCTTCATCTTACAGGAAAATGTTATTCGTGAGTTTAATCTAAATGAGCTTTATCTAAAAGCAAAGAAAATTCGAAAGCCTCAAGAAGAGTCTGTACACGAGAATGAATGGAATGACAGCAAGAAGGATCAATAAATGAAATATAAGAACCACTATAGTCATTGATGGGGTATATGCCTTCCCCTGCTGTGTACATCACTCGTTTGTCCATTTTTGTTCTCTGTGCTCCTTTTCCACAATGGTGATTAACATGACACACAAAAATTTAGATCAATTTCAATTGTAATATAATAAACAATATAGTGATTAACATGTATAGTGATTTTAGTTCAATGACATACGAGTTCTTTTTAAGATTACAAAATATAAATTTTTACCAGATTTCCCCACCTCAAACTCCTTGGACTGTAATGTAAAGGAAAATCAGGATGGCCCAGAATTGAGGAAGCACTAGTCAGAAACTAATAGCTTTATCCCTAAAATACTGTCATTTACCCAGGTGCAATATACAGTAGTAATAGAGTAGATAATGTTAGGGGGGGAAATTATAATGTCCATTTCATCAAAATGGAACCTGCTTAACTGATATTTGATTTAGATAAAGGTAAAAAGCAAGAAGTTCTTAGAAAGACTGGTCAAGCTTCATCATGGCCTGTCGGCAGGACAGAAGAAATATTCGAGAATATAAAAAGAAAAGATAGCTGGAAATGTTCACAGAAGCCTCAAGAAAATGGCTTCTTGGCAGAAAATCAGTTTTGGAAGTAAACTGTCATCACCCAGAAACTAGACAGATGAAGTTACAAGAAGTTGACCCACCCTAGTTGATCAAGATACAACAAACATATTATTTATTTTATTTCTGCTGATAGCCATCAAAACCAGTAAACAGAAACGATGTTGCTAGTGTTTGTGGAAACTTGCAGCAGTGTATTTTACTGTCTAGTAATCTGTGATCAAGGTGAGGTTTCAGGCCTTAACTTGATCTAGTGTGTCATTCTCAGAGAGCTGTATGTAAGCACACTTTTGCAAGGGTTCTTTCTAAGTTAGTTCATGATTTATGAAAATAAGTCGGTGAAATTAATGCATGGGTCTTTAAAGGGGTTGTTCACCTTTGAGTTCACTTTTAGTATAATGTAGAGAGTGATATT
>CM044444.1:44928987-44951733 GCA_024363595.1 Xenopus borealis
AGAATTGGCCCTTCTACAATATACTAAAAGTTAACTTGAAGGTGAACCATCCCTTTAAAACAACCTCTAATAATGAGTCTTTATTCTACTGTTTGTGGCAGTGCAAAATAAACTCATAAGTGTGAGTGATGTTCTGAGACATTCATGAAATTGGGCTTGCAGTGTATAATAGTTTGTGTTTTTTAAATTGTGTAGTTGTCTATTCAGCATCACTAATACACAAGCAATAAATAGCTTTGACCTATTTGGTACAATTACACAGAGGACACTAAGAAGCCCTTTATGTCACTATGGGAATCCACCAGGGAGTGGACAGAGCAGAATTTGTTTCAGCCATAGCAGGTGATTCTTCACATCTGCTCTGTATGAAACAGGGCACTTTCCATTCCTTAGCCTGTTGAGGAGAAGTACATATCTTTATATATTACAGGCCCATACAAAGGGAGGATCAGGCAAATCAGATTGAATAAGGTGATTAAATTCAAATGAATTTGAAATTTGACTTGGGGAAATGTATTTAAAATATCAAATTTCTGGGGGGCTGAGCCAAAATGGAGACCTGCTCAGATGCACCAACTGCTCCTGGCTAAGACTAACTATCCTGGCTATATTTCCAGGTGCAACCAATCGCCAAACACATTAATCTAAGAATATCAAAGCCCAGCTACAACATGGGGAAGCAGGCCCAACGTCAGAACCCACTAACAAAGAACTCCTTAATGCATCAATGACTGCGCAAATAGAGACCATTAAAGTTGACCTGTCACTACTGCGCCAAGATTTTCAAAACCTTAGCAAGCGCACAACTGAAGGGGAATGCAGAATATCTGGAATGGAGGACACAGTGCACCCCATACCTGATGAGAGAGCCCAGCTGAGGCAGCAAGTACAAGTCTTACTAACTGTGCTGAAGACCTGGAGAAAAGGCATTGTTGTAAAAAGGAGGAAGCATTTTTGGAAACCTGGCTGCAGGAAACACTACGAGAGGAGAACTTCTCACAAGTCCTTATAATAGAACGTTCACATCACATTCCAGATCCCTGATGCCTGGAGCTAAACCAAGGCCTATCATCGTGAGATTTCTGAACTACTGCGACAGAGATGCAGTACTTACAGCAGCGAGGAAAAAAGGGCCTGCTCACTTAGCCTTTACCTGGATAACTCACCAGTGATACAAAGGCAACGGGCCTCCTTCCAAGGGGTAAAGTGAAGGATGCGGGAGGCTGGTATAACCTACACAATAATCTACCCAGCTAAGCTCAGGGAGGCTGATGGCAGATCCACACAATTCCTTTTAACAGCAGCAGATGCAGACCAGTAGTTGAATATACGCGGGCAACAAAAGGGCCAGCGCGGCTTGGCGCTAGCTGATTTTCATGATGGAACGTGTGTATGCACACTCGGGCCGCCACCCATAAAAGTAAGGCTGTACATAACATTAGACAGTGGGGCTGATGTTGCCAAAACCCCTTTAGAAGGTACAGGGGACACTTCTGCAGCAATAATGCAAAATTAACTGTGAATCTCCGTGCTGCAGGCTTGTCGTCTGTCACGAACGCCACCCGGAGCCTTTCCAGGAGCTCCGGGCGGCGCGTCTCTTCTTCCCGGCGTCACTCCCAAAATGGCGACGCCCGTAACGCCATGTGGGTAGCGGCACCGGCATGATGATATCACAGTGCCGCGACAGGCCCGAATAGTGCCAAATTCAATTATAAAAGAACACCAGAGACCAGCGTTCAATGCCCGAGTATAGGTTTTGTTTTATACATTCCTGGGTGTTCTATATTTCTTCTACTATTGATTCCTGGACTTTAACCCTTGCCTGAACTCGACCTTGCTACTTGCTGCCTGTAGGGTTGCCACCTTTTCTGGAAAAAAATACCGGCCTTCCTATATATTTAGCTTTTTTCCCTATTAATAACATTGGGAGCAGCCATCAAAAATACCGGCCAGGTGGCAACCCTAGCTGCCTGCCTTTGCCTGGACTTGACCTTGAGTATTGCCTGAACCCTGCCTGTACCTTATTTAACCTTTCAGCTTCCTCCTTGGCCCTGACTTCTCCCCGCTTGGAGCCGCTAGGCCCTCTGACATAGTCAGACCTAGATATATCTAACCACTGAGGTACAATAACACTGTGGGCAAGACGACACCTTAACTAGTAGCTACTCCGGATACCCCCATAGACACTGCCACAATTTACTTTGCAACCTAACTGAGGGCAGCCTGCAATAATCAACCCTCCCTGCTGTGATGTAATAATACACTATGCAAGGCAATATTTAAACTATAAGCATTCCAAATTTTAAACATTACTACATCTCTAGGATGCAAAGTGAAGCCTTCTGAAATCAGAAGGTATTTACTTGTCTCATGCCATACATATAGCACTGCCTAGATATTCAAAATGAGAGTTTTATTCTCCCATAATGCATCTTGGGCGGAGACATGTAAATCACTCCTTTATGTCCCTGTGGCCAACTATGCATCCAGAACCGCTGGTTTATAGCACAGATACAGCCTAATAGTTCAGAGCCATATATCCAAACTTGCAGACAGCCTGTTTCGATCTTGTTAGATCTCATCAGTGCAAGATATTGGAACATGGCTTCTGAGAGGTAGGACTTGGAGAGCAGCAAAAAGAGAAACCGAACCTGGTTAGGGTGAGAAGGACTGAAAGGAGCCAAAAAGCCCTTCACAAGCAATAGCATGCAAAGTGAAGCCTTCTGAAATCAGAAGGTATTTACTTGTCTCATGCCATACATATAGCACTGCCTAGATATTCAAAATGAGTTTTATTCTCCCATAATGCATCATGGGCGGAGACATGTAAATCACTCCTTTATGTCCCTGTGGCCAACTATGCATCCAGAACCGCTGGTTTACAGTCATCTCTGACACTCTTACAATTTACCTTACAGCCTACTTGAGGACAGCCTGAACAAATCACCCCTAAGTCTCTAAAAGGGTCCGAGGACCATACTCCACCCTATAAGCAATTCCTTGGCCCTTCTGCGGTGCTCCTCTGAATTTGACACTTTGATCCATAACCCCAACAGTACATACTATAGTAAGGGAAGCTGCCCTGGTGTCATGCCCAGAGCAGCAAATGGAACCACACCAGTGCACTGTTGTAGTGCTTTCCTTATGGGTTTCAGTTTGAGGTACAGGCCATCTAAATGGCTAGATCGGCAGCGGGAAAGGTTTGGGAATAGGTTTATGTTGTATTTCTAATCCAAGTAATTCTAAAAAAACAACTGGACATGTTGAGTAATTGTTGAAGACGTTTCACTACTCATCTGAGCAGTTTCTTCAGTTCAACTGACTGGCATGGTAAATTCTTGGCATATACACTCTCCCACTAATCCAATCACAATGGCACATTGTAACTCTTTAGAGAGATGCCATCTGAAGTTTACAGAGGTGTTGATTCTGTGTAGTTACTGTGATAGGATTACCAATGTGTCATGCAACTCCTAGACACAGTTGTTACTTGTGAGAGTTGCAGGAATGGACGTGTGAAGTCTCCTGAAACCGCTTGGGTACAGATGTAAGAACAGCATTGTATGAATCAGACAGGTGATTTTGAAGGCCCTCGGGATGGTTTCTCCACCTTGGCATGAATTGCCTTGTTCAAACCATCGGTCTTCTTTATCCAAGATATGCTCCTTTCTATCTTCAAAGGAGTGTCCTTGTCTTTTAGGTGTAGAAAGACAGCTGAGTCTTGCCATATAGAGTTCTCTCTCCTTTGCTGAGCCATTCGCTTGGTGAGCAGTTGTTTTGTCTCCCCAATGTTTAAAATGGTGAACTCCTTGCTACACTGGACTCCATATACCACATTGCTTTGTTTTTCTTTTGGTGTTGGATCCTTTGGGTGTACCAGTTTTTGTCTCAGTGTGTTGCCAAGTTTGAAAAACACAGGGATGTGGTGTTTGTTGAAAATGCTCTGAGATTCCAGCTACTTCACACATCCATTCATGCAACTCTCACAAGTAACACCTGTGTCTAGGAGTTGCATGACACATTGGTAATCCTATTACAGTAACTACACAGAATCAACGCCTCTGTGACAAACTTCAGATGTCTCTTTGAAGAGTTGCAATGTGCCATTGTGATTGATTAGTGGGAGAGTTTATATAACAAGAACTTCCCATGCCAGTCAGTTCAACTGAAGTTGCTGCTCGGATGAGTAATGAAATGTTTTCCCTGATTACCCAGCAAGTCCAGTTGTTTTTTTTAGAATTACTTATATTAGATATACCATGACCTGGATGAATGAAAATCTTCAAAGCCATTTATGTTGTATTGTTCATGTTCATAATGTTTAGCATGTAGTGACAATGATTTACAGACAGTTGAATGCATTAATATTGAAATGCAGAAGGGAACAAATGGCAGTAGTGTGAGATACTATAATAGGGTGCAATGGGAAACATAAAACCGGTATCTTGGAGTGTAAGGGGCTTAAACTCCAAGTTCAAAGGGACCCTGGTCTTTGACTATATCAATAGATACAAACCAGATCTCCTCTTTCTACAAGAGACCCACTTCACTGTACAAAAATTGATGGCCCTCAAAAAGAGATGGGTCAATCAGGTTTATCATGTACCATATTCCACCTATTCCAGAGGAGTGTTGATTCTGGTCTGGAAAAATATCCATTTTGAAATGCTAAATGTCAATATGGACCAATATGGTAGATTTGTAATCCTACACTGCAAACATAACAGACAAACACTGGTACTGGTCAATTTATATGCGCCCCCCTTTAAAATCAAGATATTGGATCTTTCTCTACATACCTTCCATGTCCAATTGGTATTCTGGGGGACTTCAACTCTGTGCTAGATCTGGAACTAGACAGACTACAGTCCCCTCCTGCACCAGTCCCCCCCCCTTTTCCAATGACTTGGAGCTGTGGAGACATAAACACCCTACCGAGATGCAATTCTCATGTCACTCCATATGTAAAGGGTCACTATCATGGACAGACTTGACCCTTGGCAAGTAATCAAATTCAGGGCCCAAAGTGCGATTACCCACAAGAAACTACTCTCAAACTGCGATTACCCACAAGAAACTACTCCTAGTAGGCTAGGAGCTCGCCATTTTTGTTACCTTGATCAAAGGGTCTTTGATCAAGGTGACAAAAATGGCGAGCTCCTGGCCTACTTGGCCAAAACAATGCCCCTACAATGCTAGAATTAGGGATGCACAGGGTAAACCTAGTTACTAGAGGAGAGTAAATAGCAGAGGCCTTTGCAGGTTTTTATCAAGACTTGTATACCACACTTGATACTTATTCTCATAGGGGGATTTTCAATAAGGCTAGGGGAGGCTAAGGCTTCCCAAACCTATCTGGCCCCTGAAATAAAACAAAATAAAACCTGCTCCGTTGTTGACTGCACTGTTCCCTTAATCACGGATTGAAAACCAAGACCCGCCTGCAAACACTGATGCTGAGAGATCCTTGCACTCTGATTGGATATATGTGGTTTGTAGCTTGTCCAATCAGAGCACAGCTGACTTACAAACAGTGAAATGCACCAACCAGGTACAGAGTAGGTGTGGCTGGAAAAACTTTACTGACTGAAGGCAGCATGGCAGAAGTGAGACTAATATGAAGCAGTTGGAACATCTAACTGGGCATGTTTATAACTTTCATTCAACTCACAGGTACTATATACAGCAGCTTCTCCACCAGCTTGAATTAAGTATTAAAGATTTTTCCTGAAGCTCTTATATGTAAATTAGTATTTCATTTCCCACTGTGTATAATGTGCCAGTACCCAGTGTCTCCAATGGTGTATAATGTGCCAGTACCCAGTGTCTCCTACTGTGTATAATGTGCCAGTAACCAGTGTCTCCTACTGTGTATAATGTGCCAGTACCTAGTGTATAATATGCCAGTACCCAGTGTCTCCCACTGTGTATAATATGCCAGTACCCACTGCATATAAACCTTTACGTTAACCAGTAAATGGTCAACTTTAGCCTCTCCAAACCAAAAAATCACCGTCTGCCTATGCTTATTCTCCAGTAGAACTGACAAATTCCTACAATAAATTACAGTCCCTAAACTGTGCCTGGCAGAAACAGCCATATTAAATGCCCCTATAACACTAAGGGAAGTAATGAATTCCATTGTGAGCTTCCACCTGGGGAAGACCCCAGGATCAGATAGCCTGACAGCTGCTTGGTACCAACTCTTATGTGAGGACCCAGTGGGCAAAGGAAGGGAAAATGGGGGAGGAGATTTGGTTGGGGGTACTGTTAAGGATATGGAGGACCACATGTCATATGTTCAGCATGGTACCAGTATTAAATGTATGTTTGCAAATGCAAGGAGTCTGACTGGTAAAATGGGAGAGCTGGAGGGAAAATATGATGTGATTGGTGTGGCCGAAACGTGGCTGGGCAGTTAATATCAGCGGCTATACTTTGTTTTGGAGGGACAGAGGGAATAGAAAAGGAGGAGGAGTATGTCTGTTTGTTAGGCAGGATTTAAAAGCTTATATAAAGGAGGAGATTATATTAGAGAATGAGGGTGCAGAAGTCTTATGGGTGGAATTCTTCACCAATTGTAAAGAGTCCAACAAATTAATTATAGGGGTGTGCTATAGACCCCCTAATGTAAGTGAGGAAGAGGAGGCTAAGCTCCTGACACAAATAGAAAAAGCTGCTAGTTTGGGTAAAGTAATGATAATGGGGGATTTTAATTACCAAGATATTGACTGGAGCAACAGTACTGCCAGTTAATGGGAATAAGTTTATAAACTTGTTGCATGACAATTTTATGGCACAGGCTGTTGAGGAACCTACCAGAAAAAATGCTATTTTGGATCTAGTGATCTCAAATGACCCAGAACTTATAGCAAATGTGCAATTAATTGAACCCCTGGGTAATAGTGACCATAATGTTATATCATTTAATGTCAAATACATACTGGGGCAACCAAAACCATGAATTTTGGAAAAGCTCATTTTAGTGCCTTGAGGGCTGCCCTTCAGAGTATTGATTGGGGCATTACTTTTTCAGTTAAACCACAGAACATAAA
Source organism: Xenopus borealis (assembly GCA_024363595.1). Lineage (NCBI taxonomy): Eukaryota > Metazoa > Chordata > Amphibia > Anura > Pipidae > Xenopus > Xenopus borealis. Next base: position 44,936,043 of record CM044444.1, read on the forward strand.
TGGTTGTCATTTAAAATTATATTAAATCATTACTGTTCTCAATTTATTCCCTCATATATATATATTTATATATATTTATATATAGTAAATGTAGAAGCTCAAAGAATCATTAGGAATTAATAGGAAAAAATAGAAAGGCATTTAAAAACTACAAATCTGTTGGGACAGAAGCTGCATTTAATGAATATAAACACTGTAATAAATGTTGTAAATTAGCAATCCGTAAGGCAAAGAAAGGTAATGAAGAGTTAATTGCGGCGCAGGCGAAAAGTAACCCCAAAAAGAACCATTAGCCATAATGATACGCCAATCTCCTCAAGTGCTGGCCTTAAGCGTGGGAGGCTAGAAGAAAAACTAGCTCTATACGCAGAAGATGTCCTACTACTGATGCCTCCCTAAAATACGCCCTAGAGTTGGCAGATCGACTAAGCAGGTTTAGTGGACTGACCATAAATAAAAGGAAATCTACCCGCTTCTCCATGGAGGTGCCCAAGTCCGTGGGCAATGTCCAGGGTCTACGGAATCACTATATCTAAGGTCTATATCACTATATCACACAGGGTTAATGATTATGTTGGGGATAATATTGAACCGGAGATACAAGCATTCAAAGCTAAAACAAACCAATGGAAACACCTCCCCCTAACACTGTGGGGCAGGGTAAATTTGTTTAAAATTGTTTCACTGCCTAAATTCATGTATGTGATGCAACATGCTCCTCTGTGGATCTCCCCACAGGTACATAAATGCATAGATTCGATCATGCTTCCCTTCATCTGGGCTCACAAACTCCCCAGTGTCAGCAAGCAAACACTAATGGCCCCCAAGACAAAGGAGGACTGGCTCTCCCGCATGTACGGTACTATTACGACGCCACGCAGCTCATGTATAGTCACAACTGGTTTAACCCAGAGTACCATCACTGCACTTCATGCCACTATGGCAGGATCCCTAGAAGCCCTCCGCAATGCTCCATATAGAAAGACCAAAGATACCCCTGAATTGCCTTCCATACTGGCCACGCCGCAGAGAACATTGCCATCCTGGAATGCGCTGTATGTTTTTTTTTTATGCTGCTGAAGAGGGGTGTACAAGGGTATATAAACTTGCTCCATATAGTAATTAAACCAGACACGCTTTGCATCATATCTTGTGTGGTGTATTACGTGTCTCCCAGGCGGTCAATGAATCCTAAGTGAGGTACTCCATGGGGCATGGCAGGTGAAATGCCACTCCCCAGATGCCGGGTTCTTCCACTTAATATCGGAATGCCCACCAATATACAAGTTTTGGACTAGAGTGGAGGAATATATTGAACTCCAAATATTACTACAGGGCAAGCTAATGGCGGAGGTATGTTTGCTGGGCCTAGTGGAAGATCTAGTTCCCTTAAACAAAACCAGGATCTTACTAAAGACCCTGTATTTTTATGCTAAAAAACTAATAGCAATAAAATGGATGAGCCCCAGACACCAACCACTCAGCAATGGGTACAACTAATAAGGATGCTCACTCTTTTTTATGGTCAATTTTTTTGACCATAAAAAATTTAGAAAATTAATTTGTAATTCAACCCTTAATAAAATCTGCCCCTAAATTGCAAACAGTACAAAGACGACATTTCAAATGTTGAAACCGATAAATGTGATGCTTCTGAAAAATATATGCACAAATCAATGTGCCAAAATGCAATGTTAGTCTTAAGTGCATTCTAGCTAACATTTGCACTACAATTGACTTCTAACACTACACCTTCAACAGGACTTGTAAAATCACTGTGCGAAAATGTAACTTTAGTTTATGGGAGTGCATTCTGGATAACATTTTCTGTAACTTCTCAGAAAGTTGAAAAGATTGTGCATACTATATTGCACTACAATTTTCCAATGCTACACCTTCAACAAGTTTTTCATCAAGAAAAATTATATCAGGAACACTTGGTGATTTTTCACTGTTCCTCATGGAAATTGTCCATGATGAAACACTTGTTAAAGGTGTACTTATGGAATCTGATTGTAATACTAAATAGAATGCACAACCATCTCAACTTTTTGAGAAGTTACAGCATAACGGTGATTTTACAATTATTACTAGATGAAAAACTTTTTGAAGTTGTAGTGTTTGAAGCTGATTGTATAATTTGTATATTGCATAAACAACCTTATCAATTTTCTCAGACGTTAAAGCTAATGTTAACCAGAATATGCTCAAATAGACTAACTGTCACGGTCGGCACCCAAACCAGAACAAGTGCCAAGCACCCTGATCTCGGCTCGTGCTTCACCAGTATTGTGACCGCCTTTGGCTTCGGGAGGAGCCCTCAGCTTACTCAGATGCCACCTGGACTTATACGAGAGGTGCAGAGCAGGAGTTCTGGCTAGCAATGGGGCATGACTGTAGTAAGAGTCTGGAAAGGCCGAAGGTCACGGTACAGGCAGGAATAGGCAGGTTCGTGGTCAGACAGGCCGGGTCGAGGCGGGCGGATAACAACGGAACGTCAGGCAGGCAAAGGGTCAAACCAGGATCAAGCAGAAAAGGATGAGACAGGATCAGTGTCAATATCAGGCAGGAGTCAAACCAGGGAGACAAACGAAGGGTTAATCAGGATCACAGTCGGGTACAGGCAAGGGTCAGGTTCCAGAAGTCAGAATAGTCCAAATAGCCAGGCAGGGTCAAACACAGAAATCAGATACAGAAAAGAGGCTATAATACACAGCAAGGCACCAGGAAATTAAACCTATCACGGGCAGCGCATAACAGAGCAAAAATCCTTTAAATACTTTTGAATTTGGCACCATTGCGCGCTGACGTCAACGCGCCTGCGCCTTTAAATAAACGCGGAAGTGCGTGTATGACGCATTCATTTTCCAATTGTTACAGATACTTGAAAAAAAGGTTATTGAAATTGTAGTTTTGGAATGTGATTGTAATGCTAAATAGAATGCACAACCTTTTCAACTTTTTGAGAAGTTACACCAAATGTTAGCCAAAATTCATACCCATGGATTAAAATTGAATATTGACACTGTGAGTTTACACATGTTCCTTATAGTTGCCCATGATGAAAAATGTGTTGAAGTTGAAATTTTGGAAGCTGACTGTAATGCCATATAGAATATACAACCTTTTCAAGAGTCTCAGAAGTTAAAGCAAATGTTAAAAAGACTGCACTCCTGTAGACTTATATTTTGGAAGAGTGAATTTCCAAGTGTTCCTGATATCTGTATCCTTGATGAAAAACTTATTGAATTAGTACATTTGGACGCTGAATGGAATGCCATGTAGAATGGCTCCTAGCAATGCATTATGAAACATTGAATTTCCAAGTGTTCCTAATGTTTGGCCTTGATGAAAAACTTGTTGAAGGTGTAGTGTTGGAAGCCGATTGTAATGCCAAATAGAATGCACAATCTTTTCAATTTTCTGAGTAGTTAACAGAATGTTCGCCACGAATTCACCCATTACTATTTCTCAGAAGCAGTAAATGCTAAGAAGAGTGCACTCCCATAGACAAACATTGCATTTTGTAACATTGATTTCCCATATGTTCCTAATGTTTATCCTTGATGAAAAACTTATTGAATTAGTACATTTGGACGCTGAATGGAATTCCATGCACAACACTTTCAACTTTCTTAGAAGTTACAGAAAATGATAACAACAATTCACTCCCATAGACTAACATTGCATTTTAGACCATTGATTGTGTTGCTAATGTTTGTCCTCAATGGAAAAACTTGTTAAAGGTTTAGTTTTGGAAGCTGACTGTAATGCTATGTAGAATGCATAACTTTCTCAGAAGTTACAGAAAATTATAGCAATTCACTCCCATAGACTAAGATTGCATATTAGAACATTGATTTTCAAAGTGTTTCTAATGTTTGTCCTTGATGTAAAACTTGTTAAAGGTTTGTTTTGGAAGCTGACTGTAACGCTATGTAGAATTCACAACAGTTTCAACTTTGTCAAAAGTTACTGCTAGTCTTAACCAGAACTACGCAGAGAAGCAGAATGGATTTTTCGGCTCGATATGGGGTTGAATGATTCATCAAATCTATCTTGCTTTTTACAGACTAGGTAATTTGGATATATTGGCCTGGGTTCAGCTTGAGAAGAAGTGAGTCTATCCAACATTACTCCTTTGGTTTGTAGTACAGCTCTCCGTTTAGAGGATGAATCATGGGTAGAATAAACAATGGATATTAATGTCTTTTTTCATTTACAGGTCTTGGCACTGATTGCAGTGGAAATCCTCAAGCGCAAAGTACTGTGACACAGAAGACCTCATTGGGGGGTTATGATTCAAGTATATCTGTGTACTATAGTGATTATTTAAGAATTATTAATAAGACTGTGAATAAATATTTGATACTTAAGCTTAAATAACAATACCATATACCTTTGAATTACTTATGGATAGAATAATATAATTCCCCATAATAGAAATAGATTGTGGATTTAGCTACTATATTGTGTATTCATAACATGTGACATCCTCTGGGTTTGGCTATTATATCACTCTTTACTAATTTGCAACAGGGAGCACAGTTCAAATGATACGATTAGAAGCGCTAATTTGTGGGTCTCGACTTTGATAATTTCTCACTTCCGGTCTTTGACACGCAATTGCATTCCAAGGATCAGCTGATAGTGATGCGATGAACTGTGTTGAGCGGAAGTGACATCAGAGTCGCTACAGCGCGCGCTCTCACAGCCAGGACAATCATGAGACACCAGGTATATAGGGAGGATTGAATTGGGGGTCTTTCTGCCTTTTTTCTTTGTTCTATTTGTGCCCCTGAGGAAGACCTGATTGGTCGAAACGCGTTGGGCAATGTGCTATTACATCCTTTCGTAATTGGCATGTAACTAATAAAATTTCTTGTTTTATTTATAAGAGTGTGCGATCCTAATTTTTGTTTTGGAAGGCTTTCTCTGCATCTGTGGAAAGCAACAATTTGCGCAAATTTAATTATAGAGAAGGTCTTGAGCGTGTTGTCTCTAGCCTCCCGGCCTGGTACGAATCCCACCTGATCTACCTGTATGAGAGTAGGTAATAAGGGTTTAAGTCTGTTCGCTAATATCTTGGCGTATAGTTTTGTATCCACATTCAATAATGATATGGGTCGGTAGCTTGGGCACTTAGACGGGTCCTTACCTGGCTTGGGTATTACTGTTATTACTGCTTCTAGAAATGTTTGGGAATGGGGGGTAATTCTCAGTAATTGAGTTAAAAGCTGGCAGTATAATTGGCATCAGGGGATCCCCAAGTAACATATAACTCAATGGAAAACCCATCAGGTCCAGGACATTTACTTGAAGGTGTCGAAGAGATTGCTCCTTTGAGCTCTTCCTGTTGAAAAGGTTCAAGGCTTCAATAACCCCTAGATCAGTGATCTGCCTATCTGAAGTGTTCTTAATATACTCCTTTAGTCTCTCTTCATCTAGGGGAGCAGGTAGTTGAAAATTATATAGTTTGGAGTAATAATGTTTTAAAGTCTGCGCTATTCTTTTGGTTTTATGAGTAACTTGTCCTTCCTCAGTCTGAATATCCTGTATGTAGTTTGCAATTTGCTATTGTTTATGTAGCTTTGCCAACAATTTTCCAACAATTTTCCGCATTTATTGCCCCATGCGTAAAATTTACCTTTACCTTTCTCTACGTATTTCTGATATTGGTGTTGTTGTAGTTCCTTGAGTTCTTGTCGTGCTTTTTGAAGTTGGCCATATGTATCTGCTACTAAATCATCTTTGTGAGTAATTTTTTTTTTTAACAATTCCTTTATTTGGCATTACAGTTGTACATGTTATGCGTTATACAGTCAGTGAAAAATATCGCTTATCATGAGATTGTTGCATGTTCAGTAACTTTCAAATAAAGATTAAGTAAAACAAATAACAAATGGTGTCATTCTCATTATTTTAGTTTCAAAAACATTTTTATGATGAGCAATAATCTGCTGGGGTTATCTCCATTTGGAGGAAATAGAAAATATTACCATATAGACTATCCCAACCCGTATTCTTCCTTATTGTTACTTTTATTCACCCCGTCACATTTATTAGCGTTGAGTGTAGGCTTTTTCCCACCATTCCCTTCCCCATCTACCGGAGTACAACTGGGGGGGGGAGCAGGCATCCATTAATCTGATTTTCTCCTGCCTAAAGCCAGCTCTTACATATGTGTTGGTTATGTGCAGTTAGGAGAGCCTTCAATAGGATCATCTCCAATCCATATATCCCAGATCTTATTAAACTTATTCGGACAACCTCTTCTCATATATGTGAGTTTGTACAAGGGTATAGATTTCTCTACTAGTTGTACCCAATTTTTAACCGTTGGCCCCAGCCTGGATTTCCAGTGCATGGCAATCATTTTCTTGGCATACATACAAAGCACAGTTGCTAGTGTGCGGTGGGCACGGCTCGGGGAGACATCCTCCATTTGATTGAGCAGTAATACCTTAGGTTCCAGAGGAAGAAATAAATCTGTTCTACCAAGTATCAGCTGAGTTATTGATTTCCAGAATGATCTAATTATTGGACAGTCCCAAGTCATATGAAAGAAATCAGCCGGGGAATGATCACATCTGGGGCAGTTCTGACTTATTAGAGGATTCATTTTATGTAGCCTTTGTGGGGTAATGTATATGCGATGTAAATAATTCAGTTGTGTCATTTTATCTTTGCTACTGATTACCCCTACAAGAGCACTATCTAATATATCTTCCCAATGCTCATCTGTAATCTCTGGTATATTGTGCTGCCAGGAGGTTTTCAATTTATTCAGTTTAGTGTTCCCTACTCTAGACAATTGGGCATAGAAGTGGGATAGTGGTTTAGTTAGATCCACATTGTGTATGCTAGTCTCTAGGTTACTTGGAGCCGTGTCCACCACACTTGATTGGAATTGGGTTTCCCAAGCATGCCTGAGCTGCAGGTATCTGAAAAACATATGATTAGGGAGGGAGAATTTATCCTTCAGTTCTTGAAAGCTTGGAAGCTTACCTTCGGATGTTAGATCCGCAACATATTTTATATTATACCCAGCCCAGACTTGTGGGTCTGGTAGTCTTGAGAGATGCTTTAAGTTTGGGTTACCCCATAGTGGGGATAATATTGAGCAGGATTGCGATGGGCGTGTATATAGCCTTCCTACAATATGCCAGGCCTTGATGGTGGCTTTCATGAGTGGTGAGGCTTTAGTGGTGTATCTGGTTCCCCTATACGGTAAGTTGCGGAGCTCCTCAAATGACCCCAACACCTGTGCCTCCAACACCGTAGCCGCATTTGTGTGGGATGATATAGCCCAATTCCTGACCACCGACATTTGTGTAGCCAGATAGTAAAGGAATAAGTTGGGAGCCGCAAGACCACCTTGGTTGACAGGTAACTGCAATGTGCTGAGAGCTAGGCGAGGGGTTGCTCCAGCCCAGAATATGGACAGCATGTGACTTTTAAGTTTCGTGAATGTGGATGATGCTATCAGCAATGGGGATTGCCTAAAGATATATGTAAGTTTAGGTAATATCACCATTTTAAAGAGGTTAATCCTGCCTAGAAGGGTAAGAGGTAAGTTGGCCCATTGCTCTTTCTTTCTCTCCATAGATCTTTGTGAGTAATTTCTAATAAATTAATTTGGGTGAGGAGCTGTGAGTATCGCATTGTCCTGGCTTTTTTAAGTCTTGCGCCATGTTAAATGAGAACACCTCTTAACACACATTTGAGGGCCTCCCGTCTCATCTCTAGCATGGTCTGTCTCAAAATTCTTTATAGTTCCTCTTAATTCCTCCATACAATCAGTGTCCCTCAATAAGGACTCATTGAGTCTCCAGGTCCGGTGGTGAAAGGGGAGGTCGGGGATCTTTATATCTTTATGTATGGGATTGTGATCAGAATTGATCCAATCTCTGTTGAGTTGACCCATTTCAAAATGTGATGTGATATAAATATATAATCAATTCTACTATACTGGTAAAGAGGGGGTGAGTAATATGTGTAATCCCTTACAGTGGGATGATGAATTCTCCATGGGTCTACTAACTAGTGTTTATGAAGGGTACATTTCACCTGCCTCAATCGCTGAAATGGAATACTTGATTTTCCTGTAGAGGTGTCCTGCTGCGGGTTCAATGCCAAATTGAAGTCTCCACCCAAGATAATTTGACCCTCTATAAACCCTCCCACAGTTTGGAAAATCTTTTCCAGGAATTGCGTTTGTCCTACATTTGGCGCATAGCAGTTAACGATTGTAAAGGTGGATTTCTGAATTTCCACTTTAATGACCTGTACTCTCCCATTTCCTTCTGTTTTTGTTTCCGTCACTATGCCATTGCAGTTTTTGTGTATGGCTATTGCTGTGCCCTTTGATTTAGAGTCAGGATTATCATTAAAAAACCACTTCTGAAAGTACCTATTCTGAAACCATGGCCTTTGCCCCTCTTTGAAATGTGTTTCCTGCATTAGAAGAATATCAGTTTTAGCTTTATGCATTTCGTATAAAATTTGAGACCGCTTTTCAGGAGTATTTAGACCTCTACAATTTAGGGATGTTATCTGTATTCCAGCCATCCTAGTTTGACTTGCGGGACAGCTTCAAGAAGGTCAAATACTCCTGCCTTATATGACATTAGTCTCTGGTTAGGGCTCTGGTAAGAAAAGAAAGAGAATATATAGTACAATGAAAAACTCACAAAAAGTAAGAACTTTAGAACAAACACAATTAACAGTAACATGATCCATGTTTGGCCTAGTTGGGGGGTAGTGCTATTCCCTTACTGAGTGTCTTTGCCTCTATTTACTTAAGGGTCTAGTTTTACCACAAGTCGGACTATTATTATATATTATAATGGATTTTTTTTCCCCCTGAGTTGGCCTCTGCGGTCTAGGTATCTCAATATGCATTTATTTTATTTTTTTGGGGGGGGGGGGGCTGGGGTACTAACTATTATTTATTTGTGTGAAATCTTATTGCCCATTCAGGGCATTACCCCCTGGGCCCCTTGTTGTCTTTGTTGGTGTTGCTTTATCAGAGATCTATAGAATATTTTTGTTAAAGCTCCAGAGCAACTTCTATTCCTTAAACTTTAGCCTCTGACTCCGGAGATGCCTTAACTATCGTGCTCTGTGACTGGAGGTGAGTTTCCTCGGGGGAGTGATACCTGTCATATGGTACCTGACAACATTTCAATACACATAATCCATTATAGTTATATAGACTTGCTCAAATATGTAATCCTATTTATACATTACCATCAAGATATGAATGAATGTCCCTGAATTATCTAATGGGGATAGACTCAGTTGAATTGTCCTGGTGCGAACACAAATGTGCCTTATAACTTTAGTTGACCCGTAGTATCTCCGATAGGACCCTCAGAGAAACTGTAACTCAGGTCATCCGTTCCGAGTTATTAATCCAGTCCTGTCGTGGTGGGCGTCTAGTTATGACCGAAAGTTCGGATCTCCAGGAGTCAGGTCCACGCCACGCAGGTAGCGTAAGTGGAGGCAGTGAAAGGAGCTTCAGAAAATACTCCAGGTCATCAGGGGTTCTCATTGTTACAGATTTCCCTTCATAAAAGGCTGTGAGGGCAAAGGGGAAGCCCCAATTGTACTTAATACCTTTCATATGCAGGATCTGTAACAATGGTCTTAGGGCACGTCTCTGTGCCAATGTCGATCTTGATAGATTAGGGAAGAAACATAATTTTGCCCCATCAAGTTCAAAGTCCTTAAGTTGATTGGCTTTCAGCATTATTCGTTCCTTTTCTGCGTAAAAATGGACTTTGCATATTACATCCCTTGGCTGGGAGGCCTCTGGTCTGGGGGGCCGAAGCTCTCTATGGACTCTGTCCAATTCTATATGCGCTGTTGGGGGTCTCCCTAGTAGCTGATTGAATATACCTTGGACTGAAGGTCTCAGGTCCTCCGGTCTTGTCGATTCTGGGAGCCTTTTAATTCTGATGTTATTGCGGCGTCAACTGTTTTCTTTTTTTTTTTTTTTTTTTAAACTTGTTTTTATTAAGATTTGTCATGTACATTATTGCATAACAGCTAGACCTGCCAGAGGTCTGAAATAGTAAATAGGGTTACATATGGTGATACGTACATGTATTATAATTTTAAGAGTAAATAAAGAGAAGGATAAGAAGGAAGAAGAGAAGAAAGGAGGAAGGAAGCAAAGGAACAAAAAAAAAAAAAAAAGAAGGAAACAGTATGCTCTGGTATAACAGGGTTTCCGAGTGTAAATCATTTCCGTAGATCAAAGTTCAATTACCTTAGGTATGAGGCTAGGAGTCTGTTAGTTCGTTGAGTCCTGGGGGGCGTTCTTGGGGTGGACGCATTCCCATAAAGTATGTTTTGGATGTATTGAGAGGTTTCTATTATTAGTGGGTTATCCCTGAGTGTTTCCAGATCATACCAGGTTGTGTTATGAAATGTATATGTGGTCAGGTACCTGAGCGATTGCGGGAGGCTATTTATGTATGTGCTCCAAATTGAGAAAAATTTCTTTGTCTGCTGTTCTTTTTTGGTTGTGGTTTCTAACCAATCCATGTGGAAAATGTAATGTAATTTTTGTTTGGTAAGTTGAAGAGAGGGGCTATTTTCAGAAAGCCATTGGTGTAAGATTGCCTTTCTGGACGCCGCTGCAAGCCTGACCGCTAGTTGTTTTTCTTCTCTGGTTAAGTTCGTGTATTGTGTGACAGAACTAAACATTGCCCATTCCATGTTTGGTTGAAGTTGTTTGTTAGTTATCTGCGTCCAATAAGAGGAGATCTCTCGCCAGAAGTCTATAATTTTCGGACAGAGCCAGAACATGTGCAAGATATCTGCTTTGGGAGCTTGACAGCGGGTACAGCTGTCCGAGGGGAGATTACCCATTTTGTGGCGTCTTTCGGGGGTTAGATAGGAGTTGTGAAGAATCTGTAGGGTCATTTCCTGGTATCGGCTAGCTGGGAGCAATTTCATCATTTGGACGTGGGATTTTAAGATTTCTGAGGAGTGTAGTTGAGGTATGGACAAGGTCCATTTAAACAGGGATTCTCCTACCGTGTCTGGGTCTATATTTGTGCGTATTGCCTGATATATGTATGAGGTGGATCGATATGTGTTCTGGTTTTTCCAAAGACTATCAATCCTATTTCCAGTATTTGGACCTCTTATTTCTTGAATAGCGGTTCTGGCAAAGTGTAATAGTTGCAGGTTAAGGAATAGGTGTGGTTGTGTGAACGGGTATTTTTCGTTTAGCTCCGTCAAGGATAGCACGTCAGAGCTGTTTTTAAGTAGATTATTTAGATTGTATAGACCTTTGTTTTTCCAAGCTTGTAGGATTGGATGTGATATACCTATGGGGAAGTCTATATTGCCATTCCAGGTGAGGTAAGGTGAGTATTGCAGGGAGAGATGGAGTTTTAGCCTTAGAGAGCGCCAGCTTTTGTATGTGTCTGCGAAGAGCGGATTTTCTTTCAGTACTTGTGGGATGACTGATAGCGGAGAATGTAGGAGATAATTTAGCGTCAGTCCGTTGGATTGGGATTGGTCTAGGTCTATTGTTGTAAACCAGTTTCGGTCTGTAAGCCAGTCTCCTGCAAATCGGAGTAGTGCAGCGTCATTGTATTCTTTTATATTTGGCAAATTAACCCCCCCCCAAGGCTTTAGGAAGGTGTAGTTTATATAGACTAATCCTAGCGCGCTTGTTCTGCCATATAAATGTTCGAAGTATTTTATTTAAACGTGTCAGATCCGATTTTTTGATACTATATGGCAGCATTTGAATAGGGTATAAAATTTTTGGGAATAAAATCATTTTAATGAAATGAATTCTACCCAAGAAGGTTAGGTTTCTGTGTTTCCATTGAGTGGTTTCCTGCTGTATCTTGTCAATAATAGCTCTGATGTTCAGTTGGTATGTCTCTGTATGTCGTTTCGGTATTTTGATACCTAGGTATTTAATATATTGGTTAGCTTTTTTGAAGGGGAAGTCCGGGGGCCAGTCTTGTGTTGTCCTATCATGTAGTAGCAGTGCTTCTGATTTGTCTATGTTAATTTGGAAACCAGCTATTCTTCCGAATCTGTGAATTATAGAGAGTATGGGTGAAATTTCTAATTGAGGGTTTTGTATGAATAGCAGTATGTCATCAGCAAAAGCTATGACTTTCAGCTGGGTTTGGTTAATTAAGATTCCAGGTATAGTTGGGTTTTGTAGAATGTGACGTAGAAGTGGATCTAGGGCCAAATTGACTAATAAAGGGGAAAGCGGACATCCCTGTCTCGTCCCTCTGTGTATAGTAAATTCTTCAGAATTGGAGCCGTTAACTGTAAGGAACGTTTTTGGGTTTGAATATAAGTTATTAAATAAGTTAAGCATGTGTAAGCCAAAGTGTTGGTGTTTTAGTAGTCTTTTGATGTGTGTGTGTGATATCCTATCAAAGGCTTTATCCGCGTCTAAATTTAACAACATTCCTGTTTTTATTTCTTTTTTCAGGTTGCTGTGATAGATGACTGTTAGGATTTGTCGAATGGATTTCACCGGTTGTCGTTGTTTGAGGAAGCCTACTTGGTGTGCAGTAAGTATTTTTGGCAGGATCAATTGTAATCTGTCTGCCATAATTTTAGTTAATAATTTCAGATCTTGGTTTAGTAGCGAGATTGGTCTGTACGATGTCTGATCCGTCGGATCTCTCCCTTCTTTTGGAATTAGTATGATTCTTGCAATGTTAGCTTCGCACCATAGCGGGGAGCCTTGTACAGTTTTGTTGTATAATTTAGTTAGTATGGGGGAAATTTCATGTATTAGTAATTTGTAGTATTCGGCAGTGAGACCGTCCGGGCCCGGTGTTTTGTTTGTTTTCAGTTGTTTAATTGTTTTTGTTATTTCCTCTTTTGTTATAGGTGCGTCAAGTATCTCCCTATCTTGGACCGACAGCTTTTGGAGACCAGCTTCCTGTATGAATTTGAGTCCGTCGGCTGGGTCATCTAAAGGAGTACTATATAGCTTTTTAAAGTGGGATGTTAAGATTTCTTTTATTTGGGAGTGGTCTTTGGTCCAGCCTTGTGTGGATTTAAGTTTTTGTATATAGTAGTTTGCTGTTTGTTTATTCGCTATTTTTGCCAAGAGTTTCCCAGATTTGTTACCCCATCTGTAAAAAAGATTTGTAGTGTGATTTAATGAGCTGTGTGCCTTTTCTGTTAATAAAGTGTCAAATAATTGCTTGGTCTCTTTGTATTTATTTTTGTCTTCCGGGAGATTAGATTGTTTGAAAATCGCATATTGTTGGGTAAGTTGTTGTTGTAGGAGCGTATATTTATCTGAGTAAATCTTTCTCTTTTTAATCAGGTAAGATATGATATGTCCCCTCAGGACAGGTTTCGATGCAGCCCAAAGCAGATGTGGGTCTTCCCAGTGTTCAATATTATCATCTATGTAATTGGCCCAACAAGTCTTTAGAAATATAGAAAAATCTTCGTTTGCCTTTAAATATGAGAGAAATCTCCAATTAAAGGATCGCAGTAAAGGTTTTGGAAGTTTGAATTGCATGGATATTAAAGCATGGTCAGAGATATCTATGGGGCCTATTGTAGTCGCAGTCAGGTGAGGCAGCAACGTCCTTGAGACAAAGATGTAGTCTATTCTAGAGTGAGTTTTATGAACTCCTGAATAAAAGGTATAGTCCCTGGTAGTTGGATTTAGGTGTCTGTAAGTATCATAAAGGTGTAGTAGTTCACAGAGAGTGTGTAGTGGTTTGGCTCTTGTGTTTGCATGCAGGTTAGGTTTACCTGATCTGTCCATGTAGTTGTCCCAGAGTGTATTAGCGTCGCCTCCTACAATGAGGTTGGTAGCCCCCCAGGAGTCAAGTTTTTGCAGAATATCTGTAAAGAAAAATTTGTTATCAGCATTAGGAGCGTAAATGTTGACAATGGTATATATAACATTTTGGTCAACTGTTTTCTTGATCATCAAGGTGCTGCTGTAGGTAGAATATCTGTGTAGCTTGCAGGTCTAAGGTCTTTTGCAAGTTTTCAATACTGTTGGTTTGTGCTGTTTGGGTCTCTGTTACCCATATGCTGAAAGTTAAGATCTGTTAGTTCAGATCTAAGAGTTTGTTCGAGTTTGCCCATGGCCTGTGTGAGGTCTGCCTTAGTGGGAAGGCCTATTAGAGATTCCTTAATTGCCTTTAGAGCCCACCAAAAGCTTATTTGTTGTATGGCAGGTTGCTCTGTGCCATTGTCCTGGCTCATAGGGCTTCTCATTTGGTTGGGTTCTGATCGTAAATTGGCAGGGTCATCCAGTCATCTTGTGTGTTGAATTGTGTCTTTGGCTGGGAGGGGAAAGCAGGTGAATGGGAGAATGTAGTAGGAGAATGGGTTATTTGTTCCCTCAGTTTATCTTGCACAGTACCTCTTAATCCAGTGCTTGCTAGCTCGTTTTGATTCCCCATATTGATTTCTTCTTGGCTCTTTGCAAAGCGCCAATCTGCGCCATCACCTAAACTCCAGGCTGAAGAGCTTCTCTCAAGGGACCTGTTCAAGTCATCGGCGGGGCCATCATGTATCTGCGCCACCACTGTCACTTGCTGGCGTTTAACCTCCACTTTGGGAGGGGTCTCCGGTTCATTTATAGCCTCTGCTTCTTGCGATTGCCCTTCTCTAGCCGCCTTATCATCTAGGCCGCTTGTCCAAGATGGCCGCCACTCCTCTGATGGAGGTTCTGCGCAGTCATCTTTCACCCGAAAAAAGGACCCAATATTGCCTTCAGGTACATGTTTCAATCTATGTCGCTTCTGCTTGGTCATTATATCGGTAGTACTCACAAAATCGATTTAACGGTCCCCTTGGCACGGAGCTCCTGCTACATACGTGTGTCCTGGTTCAGCATCAGGCTACGCCCCCATTCGAATAAAATTTTATTTGAATATTCGACTATTCGATGGTCGAATTACTTCCCCTTTAAATTTTTATTCGACCACCTACTTCGCCAGAACCAAGCTACCAAATTTGGAATCATTAGTTTAGATCGAATAAAAAAAATCTGATCGATCGATTAAATTGTTCGAATCGATCGATTCGAACGATTGATCTATCTAATTTTTTTTTTATTCGATCGATCGAATTGCGGTAAAATCCTTCAAATTCGAAGTGGGGTACAGACATGTTCAATGTTTGTGACCAATCTAGCTGTTTCCTCAACTTGTTTAGAGCATTACTAACTAATGTCATACTTCAAATTACAGAACACCGATCTGAACGCAGCACGTGGTCACCAGCCGTGATTCATGTGGTGCCCCCCCAGACATAAGATCAATTTTTAAAACTAATAACCCCTTCCTTTATTTGTCTGTGTGTGTCACCAAAGATGCAAAGCACATTTACTTAGTCCCTTATTTCTTTTTTATTGGGAAGGTAGTACATATTCACTGTTTATCAGAAACTGTAGGTTTTAAATTAACGATTTCTTAGAATTGTTACTTATTTTAATTTATTTTATGCCCTTAACCCTTTAAGTGCCAGAAGAATTTCACATTTTGGTCACGTGAAATGCCAGCCGTTTTTGAGCATTTTGTACTTGTTCAGTTTAACAAGGTTTTATTGTAGGAAAACCTCCATGAAACTAAGAAAATTATATATTTTTTTGTTGTTGCAAACTGGGCTTTGACATGCAAGTGGAATTTTGTGACATTTCTGGAGATTTACT
>CM044444.1:44993210-45010392 GCA_024363595.1 Xenopus borealis
GTATATTGAAGGTGAGGAGGGAGAGAGAAAAAAAAAAAAAAAGCACCCCACTCCTCCAATGGTCTCCACTATTCACATTCTTGAAAGTATTATATAGACGTAGAGCGTAGCTATGATAACCATTAGTATAACCATTAGTATATAATTTGTGTTATTCATGTGAGAATTTCCCTGTAGGAGGGAAGAGATGGAAACAGAACTAGTTGTATTTAACATCATTCAACTGTATGAATCTTAACTTGTTTGGTACATTCGAACTTGTAGGAGTAGTTGCTTATCTTGGGACCTTTCTTGTGTGCCTCTTTGCTTAACAACGCCACATATTGCCTCTGTCCCATCTTAGATAAGTGGAAACCCAATGGTTGTTGGTCTTCTGCTTAAAAAGTCTCATAGGCATAGCAGTGTTTTTGTTAATAGGTAACCTGTGGCATATTTGGAATATGTCGTTTGTCCCATTTTCAGACCCTTAGTCGTGTCCTCGTGTCGAAGCGACGGCCAGGGTGATTGTCCTCTAGGCCGCACATGTGTATAATAAGGTGGCAATGTGTTAGGTCTTGCCAGGGGAGAGATGACACTGCGGGGTTGTGGTCCCTATTAAACACTGCTGCTGCAGTCTGAGTTTTCGGGATCCTTGTGTTAAATTCGGATTATCTCCATGATAATGTAATTGTGTTTCCCTTGATAATTTGGCGTGTTTTGCAAAATGAGGCTATTGGGTGTGTTCCTCTTTGTATAAATGAGTAGAACATTACTCTTATCCCAACGGGGATGTGAGAAAACCGAATGGGTTCTGCTCTTCTGCAGGAAGAGTCCCATAGGCAAAGCAGTAGGTAGTGTAATGACCTGCCTGGAGTTGAACCAGGGAACCTGATGTTTCTAAACTGTTTGTCTTACCATTGCTCTATGTGAGCAGTCAGATTTTGCCCTGGTTCACTCCTATTGCTATACATGTAACTGCAAGTAAGGCAGGGCTTTGTTCAGCTGTTATCTATCACACCCATGTGATCAGCATAAGCCATTAGACTGCCTATAAAGACCCCTGCCCTGCACTGAATCATTGCCCAATATAGGTTCTGCTATTGTGAGTTCCTGGGTGTGATTCTGCTTTATTCTAGTGTTTGACCTTCTTGCCTGTGACCTCGACTACGCATCTGTCCTGATTCGGTACTGTATTTTCTGACCCTGGTTATTGACCCGGCCTGTCCCTTGACTACGCTTCTTGTCCTCCATTCCTGTACCACGTGCGGTTCCCTTGCTCGCCCAGAACTCTCCCCCTAGTCCTCTCACGTTAAGACCAGGCGGCATCCAATTAGCTGAGGGCTCCTCCCGAAGTGAAAGGCGGCTGTTAAAGGCAGAAGAGTGAGCTGTGACCGGGACCTTGGGGTTTGTTCTGGGTTTTGGGATACCAATCGTTACAGGTAGCCTGTGGCGTAATTAGTATATATCTTTAGGGCCTTTTCTGTCCCTTAGTTATGTCCCCATATCAAGGCAATTGCCAGGGTGTATGTTCTCTAGGCCCCATATGTGTGTAATAAGGTGATAGTTATATCCTACAATGGGTGGGGTGACGCAACGTGTTGCTAGAGTCAAAGTTTTCGGAATCTTTGCATTAATTCGGGTAAGGGGGGCCTCTTACTCACGTGTCTGGTACCTTCGTCTGGAAGTGTGTAGCGGCGTCTTCGGTATAGACAAACTTGCTCCACTCCTGAAGATCTACGTTAGGTAGGCCCAGGTCACTGAGGAAGCGTGAGGCATCCGATGGTTCCTTGAGTGCGTAGGTTTTCCCTTTGTTGTTGGCGAGAAGGGCGAAAGGAAATCCCCATTTATATTTGATATTACGTTCTCTTAGAAGTGTAGTTACTTTCTTGAGTAGACGCCTCTGGAGCACCGTTGAGTGTGCTAAGTCCTGGTATATTTCAATGGTTTCCTCATCTAGTTTCACTGATTTGATGTCTCTGGCCTTGTGTAGTATCTTTTCCTTTGTGGCAAAATTATGGAGGCAGCACAACACATCCCTTGGACTCCCTGGCCTGTTTCCTGCGACCCGATGTAGTCTGTCGATTGGGATATCAATATCTCTATCTTGTTCCAGGAGGTCATTAAAGAGATCCATGAGCATTTGTTTGAGGTCCGGTTACAACCGATCTCCTCTGAGAGTCCCCTTATTCTTAGGTTGTTGCGCCTATTACGGTTCTCAGCATCTTCGAGCAATCTTCTCAGTATGAAGAGATGGCGTGCTTGTTTGGCTATTTGTTCAGTATTCTGTTTAACTGCGAGAGGTTAACCTGCGAGTCTTCCAAGGCCTCAATTCTTGTCGACATGGCCGCCAGATCCTGCTTGATTTCCGCAGTCTCTTTCCTCTGAGCCTCTTTAATATCCTCTAGCAGACGGGTTAGATCTGCTTTTTGTGGCAAAGCTGCGATTAAGGCCAGAAGGTCGGGTGCCATTGTCGTAGGGGAGTTCAGCGGAGATATAGACCGCTGGCTGTGTTGTCTTTCCCCCTCGTGTTCCTCGTCCGTCATATTGGAGTCACTGTCGTTGGTTAGTGCTGGCGATGCTCTGTTAAAGAATTTGTTGATTTCTTTCTCCTTTCGGGACATTGTAGTTCTTTGCGAGTTCCCCTGTGTAGAGTTCCTTTGTGATTTCTTCATATTTTTGGCCTTATTTGTTATATCAAATATGCTTTTAGAGTCTTAGAAGCGGGAGCTCAGCCAGTGTGTGTCTGTTCACTCCGCCATCCAAACCACGCCCCAGGATCTAGTGTTTTCACTGTGAAGTGTCTATTTCCTAGTTGCCAACCTACACTTTTGTTTTACAGGGATACGGTTATCCACTAGGATCTAGTGTTTTCACTCTGAAGTGTCTATTTCCTAGTTGCCAACCTACATCTTTGATTTGCAGGGATAAGATTATCCACTAGGATCTAATGTTTTCAGTGTGAAGTGTCTATTTCCTAGTTGCCAACCTACATCTTTGATTTGCAGGGATACAATTATCCACTAGGATCTAGTGTTTTCAGTGTGAAGCGTCTATTTCCTAGTTGCCAACCTACATCTTTGATTTACAGGGATACAATTATCCACTAGGATCCAGTGTTTTCAGTGTGAAGCGTCTATTTTCTAGTTGTCCAATTTACAGTACATCTTTGATTTACAGGGATACTATTTTCCTGTTCACTACACTCATGGCAGTGGGTCACATGTATGTATCCCTGCCCCCGCAGGATTGGACAGATACTCATTAGCATAGCAATTAAAAGCACCTCCTCCCCCCTTCACCCTTAGTTCTTTTTTTCTGTCCCGCGTTAAGGATTAGGCTCACCCCAGTGTGATATCCGACCAGGTCTCAGGCTCTCTCTTCCTCGTTGAAGCTCTGGGACAAGCGCTGATGGTAACCGCTGCCCAGGGGCCCCTCCTGCTGAATCAGGTGCGACCAGGGGCTACGGCAGTACTAGCAGGTATTTCTGTCACAGCGCTGTAAGCTTACTAAGCAGGCGCCATATCCGCAGGACGCGTTGCCATGGTGATGCGTGTGCAACGTAATGACATCATACGCATTGAAGTTTTCATCTTCGTAACACTGTATGTCTCCTGTTGTAATCTGAAGCCATCCGGACTCTAGCAGTTACTCTGTGCTTTTCTGGTAAGCAATTTTGTTGCTCAAGGAACCATTCTTTTTAACCTGCAATATATTGAAATTTTTAAACTTTCCACAGCATGCGGATTACTTTCTATCATCTTGTGAGTTATACTGAACTGTATTCTGGCAAGTGAGTGCTTTTTCTATTTAGTTAATTCATCTATGCCTGGATTGGTGGATGTTGATTACTCATTTGTTTTTTACAGCTTATTGCTGAGCTAAAGGAGGCAAAGGTCGTTTTAACTATGGAGGGGTGAGTCCATCTTAAAGAGAGAGCAGGATGGATAATTGTTTTTCAATTACTGAATTATCATATATTTTTTTAGCCATTCTGGGGATCAGGAACAAACGGATAGAACTTCAAAAAAGTCTAAGATCTGTAGATCCTGTGACAATCCTGCATTGCAAGGCAGAAGATTGTGTCAAGAATGTATTTCTCTTGCTTCTGGAAATATGTCTAATCAATTGGAGGAGTTTATGAATAAGATGTCGAAATCTGTATCTCAGTCTATAGAAGTAGCTTTATCTAGAGCCACTAATAAGCTAATAAAAAAACCTAGAATTCAGGAGGAAGTTGTTTCTTCATCAGATGAATCTGAGGTGGATCATATTGTACAGATTTCAGAATGCGAGCTGGATTCTGATGAGGAGAATGAGCCTACTGATCATTCAAATTTTGATGTGGAGTTAGTCTCACCTTTGATAGAAGCTATGCTGAAAGCTTTGGAATTGGATGACCCACAGGAGGGCCCTTCCAGGAGGGATAAATTGGTTGGTCATTCCTACAGGAAACAACCATTTTTTCCTATGCATGAGATATTTAAAGCAGAGTTGGAGAATGAGTGGAAGACTCCAGACAAAAAGTTTTTCGTTTCAAAACGATTTAATACAATGTACCCTTTTCAGGAAGATATTATTCACAAGTGGGTCACACCCCCTAAGGTTGATGCCCCCATTACGAGAATTGCCCGTAAGACCACATTGCCCATAGATGATGGGGTGTCTTTCCGTGACGTTATGGAGAAGCGTCAAGAAAGTACGCTTAGGAAAGCTTATTTGGTGGCAGGGGCGGCCTGCAGACCTGCCATTGCTAATATTTGCCTTGCAAAGGCATCCAAGATTTGGTTGAAGAATATTGAAGATGCTTTATCCCGAAATGTTAGCAGATCGAGAATTAAAGATGCAATGAGCGAAATTAAGCTGGCTTCAGATTTCATCTGAATTGATTGTCTAAAGTTACTGCAGGGAAAAGCCCCTTTTTGCTTCAAGATAGGAGGGGCAGAAGGAATAAATTTCATAACATGAGAGCTGAAAGATCTAATTACAAAGAAGCAAAGTTTTACAGACCAGGTAGACCTTATTCAAACTATCAGTCTTGGAAGTCTGGTCAGTCAAATCTTTTTTGTGGCTCCAAAAGGCAGTCTAAAGCTGGCAGAGGAAAGTACACATGACGCCAGAAGTTTACTCCAAGATCCGGTGGGAGGAAGACTTGGAAGATTTTGTATGGAATGGAAGAAAACTGTCCAGGACAAGTGGGTTATTCAGATAGTTTCATCAGGTTACAAGTTAGAGTTCAAGCCAAGGCATTTGAAGACTTTATTTTTGCAGTCCAAAACTCCTGTGGATCCCAGAGCAAGACTAGCTCTTTCAGGGATTTTGCAGGATCTACAAGACCAAGAGGTTATAAGAGCAGTACCAAAACATCAGAGAGGGCTCGGTGTTTATTTGTTCCTGATAAGGAAGAAGACAGGAGATTACAGGGCGATCCTGGACTTACGGATCTTAAACAAAAGTCTACATGTAAGAAAATTCAAAATGGAAACCTTGAGAAGTGTACTTCACGAGATAGATCAGGAAGATTGGCTAGTTACCATCGATATAAGGGACGCCTATCTGCATATTCCCGTGGCCTGCTCTCATTAGAAGTTCCTTCGATTCTTGATTCTAGGGAAGCATTTTCAGTATCGAGCTCTCCCGTTCGGCTTAGCTACCTCACCAAGAACGTTCTCAAAGGTTCTGATTACATTGATTGCAGTACTAAGAGTAAAGGGCATACAGGTCTATGCTTATTTGGACGATATCCTGATCAAGGCCAAAGATCCTCATCTATTGATTCATCAGAGGGATTATGTATTGAGGTTTCTTCAGCTCCATGGTTGGAAGATAAATTTCGACAAGTCTCACTTGACTCCAGTTCAGAATCTTCAGTATTTGGGAGTGGTAATAGATTCCACTCTAATGAAGGTTTTTCTAACGGAGAAAAGGATTCAGGATATCAAGCATTCTGTTCGAGTGCTCAGTCGGAAAGTCTGTTGTTCTGCAAAGGAGTGTCTCAGTCTGATAGGCAAATTGATTGCAGCAGCTGATGCAGTGGAATGGGCGCATTTTCATCGCCGCCAATTACAGTGGGATTTCTTGACTCAGTGGTTCAGAGATCCATACAACCTCAAGCAGAACATTTTTCTGACTTTCCAAACAAAGAGAGATCTCAACTGGTGGTGTCAGTCATCCAACCTTCGGAAAGGGAGACACATTCTGTTACCTCGGTGGCAGAATCTTATCACCGATGCCAGCAGTCTGGGCTGGGGTGCAGTGCTCAACAATCATGCAGTCCAGGGCTGGTGGTCACAGCAGATGATGGAATGGTCCTCAAATCGGCGAGAACTACAAGCTGTTTGGGAAGCCCTTCAAATTTGTCAACAGTGGCTGATAGGATTGTCTGTGAATGTACATTCCGACAATACAACAGTTGTGAGTTATCTGAGAAGACAAGGGGGTACCAGATTGAGGTCTTTGATGGAATTGACAGGGAAGATTTTCCACTGGGCAGAGAACAACCTGTGTCAATTGACGGCAATTTATATCCCAGGGCAGCTGAACATCAGAGCAGATCCAGGATTCACCCAGGGGAGTGGGGCAAATAGAGAGAAGATGGGGTGCAGTGGATATAGATTTGATGGCCTCCAGATACAACCGGAAGAAACGCAGATATTTTTCCAGGACTTGGGACAACCAAGCGGAAGGAAGAGATGCTTTCTCGATACCTTGGAAGTTTCACCTAGCTTACCTATTTCCTCCAATTCCATTGATCCCGAAGACTTTGAGGAAGTTGAGACAAGACCGATCTCGAGTTGTTCTGATAACACCTTGGTGGCCCAGGATTGTGGTTTGCCCAGCTTCAGAACATGTCGATAGATCATCCTTGGCGACTGCCACTGATCCCTCAATTATTATGTCAAGGCCCAATTTGTCATCCGAATCCTCGTGCATTACATCAGACGGCATGGCTATTGAGAGGAGGAATTTAGAGGAATCTGGACTGTCTGGTGAAGTAGTAAATACTTTGCTGAAATCCAGGAAGACTTCAACTTCTAGCAAGTATTATAGAATTTGGAAAGTATACAAAGAATGGTGTACACGAAGTGATATTAATCCGTTTGTGTGTTCCCCTGTTAATGCGGTTGAATTTCTTCAAGCTGGTCTGGAAAAAGGCTTGGCCACAAATACGCTAAAATCGCATATTTCTGCTTTATCTGCTCTCTGGAATACACCGTTGGCTGCAAACCAGATAATAATCAGGTTTATTCAGGCTGCAAACCACATAAATCCTCCATTGAAGTCCAGAGTACCTCCATGGGATCTGTCTTCTGTGCTGCAAGCTTTGATGGATGGACCATTTGAACCGCTACATTCGGTTTCTCGTAAGTTGTTGACTCTTAAAGTGGTGTTTCTGGTCGCCATAACATCGGCAAGGAGAGTTGGCGAAATACATGCGCTGTCTGTAGCAGAGGAATGTCTGATTTTTCATCAAGACAAAGTAGTCTTGAGGACCAGTACAGATTTTGTACCGAAAGTTTCTTCTTCATTCCATTGCAATCAGGACATTGTTCTTCCTGCTTTCTACAAGGATCCTTCCAATGATTCAGAAGACAGACTACACAGATTGGACGTTGTCAGAGCTTTGTCAATCTATATTCAGAGAAGTCGAGAATTTAGGAAATCTGATTCCTTATTCCTGATCCCAGAAGGCCCCAAAAGGGGTGCTCCTGCATCCAAATCCACTTTGGCTAGATATATTACCTCCTGTATCAAAGAAGCCTATAAGTCTTTAAGTTTGCCAGAACCAAAATTGGTTAAAGCTCACTCCACAAGAGCAGTTGCGACTTCCTGGGCATTTCGAGCTTCGAGCAGTGAGTTCTGAAGATGTGTGTCGTGCGGCTGTGTGGTCTTCAATGAACACATTCATTAAGCATTACCAGCTGGATGTTTTGTCAGCTAGAGAGGCTAAATTTGGTCATTCTGTATTACAAGCTGTATCTAAATAAAGATGTTGTTTCATTATTGCCCTCCCTTCATTGCTATGGTATTTCATACATGTGACCCACTGCCATGAGTGTAGTGAACAGGAAAAGGGAAAATGTTATACTTACCATAATTTTCTTTTCCTGGAACAAGCTCATGGCAGTGGGTCACTATCCCGCCCTTTTTTGACTTTGGGAAACCCTAGAACTAAGGGTGAAGGGGGGAGGAGGTGCTTTTAATTGCTATGCTAATGAGTATCTGTCCAATCCTGCGGGGGCAGGTATACATACATGTGACCCACTGCCATGAGCTTGTTCCAGGAAAAGAAAATTACGGTAAGTATAAAATTTTCCCTTATCCGCTAGGATCTAGTGTTTTCAGTGTGAAGCGTCTATTTCCTAGTTGTCAACCTACATCTTTGATTTACAGGGATACGATTATCCACTAGGATCTAGTGTTTTCAGAGTGAAGCGTCTATTTCCTAGTTGCCTAATTACATCTCTGCTTTACGGGGATATGATTATCCACTAGGATCTAGTGTTGTTTGAATGAAGAGTCTATTTCCTAGCTGTAAGGATTACATAGTTAAATTGGGTTGAAAAAAGACAAAGTCCATCAAGTTCAACCCCTCCAAATTAAAACCCAGTATACACACACACACCCCTACACTCTTTCACACAAATCATATATGCCCATAGCTATACTAACTGTAGAGTTTAGTATCAAAATAGCCTTTGATATTATGTCTGTCCAAAAAATCATCCAAGCCCCTTTTGAAAGCATCTACAGAATCAGCATCACAACCTCAACCGGCAGTGCCTCACTGACCTCACTGTGAAGAACCACCTACGCTGCTTCAAATGAAAGTCCTTTTCTTCTAGTCTGAAGGGGTGGCCTCTGGTGTGGTGATCCTCTTTATGGGTAAAAAGGTCCCCTGATATTTGTCTATAATGTCCTCTAATGTATTTGTAAAGTGTAATCATGTCCCCTCGCAAGCACCTTTTTTTCCAGAGAAAACAACCCCAACCTGGACAGTCTACCCTCATATTTTAGGTCTTCCATTCCTCTAACCAGTTTAGTTGCACGTCTCTGCACTCTCTCCAGCTCATTTACATCCCTACATTACAGTTTACCCTGGTGGTCTAGTGTCTGGTGGGGTCGCCTGCCGCATGTCCAGAGGGGACGCCTGCCGCATGCATAATTCCTCCTTCAGTGGCAGGTTCCTCTATGGCATGCGCGGCGCGCACTTCCGGATTTCATAGGCACATTCACGCTGACATGATGACGCCAGCGTGCAATAGCGAGAAATAAAACAGTGTAAAAGGAGATTGCAAGTTACAGCACATTGCCCATTGTTAGGTTCTATTTGTAAAGTTCTTGGGTGTTATTCTTTGGGAATCCTATTTTGATCTTCTGTGTATTTAACCTTCTTGACTACTCTGATCACTCCAATCCTGACCTCAGCCTGTCTGTTAACTCCAAACTCTAATCCTGACCTTGCCTGCCTGATTACTCTCCAATCTGACCTTTGCCTGTCCTCTGACTATTCTACACTCTCCAATCCTGATTCTGGCCTGTCTGACAGCTTGTGCTGGCCCTGCCTGCCTGTTCCAAGTGGCGTTCCTCCATCTGCTTTCCTGGTGAGGTGATTGTGCCCCTTTGCTTGTCCAGAACCCTTAGCTTTGCTCCTCTTTCCATAAGACCTGGTGGCATCCAATTAGCAGAGGGCTCCTCCCGAGGTGAAAGGCAGTGTTTATAGGCAGAAGAGAGAGCAGACCAGGGAGCTTAGCTTGGGTTCTGGATTTAGGGTGCCCTTCAAGACACATGTTTTTTGAATGAAGCGTCTATTTCCTAGTTGCCTACTTACATCTTTGCTTTACAGGGATATTACCAACCATCTGTGGGTTCTGGCAAATGCCAGAGGGGCTGCTATACAGTGCCATAGAAAATTACTATTTGTTGGGCTGGTGGGGGCTGTTTGGGACTAAAATGCCAGGGCCTATTTTAATTCTCAGTCCAGACCTGGCTGGGACTTACAATACAGTCAACCGAGGTTGACTGTGACTAGTGAAAAATGGAGTGCGGTGTATTTCTGAGCGAGTATATAAAGCTACCTTTTCACTTTCAAAATTAACAGGCCAAAATATTGTACTTGAAATAGAAGAGGGTATATTGCATATACTATTACACAGCTCAAAGTAAGAACATCTATATGTTATGTTATATGTATAAAAAAATAACCATTGAAAGCTATGTTTTCAAAGCATGTTTTTTTTATTGAGTTTCAGCAAAAGGGGAAGGGGGTTACAAAACAAAAAGGGGGAGGGAGAAAACAAAACAACTCAATTATCATTACAGTACAGTACTGTCTGTTGTTCAAATCAGAAGCATACATTACATAGCAATTCCACTTAATACAATAAATCCTGGGACAATCAGCTACAGCTCCCTTTCAGGGATCCTGCTCTGGGTATGAATCCAACCAGGGGGGCCATATTCTCTCAAATTTAGAGGGGAAGCCTATGGCTTCATATATCATATTAACATTTACCAATGACAACCATTGCTGTATTGTGGGAGGTTGGGGGGCATCCATTTCAGTACCAAAGCCTTTTTAGCATAAAATAAAACATAAAACAGTTTTAATAAGCATTTTTTGATTAGGGGACGTAAGTCTTCTACTATCCCTAACAAGCAGACCTCTGGGATACAAGCTCCAGGAAATGCCAATTGCACATGCAAGTGGTGTATTACCTTTGTCTAATATTTAGAGACCAGGGGGCATTCCCACAATAGGTGATCAAATGTGGCTTCCGGTAATCTACATTTAGGGCATTGTGCTCCATTGGCTCTCCCAAATGTTTTAAGTTCGGCAGGTGTGAGATAAAGCTGATGTATGAATTTAAATTGAATAAGACAGTCTCTAATAGATATTAAGAACTCATATATGTCACCAGTGGCCTCGTCCTAGCTGTCTGAGTCTATTGAAGGAATAATGTTCTGTCACTTCTGTCGGGCTTTAATGAATGGGTTTGGTAGGCAGGTGATTAACAACTGATAAAGTCTAGAGATAATTTTTTCCACTTTGGGATCCTATAGTATCTCTTCAAATTTCAGGGCATCATATGCAAACTGCAGTGTAGAGAATTGTGTGCTAAAGGCCTCTCTGAGTTGCATATACCTAAACCATGCATAATACCTAAACCATTGAATTGCTGGTTGAGCGGTTAGTTGTTTCATTTGGTCCATAGTGGGGAACATGAATTCTACTAGAAGATCACCCAGGGATAGGTTTGCCACCTGGCCGGTATTTTACCGGCCTGGCCGGTATTTTTGATGGTTGATCCCAATATTAGTTATAGGAAAAACAGATAAATATATAGGAAGGCCAGGATTTTTTTCAAGAAAAGGTGGCAACCCTACCCAGGGTCTTTTTAGGCTGAAAAAAGACTCACGTCCATCAAGTTCAACCTTTTTTTTTTAACTGCCTAACTGCTAGTTGATCCAGAGGAAGGCAAAAAAACCCCCATCCTAAGCCTCTCCAATTTGCCTCAGAGGGGGAAAAAATTCCTTCCTGACTCCAAAAAGGGAATCGGACTAGTCCCTGGATCAACTTGTATAATGAGCTAGCTTCCATAACCCTGTATTCCCTCACTTGCTAAAAAGCCATCCAACCCCTTCTTATAGCTATCTAATGTATCAGTCTGTACAACAGTTTCAGGGAGAGAATTCCACATCTTCACAGCTCTCACTGTAAAAAAACCCCTTCCGAATATTTAGGCGGAACCTCTTTTCTTCTAAACGGAATGTGTCTCTGGGTCCAGTAAAAGAAGTCCTGCAATGTTTGCAGGTGAGTCAAATTTGTGTTTCTCAATAGCGGTAAGTGTGGGGATATTAGGGTGGGGAGATACTTTTAAAATTTTGCAAGTCGATAGCCATGCCATGCAAGGAGTGGAAATAGTAGTGGGGAGTGCTTCATAGTCCCCCAGGCCTCCTATAGGGGAGACTGCAAAGTGCTTCTAGTGAGCCCACTAAGGTTCCCAACAATGAGCTGCTTGCATTATCTTCATTAGGATGAAACCATGCATGCATATGATATAACTGCCCTGCTAAGTAGTAAAATTGGAGGTGTGGAAGGCCAAGGCCACCACCGTCAGCAGGGACAGTTAATGATACCCATGAGATTCTAGGTGTTTTATTGGCCCAAAAGAACAAGATCAGCATGGATGTAACTCTTCTGAAGAATGATAGTGGGATATAAACTGGAGAATTTAATAAAGCATATAAAAATTCGGTAGGTATATAATTTTGTATATGTTTATCCATCCCCACATGGTTACAGGAGCTTGGCCCATGTAATGAGGGCTTGCTTGAACTGAGAGATAGGTTTCCTAATTATTTACCCTGAAGTCTGTGACTTTCCCAGATATGTTAAAGGAACAGTTCAGTGTTGAAATTAAAAACTGGGTAATAGATAGGCTGTGCAAAATAAAAAATGTTTCCAATATAGGCAGGGAAAAATGCAAACTATAAAGGCTGTAGTGACTGGATGTCTAATATAATAGCCAGAATCCAACTTCCTGCTTTTCAGCTCTCTAACTTTGAGTTAGTCAGCGGCTTGACGGGGGGCCACATGAGACATAACTGTTCAGTGAGCATGCAATTGATTCTCAGCATGCAGCTGATTCAAAAGCAACAGTTATGGTCCGTGTGGCCCTCCCTCAAGTCTCTGATTGGTTACTGCCTGGTCACCAGGGTTAGTCAGTGGAAAATGAGAGCTGAAAGGAGGAAGTTGGATTCTGGCTATTATGTAAGACATCCACTCACTCCAGCTTTTATACATTACATTTTTGGCTAACTAACTATATTATACAAACAAAGAGGGGGTGTGGGAGCACTCAAAGGCTAAGTCAAAATATATTTAAATATAATGGGTGTGCACTATGCACATTCCCTGGGCCCCTGTCTCCTAAATAATTCAATATAATTGCTAATGCATATGTTTACAGAAACAGGGGATTTTTAGTTACAAAGTTATGATCATAAAATTGACAAGCCACCATACCATGTCAAGGTTTACCCATATGGCGGTCCCTAACTTATAGTAAAAAGTCTAATACTTACTGCATAATAGCATTGCCTGTAGTCAGTGTCTAATGAACCTTGGTTTCAGTATAAGGGCTATATCCTCCCCCGCCAGTATGTGGCTTTTAAGAGAGAGATTCCCAGACCAACGCCCATTTTAAAATTATAGGGCCACCATTGGTTTAAAGTGAAGGCATGGGGTGCTACAACCACTGAAGCTCAGCCACAGCTTCCGGGGTTTTGTACAGTAACTGGACCCATTTAATGAAATTAGGACCAAAACCAAATTTATGCATTATTGCCCATAGGTATTGCCACTCTACTAAGTCGAAGGCTTTAGCAGAGTCTATTGATACCCTAGAGCCTATACCCTTTGTTATCATGGGTAATTTGGAGATGTGTGTGTATATCCTTCTAAGGTTTATCACAGTGGATTTTTGAGGCATAAAGCCTGATTGGTCTGGGTGGATTATGGATGTGATCACTTTTGCTAATCTCATAGCCAGGATTTTTGCAATTATTTTCATGTCCGTATTAATGAGGGAGATGGGATGGTAAGAATTCAATTTTTTAGGATCTTTCCCTTTTATTATAAGTGTTATTAAAGCTGAGTAAAAAGAACGGGGTAGTGTATCTGCCTCTATCGTATTGCAGTATAGTGGGGGTTTTCCACCTCCACAGCTCCAGTAAACTCATATTATCTACCCAGTCGCCAAATACAGTAGAATGAACAGAGGAAACCCTTAGTCTATCCTTATGGGCATCCAAGGTAGAATTGAAGCCTCCCAGCAAGTACATAGGTATAGATGGAAATCCAGTTAAGACTGTAAATACATGTTCCATCAGTAATATAGAAAATGGGGGGGCACATATACATTTACCAAGCATATTGCAGCCACCCAAGAGTGTACGACAGTTACAGATCCAGCAGATTCACAAGCTAGGCCAATGGGCTCTTGAGGCCTCAGGAATAGGTTATGTTATGTCTAGAAGTCATAGGATAGGGTCTTCCACCAAGTAGCAAATGTAGTCAAAGTTTGGTGTGCGCCCATCTATTAACGTGGTGAAAGAAACGCATGGATCAAATGTTGTTCTCTGCATCTAAAACAACTCTTTCAGCCAAGTTATATAGAGCATTGAGCAATAGAGATATTAGGCTTATCCATTTGACAACATAGAAATTGTAGACGTCCTAGTGGATGTCAGACTAGGAAGGTACGGTCGCTGCCAGATCTAGGCCTACTGATTGTGTTCTCCATTAAAAGCAATGTTAACCCAAGTTCACACAATTTTACAGAAGAGGTAGTTTCAATTATAATAAAAAATTTATGAAGAAATCAGGCAGGATCATTGTTTTCTGAAAAACAATGGACAACAAAAAAAACACTAAATAAACTGAACAAAATAATTGAGACAAAATGAGAGTCAGGATGCTGGGGATTCCAACAGCAGCTGTAAAATAGGAAAAAAAGAATTATTAACATGTTTGTGTCTAAACAAACTGAATAAAATAAAAACAATGAACATTTACTAGAAGTAACAAGTTCTGCAAATTAACCCTTAAATGCCAGAAGAATTTCATATTTCATGTGTACTCAGTGGCAGACTTTTTGTGCTCTCTCACTTAAAGTGGACCCGTCACCCCAAAAAAATATTCAAAATCCTATTTTATCACATTAGTCAAGCAAAATGAACATTAATTACACTATATAAATTATTTTAATCTTGTTTTCTTCAGTCTGGGAATTCATAATTATAGCAAGCAGGCAGGAGCCATTTTGTGGACACTGTTATTAAGGCAAGCCTTGTATCATCTCAGAATCTTGTTTGTGCAGCAGAATGGGGGACCCGATGTCTATCCCCATGTCCTGGCTACACAATTAAATGTTTAAGAGAACTGGGGGAGTGTGGGGAGAGCAGTGGCATCTAGGAAGTGCTGAATGGAAAGTGAAAGTAATTACCTCCCCCGCCTCTATGCCTAAGGCATAGAGGACTGGCAGACAATATTTGATTGACAGCCGAGATTTTTAAATGAGCTTAAAACAGCTATGAATGCTTTAATAAAAATTTGAAGTTGGTTTTCATGTTTAATTTGAAAAGGACTTTTACTATACAGATTTTTGTGTCTGGGTGACGGGTCCACTTTAAGGGGCATTTTCTGGGCGGTACCTTTAGTTTACCTAGGAAGGTTACACACTGTTTTTACTCTGGAGAACCTGAGATATCTAAATCTGCCCATGTTTTTGTGAATTTCCACCTCTGAGAAAAGATTTATAGCTCTAAATACCAACAAAAAGGCCCCAAAATGAATTTAGCACATACAAAATAATCCTGTAGGTCACTTCAGCTCATTTAAAATAAACTCATTTACTGTATTTACCCCCAAAGCTATATATTTTTTAAAAAGTACACGTTCTGACTAATCTTAAATGAGTAACCATGTCTTTCTGCTCCAAACTACTAAGGTGCAAGGCTTTCCCAAAATTGGTTGTTTTGGTGAAATACCTGAAAATCAAATTTACAACATCATCTCCCAGGTATCATTACATACAAAGAAAAAACATCACAAATATGATTTTCAAGGGTTCACTGAACAATTCAGTGCCCATTGTGCATAGGATTACCAAAGCATCTGGCACAGAGATCCCAAAATGAAGTTAATGCATACATATTTCTTGGCATTTATTTCTACTACAAAAAAATATATTGTCATCCCAAGAAAACCTAATATTTTCAGATAATAATGTGGTCAATGCCGAAGTTGAGTGAGCTGTGACTCTGAAGGGGACTGGGTGGTAATGGGTATTATAGGCTTAGATTATGAGTTTTATCCATCTTGCAATGCAAAAATGCAAAATCTTATGTTCTGCGGACATAGAATTTTAGGTTATGCAATAGGAATTCTTTGTTGTTGGAAGGCTCGGGGAAAATATGATGGTTGGAACAATGTCTTGGTTGATATGGAAGGTTGAATTACCTTTGGCAAGAATGTTGGTAGGGTTCTTAATGGGGGTGTTATAATCCCTTTGGTGCTAAAATCCCTCCCCTGTTGCCTCTCCTCCTCCCATGGCCTACCTCCCCCCCTGGGCAAATGCCACGAAGTTGCTACTTATGCCTCAGTGCAGGTCCTGTCCAAGGAGTTCACGACAGCCATCTTCTCCCATGCGGTCTTCTTCCTGTATTCCTCTGCGTTTGGTGGGCATGCGTAGTAGGAGCAGTTACCTACTGCACATGCTCCGAAAGTCACAAAGTTTTCCAATTTTAACTTCGTGACTTTCAGCACATGTACAGTAGAGCTGAACCGGTAACTGTTCCTACAATGCATGCAGCACCAAACGCAGAGGAATCCAGGAAGAAAACCTCATGAGAGAAGATGGATGCCATGAACAGGATCTGTTTTTTTTTTTTTGTAACACCTCCTTGTGAAGGGTCCATTCTCCCGGGGTCCAGGAAGTAGCGGCTGATGAAATCAGCCTGCCAGTTGAGTTGCCCTGGGATGTAAACTGCGGATAGGTGACAGTAATTGGGTTCTGCCCAATGGAGAATTTGCTTAAACTTTGTTCACATGCCTTTTCTTCTGGCGACACCTTGGTGGTTGATGTATGCCACTGTGGTGGTGTTGTTCAATTAGATCTTTCCTGAATAATAATGGGGACCAGCGGCTGAGAGAAATAGCTTGTAGCTACAAAATATTTATGTGAAGCTGGGTCTCTTTGGGGGAACCACTTGCCCTGTATGGTCCAGTGTTATATAAACCTCCCCTGCTTATGAGGCTGCCATTGGTTTGTTGACGTGGAAAGCTGTTGGAACAAAAGGACCATTTCGATTTGGAATAAGGATGTTTTGTTCCCTTATCTTGAGGAAGGATGTTACTCTTCCCTCATGTATGAGGGAGTCCAATTGTGGTCCGAATAGAGAGGTTTCAGTGAATGGGAGTGTTAGCACTGATAGCCGGATCAGCATTCCATGTTTTCATCCAGAGGGCCCATCTAGCGTATATTGACCGCATTGTTTCATGATGGCGTCAGTGACCTTTTGTGTACTGGGAATTATCTTTGTATTGCTCCAAATAAAAAATGGTCTTTAACCATTTGTGTTCTTCTTAGATGCCCAGGAATAAGGCATTCACAGCTTCTGATTGCGATATGTGAGAATG
>CM044444.1:45072594-45094674 GCA_024363595.1 Xenopus borealis
CCAGATGATTAATATTCTGGACACATAATTTACATAACCAGACTGTGTAATTCTGATTGACGGACACTTCATTTAGTAAGAGATTAAAGAAACCTTAACTACATCCCAAGTCATAAAATACTTCTGCAATTATTCCTGTCCCATGACAAAATCTTTATCTACGTGCAGACCAGTATCTTGGAAAAACATGTGACAAGCATCCCTTTTGCTCTGCAGTATCATTAAAGGCTTACAGCTGCTCATACACTTTGGCCAAGGGCAGATTACATTACGGGCTTTACAGTTCACCTAGTTAAACAATGCTTCTTCTTGAAGCAATATGTTTACTATTCACTGTATCTGCCGTGCACTTCATATCTACCAAACCTGCCTCCTTACAGAACAATGGCAACTGAATTCAGTCCAGCAGATAGTTCAGCAACACATTCTGCCAATGTTTTTTCCAAAAATATTAATCTATCACTGGTAGCCACAAATTTCAACCCTAAGGGCATGTATTGCTCAGGGGATTCAAATAACCTGGGATGATGCTATCAAGTCTACAGTGACTTTGCAGAATTATATTTTATTTACTGTATATTCCAGTATTATGCATTTCAATCATATAGTTATCTCTTCCAACCTTCCCCCTTAACATTAGAATTACATTACATATATGCATTAATTACTAATTATCAAGGATAGCTAGTCTTTAGATACTTTTGAGTTCACATGCTGATTATGATTATCATTTTTCCCTCAAGATCATAACTATAGATAACCAGAGAGTTTCACAGACTGACTTCATAATTTGCAGGTTTAAGATAAACAATGATATACGCAGCTCAGTGGTGCTATGTGTGTCCCAAACACACCATACATGTGAATTTCAATCTGTAGAACCAGTTAAACAAAGGCATTCAATTTTTCATTTATAAGGTCCATGCCGATGATAAATGATGATAAACCAATGTCCACTAAAGTTTCCTCCACCGTTCAATAAATTCCCAGATTTTTATAATTTCAACTGTCGTCTGTTGAAGATTGTTTGTCCAAATCTCTGTGTTTTATAATTTTGTGAGGAGAAATCATAGTCTCCACCTCTCAAAACACTATCTTTTGTCAACTCTCTTGATTTTTCTATAAATTTGTCAAGAATAATCAACAGACCTGGCAGATTCTGCCTTCCTATCATGTAATCTCCTAGGACCTCTCCTTATGTTAAAGCAAGTCCTCTTCCCTATGTGTGATGAATTATTTCCCTTCATTAGCAGGACCGAATGTGTGACAAGGTCCTCTGTTGCAGGTTGCCACATTCTGTGGTTTGGTTAATTTCAACCTCAACTTTTGTTTGTTTTTACCAGCGCTTAAACAAATCAGCAGTGGGAATGCCATCAATTTCAACCTTTGCTATTCCACTCTGAAGCAAATTTAAGAACATCTGCCTGCGGTTGATTTTTAACTTTGCTGTACCCCTCTCTTTTTAATACCCACTGCCTAGGAATGGGCTTTCCTGTGCGTTCTAACTCACCCAGCTGACTCCGCAATGTTGTAGCTTCATGAATTACACCCTGCTTGGCATCTAAAGCACTTAACATTGTAAACAATGGGGCTTTCAAATGGTTGGGAGATCCTGCAAGTAATTTATTTTTCATGTGTGCAGTAAAGGGAGCCATATCTGGCCATAACCACATCTTTTACTGTAGATGTATTTGGGGGTCCATCTTTTCAGTGGGGGTATCATATACTTGTAAAATTGAATCCCTTATCAAATGCAACAGGGAAAAAGTCACAGTAGTGTCACATGCTCTCGTGAGATAAAGTCTCACCCGCGGATCTTTTGCAATACTCCCTAATCCTATTACCTCCCTGCTGGTGAGCATGATACCATCTCCACCCAAATCCCACACTCTCAAAACACATTCAAGAATTGTTTCACGTCCTTTCTGAGCAAATTTTTGACCCAACTGTGTTAATTCTCCTGCAGTATATGTGTGAGTTTCCTCTGTATATTGCTGCTCTGCTGCCTCTGCATTTTCTCTATAATCCTGATCTCTGTTAGCATTGACTGCTCTTTGGGTGATTTCTCTCCTATGTTTGGTGGTTAAAATTGGTCTTATTTCTTCTTCTATATCATCTTCTATTTCAATCTCTTCATCTGAGTCTGCACTTGACAACTGGGCTAACTCCTCCCAGTCTCCCTTATTCACAAGTACCCTCACTTTAAAGTGGACCCGTCACCCCAAAAAAAGTATTCAAAATCATATTTTATCACATTAGTCAAGCAAAATTAACATTAATTACATTATATAGGTTATTTTAACCTTGTTTTCAGTCTGGGAATTCATAACTATAGCAACCAGGCAGGAGCCATTTTGTGGACACTGTTATTAAGGCAAGCATTATATCATCTTAGAATCTTGTTTGTGCACCAGAATGGGGGACCCGATGTCTATCCCCCATGTCCTGGCTACACAATTAAATGGTAAAGAGAACTGGGGGAATGTGTGGGGAGCAGTGACATCTAGGAAATGCTGAATGGAAAGTGAAAGTAATTCTCTGCTCCGCCTCTATGCCTAAGGCATAGAGGAGTGGCACACAATATTTGATTGACAGCCGAGATTTTTAAATGAGCTTAAAACAGCTATGAATGCTTTAATACAAATTTGAAATTGGATTTCATGTTTAATTTGAAAAGGACTTTTGTCATACAGATTTTTGTGATTTCCTCCCTTTCTTTTTGCACTGTTTATTGACTGTTTTTACTACATAATTTGAAAATTCAGTTTCCATCTCCTCACAGTGCTTTTCTGAGGAGTGGAAACATTCTCTTAACACCGCCAGTTGATCTTTAACTGCCTGCAGTTCAAGCTCAACTGTCTCTCTTTTAATTGTCTCCGCCATGAGCGCCTGAAAACACAACCAACCTACTTGTGCTGCGGCCTTCTGCTCTGTTTTAGAATACCGAGACAAATCTAAATTCAGCAACTTGTGACCGGGGTTAGTCACCTAAAAAAATTGCTGATATTTAACCAATTCACGAGCAATGTGGGTCCAGGGTCCGGAACTAGCCCACGTGGGAAGGGTACCCGTTTGATCATCTACCCCTCTAACCTTGTTTTTTAACCAGCAGAACATTATTGCTACCCTTAAAACAGTATATTTGCCCTGCACAAGCCATAGTGGCTTGTGCAAGGCAAATATACTGTTTTAAGGGTAGCAATAATGTTCTAAGTATTATAGTAATACTGCCCCTACCATACAAAGTTACGCTATAAATAAATTCTACAACTTCTGCAAGTTTCTATAAATTATTACTGCACTTCACAGTACCAAAAGGGTTAATCCTGTTCACAGCGCCAAATGTAATAAAGGTATAGATAGAAATATCAATAATTTTATTAATGGTTATCAATAAAAATTATTAATACATTCAATACAGGATCAATAATTAAGCCTTTTGATAAACTGTTTGTGAGCAATAACCAGTTCAGCATCAATCAACCAACATCGGGGAGCTCCGCAGCCTTTGGATACATAAACCTCAGGTTCCCGATAATCAAGCGATGATCCCAAATTCCCGGCACTCTTCCAGGAGTCCAATGTGAAGCTCCTGAACCAAGGCAAATGCTGTGCTTTTATGCCCAAAACCCCTAACCCCAACTGCTGACATAGGCAAAATTGTTTCAAGGAAACAGCAAATTAAGCTTATGAGGCTATTGTCGGCCTGGTAGTTACAATACCTATGTTTACTATTGTAACGCTTTTTTGGCACACAGATAGTTGAACGCCTCCAGCTACAGCATGAGTTACACTGCGACTTTACACATCAGGGCAGGGCCTTCGCAAAGTGGAAGCGATCCCTTTAAGAAGCGGTTGTACTACAACCCACAGGCACTGTACACACACGGAAAAAAACTTGGGCACCAGGAGGTTCTTGGTGAAAACAGTAACTGGGTTTATTAAACATGCACAAGGCAATGGACATCAGGTTTACTCACACAGGAACAAATGTTGAGGAATTAGAATATGACATCCACCACATCACATCAGAGGCAGGTTTACAGCAGTAGTACAGACATCCAGCAGGCATTTGCAGTTACACGATCCCTTCCCTCCTGGAAGTTGACAAGGAAAGTAGCCTCTACCCTCACAGTCCCTCCTCACTGAGGTCCCTGTGGGAAGCTACTCCCTCCTGCAAATCCTCGTTGGAGTTGAGCTACTCATGCTGCTTAACCTCACTACCTCACTCTCCTAGAGAGTCTATCACACAAACTCCCCTAGGATAGCTAATCCTCATTCACGGGATTTCCTGGTTCCTGATTTACCCACCAAAGGTATCACCTCCCTTTGGGGTCACTTCAAAGCATCAGGCCTTTCTGTACCCAGGTCCCCCCTGGGCACACGCTGCTGGATCACATCCAGAGGCCAGAGAAGAAGCTGCCCCTCCCTTTTCAGCATTATGTAGCAGTGTGACAGGGAGGTGCCACTACACTTCTGGGCCAATGATTTCAGGTGTTACACATAAACAGCAACATAGGCTTCTGCCTAGCACCTAACAGGGTGGGGGTTTAAAGCTATAGGAATCTAGTATTCCTATAGATCCCTACACTATATAACAATAAACAATGGCTATGACTGTTTACCCAGCAAGGCACATACAAGGACACTGGATTCCCCTTATTCTTGGTAGGTTACTATTTACTGTGCTGACTAATCCATTAACATATATATATATATATATATATATATATATATATATATATATATATATATAAAAACAGACATTTATACATTGTAAATCATAAAATATAACCTCTGTATTACACCATACAATGGGGCTCATTTATCAACACTGGGCAAATTTGCCCATAGCAACCAATCAGTGATTAGCTTTTTAAAGCCAGCTGCAAGTAGAACAATGAATGCAGCCTTTTAAATGACCCCCAATGATTGTAAAACATGTTAAACACTTTTTAATTGCCAAAAGAAATGTAATGTATATTATAGATGATTGTAACTGAATTTGAAACTGAATACATTTTTCATATTTGAAAAGGGAAAGAGTTTGATGTGGTACTGTTGCTTTTTATTAAACTTGGGCTGGCTTGCAGTAATTTTTATTTTGAGAAAAATTACAAGTTGAAGTTAGACATAACTAAAACAAGAAAACAATACAACTCATCAAATCCAAAGTCCAGACTTTACAGACTGTATATGCCATATGATATTTGCATTTGCATATGCACTTATATACAGCATTGCGTCTGAAATCATGAATATTACATTCAATATAACACTTGTGTGGAATATTGTTAGAATAAAGTGGTAATAGAACTTCTGCTATTAAAATAAATAAAACAAAGGGCTTTATGATCTAAAATATGTTAACAGAATATGTTTTGCAAAATAACTGCGTTTCATTGAGATGTTTTATTACAAACACTGTATACTGGTTCCTAAAAGAGGAACATGCCTGTATCAGCGAAAAGAAGCTGCACTAGAAATATGAGCAGCTAAAAGTCCCTCAAAGCCTCCCCAGCCCGGTGAACCTTAGTAAAGGCAACCCTCCGACACCATTAAATCATCTTCTTGCATTGTTTGTCACACTGAGCTGGTGGTAGTGGGATCTACGGAAGAGCACTGGGGTCAGCAAAAAAAAATAATTCTGATGAATTATGACTTTTAAAACTCATAATTATGACTTTAAATCTCATAATTATGACTTTTAATCTCAGAATTATGACTTTAAAAATTCGAAATTATGAGTTTTAATCTCATAATTATGACTTTAAAAAGATGAAATTATGACTTTAAATCTCATAATTATGACTTTAAATCTCATAATTATGACTTAAACTCATAATTATGACTTTAAAAAGTCAAAATTATTACTTTTAACATGAGTTTAAAAGTCATAATTCTGAGTTTTAAAGTCATAATTCTGAGATTAAAAGTCATAATTCTGACTTTTTAAAGTCATAATTGAGAAGTCATAATTTCGACTTTTTAAAGTCATAATTATGAGATTTAAAGTAATAATTTCGACTTTTTAAAGTCATAATTCTGAGATTTAAAGTAATAATTTCGACTTTTTAAAGTCATAATTATGAGTTTAAAAGTCATAATTATGAGATTTAAAGTCATAATTATGAGTTTTAAATGTCATAATTCATCAGAATTATTATTTTTTTGCTGGCCCCAGTGCTCTTCCATAGGGATCCCTCCATAAGATGATGTCCTGTGTTCATTTGTAATTAGCCTGCGGAGGGATTGCTCCACCCCCAGCCCAGCATGACTGAAACAACTCAGGAAGATGATTTAACAGTGTCAGGCGGTTATCTTTACAAAGGTTTGCCGGGCTGGGGGCGGCTTTGGGGGCTTTTAACTGCTTATATTTCTTGTGCAGCTTCTTTTCACTGATAGTGACACATTCCTATTTTTATAGGAAAATGTTGGTATAAACATTGCAAAAACACTGAAGCGAAATGGATACCTGTAACGTTAAGTATCCTACAAACTCTTCAAAGCAAACCTGTTTGGTGTACGGAACATACAAATTAGCCAATGGTTAAAACATAACCTTTAATCCGTTAGACATGTATAATTAAATGCACCTCCCACTGAGTTAAG
The DNA here is from genome assembly GCA_024363595.1 of Xenopus borealis. NCBI lineage: Eukaryota > Metazoa > Chordata > Amphibia > Anura > Pipidae > Xenopus > Xenopus borealis. Next base: position 45,079,207 of record CM044444.1, read on the forward strand.
TTCTACAAGTGACGAAGTTAAATGCTACCCGCCTGCCTGTAAACGTAGGGATATGGTAGGAGCTAGGCTTCCCACCGTCCACCTATGCTGCCATGGGCCTAGCTCCTACCCTGTCCCTTCATAGACAGGAAGGTTTTGCTCACGGGGGATACAAATGGAAGCGGGTAGAATTTAAATTCGGCACTTGTAGAACTTAACTCATTGGGAGATGCATTTAATTATATACTTTGTGCCACTGTTCCACCAGGTGCAGTTTTTAATTTTTAGTTTTTTAAGGACATGTGTCCAGCACTGCTGATAGATGGTTACAGCAGTGAGTGTTTGGTTAAAGTGCGTTCTCTTTTTAAGTTTAACTAATGATAGGTTATGTTTTAACCATTGGCTACTTTGTATGTGTCGTACACCAAACTGGTTTGCTTTGAAGTGTTTGTAGGTTACTTAAAGTTACAGGTATCCATTTTGCTTCAGTGTCTTTGCAATGTTTTTATATATATATATATATATATAATGTATGTATGGAGGAAGTCCGCAGCCTTTCTCTGTAGCAGCTGAAACGTCATTCTTTTTGATAAATGCAATAAAGCTTTGAAGTATTTTAAGCCCTGAGAGTGCGGACTTCCTCCATACATACAGATAATTACTTCTAAGGACTGCACCCAGGCCAGCTGGACTTCAATATCGTGAAAAACACTGGTAGCAGGTAGAGTGGTAATAGAATTTCTGATGCTATTAAAATAAATAAAACAAAGGGCTTTATGTTATAAAATATGTTAATAGAATATGTGTTGCAAAATAACTGCCTTTTAATTGAGATGTTTTATTACGCATCAGAAGGCCTTAAAATGATACTAACGGTATCAGTGAAAACAAGTTGCACTAGAAATATAAGCAGCTAAAAGCCCCTCAAAGCTGCCCCAACCTGGCGAACCTTAGTAAAGGTGACCCTCCAACACCAATAAATCATCTTCTTGAGTTGTTTCAGTCACGCTGGGCTGGCGGTGGTGGGATCCCTCCATAGGCTGGAGTCCTGTATGGAAGGATTGCTCCGCCCCAGCCCAGCATGACTGAAACAACTGAGGAAGATGATTTAACTGTGCCTCAAAGGAAAATGTAATATAAACTTCATCTAGCTGAAATAAATGTAATCTAAGTATAGGTATAATCTAAGTATAGGCAATTGAACATTCTGTACTGTTTATGAAATTGCCAAGTTTCTCTTTACTTTCCCATACTCAGCAATCAGTTACCCTTTCTTTGCTCTTCATGTAGTAGGTATAGTCTGATTTTGATTTTAAAATAAGCAGCTCTGATGTAAATCCTGTTTTGCGGCATATGGGGCGTTTGCCAGAGTCTGTTATTTTGTTACCTTTTGTTTGTGCTGGATTTGAGTTACCTCTAAAGCATTAGGATAGAGAGCCCCCCTAAAAGATGTATTAAACCTACCTGACCCTGACCTCTGCTTGAAGAGAACAGTAAGCCTCACATGTAGAGCATGAAATACTGTAACTTACATAGTTAAAGCGGCAGTAGCCTGCAATTTACCAGAGCAGCAAAAAAAGCTCCTGTTAGCGCAATTCCACTCTCGGCTCTAGCAATGTGGGTCCCCTACACCCGCTTAGCTCTTGAAATGATATCTGAGGGGGCAGCATCAGGAAGGCCACTTCTGGGCAGAAAGACCCCCGAAAGTTCCCTGGTGAGTGTCTTAACATATAGGATAATCAGTAGTAGGCTCATGTAACATCCCACTCTTCTATCCAAGGGAAACACAAAACAAGTTTAACTAATGTTTTCAGAATGGTTTCAAGCTGTGAAGATGTGAGCTGTAAAGATGTGGAATTTGTAATCAGTCATATTGGCTAATAAATTAGCTTTAAAGGGGTTGTTCACCTTCCAAACACTTTTTTCTGTTCAGTGGTTTTAAGATGGTTCTCCATAAATAAAGACTTTTTTCAATTACTTTCCATTATTTATTTTTTACTGTTTTTCCAAAATCTAAGTTTAAAGTTAAATGTTGGTGTCTGTGGTGTTTGTCTGGTAGCTCAGTAATTCAGGCGCAGACTCTAAACTTTGCAACATTTAATTGATACATTTCACAGCAACATCTCTGGAGTATTAGCAGCTATTGTATCAATTATAACAGCTGCCTGTAATGAAAACCAGGGATTCTGCTCCACAGGGACAAAGATAAGAAATGTATCCATTAAATGTATCGGTTTAGAACAGTTGGGGCTGCTTTAGAAGGTGAAAAATTACACTTTACACTTCAATATTAGAGAAACGGTTACAAATAGAAAATAGACAGTAATTGGAAAAAGTTGTTATTTCTGGTGATCTTTTTGAAAACAATTAGTTGTTTGAAGGTGGACAACCCCTTTAAGAAGGGGTTGCATGGCTTTTTTTTTTTTTAGCAAGGGAGGAAATACAGGGTTATGAAAGTCCCTTTAGTTTGATTGCACTCTTGGTGGTGTGAGAGAAATTTCCCCCCTCTGAGGCAAATTGGAGAGGCTTCAAATGTTTTTTTTTTCTCTGGCTCACATAGCAGTAAGGCAGGTTATATATCGATGTAAAAGTTTGAATTTGATGGGCGTGTGTATTTTTTTTCAACCTAACTTACTTTTTTAATTGTGTTTATCAATGGGTGCTTACAAATCTTTATTTTTTTCCTTTTATATTTGTCATCAATATATATTACTCTGTATAGTTAACCTTTGTATTGGCCTCCCTGATAGCAAAATGGATACGTACTTATATAACATATTTGTGATCCCTTTAGGCGAAATTTGTGGTTTTAAAATTCATGACCCGGATGTCCCTTTTGAGGCAGTGGTGGTTGATAGATCCACTGGGGAAGGTCTAATTCGTTCTACCAAGAAGCTGGACTGTGAGTTACAGAAGGACTACACCTTCTCAATTCAAGCCTATGACTGTGGCAAAGGACCTGATAGCTCTGCTGTAAAGAAATCTCACAAGTAAGAGTCAGAAAAGTTTAGCAAAAATGTTTATTTATAAGGCCCATAACATCTTTAGGCTGCATTTCCTTGAAGTTAATGGTAACAACCTGTCACAATATGGTGCCATCACTGCCTGTGCCATCCTACCAACATATTTTTCTGAGCAGAAGGAAAGTTTTAAATTTGATTCTCATTGACTATAATACCAGAAGTGGAGGTGTATTTAATGCAGAATTTATACAATTTCTATTTGTTTAGTCTGTCAAAGAAAATAAAAAATTATAAAATAGAGAAGCCTGAGCTTAAATAATTATTTCTATTTATTATGGCTGTTATGGTTGTATGGTGTAATATTATTTGATTCTCAGTAGTTTTTACGTTTTTTTAAAATTTGGTATTAAATATTGGTTAATGAAAAATGTGTTATACTCCAGTATTGATTAAGTTAAAATATGTTTCATTCGTGCCATCCACACATCCTTCACACATCTATTCCCATACTACATTGTTCCTTAAGGCTAAGTCCAGACGGGGAGATTCGGGGGCGATCCGTCGCCTGGCGACTTTTCGCCGCGACCGATCGCCCCCGAATCTCCCCGAATAGGTAGGCACCGGGGAGGGTTAAAAGCGCCGGCGCGTGTTTACACGCAGCGGCGCGATTTTTAAAAATGCGTGTGAACACGCGCCGGCGCTTTTAACCCTCGCCGGTGCCTACCTATTCGGGGAGATTCGGGGGCGATCCGTTGCGGCGAAAAGTCGCCAGGCGACGGATCGCCCCCGAATCTCCCCGTCTGGACTAGCCCTAAGTCTGGAATGTGATCAAGTTTCAGGAAATGTATGGAATGTCTTATGGGAGGGCTGGGGGAGGTGTATCCCACAGTTGCTTGAATATATCCCTGGACAAAGAGAAGTTTGGTCTCTTTTCACACACTCAGGACAAGCACACACACAGACACACACTGACTCTCACACAATACAGACATATACATTTTATGCAACACATTCATATATACATACATTTTTATATTATTTTGGTAGGATGTCAACTGAATATTTGACTGGCTAAATATCTGATAATTTGTATGTATTTTCTGTAAGGCAATTTTATACATTAAATATACTTAAATATCACCTTGGTTAGTGGTGTTTGTTGACCATAGAACTTACACAAATTATTTAAAGAGACAGAACTTTCTACATTTTGTATTGCTGTTGTTTGCTTGTCTATGCTGTCTTGTCTTTGCTTGTCTATGCTTGTCTTAGCGCTACGGAATATGTTTAGCGCTACGGAATATGTTGGCGCTATAGAAATACATGATAATAATAAATAATAATAATATGCTGTAAACCTTTATCAATGAATCCAGTATTGAATTTTAGTTCAGTGTAAATTATCTCAACACCACTTCAGGTAATGCTTGGCACTGCGTATATCAATGTTAGATACAGTCATATGAAAAAGTTTGGGAACCCCTCTTAATTCTTTGGAGTTTTGTTTATCATTGGCTGACCTTTCAAAGTAGCAACTTCCTTTTAATATATATACATGGAAACTGTAGTATTTCAGCAGTGATGTAAAGTTTATTGGATTAACAGAAAATAGGCAATATGCATCAAAATTAAAAAGGTGCATAAATTTGGGCACCCCAACAGAGATGTTACATCAATACAAAGTTGAGCCTCCTTTTGCAAATATAACAGCCTCTAGATTACTCCTATAGCCTTTCATGTGTGTCTGGATTTTTGACCCATAGATTTTCGATGATATGCAAGTTGGGGGACTGTAACGGCCATTCCAGCCATTTCTCCCCCTGCACAAATGCCTGCAAAGTGTGTTTAGGGTCATTGTCTTGTTGACATATCCAACCCCTCCATACCTTCAACTTTGTGATGCTTGAACATTATCCTGAAGAATTTGTTCATATTGGGTTGAATTCATCTGACCCTTGACTTTAACAAGGGCCCCAGTCCTTGAACTAGCCACACAGCATGATGGAACCTCCACCAAATTTGACAGTAGGCAATAGATTATTTTCTTGGACTACGGTGTTCTTCTTCCGCCATGCAAAGCGCTTTTTGTTATGACCAAATAACTAAATCCATCATCGACTAATACCAGCATCAATCCAAAGCACTTTGGCTGTGGCTTGTGTAAATGATTGTGGCTTGTGTAAATGAGATTTTGCATACAACAAGCGACTCTGTGGTGTGAGTGCAGAAAGGGCTTCTTTCTCATCACCCTGCCATACAGATGTTCTTTGTGCAAATTGTGCTGAATTGTAGAGTGATGCACTGATAAACCATTTGCAGCAAGCTGTTCTTGCAGGTCTTTGGAGGTGATCTTTGGATTGTCTGTAACCATTCTTACAATCCTTCACATATGCCTCTCCTGCATTTTTCTTGGCCGGCCAGACCTGTGTTTTACAGCAACTCTGCATGTGTGCTTCAATTTCCTGATTCCATTTCTTATAGTTAAAACGGACAACCTCTGATATAGCTTTTTGTAGCCTTCCCCTAAACCATGATACTGAACAATCTTTGACTCTCCTCTGAAGAGTGACAGCATGGGATCCTCAAAGCAACTCTCAAAAGATCTGAAAACAAACAGAAGCACAACTTGCAGCTGGCCACCTTAAAGTGATACTGACATATTCCTATAAAAATAGGAACGTGTTGGTATCAGTGAAGAGAGAGGCTGCATGCTCCCAAAGCCTCCCCCAGCCCAGTGAACCTTATTCATAGCAACCCTCTGACACCATTAAATCATCTTGCTGAGTTGTTTCAGTTACACTGGGCTGGGGGCAGTGTGATCCCTCCATAGGCTAATTACAAATGGAAACAGACACCAGCCTATGGAAGGATCACACTCTCCCCAGCCCAGCGTAACTGAAACAACACAGCATGATGATTTAATGGTGTCATAGGGTCGACCTTGATTAAGGTTCACTGGGCTGGGGGTGGCTTTGCGACCCTTTCAGCTGCTTATATTTAGCATGCAGCCTCTCTTCACTGATACAAACACATTCCTATTTTTATAGGAACGTGTCAGTATCTCTTTAAATGCCTATCCAGTTCAAGGCTTAATGAGCAAATCCAACCAATTTGGTGTTGCCAGTAATCAGTATTGAGCAGTTACATGTATTCTAATTAGCAGAATTACAAGGGTACCCACGTTTTTACACAGCCAGTTATTCACATTTAATTTATTCATAGAACTAAAAATATGTTCGGAAAACACCTCAGTACAGTACAGGTGTTCCTGGGAGTAACTTATTATGCAGGCTGAGAGCGGTTCCCAAACTTTCTCAAATGACTGTATATTTACCTCTGCTCACACAAATAGCTCTTGTGCTGACATTTGGTTACAGAGACAGTTTGGAAACTAGTGGTACTTGTTCAGATGCTGGATGTAATTTTAGACCAAGTCTATAAATACTTTTGACTAAAGATGTGTCTGGATACTTTTGACCATATAGTGTTTGTATGATTCTATGCTGTGTATCAAATTTAAAAAAATGTTCATAAACACTAGATGGATATTTTATCATCCTGAAGAATCACTTGTGCTGATTCAAGTGATGGTTCTTTTCCTCAAGTCTAAAGGGGTAGCCTAAAGTCATATTGCACAGCATTGTGAACTTGGATGGTGAATGTCCGTGTCTCTGCACCATTATAACAGAATACAGTCACAATCTGATGACATGACACATTTATCTCCTTTATAAATCCATTAAATACTTTCCTGATTTTTAGAAAAAAAATATACTGCAGGGATAGGATCCCTCAATTCAGATTTGAGTAAATCTGCCTCCACCCCTTTCTTGTGTTTGTAAACGTGATGTTCTGGGATGTCTGACTAAATGTTGAGCATGAACAAGGAGCTTTAAAACAGGAATGCACTGAATCCAGGATTCGGCCAGGATTCGGCCTCTTTCAGCAGGATTCAGATCCATCTGCCTGGCAGAACCAAATCCTAATTTGCATATGCATATGCAAATTAGGGGCCAGGGAGGGAAATCACATGACTTTTTGTCACAAAACAAGGAAATACAAAAATGTTTCCCCCTACCCACCCCTAATTTGTATATGCAAATTAGGATTTGGTTCGGTATTTGGCCGAATCTTTCAGGTTGGATTCGGGGGTTCGGCCGAATCCAAAATAGTGGATTCTGTGCATTCCTACTTTAAAATGCTGAAAAGCATTGTGCTTGCTTGGTAGACTGATTTAGACAAATTTGCTACTAAAATTCTGCTGTTTTTTTTATTATGAAAAAAAGTGGGTTGAAGGATTTATTGACAGCAATTCTTTATTGATTTCTTCAATTTCCCCGCTATTGCTTAATAAAGTTTCTATTGATTGAGTTCGCTCCAGAGGAAAAACAGGTATGGGATTCCTGGTCCGTAAACCTATTATCCTGAAAGCCCCAAATTACGGGAAGGCCATCTCCTATAGAGCCCATTTTAAAAAATAATTCTAATTTTGTAATAATCAAGCAGTCCTTTGTAGTGATGTTCGTGTGGGAAAAAAATCGCTCCCAGGCCCCTCAGCACCCACACCATACTGTAACCCGGTGCTCCTCCCTATTTATAGACCAGCACCTGCTCCACTCTGATGTCACAAAAGGGGTGTGGCATGCAGGCGCAAGAGTATAAAAAGCCGCTCATGGAGGAAGAAGTGGGGCACTGTAAGAGTGAACATTTTGTGAGAGTTTGTCCAAGCATTCCAGATGGTAAATCCTATACCTGTATTTAAAAAGTTTATCCAATTGAAAATATTGGGGCCAATGACCAAGTTTTAAATCATAAAGGGCCATCTCACCCAATCAAAGACTCCATATCTGTTGAAAGGATAAAATATTGTAGTTTACTACTTTTGTTAGATCATGGCACTTCCAGCTGCACCTGTGGGGTGGCTATTAGCGGTTACTAACTAAATGCCTTCCACACCTTGCACACATGTTAGAACTTGCTGCCACCACTCTAAGGACTTGAGAGATACCTCATTTGTTATACCACCATCAGAAGTTTCCTATCCGGGATGTGGCCTAGAAGCCGAGAAAGATGGCTGCCTAAACTGAAAGCTCCGTAGATCGGACCCGCCAAAAGGCTTCATTAGCTACCGGCACCACATCAACAAACCTCTGACCAACTCACTAAACATCGGGACACTCTCCTCACAAGAGGGGAGAGAGCAAGAAGGTGGAAGATCAGCACAGCGGAGTGGCATCGGGACAGGCGCACGCTGCACGGCCTGACCACGCGCCACGCACCAGTCATAAACGGCGCACATCGAAACAAACACGGAGCGGAGGTAAAGATTTTCGTGCTTACAAACCCAGCAAGTTAGCTCTCCCGAATAGGTGGGAGACAACCGTCCCAGGCCCCAGGGAAAAACTGCGCAGACCAAAGAGGCACATCCCTCTACACCCAGACCCGAGTGAAGGCCTAGACGCCTGCCCAACTACCCCAAAGTTAAGGGGTGCTCCATCCCGAGAACCGGCGAGGTAGGGGGAAGGCGCATTATAACAGAGCATACCTGCAGGAGCCTATACCACCCCCTGGGAGCAGATGAGCACACCCGCAAAGAGCTAAAGAAGCCTCCACTTATAAAGTGCCGATATAGAGATCAAGGAGTGAATGCACCACAGTGCGGCAGCCACCGATCAGAGGCCCCAGAGCACTTTGAGGGAACATAGCGTGCCCAAACGCCGGAATCAAACAGGGGCAACCTAGAGGCACAGACACAGTAAGCTGTACAGCCTTTACAATGGACAGAGTTCCCCAACAGTTGCAAAAGAGAGCTCAACAAAACTCAGCCAGAATAAATCGACCTTCATGAAAGCACAGAGCTCCCCCTTTAATAACCATCAACCGAGTGCCCAAAAACAACATTAGGACCACGATTGAACTCAATTATAAAGATCAACAAACAAAATAGCACTACAATAGCATAGAGCCCACGTCAACACTTATCAGGAAGATAATTACAAAGGAGCTCACTGGAGACAACAGGAACTGTTCTCTTACTATAATTTGGAGACAAGAGGAAGGAGTAAAACAAAGGCTCCAAAATCCCCAAAACCCCCCCGTCTCACCATGACAGGCGGTAGACAGAAACAAGCAGCTAACACATCTGATGGAACAACAGATTTTTTCAAAAGCAGAGCAACAACAGCAAAGACCAGTAAACAAACCGCCTCAAGTACAGAACCAGACCCAGAGGCCCCATGCACAAAGAAAGATATACACGAACTGAAAACTCTCCTATTATGTTTCAAAGACGAAATCCAAAACGAAATTTGTCAATCCTTAATGGAAGTTAAAGCCGACCTCACAGCAATGGACCAAAGAGTCCACCACTTAGAGCAAGGACTCTTTTCAGGAAGCTTCTTCAAATATGGAAACACTAGTATAAGATTTACAATCTCATACCGGAAACAGTCCAACTGGATTCTTTCCTACCCAAACTCTTTAAAGCAATGGTGCCAGACATTGAAGACAAATTCCTTTTGTTAGATAGGGCACACAGAGCTCAACGACCCAGACCGAAACCCAAACTACCTCCCAGAGACGTAATAGTGAGATTCCTCTACTTCCAAACGAAAGAAGCTATACTTAAAGCATCTAGGACCATATCGATGAGATATCGATGAGATAACTCCAAAAGTCTATGCAGACCTAGCGCCCTCCACCTTACAAAAAAGGAAAGAACTAAGGCCTCTGACAGATGTACTCCGTCAGAAAAACATCCCATATAGATGGGGCTTCCCCTTTAAGCTAATATACCACCAGAATGGGACCACGTACACAGTAAGACATCCCAACGAGATAGAGGATGCCTTACAATACCTTCAGGAGGACCGGACAGCCCCTCAGGAGGCAGAAATCCAAGTCCAAATTGATGGACACTGATCAGCCTAACAAAACATCAAAATCCCTCCAATCCCGCCATAAGAGACATAACAGAACTTCCCGATCTCACAAACACATCCCCTAAGGGGAAACCAATCCTAACAAGACAAAGAGGACTAAAAATAACATACCCTGGAAAGACCACTCCATTCGACCAATCAAGTCCCAAAGACTTTCAAGGACCACCACTATACCCAAGCACAAAAAGAAACTTAAAGAGAATCTCATTTTGGAGAGAAAGGGCGTTGGCAAAGCCTAAAACATAGCCACCTAAGAATAAACTGTTGCCACCAGGAACAGTCTTCACCCAATGATCTAAAGAACATCATAGTGTCATAAAGTAAACAGTTACCAAAGGCCAGGAAGTTATTAAAATGTTTTACTTATGCAGGTTACCGGTAATTAAAGTACGAACTGTAGGGCGGGCCACACGGACAGACCATCCAACTCGGACCCAATCCGTGACCCCCCGCGAAAGGTATTCCTAGAGGGGTACAATTAGATTGCCCCCCCTCCTTGGAAACCAGTCACTATTGTGACAACAAAGTTTGATTGTTTTGATTAAAACAGTACTCCTTAACTTTTACTAGTTTTCCCCCCCTTTTTTTCTTTTTCTTCTTTTCCCCTCTTCTCCTCTAAGAGGACCTTAGGGCTCTTCCAGACGAAGAGATTGCAGGGAGATTTGTAGCCTGCGACAAATCGCCGCGTGTTTGAAGCAACAAATCTCCCTGCATCTCTTCCCCCAGTCTTGCACCCGCTTAAGTTAAAGTCGCGTGTGCCTATTCACACGCGGCGCGGCGCTTTTGAAAATCGCGCGAAAATGCATTGGCGAGCGTTTTGCTAAAGCGCCGCGTGTGAATAGGCACACGCGACTTTAACTTAAGCGGGCGCAAGACTGGGGGAAGAGATGCAGGGAGATTTGTTGCTTCAAACACGCGGTGATTTGTCGCAGGCTACAAATCTCCCTGCAATCTCTTCGTCTGGAAGAGCCCTAACTGCTCTCACCCTACCCCTCACCTCCCCCCTACTCCACCCCCCTCACGCTCACCACTATACCATAAGCACGTAATCTCTGATACTTTCATAACTTTTATACCTCCAGTTTCATAAGAACAAATCACCAAGACTAGACCACCTGGACAGACAGATGATGGACTCCCGGCTGCCCTCCAGCTCCTCCTCCTTCGACTTAAAGGTAGGCTCACATAATGTTAATGGTTTAAACACACATCAAAAGCGCACTATGGAATTTGCGGACTACCACAGACACAGAATAGATATTCTACTACTGCAGGAGACACACTTTAGCAAGAAATATACTCCCAAATATTTATCAAAACACTACACTCAGACATACCTGGCCAATGCCCCCACCAAAACGAAAGGGGTAGCGATTCTCATTGCAAAACAGCTTTAGTTTCAATTAAAACAAAAATACGAGGATCCAGGAGGTCGCTACATAATAATCACAGGCCTTCTCCAAAACCAACTGACAACACTAGCCTCAGTGTACGCTCCCAACACCCCCAAACAAAAAAATTTTAACGACCTTTTCAGTAAGATGGCAGAAATCTCAGAAGGTAGGGTTATTATAGGTGGAGATTTCAACACAACCCTAAATAATAACCTGGACAGATCGCGACATATCCTAAGACCCCAGCCCCCCAATACAAACGACAGGGACTCTAAAAACCTAATTAAACACTTGACAGAAGAGGCACTGGTAGACATATGGAGGGAGAAACATCCAATTGATAGAGACTACTCTTACTACGTTAACGTACACTCTACCTACTCCCGCATTGATTTTATTTTCACAAAAGCCACAATGCTACAATGCATCTAGTCTGCCAAAATCCACGACATCACCTGGTCGGATCATGGCATGATGGAAACCATCTTCACCAATTGGGATGAGATTAGGGGGAAAGGAACCTGGAGACTAAATGAATCTCTCTTACTAGACACCGAGACTTGCACAGAAATAACTGACACAATAAAGGAATATTTCAAAATAAATAGCCCCTCAGACGCATCCATACCGACGAGATGGGATGCTCATAAAGCAGTGATCAGGGGAATACTGATTAAACATGCTACCAGAATCAAGAAAAGTAGAGAGGAGAAAACACAGAAACTATCACTAAAATGACACGAATTAGCCATAACACATAAGAATACCCCATCTCCCAATCTCCTCAAGGAAATACAAAACATTAGGGCGCAACTGGTACAGGTCCTCTCCGACAAAGCAGCCTACATCCTGAGGAAAACTAAACACCTCTACTACGAATACGCCAACAAACCACACACAAAGTTAGCACGTAAGCTCAAAGCTCTACAATCTTCCCAAACCATACACGCAATTCGCACCCCAAATGGAACAATAACAAGAGACACAAAAAAGATTCTTGACGCATTTAAGACATTCTGTACCGACCTTTACACAGCAAACAAGGCCCCAGATGCAGAAAAAGCATCCCAAACAGACTTCCTATCAAACTGGACTCCTCCAGAATTAACTGATGAAGACCAACAGATGTTGGCGGCGCCGATACACACAGAAAAGAAATAGAACAAGTACTCAAAAACGCTAAACCCAGTAAAGCACCAGGTCCAGATGGATTCACAGCAAAATACTATATAAAATTTGCAAACCAACTGACACCATACTTAAGGGAACTCTACCAATCACTCATAGACGGTACACCCCCAACACCACATATGCAAATGGCCAACATAATCATGATCCTTAAAGGAACAGTAACATCAAAAACTTTTATTAAAAAATTCGTTAGAACATAACGAAAAAAAAACACCAACACATATTATAGTTTAAAATCAAAAAGTCTTTATTAAGAAATAACTTACATAAACTCTGCTTCCTGTCCTATACAGCAATGGCGAAAGGGCGACCATCGGTGGAGCAGCGCTCGATTTCTCCTCCCTGGCTCTCTGCTGCTTCCATGTGCAGGTGCTTCCAGGATGTACGATGCCGGCTGCTCTCAGCGCTGTGCTCATCGGGTCACAGCCGCATCCCCCAACTACAGCCCACGCTACTGGAAGCAAATCCTACGCCTCCTAGCAATCCTACGCCTGCCTCCTTCCAGCTTCCTTCCCTTGCTGCCGGCACTGCGCACTGACCCGCTGTCGCTGCCTCCGCTAGTGGAACAAGGCAGACAAATTCCGGTGTTTATTTTTCAAGCAACGCGGACCTGTCACTATATAGCGATGCCTTACCTATCTCTCTGCTTCGCAAACTGCCGCTCCCACAACTGCCGGTCACTAGCGGCGCCGCTGCCCTGTCAGCTCAGCAGCTCTGCGGCCTGGGTGGAGTGAGAGCAAAACCCCAGTCCTGGCAGTGCTGCAGCTGCTGCATCTTTCCTGGCTCCCTAATGCAGACAGAGAATGCCGGACACCCCTACAGAGCACCCCCGAAGAAAACAGAGCAAAGAGCAGCCGGCATCAGAAACGCCTGAACATGGAAGCATCAGAGAGCAAGTGAGGAGAAATCGAGCGCTGCTCCATCGATGGTCGCCTTTTCGCCATTGCTGTATAGGACAGGAAGTAGAGTTTATGTAAGTTATTTCTTAATAAAAACTTTTTGATTTTAAACTATAATATGTGCTGGTGGTTTTTTTTTCGATGTGTACTAACGAATTTTTTAATAAAAAAATTTGATGTTACTGTTCCTTTAAACCAGGGAAAGACCCCCACAACTGCGACAGTTACCGTCCCATCTCCCTAATCAACACTGATATTAAAATCCTAGCAAACAGACTGAACACAATACTCCCTCATCTAATAAACCAAGATCAGGGAGGATTTGTACCAGGTCGACAAGCGGCGGACAACATCCGCAAAGCAATCAACTTGATAAGCCTAGCCCAAAAAAGGCCCACCTCCTCCATCCTTCTATCCTTAGATGCACAAAAAGCGTTTGATAGACTGGACTGGAAATACATGACAGCGATCCTGAAAAAACTACAGATACCAGAACCATTCCTTACAGGATTCCGACAATTATACTCAAAACCTTCAGCCCAAATCCTAAACATGGGACTCCGATCCAACCGTTTTGAGATACAAGGCGGGACACGCCAAGGTTGCCCTTTATCACCTCTGCTATTCGCCCTATCACTAGAACCCCTAGCCAATGCTATAATACACAATCCCAATATTAAGGGCATCAAAGTAGGAGACAGGGAATATAAGATCAGCCTCTTTGCAGACGACATCTTACTGACACTTACATCCCCCCAAACCACACTGTCTAACTTAATCTACACATTGGAGGAATTCCAACGTATCTCCGGATACAAAATTAACCCTACAAAATCACACGCACTCCCGTTGAAAATGTCAAAACCAGAATTGAAATTACTACAACTCAATTTTGACTATAAATGGGAGTCAGAGTACCTAGAGTATATAGGGATTAATCTAACCCCAATTTACAAGAGCATATACAAAGCCAATTACCCTAGACTATTAGAGAAACTAAAAAAAGACCTATCCCTGTGGCACACATACCATCTTTCCTGGTTCGTACGAATAGCAGCGGTCAAGATGACATTGCTACCGAACACTACCAATTCACTTCCACGAAAAGACTGCCCTCACACTCCAAAAAGCTATATCAGACTTCATTTGGGGAGGTAAAAGACCCAGAATCAAGGCAGATATCATGACCAAACCCAAATCGATAGGAGGGTTGGGAGTCCCCCATATACGCAGATACTATATAGCATCTAGACTGGAAGCGATGCTACACATGCATGCCCCAAATAACGAGCCGTGGAAGGAAATAGAGAACCACTTTACATCTCCACTAAAGGTAACCCACTTATTTTGGGTACCCAAAGCCTCTAGATCCACCCCCAAAGATTTACTACCCACCTCACAACAAGCACTTGATCTATGGGACAATATTGCCACAAAAATTAAGCTGAGCTCCCCCAAATCTAGATTAAGGACCTTATTCTACAACACGGATTTCACCCCGGGCTGCACCCCTTCAAATTTTACTCCTTGGATTGAAGGTAATATGCCCACTCTTAACGCCTTTTTAATAGATCAGAATATTCTATCATTCCAACAATGCAAGGACAATCATAGCATCCCACAATCACAGTTTTTCCGTTACCTACAAATAAGACACTACGTAAAAACCACACTTAAAACCCAAACTGATCAAAAGCACACCTATTTTGAAAACCTTTGTCATAAACACTCCTACCCTCCACACTTGATCTCCATCCTATACAACAAGTTAGCAATAGATACCATAAAGATTCACCAAAACTACATGACTAAATGGGAGGAAGATTTGGATATCAATATCTCTGAAAAATCATGGTCACATATATGGGACACAGCAAAAAAAACATTGATTTGTGCAATCTCCAGCGAGAGAGTTTACAAGATCATATTCAGGTGGTACTATACCCCCACACGCATCAGCAAATTTTGCGGCAATTTAGACCAAGCAAACTGCTTCAGAGGTTGTGGGGAAAGGGGTTCATTTAAACATTCTTGGTGGACCTGCGTAGTAGCCCAGGAATTCTGGAAGATGGTATCAAAGTTACTCTCCGAAGTACTCCAA
>CM044444.1:45102065-45131328 GCA_024363595.1 Xenopus borealis
AACTGAACTAAGCTCTCTTAGAACCCGTGGATGTATACCATCAGGCCCTGGCGCCTTATGGTAGATATGATGCTGTAGATTGGAAGCTTTGTGGTAATTTTTCAAAACATTCACCAATTTCTATAAAAAAAAATATAACTTTAGGAAAGAATTTTAAATTGGTAGTGACTTACATAGATCTATTTATTTTTAATTTGCCAGAATCTGCTTTTTCTAATAATGCAAAGTTTTCTAGGTTAAACCTATTGTTAGTGGAGTGTTTGGCCTTGAAATCAGAAGTATGCTGTTTTGTGGAGCGCTGCTTTGGAAATTTGGTAGTGTACTGCCTGCAGATTTTGAGCTATACGTGTGAGAAATCTCCATAAAACTATATATATTTGGTATTAGCACGTTCAGGAGACCTAGAACTTTCCAAATCAGCTGTGTTCATACATAAAATAAATTATGCCAGTGACTGTACAGTTTGAATCAAATACTGCAAATTGTGACTTTTACATTGTGAATAAGGGTACTACTATACTTGGAAGGGATCTCTTTGCTGCAATATACCTACAATTAGTTGATGGTCTCATTAATACAGCACCAGTGCCTGCCACACAGCCAGTGTCTAAAATTTCACCACAAAGCAACACTTCATTGGGATGTGCCCGAAATTGAGGCAATTGCTCTACTCTATAAGGGAAGCTGTCTCACAGGAACTAAAGAAACTGGTAGAGCAAGATGTGATTGAAAAATCCGTATGGGTTTCACCAATTGTTGTAACAATAAAGAGAACTTTAGGTATCCGATTGTGTGTTGATCTTCCATACAAAGGAACTCCTAAGGAGCAAAATTCTATTCCACCCTGAATCTTCAGGAGTTCTTATCATCAAGTATTACTGCATGAGGAAAGCAGAGACCTCACTGTATATATCTCCCATAATCGTTTGTTTCGGTTCAATCATGTACCTTATGTACTGGTTCAGTCCAGTTGTTTTTAAAGACTGATGTCTTCAATACTATACTCCATGACATACCTGGTGTACAATGCTACTTGGATGATGTAATTGTCTACGCTCCAACTATGGATCTTCATGACAAGTACCTAGAAAAGCTCTGAAATAGATATATACACATACTATATAAAGGGTTCTTTTGTTTTTTTTATTTTTAAGGAGCTCTTATTTGAGGGTTGGTAACAATTGGCAATTGGTTTCATATTTTTTTGTAATTTTTGAGTTTAGTCTTTATTCAGCAGCTATGTAGTTTCAGGAATCTGGTTGTCAGGGTCCAAATATGATAGAGGGCCTGAATAGAAAGAAGAGTAATAAAAAGTAGCAGAAACAATAGTAACTACATTTGTAGCCTTTACATCATTTGTTTTTTTTTTAGATGGGAGTTGGTGAACACCATTTGAAAACTGGAAAGAGTCAGATGAAGAAGGCAAATAATTTAAATAATATTAAAAAAAATAAAAGACCAATAAAAAAGTTTCTTAGTATAGGCCATTCTGGTTGATTTGGTACTTTTATTGCCAGATCAATTTAAGGGCCTTTCCTGTGTATTGTATTTTTCAGGACAACCTAAACTTTCAAAACATGCTTATTTTGGTGTAATTCCAAAAAATATATATAGATTTCTGAGTGCCTAAAGAGTAAAAATAATTCTTACAATACAAACATCTATTAGACACAATTTATTTTATGCACAAGAAAACAACAGATTTGGAAAGTTCTATGTCTCCCGAACACACCAATACCAAATATATCTATATTTTATGGAGATTACTCACTTGTATAGGTAAAAAACACCAAGCAGTAAACTACCAAATTTCCAAACCACTGCTCCCCAAAACTGCACACTTTTTATTTCAAGGCCAAACATTCCACTAACTGTAGACGTACCCTTGAAAATGACACGTTGGAAAGAACAGATTATGCCCAATCCAAAATGTGTAAATATATCTTTCTACTCCAAATGACCAAGTTACCTTTCTTTCCTAAAATTATCCTTTTTTTATAAAAATGTGTGAAACTTTATAAAATGACTTCAAAGCTTTGTGTACAGCATCATATTTGACTTGTTCATTAATGACTAAGGGGAGGGTATTGTAAGTAATGTATCTGTTTTCAGATGACTCCATCCTGGATGTGGTATATTTGCAACAGGATCTTAACAAAGCTGTAGCAAGCAATGTCAGAAGCATCAAGCCCAAATAAGGTCTTGAGCTGTATTAAAACAAGCATTGATTCATGGCAGGAAGGGTTTATTGAGTACTGGTTACGCCCCATCTAGAAAATGCCGTACAGTTTTGGTCTCCATCACTCAAATAAGTCATTGTATTAGAGAGGGTACAGAGAAGGGCAACTAAGCTGGTAAAAGGTATGGAAAATCTTAGCTATGAGGAAAGACTGGCCAAATTGGGGATATTCATGCTGGAGAAGAGGCGCTTAAGGGGTGATATGATAACTATGTATAAATATATAAGGGGATCATATAATAATCTAGCTAATGGTTTATTTACCAGTCGCCCTTTCCAACTGACACAAGGTCACCCATTCCGATTGGAAGAAAAGAGATTCCGCCTAAATATTTTGGAAGGGGTTTTTTTTTTTTACAGCGAGTTGTGAATGTGGAATTCTCTCCCTGAATCAGTTGTACAAGCTGATACATTAGTTAGCTTTAAGAAGGGGTTGGATGGCTTTTTAGCAAGTGAGGGAATACAGGACAAGTTGATCCAGGGACTAGTCCGATTGCCATTTTGGAAGGAAGGAATTTTCCCCCCCTCCTAGGCAAATTGGAGAGGCTTCAGATGGGGTTTTTGCCTTCCTCTGGATCAAATAGCAGTTAGACAGTTTAAAATAAGTTAAAAGGTTCAACTTGATGGACGTGTGTGTCTTTTTTTTCAACCTTACTTACTATGTTACTTTATCCCCCACATATTATTAGGCAGGCGCAGACTGGCAATCTGTGGGTTTGGGCAAATGCCTGATGGGCTGCTTGTTTTAAAATGTAAATGGAATGCTCACCTAAAAATGCAAATTAGGTGTCTATTTAATATGTAAATGAGCTCATCACTTTAGAAATGTAAATGAGCGTTCCATAATAGCCAGCAGGCTAAGCTGATGCCTGCATTTGTGCACTGCACATGCATATGGGTGGAACCTGGAATTCTGACCAACTTCAGTTAGTAATATTAGAGTTGCTTGCTATATACCCAATCCCTTATGCTTATGATAGGTATGTTGGCAACAAGAGGATCCATGCCCAGAACAGTCCCTTCAGCCTGTGTATGGAACACTGTGATATGTAGCATTAATTGCATGAGACAGCCTAGTCTCTTCAAGTATGCCACACTTTGGCCCTGTGACGCATATAGTCAGGGGCTGTCTGATCCCCTGGCTGTTTCCTCCAGGTACCCTCGGGAACCTGCACCAAGCAATGTGACCGTGGTCCCAGGAGGGGTGGCAGCAGTTCAGTGAGTAGGGACTGACCACCAGCACCCTGGCTTCTCACATGGGTCTCCCCGGCCTACACAACCCTCTCCTCACGCTATATTGAACTTGGAGTAGGGAGGGGGTAAAGAGAGTGAGAGAGGGGCTTCACCTACACCATAGGACAGGGGGACACACACAAAATAGAGAGACAGCTAAAGTGGGGGAGAGAGACACCAAGGAATAGAGAGAGACCCAGGCATAGAGAATAAAAAGAGAGACTTAGGCGTAGAGAGAGAGACAGACAGAGGCATAGAGAAGAAAGAGAGAGAGACCCAGGCGTAGAGAGAGTGAAAGAGAGTTGGTCATTCTATGCCTTTTCAGTATGGTGGTTGTGGGTAGGTTGGGGGTATACTGGGGTTGGACCGGAGTGGGCCCCTGTGGAAAGTGTATCTTAGGGGTCTCGGGTAGTGTTAATCCGCCACTGCACATGGTAATTAAAGTCCTCTTATCTCCCACGGAGCATGGTCTAGCTGGGGGCACACAAAGGAAAATATAGAAGATACTGTAAGTATAGGGCCACTAATCCATCAGAATATTTGTGACAGAAACTAGGGGGAGTTATTTGTTGCAAGGACCAGTTCCAGCACATAGGGTATATAATATTGCTGGGGATTATATGGTAATGGACTCTTAAAATATCTATTAATATACACTAGTTCTAGTTAACCTTGGGGCTGGAAATATAAATCATGCTTTGCATGCGTGTGAATACATGGGCTGCTTTGACACTTTTGCCAGGGCTGCTTTTTCCTTTCAGTCCGGCTCTGTTATTAGGTGACCAGATAAAACACCCTGAATACCTGGGATCCACTGAAAAGTTTTATGCCTCATATGGATAGGTATTTGGCATATAGGGGCCCCAAAATGAAGATACTCCATACAAGCTATCACTTCTATGAATCCAGAAACAAAATCAACACACTTACAGTATTTTTTGAGGGGCAAATTCACTAAACGCAAAGCGTCTAACGCTAGCACGAATTTGCCAGCGTGACGTCCCTGGCGAAAATTCGCTAGCGAAGTAGATAGACTAGCGCAACTTCGAACCCTTACACCAGGCGAAGTTGTGCACTGACTAATATTCTGAACGTTACCTCTTGCACTAGACTTTACTTCCCCAGGTCAGACCTGGTGAAGTTCAATACAATAGATAGGCGTTTCTTGTAATTTTTTCTAAGTCCCAAAAAAACGCTGTCGTCTTTTACTTTTTATTTAGGGTGATAGTCTGAAAAATAACGTAATTTTTTTTGGGGTTACCCCCCCCCACATTTGCTAATTTATGGCAACTCAACTATACAGGAGGCACATGTTTAGGGCAATAGGACAACTTTATTTTATTTATTAAAGGTTTCCTGGGCTTGTGTAGTGTAATGTAGTGTCTGTAACATATACTTCTATTATACGTTCAACTTCGCGCCGTATGCAAATTGAGCATCGCTACCGTAAATGTGCTTTGCCTGGTGAAGTAATGGTAGCACAACTTCGCTAACGTTCGCCACCCTGAGAGCAAATTTTAATTTTAGTGAATTTGCGTAGCCCTGGCAAAACTACGTCTGGCGAAGTGCGATGAAGCGCAAGTTCACAGGTTAACGAATTTGCCCCAAAGATTCAAGAATGTATGTTCACCCAAGAAAACCATATATTTTTGGAAAAATACATTCCCTCAAATCCAAATCTGTTATGTATGTCTTTCTACTCCAAAATACCAAGTCACAAAGCTTTCTTAAATTTGAAGATTTTGGTGACATTTCCAAAAAAAAACTTGGAAGCATCTTATCTCCCATATATCATTAGGTACCAAGGTAAAACACCCATTACACCCAACACATGAGCACCTTGGGTCCACTGAAGAGTTTGATGCCCAAAATGCATAGGTTTACCTAAGTATGTGGCAAATAGGGCCCCTATATGATCTGTAATTCCAGATACAGAAAAATTAACACAATTACAGCATTGTATGAGGGTTAAAAGCACAAAAACAAATTAATCCTAGAAAACCATATACAGGTATGGGATCCATTATCTGAAACCAGTTGTCCATAAAGTTCTGAATTACTGAAAGGCAGTCTCCCATAGACTCTATTATAAACAAATAATCCAAATTTTTAAAAAAGATTTCCCTTTTCTCTATAGTAATAAAACAGTAGCTTGTACTTGATCCAAACTAAGATATAATTAATACTTATTGGAAGAAAAAACAGCCTATTGGGTTTATTTCATGTTTTTTTCTAGTAGGCATAAGGTGTGAAGATCCAAATTACGGAAAGACCAGTTATCCGGAAAGCCCCTGGTCCCGAGCATTCTGAATAATAGGTCCCATGCCTGTATATAGAAAGTAGATCGATACGAACTCCTGCACACCCTACTCCCAATCATATAACTGTTACCTGGTGCTCCAAAAGGTAGAGGCTCGGCCACCTCACATAAAGTCCAACAAAAAAGATACCAATGGCACACAGGATCCGTGCAAGCAAGTGCTTTACGTGTTTATTGCTGATGCAACGTTTCGGGGTCACGCCCCTTTCTCAAGCATGTATAACACAGTGCAAGTGATGAATAAATAGTCAATTCTTAACTGATACAATTAAAATCAATTACATAAAGTTCATAAGTGTTGTCAATCTCCAATAGTTGTTGATCCTCAAAGTGTAACTAGTACATGTGCAAAGTGCAATGTCCAATAGAAGAAAATCAAAAAATCCGGTATAAAGAAAATCTTCATATCCTAAAAACAAGTGAACATAATTTATGAATAAATTATCATTTAAAGTTACATGTCTTAACTACATGTAACTAGATGAGTCATGGTTGTGTTATACAAAAAACTATACAAAATTTAAAAACCTCAAACATTTTAAAAATTACACAAAATGTTTCTTACCCCATTCAGTGGAAATGACATCCCTGAACTAAAATTGGGAATAGTACAAAATTCATCTGGACAAGAATGATTTTTCTGTCAAATTAAGCACTCATAAAAAACAGGTCATGTTAAATTCATCATTTAACCCCTTAGGAACCCTAGACTGGAGCAACCAGATCCAAAACACTCACGTTGGAGAAGTGCTCTTTTTATATTCTGTCCTTGTTTTACTACAACCTTTTCTAAAATTTGCCACCTAAACTGGGATACTTGATGGCCACATGTGTAGAAATGTTTAGCTAAGGAGGTTTCTTTTTTAGTTTTAACTTCCTTCTCTCTTGCTTGTCCGCTATCCCTGGGATCTGGTTTAAAATTGCGTATAACCGATTTGTGTTCATTCAATCGTGTTTTTATTGGTCTTGTGGTTTGTCCCACGTACGCCATTCCACAAGGGCATTTAAGACAATAAATAACGTTAAAACTATCACATGTTGCAAAAATTAATTTTGTGTTTAGAACCCAATGTAGGGTGCATCACGCAATCGCCTGGTATTATAGCTCTACAAATGTGGCCACTGTAGTGGACAAGCAAGAGAGAAGTTAAAACTTCAGATTGTTCTCCATAAATAAAGACTTTTTTCAATTACTTTCCATTATTTATTTTTTACTGTTTTTCTAAAATCTAAGTTTAAAGTTGAATGTTGGTGTCCCTAGTCTGACAGCTCAGTAATTCAGGTGCAGACTCTAAACTGATACAATTTTGCAACATTTAATTGATACATTTTGCAGCAACATCACTGGAGTATTAGCAACTATTTTATCAATTCTAACAGCTGCCTGTAATGAAACCCAGAGATTCTGCTCAGCAGGGACAAAGGTATTAAATGTATCATTTTAGAACACTTGGGGGGGTTGGCGACCAACCCTCCCAGAGCTGCTTTAGAAGGTGAAAAATAACATTTTACACTTCTATATTAGAAAAACGGTTACAAATAGAAATAGACAGTAATTGGAAAAAGTCATTATTTCTGGTGATCTATCTGAAGGGTAAGGCATTTTTTAGTAGCTGTATGCACAGAATGTCTCAATGTCTTAAATATATTGATAATGGGTTGAGTGCAGAGGACCTCTTGTATTTGTCTATTTGTATTTTGTGGTCACAGCCTCATTGCACCCCTGCCTAATGGTTTTAAAAATTAGTGGTGAGCACAACTTTTCCTTGTTTGTTGTGTAAATCTGGCCATGCCTCTGAGGCTAAAAGCTGCCAGCTTAAAAAACCTTCTATAGTGCCCTTGAGGCAGCATGTCCAACTGATATCTGGCCAAAAAAAAGGTATGTTTTGGTCACTATACATATGATCTTTCCTGTGCAAAGTTTGTCACAGTTACAATGTATTGAATTAAAACAAATAAAAAATAAAATAAAACAAATTGTGCTGCTATCAATAATGAGAAAAGTAAACAAACAAAAAAACAGTAAGGGCTCTTAACCCTTTCGCTGCCAGCCATTTTGTCCTAAATGCAAACATCTACTGCCAAACAGTTATAGACGTTTTGAACTCTATCACTTTAAGGGACTTTCCTGGGGGGGTCTTTTAGTTTAACCAAGAAAACAATATATCGTTTTTTTCGGGACAACCTGAGCTTTCAAAATATGCTACAATTGTGGGGTAATTCCACTCCTGTAAAAAGATATGGGCTTCTAAGTGTATAAAAAAACAACAAAAAAAAGTTTTGCATGATACAAATGCATCTTTCAGAAACATACTTTATTTTATGAACCAGAACACAGCAGATTTAGAAAGTTCAGTTTTTCCCGAACACGCCAATACCAAATATATATTGTTTTATGGAGATTTCTCACTTTTATATTTCAATATCTCTAAGCAATACACTACCAAATTTCCAAAGCACCGCTCCACAAAACAGCATACTTATGATTTCAAGCTGAAACATTCCACGAACAGTAGGTTTACCCTAGAAAACTACCCATTATTAGAAAGAACACATCCTGGAGAATCAAAAATGGGTAAATATATCTCTGTACGCCATACTACCAAGTTGCAATTCTATCCTAAAGTTATCATTTTTTATAGAAATTGGTGAATTTTTTGAAAAAATTACCTCAGAGCTTCTGATCTACAGCATCATATCTCTCACACATCATTAGGTACCAATGTATAACACCCTAAATATGATTGCCAGGCATCCACTGAACATTTTGATGCTCAATATGTATTGGTGTACCTAAGTATGTGGCATATAGAGGCCCCAAAATGTAGAAACCCCATGTGACTTATCAGTTATGTATTTCCAGGTACTGAGAAATCAACACACTTACCTCATTTTTAGGGGGGCAAAGTTAGAAAAAAGTAAGTTCACCCCCAAAAACCATACATTTTCGGAAAGTACACATTCCCCCGAATTCAAAATGGGTATGCATGTCTTTCTATTTCAAAGCACCAAGCCGCAAACCTTTCCTAAATTTGGCGATAAAGGCTGCTGTTTTTACATTTACTAAAAATATTGCAATTGGGCACATTTATCTCACCCAATTTCTTACATACAATTATAACACCCTAAATATTGACGCCAAGGGTCTACGGAACAGTTTGATTCCCAGTATGCATAGATATACCAAAGCAGCTGGCATATGCAGACCCCACATAAAAACCTTCTGTGAACAAAGACCTGTGACTGAGCATTGTCTGCCAAAAGACCCTCCTAACACAAAGACCCCCCAGAGCCATATATCTTTGGAAAGTACACATTCTGACAAATCAAAAATAGTTAATTATGTCTTTCAACTCCAAACTACCACACTGCAAAGCTACGCTAAAGGCAGTGGTTTTTGACATTTCTGAACTGTAAAATTGTAAAACTGTAAAAATGTAAAAAAAAACATCCTAAATATTGACGAAAAGGGTCTAATGAACAGTTTGATATCCAATATGCATAGATATACCAAAGTAGCAGGCATGTGCAGACCCCAAATAAAAATAGTGCATATGAATTTTCTCCTCTGCCGTTTTGCTTTCTGTGAGAAAATACCCCTACAGTGAATTATTTGCCACAAGACCCTCCTAACCGCACAAAGACCCCCCAAAACCATATATCTTTGGAAAGTATACATTCTGACGAATCAAAAACAGGTAATTATGTCTTTGTACTCCAAACTACCAAACTGCAACTCTACGCTAAAAGCTGCGGTTTTTATGACATTTCTGAAAATCGCCTAAAAACATTGCAATTGGTCACATTTATCTCAACCAATTTCTTACATACAGTTGTAAAACATCCTAAATATTGATGCCAAGGGTCTACTGAACAGTTTGATGCCCAAGATGCATAGGTATACCAAAGCAGCTGGCATGTGTGAACCCCCCCCCCAAAACAAAAAAGTTACAAAAAAACCTATGTGTGTGCTTGTGTATACATGTGTGTACAACTCTAAAAAGTGTACAAATGTGTATATGTGTGTACAACTCTAAAAAGTGTAAATATGTGCATATGTATGAAAAACAAAAAAAGCCAGGCAATAAAAAAAAAAAACAAACGATCTACTGTTCTTTGTGTGTGTGAATGCATGTATGTATGTGTAATTACATGTATGTGTGTGTAACTGGGTAAATAAAAGGGCACTTATCGTTTTTTGGAGAAGAAAGGGTCACAATCAGATCTGCAAACTCCAGCATGGCAAACAGCAGCAGCAGCAGCAGGAAGTGCGTGGGCGTAGCTCTACACCAGATCGGGTCCAGGAAGAAACAGCACAGGGGAGCAGCAGAGAACAAGCTCTCATTGTTAAGGGGTTTAGCAGCGAGGAGGGCCTCTCTGCACTTTGATTTTTGCAGAAGTGCAGAGAGGCAGCTTTTTAAACAAAGAACGTAGCTCCTACGTTCTTGGCACTTACAGCCTTTTTTTCAAAGAACGTAGGAGCTACGTTCTTGGCAGGGAAAGGGTTTGCACTCCATACCCCTGCTTTCAATTTTAAAGTGTTGTACTGCAGGGGAGCTCAGGATGAAAGCTACTTATTCTTCTTAACCCAGCTGTCCTCATACAGGCACTTTTGAGTGCTGAACATAGGTGGAAAGCATCATGTTGTGGATGTAGATCCCCAGTTTTGTTGGGGAGCAGTGGGCCTTCCACTTGATCATAATCAAACTACAAGCAATGCATTTATCCCTCAATAAGGCAAAAGATTGTGAGGAATTAAAAAATTAACCAATATTGGTACCACTGTATATGTGGCATACTGCTAATTCATGCATTAAAAGGAAAAGTCATGTGCAGTATACATTCACATTGGGTCATAATGAGGACTATAATGCAAAGCTTAACCACATTTTAACAACTTTGCTGGTGCTGGAGGGAAAATAGGATGTGATTGGTGTGGCCAAAACATGGCTGAATGAGTCGCATGACTGGGCAGTTAATATCAGCGGCTATACTTTGTTTAGGAGGGACAGGGGCAATAGAAAAGGAGGAGGGGTATGTCTGTTTGTTAGGGAGGATTTATATAAAGGAGGAGGTGATGTTCGAAAATGAGGGGGCAGAAGTCATATGGGTGGAGTTATTCACCAACTGTTGAGTCGAGCAAAGTAAAGGGGTGGTTCACCTTCAAGTTAACTTTTAGTATATTGTAGAAGGGTCAGTTCTAAGAAACTTTTCAAATGGTCTTCATTATTTATTTTTCATAGTTTTTTAATGATTTGCAATTTTCTTCTATTTCTTTGCAGCTTTCAAATGGGGGTCATTGACACCATCTAAAAACAAATGCTCTGTAAGGCTACAAATGTATTGTTATTGCCACTTTTTATTATCATTCTATTCAGTCCATTTCATATTCATATTCTTATCTCTTATTTAAATCAATGCAGGGTTGCTAGGGTAATTTGTACCCTAGGAACCAAATTGCTGACACTGCAAACTAGAGAGCTGCTGAATAAAATGCTAAATAACTATAAAACCACAAACAATAAAAAATTCAAACGAATTGCAAATTGTCTCAGAATATCACTCTCTACATTATACTAAAGGTGAATAACCCCTTTAATAGTAGGGATTTGCTCTAGACCCCCTAATGTAAGTGAGGAGGCGGCAGCTAAGCTCCTGATGCATATAGAAAAGGCTGCTAGTTTGGGTTAAGTAAGGATAATGGGGGATTTTAATTACCCAGATATTGACTGCAGCAACAGTACTGCCAGATTAGTTAATGGGAACAAGTTTATAAACTTGTTGCATGACAATTTTATGGCACAGGTTGTTGAGGAGCTTACCAGAAAAAAATGCTGTTCTAGATCTAGTAATGACCAAGAACTCATTGAACCCCTGGGTAATATTGACCAAAATGTTATATCATTTAATGTTTGGTGCAAAAAACAAATATATAACAACAACTATGAATGCCTTGAGGGCTGCCCTTCAGAGTATTGATTGGGACATGAAGTTTGCAGGAAAAAACACAGAACAGAAATCGTTGTCATTTAATATGATATTAAATCATTACTGTTCTCAATTTATTACCTTAAGGAGTAAATGTAGAAGCTCTGAGAATCATCCTATGTGGCTTAATACAGAAGTAAAGAAGTTAATAGGAAAGAAGATAAAGGCATTTAAAAACTACAAGTCTGTTTGGACAGAAGCTGCATTTAATGAATAATAATAAACACTATAATAAATGTTGTAAATCAGCAATCCGGAAGGCAAAGAATGGAAATGAAGAGTTAATTGCAGCGGAGATGAAAACTAACCCTAAAAGGTTTTTTAAATATATTAAAAAGATCCAGGTTGAGAGTGTTGCTCCATTAAATAATGGTACCAGTATTGTCGTAACAGATACAGAAAAGGCAAATGAGCTAAATCAGTTATTTTCTTCAGTGTATACAATAGAGGAGTTGGAGTTCCCAGTTCCTCACTTCATAGCTGCACTGATGGCTCAGCTCAATCTAGTCAGTGGCTAACTCAGGATATGATTCAAAAAGCTTTAATAAAATTAATGTAAACAAGGTTCCAGGGCCTGATGGCATACACACCCAGATTTTAAGGGTAGGGGCAGATTCGGGGACATTTAGTCGCCTGTCGACTAATCGCCTCTGCCAAGTGACAATTTTCCCGAACTTCCGTCTGTTAAAATGAGGAAACGCCTGTGATGATGCACTCGTGGTGCTTCGATCTCTGAAGTCTCCGAAGTTTCCTCGTGATGCAATTTTGCCTCGGTTCTAGGAACTAAATCGCTGCAAGTGCATTAGCGCTGGCGACTAAGAAGAGGCGATTAGTCGACTGACAACTAAATCTCCTCAAACTGCCTGGCTGCCCTTACCCTAAGAGAGCTTAGTTCAGTTTTAGACAAGCCCCTATTTCGGATTTTCTCAGGTTCGCTTTCATCTGTTATGGTGCCTATGGATTGGAGAAAAGATGATGTCATTCCAATATTTAAAAAGGGATTATGATCTCAGCCTGGCAATTATAGGCCAGTAAGTTTGACATCTGTGGTAGGCAAATTATTTGAAGGCTTGTTAAGGGATCACATTCAAAAGTTTGTCCTAGGGAATGGCAGTACAAGCAGCAATCAGCATGGTTTTATGGAGGATAGGTCATCAAATTTGATTGCTTTTTATGATGAGGTAAGTAAGATGCTGTACTGTGGGGGGGAGTAGATATGATCTATTTGGTTTTTTGCCAAAGTGTTTGATACCATGCCCCACAAATGGCTGCTTTTTAAACTAAGGTCTGTTGGGCTTAATGAAGTCGTTTGCACATGGATAGGAAACTGGCTACAGTATCGAATGGGAGGGGGTCATTCCATTCCAGATGTGCCTTATTTGCTCTCTATACAATGGAATAATTTCTACTTTTGCAAATCTATGCCCTTTTTGAACAGCTCAAGACCTTATATGTCCTTGAAGCTGCTGACTGGCATTGTTTGCTGCAGCCAAGTTTATTATATACTAGGACTCCAAGCTCATTTCCATTATGGATTTGCCTAGTGCAGAACACTGGACAGCATAGACCACAATGCTCTTTGTGTGCTTGGTGCTGGGTCATTAGTGTGCACCAACCAATATTGTATGGCGTTTCTGTGTTTAAAATACACAGGAATATGGTTTGAAAATCCTCCTAAGTTTTTCTGATATTCCAGCCACATATGGGATGGCTGCTAAGCTCTTCATCTCTGTTACTCGGTTTGGTCTTTTTGCTTTGCTTAGATTTTTTTGATTAAGGCCTAATCTGGGTAACCACGAGTTTTCAGAGCTCTGTTGGGATGTTGGTATTTCTTTTTTGCTTCTGCACAGATTGCTACAATTTCAGCCTGATGGTGTAAAGGTCTTATGTTCCAGAGGGTGATGGGAATCAAACAACAAAAGTGATCGGTGTGAGTGGGTTTCCTGTATACTTCAATATCCAGGTTTCCTCCCTATTGTACAGTCCAGTAAAATCTTTCACATCTTCTCTATTGAACCTGATGCTTTGTGTGCTTTAATTTTGAACCATGTGTCATCCACATATTTGAACCAATGACTTGGTGCTATTCCCTTAAAGGTATTCAGGGCTTTCTTTTCCACTTCTATGTAAATGTGTGCTACTATTGGAGAATACAGGTGAACCAATGGCACAGCCATGTTTTTGTCCATAAAAGACTTCATTCCCAAAATAAGTGGTATTAAGGAATAGGTTCAGTAAGGAATACATTTGTTCTGGGCTCAGCTTCGTTCTGTTGCTGAGGGTGGTGTCTTGTATCAGTTGTTCACTCACTGTTCCAATTGTTTTGGATGTGGGTATGAATGTGAATAGAGATGTAACATCATAGGACACCATTGTCTAATTAGTCTACAATATTACCTTGTGCATTTTGTTGACAAAGTCCATGGAGTTCTGAATGTGGTGTACTGTGCTGCTAACTAAGGGGATGTTGGCCACATATTTTGGAAGTCACAGAGTTAATACTGCTGAAAATTGGCCTCAGAGGGGCTCCTTCCTTGTGTATTTTTCCACATATAGGCATGGAGTGGCTTCACCTGGGTATAGGAGATGATACAATGCCAGATTGATGATCTTGTTGTTCTCAAGCTTTTGCAAGCAGTTTATAACCTTTTTCTTGTAGCTGCTGGTAGAGTTCTTCTTGAGTTGTTAATATGTATTGGAATTGCTGAGTAGTGTGGCCACTTTAGAGTGGTAGTCTGAAGTGTTCAGAAATTTCTCTGGTTCTGTGTGCCCCCTGTCTGATAAATCCTTTACCCACAGATCCTTGATGTTCTGGGATGTCATGTTCATATCTTCTTCTAGGATGTCATGTTCATATTTTCCTATGAGCAAAAAGGTTGTGCAAGTGAGAAGGATGCATGCTGATGAAGACACCGGCCAGAGCGGTGAGATGGGAACGGACTAGGGGGTAAAAGACATCGAGAGTCTGTTCTCTGGGTGTTGTTGGTTCTGACAATAAACTGATAAATTTGCTTAGCTGCCTTTCCTTGCCTTTTACATGTTGTGCTAACTGTGCCCTCTCTGTGTATTCAAGAGCAGATAGGGAGCCTGCATAACCAGGTTGCCTAGGGCCCCTGGCTTGGCCAGGCTTTAAGTCTGTAGCCTTTTGTTGTGCTGCCAGGCTCTTTTTCAGTTACTCAAGATTCAGGACCTCAATTGAGAAGTTGGTCTTTCTCACCTATTAATTTAATAGATATTTCTGGGCTGTCTGTAGGATCAATTTAGCCCTTTGGCCTTTTACAGCAGAACCTTGGCATAGGCTGCATTGTATGATCCCTGATATTGGCATCTTAGGTTAAAATGTAGGTGGTTTCTATGATCTACCAATTTTCTGGTCCTCTTCTGATATTCCTGTACCACTTTTCTTATGAAGATTTTCATTTATCCAGGTCATGATATACAGTAGCTAGTAGAATTCAGTCAAAGGCAACTTAGAGTTTTTCTTGAAAATGTTTTGCCACTCATCCGAGTGGCTGGATAAATGAAAATCTTCATAGACATACTTACAATAACCCCCCCAGTCATTAATGAACAAGTTAAATAAAAGTGGACCCAATACAGAGCCCTGAAAGACCCCACTAAGGACCTTACTCTGAGTAAGAAAATGTGCCATTAACAACCACCTTCTGTTCCTGACCCTATAGCCAGTTTCCTATCCATGTGTGGATGTCCTCATAAAGCCCAACAACCCTTAGTTTAGAAAGCAGTCGTTTGTGGGTCACTGTATCAAATTCTTTGGCTAAACCAGATAGGGTCAAATCTACTCCCCCCACCCCACTGCCCAGTATCTTACTTACCTCATCATAAAAAGTACATTTGTCTGACAAGACCTATCCTTCATAAAACCATGCTGATAACTGCTCATAATGCCATTCACATGACTATTGCCAGGCTGAGATAGTAATCCCTTTTTAAAGGGACTCGACTTTTAATAAATAGACCACATACTGTACATCAGCTTTCCTCCAATCCGTAGGTACCATACCAGATGAAACAGTTTCAGACTGGGACACCAGGGGCCCACTCAAAAATCTTAGACCGGGGGCCCACTTGAGCATTTTAGAAAAGCACCACCACCTGCACTTATGCACGTTTTTTCTGAAAGTTAGATGACACTGCTAGAAGTAGTTTTTGGATGTGAGCAATCATTTTTACACGAGCAGATCAATGTCTGAGATTAGCTTTAAGTCCATCTTTAGCCTCCCCAAACAAAAAATTCATCCTCCGCATATGCCCAGGTAAGGGAAAAATTAAATTGGGTGAAAAATAAGGCCCATCTGGCCTGTCTGGGATTCAGTTGCTTGGCTGATTCAATATAAAATAAATTTTTATGGTCGGTAAAGACCATTATCTGATGCTTAGCCCCTTCCAACAAATGTCGCCATTCCTCAAAGGCCCATTTAACAGCCAACAATTCTTAATTAGCCTCAGCAGGTGAAATTTTTTTTAGAGAAGAAGGCACAGTGTACCTTTTTGGTTGTTGAATGCCTTTGAGAAAGGACTGCCTCCACTCCCACCTCAGAGGCGTCATCTTCAACAATAAAAGGGAGAGTAGTGACGGTGACGAAGACTGGGGGTAGATACAAATTCCTTTTTTTTTTTTTTTTAATTCAAAAGCTTGAATTGTCTCAGGGGACCATATGCTCGGATCTATACCCTTCTTGGTTAGATCAGTGAAGTGGAGCCACAATCAAAGAGAAATTTTTAATACATTGCCGGTAGTAATTTGCGAATCCCAAGGTTGAGCCCACTCCAGAACAGCTTTAACTTTCCCAGGATCCATTTCTAAATATTAGATATGGTAAATCCCAGGAACTGGACAGAAGGAACCTCAAAAATAAAATTTTCAAGCTTTGCAAAGAGATTATTCTTCCTTAACCTTGATAATACCTCCCAGACATGGTTGTGATGTTCAGACAAGTTAGAAGAAAAAATTAGAATATCGTCCAAACAGACCGCTATAAATAACTCCAGCAGGTCCCAGAATATGTCATAAATTCCTGGAACACTGATGGTGCATTACAAAGGCCAAATGGCATAACGAGGTACTTGTAGTGGCCATTTTCCATTCATCTCCTTCCCTGATTCGCATGAGGTTTTAAGCCCCCCCCCCCAAGATCAAGTTTAGAAAAGATTTTGGCATTTTTTTTTTTTGTTCAGGTAAGTTTATTGAACATCTTGAAACATACAGTACAGATTAAACATTTTACAATTAATGACATTTATACATGGCAATTTATGGAACATTTACTCATAGCCTCACAGGCATCGACCCACATACATTGAACTCAAAATATACCTCCTTGCTTTCTTTATCTATTCATGTGCTCTCAAAGGGGGGCTTTCATGGACCGGTATATTAGGAATGGGGTATTTTAACAACCAGGGGGTCCAGATTTGGATGAATTTTGCCATCTGCCCTCTCTTCCTCAGTATTAGGAATTCTATTGTTCCAGTACTGGACATTGTGTCAAACCAATGGCCTGCATTTGGTGGTCTGTCCGACTTCCAGTTAAGGCAGATCAGTCTCCTGGCATGAAACAAAACTTTATTCAGAAATATTTTGGTAGCTGTATGCATTTGTTTTCCTGTATATAGAGACCCAAGATACAAATTAGTGGATCAAGGTCCAACCTTACATCGGTTACTTCTGATAGGGTTTGCACAATTGTAGACCAATAGTTTTGGAGTTCCTGACAGGCCCATATTGTATGGATCAGCGTACCCTCTAGGCTCCCACATTTTAGACAGCAGGGGGAGAGATTAATATTCATTTTATGCAGGCGGGCAGGGGTATAGTATGCTCTGTGTATCAAGTAAAATTGTAGAATTTTATGTCTAGAATTAATGGATACACTGTTAGGTGATTTAAGAAAGGTTTCCCACTGATCATCCGAGAGGCTACCAATGTCTGACTCCCAAGCTGACCTAGACTTAATTGGTTTTGTCTTAAAGGAAAAGTAAATGTTTTTTTTTCTATCTGTAAATTTGCTCTAAACAGCTCCCCAGATAAATGTACCTTAAACTGGCCATAGACATAAAGATTTTTGAAAGATCCAGTGGTTATCGTGAGACCACGATTGTCTCAAAACGATCGTTTAAATGCCTGATTTGTCCATCAACTAAAAAGACCATTTCAGGAGATATTGCCAGCAAAACTGAAGGATCCGCAGCCTGCTTGGCCCTGAAAACATAGGTAGATTGCATGGGGACCAATAAAGATTTTCTAACCTGGCTGATCAATCATCAGACCGATGTCGGACGAAAAATCGTAAGATGAATGATCGTTTGTATCCCACTAACCGCATGATAATTTGACAGATTGGTCGGACTTCCCTAAAATCGGTCATTCTGTGGGGAAAGATCGTTGCATCTATGGGGAGCTTTAGTCCCTGCTGCAAGTCTGCTCTGGTTTCAGTGTTATCAGCAGCTTGTTTCCCCTTGGCTTACGGAGCAGTCCATTTGCATGCTGTGACATAGGAGAGAGGAAGGGGGAGCCAGTGTGTGCACCAGCAGCTTTTTTTTTTCTCCCTGCACAAATCCCTGAACCTTTACTATAAATTACAAATGCCACAACATACTGTAATTCAAACACATTCCACTGTACCCTAAATTATTAGTAAGCTAGTTTCCCCCATCATCACTAAAACTTCTTGCATAAGGCTCTGAACACTCACTGTAATGAACAACTCCCAGAACAGGCTGCCATTCTGATTCTAAATAAAATCCCCACTTGCCATTCTAACTGATAATAAATCAGCTCCCCCAGCCTCATCAACAATCACTTGCACAACCACCATAGTTAATCTCAGTATGCATAAATGGAAAAAATCAAATTGCTTTGTACATAAATTTATCAGTAAATGAGACAAAGGGACATATGAATGAGTTATTAAAACTCAGTAAAAAAAAATCAGCTTTATTCTTTACATAACCAGGCAGAAGATCAGGCATAGCAATCAATAGCATTATAAAATGTGTTATAAATTGAGAACGCGCTGTTAATTTACCTACAGAGCATCAACAGTGTCAGAGAAATATTCCTCTCAATGCTGCTGTGATATGGAATGAACCAGAACGAGCAGGGAGTGCACACGAGGAGAAAAAAAAAAAAGCTTCCTCTCTGCTATGTCACAGCATGCAAATGATCTCCACAAATAGTCAGAGAGATAAGGACAGCTCAGTAAGATAAGGGGCGGGGCTTCACTCTGCACCAGGAAGAAGGGGAAACAAGCTGCTGATAACACAGAAACCAGAGCAGACTTGCAGCAGGGACTAAGGTACATTAATCTGGGGGGCTGTTTAGAGGAAATTTACAGATAGAAAAAAAAAGTAACATAGTAAGTTAGGCTGAAAAAAGACTTGCGTCCATCAAGTTCAACCTTTTTTTTTTTTTTACTTTTAACTGCCTAACTGCTAGTTGATCCAGAGGAAGGCAAAAACCCCATCCTAAGCCTCTCCAATTTGCCTCAGAGGGGGGAAAAAATTCCTTCCTGACTCCAAAAAGGCAATCGGACTAGTCCCTGGATCAACTTGTATAATGAGCTATCTTCCATAACCCTGTATTCCCTCACTTGCTAAAAAGCCATCCAACCCCTTCTTAAAGCTATCTAATGTATCAGCCAGTACAACAGTTTCAGGGAGAGAATTCCACATCTTCACAGCTCTCACTGTAAAAACCCCCTTCCGAATATTTAGGCGGAACCTCTTTTCTTCCAAACGGAATGGGTGACCTCGTGTCATCTGGAAAGACCTACTTGTGAATAAAGCATTAGAGAGATTATTATATGATCCCCTTATATATTTATACATAGTTATCATATCAAGTTTACTTTTTCATTAAGGGAAACATCTTTTATGTTTTTATACAAAGATGATATAATGCCCTTAGATGATTTGGGATTAAGTAGTTTCACTAAGGGATGATCCCCTAGTACGATTGGTTTGGATATATGCCTGCTTCTCAGGGTATGTTTCAGTTTCATGTAGTTGAACCATTGGGATACGGGGAGCCCGAATTTGTCCTGGAGTGTCTTAAATGAGCCAGAATGGTCAGATACCCATACGTCACCTATTGCTAGAATATTCCTGCTCACCCATTTAGCAGGTGGATCAAGATTTGTTAGACCTCCTCCTTTCCCACAGCCCCATATCGGAATCATGGGGTCTATGGTAGTTATCGCCATGAGACCTGTGGTTCTGTCAAATATTATTTGGGCGACTCTCACAATGGGGTTCATGGGTTGTTTTTTCCCCTTCTTTGGGGAAGTGCTTGCATTATATTTCGTTCTTTGGGGAGCAGCGAAGCCCACGCTTGGGATAGTGCAGACAAAGCCTTTCCACTCAGCAGAACCGCCACATGTGACCGTTGCACTGCCAAATATAATATGTACAGATTAGGGACCGCCATGCCACCCTTTCCCTGCTTTTGTTCAAGGTTAGCCAGGCTGAGTCTGTCTCTGCCTTTTACCCATATAAATTTGCTCATTGTTTCTATTTTGTGGAAAAATGATCTAGGTATAATGAGTGGCGCGTGCATTTGCATTACATTTTTATAAGTGCTATTTTTCCCGTTGGACCTATTGGTAGTGAGGCCCAGGTTAATAGTTTTGCTTTGGTCCAGTCAATTAGGGGGGCAACATTTAGATCATAGTAGATAGATATGGGGAGTTTTATAGCTACCCCTAAATACATAAATTGGGTCGAGACCTGTAAGGGACATTGGCTTAGGTCCTCCCCCTCAGCCAGAGGATCAACCAGGAATATTGTAGACTTGGACGGATTAACCTTTAATCCTGATATTTGACCAAATTCAGTGGTAAGTGCTACCAGTTCTATCAGGGAGTCTTCTCTATCCCCCAAATATACAAGGGAGTCGTCTGCATAGAGTTGTATCTTGCTAATACCCGAGCTTAAGGTCCAGCCCACTATTTGGGGGTTTTGTCTGAGTGAGTCCGCGAAAGGTTCTATTGCTAAGGCAAATAGTAGGGGTGATAGAGGACACCCCTGTCTTGTGCCCCTAGTTAGGGCAAAGAAAGGAGAATTTGAATTTCCTATTCTGATAGCAGCAGTGGGTTTATGGTAGAGAAGCTGCACCATGGTTATGAACCTGTTCCCAAATCCCATTTTATTTAACGTTGTCCACAGATAGGGCCATTCTACAGTGTCAAAAGCCTTGGTGACATTTAATGCCGCCACCGCTCTCAAGCCTGTATTAACAGCATCCAAGGTAAAGTTCAATAGCAAGCATCTAATATTTAATGCCAAAGCCTTTCAAGGCATAAATCCCAACTGATCATCTGCTGTGAGGGTGTGCACCACCTTTTTCAGGCGGTTTGCTAGTAATTTAGCTAGGATTTTGACATCTGCTGTTAACAGGGAGATTGGGCGGTACAACTCAGCTAGAGTTTGGTCTTTACCAGGTTTTTCAAGCAGGGCAATAGCAGCCTCATACATAAGAGTCCGGGAGGGATGACGCCTGTAGCGCATACCTGTAGACTCGAAGTAGTAGAGGAGCCGGTGTCTTGCAGTGTCTCTTGTATATTTCTATAGGGAGCCCTTCTGCTCCAGCTGCTTTTTTTAGTGGAAATTTCTCTATTGCTTCATGTATCTCTGTTAGTGTTAGTCTAGGTATTCTTGGTAATCTGCTGGCAGTTGGTTCAGCTTGGTTCTATTCAGAACCGGATTCTCCATATTCTAATATGTTAAGTTTATTAAAGAAATGTTTGTGATTGGCTCTCATTTTCAAAAGGTGAGAGTATTTGTTTTGGGCCTCCTGCAGCTCCTTGAATTTTTCCGGGCTTGGATGCATCACTAGTTCAATTTCTTTATCTGATACACATTTCTCAGCCAGCACCACCTCTGACCTACCCTGCTTTTTGTAAGCGCTCATTTCAGCATGTAGTGCCCCTCTTAAATGGGACTTTAGGGCATCCCAGAGCGTGTATGGATTAACTGTGCCTTCATTGTGCTTAATAAACTTTTATGGTGGCTTCTAAGGAATCAAAGTTGTCTAGTAAGTCCAGCCAAACTGGATTCAGTGACCATCTGGGCTCGAGTGATCTCTAGTTCTATAGGGGCATGGTCCGATATGCCACGGGGGAGGTACCTCCTTTTTAATTAATTTGAGCAAGAGATAATTTATTTACAAAGCAGCGATCTATCCTTGAAAGGACTGTGGCGTGTTAGAATTGTATTACAAATTGGATAAGTTGGACAATACAATCATTACTGTAGGAAGGGGGGACATATATAGAGGTCAATACTACCTATTGTGCCTGTATATAACCATGTATGAATAAGAATCTGCCCTTCTTATCAGACTTTACCATATTCAATCTAAAGGGAGTATTTCTGGAGATTAGGACTGCCACTCCTGATGAATGAGTGGAAAATTCAGCATGGTAATACCAGCCTATCCATGGGCGCTTCAGGGCCATTGTTTTGGACCCTGTGAGATGTCTCTTGGAGCATTATAATGTTAGCCCCTGTTTATTTAAGATAGTCCAGAACCAGTTTACGCTTTATTACATCATTTATGCCCCTTATATTCCAGCTTATAACTTTAAATGCCATACTTATATGGAGATTGGGGATTCAGCACCTTATGACTCCCTTTACTTTTATCTAGATATACAATGTACCATATAATTTCTGCTATTACTATACCTGAACTGTGTTTTAAACATTCACAAACTAAACATTTTAAACGTTCCCTTCCTTTTTGCCCAGTTCCCCAACACTTGGCAGAATTTATTCCCAAACTTAACAAGTTCTCTGGGGTGCCTGCTGTTACCAGGCCTCACAGATTAGCATTTTATAATGTACCTACTGCCTTATTTAAGTTGAGGGGTGTAGCTCACCGCTCCTGGCCTAACAGCATAGTGGCCCGTGTAATAACAGCCTTGTGAGATAATGTAGATTACCGAGAAGCACTTATATGAACTGAGTAGATCTAGCATCGTAGGCTCTTGTGGGACCTGCGGGTTAGATGTAATGTCCTCGGCATTGAGGCTTACTTGTTGTTGATCATCACCATCTTGTTTTTCCTGTGGCTCTCTGGCATATCTCTCTAATCTCGCTGCAGCCTCCGAGGCCCTTTTCTGAGCTCTGGTTTGGCCCATTCTTGGGGGAAGCTGTTCCCAGGGTGTGCTGTTACTGTCCGTTTTTTTGCCGAGATCTCAATATAAAGCAAGGTTTTAACAGGCCAGGGCGTGGAGCTACCCCTACCTGCGACCGCTCACATTCGGCTCCAGACCACTTCCCCAGATTTTGGCATTTTTAACCTGGTCAAACAATTCAGATATTAGGGAAAGGAGATATCAATTTTTAATGGTGACCTTAAGACCCCTATAATCTATACAGGGACGAAGGCGACCATCTTTTTTGCCAACAAAAAAGAAGCCTGTCCCCGCTGGGGAACTAGAAGGCATCGAGTTTCTCCCTGATGTAATCTTTCATTGCCTGGGCTTCCGGCAAGGAAAGGGGATAAGGAGGAGTAGACCAGGGATTAAATCAATTGGACAGTCATACTGCCTGTGTGGGGGTAGGGTTTCAGCGGCCTTTTTAGAGAATACATCAGTGAATTCTGCATAGGCTGCCGGTAAACCCTCTAGCGTGGTAGTTGCCCCTACCGGAGGAATGAAGACACCCCCATATTTAGAACCCCACTGAGTAATTTCCCCAGATACCCAATCAATAAGGGGATTATGGGTCTGGAGCCATGGTAGCCCCAAAATGAGAGGAAAGGAAGCACCTTCAATGAGGAATAGGGCTATCTCCTCACAGTGAAGATTATTAATACACATAGAAAATACACCTGAACTGGCTACGCAGAGCCGTATTGTTCCACCCAGTTTCTACTGCCCACCAGCGGAACTCGATTCATTACACCTCCGCATCCAGTTTTCCCCTGCACGATCCGGGTCATCATAAAGAATTGCCATAGAGTTAAAAAAGGTACGGAGGGAATAACAGGCAGAATCAGAGGTGGTCAGTCTGAGAGCCCAAATTTGGGGATCACCCAGTAATAATGTCATGACGAATTTTACTTTCTCCTCACCAGATGGGAATGAATGAGGAAAGAAACTAAGATACAATTTACATGCCTCTTTAAAGACAAAGAATTTAGTTCTGTCCCCACTGAATTTTTCTGGGAACACAATTTTGAGTTCATGGGGTCTAGTGGTTACCCCACATGGCAAGAGAACCCAGAGGAGGACAGGCTACAGGACTGGACAGCTGCTGTGGAGACTCCAGCTTACAGCTCAAGTTGTGAAAACCCTGTAGGAGATAATTTTTTTCTGCTCCTGTTCCTCTAAACATTGAAGCAAGGTGGTGAGCAGCACTTCAGTGGTGGAAGAGGTAGATGGAGCAGCAGCAGCCTCGTGACCATCGTCTTCCATGGCCCGTGATAATGTCACGGTCAGCACCCAACACCAGAACAAATACCAAGCACTCTGGTCTCGGCTGGTGCTTCACCAGTAGTGAGGCTTTTGGGCCTCGGGAGGAGCCCTCGGCTTACTCGGATTCCCCTTGGAGTTAAACCAGAGGTGCAAGATAAGGGTTCTGGATAGGCTGTGGAGTTTATAAGGCCAAAGGTCATGGTACAAGCAGGAGTAGGCAGATTCGTAATCAGACCGGCTGGGTTGAAGCTGGCAGATAGCTAGGATCGTCAGGCAGGCAAAGGGTCAAACCGGGTAATCAATAAACTAAATAAAATCAATAAATAAGAAGCTTTAAAGCAAAAGAGAGAAACAGGGATTCCCCTTTATACAATTGAATTGGGCGCCATTGTGCGCTGACGTCATACATCTTTAAATTGCGGAATCGCAGAAGGAAGCGGCACCACTGGACCACCAGGGTCAGTCACAGGTATTTTCAGTTTTACAGTTCAGGAACGGTTCATTGTTAAATTAAACTGGCTAAACAGTGTGAAAATTAGACTGTACAAAATAAAAACATTTTCAATATAGTCAAAAACAGATGTCTAATGTGATAGCTAGAATGCTGCATCTCTCTAATCTGTTAGTCTGCCAAGGGCTTGAAGGGGGCACCTACTGTAGGTCATAACTTAGTTTGTTTTTTAATCTGCTGAACAGTCATGTTCAGTAGCAACCTTAATTTATAGTTTGAGTGTGATTCATTTTCACAGGTTCTTATTTGCGCTGCGGCAGAAGTTATTGTTAATCGATTTCGAATGAGCGAGGGCCAATCAAATGCTTACAAAATATATTGTTTTTGATACTAGTCGAAAGTACTTGCATTAAATTTAATGCTGAGTACAAGGGAGTTATTTACTAAAACTCAACTTTTTCTCTTTGGCAAAAAAAAATTTTGACCTAACTGTCACGGTCGGCACCCAAACACCAGAACCAGTACCAAGCACCCTGGTCTAGGCTCGTGCTTCATCAGTTAAGTGATCGCCTTTGGCTTCGGGAGGAGCCCTCGGCTTACTCAGATGCCACCTGGACTTTTAACGAGCGGTGCAAGGGAAAGGTTCTGGATAGGCAAAGGGGCACAACTGTAGTTATAGTCAGTAAGGCCAAAAGTCACGGTACAGGCAGAAGTAGGCAGATTCGTAGTCAGGCAGGCCGGGTCGAGGCAGGCAGATAGCTAGGATCATCAGGCAGGCAAAGGGTCGAACCGGTTAATCAATCAGATGGAGTAAGGCAAAATTGGAGTCTAAACAGGCAGCAGTCAACCAGGAAGTCAATCAGAAGGGTTAAGCAGAATCAAGTCTGTTTCAGGCAAGGGTCAGTTTACAGAGGTCAGAATGGTCAAAAAGACAGGCAGGGTCAAACATAGGAATCAAGACAAACAGGAAGCTTAACAGCACTAGGTACAAGGCACCAGGAAAAACCGAGGGCAACGCTATAGAAAAAGGTGTCCCTTTAAATACCTTTTTGAATTTCGCTCCATTGCACGCTGACGTCATCACCTCAGTGTGCCGCCGCACCACTAGACCACCAGGGTGAGCTTTTGTTATACTAACTACCAAGCACAATCCCTTTTATTTGCTAAAAAAAAATCTTGAAAAATTAGAGCATTAGTTCATGTTGTGCAATTTTTTTTATATTGAAACTTTGAAAATGTGGCTTCATTGAGTTGCCCACCAAAAAACTCGAATTTATTGGATTATCAAATGAAAACCAGCAGCTTAGCTGCCTGGCCACTAATCTCCTCTTCTTCTGGGCAACAATCTCCCTGAACTGCCTTCCCCCTTCCTTCCGCCTGCTATAATGAGAAATCACGTGGCAATGCACTCACGGTGCTTCTGAAGTCGCCTCGCGAGTAAAACTTCGGGCGACTTCGGAAATCGAAGAGCCGAGAGTGCAGTGACGTAGGGCGATTTTTTTTTTTTATTGTAGCAGGCAGAAGGCAGGGGAAAGGCAGTTCGGGCAGATTGTCACCAAGAAAAAGAGGCGACTAAATCTCCCCGAATTTGCCCATGTGCCCCTGCGCCCCTGCCCCAAAGCTGAAAAAAAAAAATTCTTGATGTAAAATGGACCATCTGCCATTGACTTTTATATGATTCCAACAGGTTTTACCTGAAGAATTTTCAGATTTTTTTTTAAATTTTGCAGCTTCTGAGCAGAATAAATATCAACACTATCCAGCTGATTTAACTTTATAGTATAGATATACCATGACCTGGATGAATGAGAACCTTCACAAACAAATCTCAACAAAATGCATCCGTTAATAGTGCTACTCCAGCAGACTTCTGCACTGAAACCCATTTCTCAAAAGAGCAAACAGATTTTTTTTATATTCAATTTTGAAATCTGACATGGGGCTAGACATTTGGTCAATTTCCGAGCTGCTTCTGGTCATGTGTCTTGTGCCAGCACTTTAGGATGGAACTGCTTTCTGGCAGGCTGTTGTTTTTCCTTCTCAATGTAACTGAAGGAGTCACAGTGGGACATGGATTTTAAATATTGAGTGCTGTTCTTAGGCAGCTGTTATCTTGTGTTAGGGAGCTGTTATCTGGTTACCTTCCTATTGTTCTGTTGTTAGGCTGCTGGGTGGGGAGAGGAAAGGGGTCATATCACTCCAACATGCAGTACAGCAGCAAAGAGTGACTGAAGTTTATCAGAGCACAAGTCACATGACTTGGGGCAGCTGGGAAATTGACAATATGTATAGCCCATGTGAGATTTCAAAATGAAATATAAAAAAATCTGTTTGCTATTTTGAGAAATGGATTTCAGTGCAGAATTCTGCTGGAGCAGCGCTATTAACAGATGTATTTTGAAAAAAATTTTTTTTCCCATGACAGTATCCCTTTAACCCTTTGCCTGCCAAGCACGTACCTGGTACGTTCTTGCAGGCAAGGGCTTTAACTGCCAAGCACGTATCTAGCCGCCTCTGCAGAGCTTTAGCAGCATTGACAGCCCCCTGGGCAACAAGACTGGGGGGCTGTCATGTCGGTCCTGTGACAGGATTGTCGCAGGGCCGACCTAAAAGAGGCAGACGTATCAGATTGTGCGTCTGCCTTGCTGCACAGCTTTCTCAGCATGAAGCTCCTTCCTTACCTCATGCTCCAGCGACGCCCACACACTTCCTTTTTGCTGACTCTGCAGAGAAACTTCTCCAGGGCCCCTCCAGCCATCAGATCGCCCCCAGGAACAGTAAGTAGCCTTTATTTTACCTACCTACATTCATATACATAAATATAGACACACTTACACACACATTTTAGTAAAAAATAAAACTTTTTTTGGATTTTTTTTTTACACTTAGATGAACTTATATTACACTTATATACACACTAACACACTAACACAATTTTTAGAAGTGTACACACATGTATACACATTTTATTTTTTTACTTTTTCATTTGTGTTTTTTTTTACTCCTAAAAACTGTTTATTTTGGCAGCATGACTATTGTATAATTGATTTGGGCCACTAATTACGCTGTCGGTCAGTTATTTTGTTATTTCATTGATTTGCACAATTTTTTTGGTTTTATTGCAATTTTATCCCTGCATTATTGTTCCTTATGTATCTTTAGTATAGTTTTGCTGTTAGGTGCTTTGGTATAGAAAGATATATTTTCCCTTGTTTGATCCATTAGAATATGTACTTTCCAAAAATATATGGTTTTCTGGGGGTCTTTTTACAGTTTGGGGGTCTTACAGCAAATAACGCACAGTTGGGGCTCTCTTTTCTGCAGATAAGTTGGCCAGCGTGAAAATTCAGATGCATGTTTTTCATTTGGGGTCCGTACATGCTACATACTTTGGTAATTCTATGCATATTGGGCATCAAAGTATTCAGTGGACCTCTGATGTCCATATTTAGGGTGATTTGTCTTTGTACGTAAAACATTGTGTGAGATAAATGCAGCAAACTGCAACATTTTTAGGCGATTTTCAGAAATGTTGTAAAAACCTCTACATTTAGAAACACTTAGCAGTTTGGTCGTTTGGTGTAGAAAGACGTCTTTATATTTGTTGGATTCATGAGAATGTGTACTTTCCAAAAATATATGGTTTTCGGGGTCTTTGCTGTTAGGAGGGTCTTTTGGTACATAATATGAAGTAAAGGGTCTATGTTCACGGGAGGCGAATTGGCAGCAGAGCAAATTCAAATGCACTATTTTTATTTGGGGTCCGCACATGCCAGCTGCCTTGGTATATCTATGCATATTGTGCATCAACCTGTTCAGAAGACCCTTGGTATCAATATTTAGGGAGTTTTCCAGTTGTATGTAAGAAATTGGGTGAGATAAATGTGGCTAATTGCTATTTTTTTAGGCGATTTTAAGAAATGTTAAAACCCCTGCCTTTATCGCTAAATTTAGGAAAGGATTGCAGCTTGGTGCTTTGTAGTAGAAAGACATGCATACCCAATTTGAATTCGGATGAGTGTGTACTTTCAGAAAATGTATGGTTTTTGGGGGTGAACTTATTTTTTTCTAACTTTGCCCCCCTCAAAATGATGTAAATCTGTTGATTTTCCAGTACCTGAAATGACAGACCATATGGGGGTCTTCGTTTTGTGGCTTCTATATGCCATGTGCTAAGGTACACCTATACATATTAGGCATCAAACTGTTCAGAGGACCCTAGGCTTTCATATTTGGGGTGATTTATCTTGATACCTAAGAGTATGTGGGGAAATACAATGCTGCAGTTTGGAAATTTTGAGAAGATTTTTGGAAATGTCACCAAATAGCCAAATCTAGGAAAGGTTTGCGGCTTGGTACTTTTGTGTAGAAAGATGCATACCCATTTTGAATTCGGGGGAGTGTGTACTTTCCGAAAATGTATGGTTTTTGGGGGGGAACCTACT
The DNA here is from genome assembly GCA_024363595.1 of Xenopus borealis. Taxonomy (NCBI): domain Eukaryota; kingdom Metazoa; phylum Chordata; class Amphibia; order Anura; family Pipidae; genus Xenopus; species Xenopus borealis. The sequence continues at coordinate 45,131,185 of CM044444.1, forward strand.
TTTTTCTAGCTTTGCCCCCCTCAAAATTATGTATATCTGTTGATTTTGCAATACCTGAAATGACAGACCAGATGGGAGTCTTGGTTTTGGGGCTTCGATATGACACTTGCTTGGGTACACCTATACATATTGGGCATCAAACTG
>CM044444.1:45159044-45175346 GCA_024363595.1 Xenopus borealis
TAATTGTGTTAGGATTTAGATATCTCCAAGTGTCCAACAGTAATTGTTTATCTAAAAGTCTTCTAGCTAGTTTAGATATTTCTCGTGACTGGGAGGTTAAACTAGATCTATCTTTAGGTGCAAACATTACAATATTGAAATCTCCTGCTAATATAATTTGTCCTTCTGCATGTTGTTCTAGTAAATTCAAAAACTTTACCAAATAAGGACTGGGAGAGTCATTGGGTGCGTATAGATTAGCAAAGGTAAATTTTTGCCCATTATATGTTGTTATTAAAATTATATACCTGCTCTCCCGATCCTTAATAACATGTTCAACTGTTAAGGGAAAACCTTTTCTTATGAATATAGCTACACCTCTAGTCTTAGTTTCATACGTAGTATATATCGGTTGCATATAGTATTTATCAAAAAATTTTGGTGTTCTGTCTGTGGAAAAGTGAGTCTCCTGGAGCATGACCACATCTGCATGAATTCTTTTATAATACAAAAATGCTGCTTTACGTTTAATAGGGCTATTAAAGCCTTTAACATTATGAGATACTAATAATAGCGTAGCCATTATAATTTTAGGTAATATTTTGCTGTAACTATGATGTGTCCATGAAGCCTGAGACCCACTTCCCCACCAATTTTTAATTGCTTACTTTCAGATGAGGCACTCTGAACAAATAATATAAAAAAAAATGAAAAAAGGAAATTAGTAGAAAAAACATAACTGTAAATAGTAAACATAACATGTATTTCCCACATTTTACTTTCGTTTACATATTGTCTTGACCGTTCCAACCTGAATTGGAAGTGGGATATTATTATATACAGTTCAACCCAGGATTCCCCTGGGTGCCGACTCCTGTCGGTTTGGGGGGTTTTCATGTGCATCTTCCGTTATGTTGCTCCGTCTAAAGGCAACCCCTCCATATTATTGAAAATGTAAACGCAAAATTTTTAACTGCTCTTTTTTTTGAACTGTTATTATATAGTTAAGATATAATGAGTCAAGAAAATGCAATTTTACCAGCCTTCTGTGAAGTTTGCCATTCCGGATCTGATTTCTGAGGGGATAGATTTTTAGTATCCCGTACCGCTGAATTTTGACTTTTGTCTCCATTTAGGCCCAACTTCTTGATGAACTGTGCCATATTTTCAGGATCATGCAAAATATGCGTTTTTTCTTGATAAATAACAATCAGTTTAAACGGGAATCCCCATTTATATCGTATTCCTCTCTCTCTGAGTTGCGTTGTAAGTTCTTTCAATGCTCGTCGTTTAGCTAAAGTTGAGGGGGCTAAATCCGAGAAGATTTGTAAATCACAGCCTTGAAACTTTACTATTGCCATACTTCGAGTCGCTTGTATAATAGCTTCTTTACTGGTATAATAATGCAAACGGAGTACTACGTCCTTTGGTCGGTCCTGAAATTGGTTATTGCGGTTTAATGCTCTGTGAGCCCGATCTAACCGCCATTCTTCCTCGGGAACCGTAGGCACCAAAGTCTGGAACAGGCCTAACAGGTAGGCCGAGAGCTCAGGTGTAGCAATGCTACTAGGAATACCTCGGATTCTTAGATTTTGTCTGCGATCTCTGTTTTCTATGTCTTCTAAATGATTCTGTGCCATATTAAAATCGTTTGTTAGGCGATCGAATTCATCCACCAGGGTATTATGTCTGTGCACTGCCTCCGTCATTTTAGTTTCGAGGTGCGCAGTTCTTTGCCCCAATTCGGTGATGTCTGCCTGTAACGTGGACACAGCTTTATTGATCGAATCCGAGATCACATTTGAAATTCTAGAATAAAGTTTATCTAGTTGAGTCTGCAGTTCGTGTGGAGTTACTGCTGTTGCCCATTCCATATCACTCTCTAACTGCGTAGGAGTAGAAGCTATGGCGCCATCTTGAGAAGGAGTTTCACTCCGTTGTGGCTGAGGCTTCTGTATGTAACTAGACATGCTTTGTTGCTCCTTTTTTTTACCTTTCGGTGACATTTTCCTTTGTTGTAACTCAGTCCAGCTCGATTAGATAAAGTTCAATGCTTTTCTGTCTGCTCTGCTATGTGGGTTAGCCGATCTCGGACGGAGCTCCACCGAAACACGTCCTCTCCTCACATCACGCGCATGCGCCCCAGAAGAATTTGATTTCTTAACCATTTTTCACAGAATATGATAACCCAGAAAATTTTCTTTCACTCGCGGTTAGTGGTTGGCTGAAGCCATTTATTATCAAACAACTGTGTCTACTCTTTTCAAATCATAATCACTAAACAAACTGCCCAAATGAACCTGATCAAAAGTTTACATACCCTGTTGTTTTGGCCTGATAACGTAACTGGACACAAAATGGTTAGAATGGCTATTAAAGGTAACCACCTTCACCTGTGATCTGTTTGCTTGTAATTTTGTGGGTGTGTATAAAAGGTCAATGACTTTCTGGAGTCCTGACAGACCCTTGCATCTTTTGTCCCATGCTGCACTGATGTTTTTTGGATTCTAAGTCACGGGGAAAGCAAAAGAATCATCAAAGGATCTGCAGGAAAAGGTATTTGAACTCTATTAAACAGGAAAGGGATATAAGAAAATATCAAATTGAGAATGCCAATCAGCAGTGTTCAAACTGTAATTAAGAAGTGGAAAATTAAGGGTTCTGTTGAAACCAAACCAGGGTCAGGTAGACCAAATAAAATTTCAGCCACAACAGCCAGAAAAATTGTTCGGGATGCAAGGAAAAACCCACAAGTAACTTCAGGTGAAATACAAAAAATACTGGCGGAAAATTTGCACTCATCAGCCCGGAAGCTGCACATGGAACGTACTTGGACATTCCAACATGACAATGATCCAAAACAAGTCAACCTGTCATTGGCTACAGCAAAATAAAATGAACGTTCTGGAGTGGCCACCTCAGTCTCCTGACCTCCGTATCATTGAGCCACTCTGGGTAGACCTCAAACTGCACGTTTTCATGCAAGACATCCCAAGAATTTATGGGAACTGGAGGCTTTTTGCCAGGAAGAACGGGCAGCTTTAATGTCTGAGAAGATAAAGAGCCTCATCCACAACTACTACAAAAGACTTAAAGCTGTCATTGATGTTTTTTTTTTTTTATATATTTTTATTATTTTCTGATAGAGTTAAAGTATGGGGGTATAGAAGGAAACAGGGAGGGATATAAAGATAGTACATAGCCAATGCTATGTATGCATCAATATGCAGTATACATGACAGCTTCCGTGCGGCTTAGTAGGTTTACACAATGACAATTGTTGTGCGTAGACAGAACATAATCACCAATGAAATACTGCTATGATCTAATAAATTGAGATATTCCAATGGCCTATTCTAGATATGTTTGCCGTCTGATATAGAATTCTAATTTCGTTGAGGTCTTATGTAATGTTAAAAATTGTTTATATTCTATTGAATTCTTATATATAAACCACCTTAGCCATGTATTCTCAAAGTTGAAATGCTGCTTTCCTGTGAATGTAGATAACTTCTCAAATCTAGCTAACTCTATCTATCCAATTCTTAGGGGGTTGGGGGTAGAAGATTTTCATAGTAGAGGAATAAGTATTTTAGCTGCATTGAGTTTGACATCTGAAATGCTTTCTTTGTTTGCTTCATCCCAAAATAATAATATTCGTGCAGGAGATGCAGGGATGTCCCTACCTAATATCTCTGAGCAGGCTTTAATGATCACTGGCCAGTATTCCGCAAGGGAAGAACAGTCCCAGAATATGTGGAGTAGAGTTCCAACCTCTTGCTTACACCTCCGGCATGAATGGGGTATAATACCATCTAGTTAAAATGTTATAATTGAGTTTTTGGATTTTGCAGCACCGTGAACTTGATATAAGATTTGTAATATAGGGCTCATAGGCATCTTCTGGTATTTCTAAGCCAGGCTTTTAGGTAGGAGAGGCGGTCTCTTCCTTGTTTGTTGTCCATCATATCATAAATACGGGACACTGTGCGTTTATGTGGTGTTTTTGCATTGCTTAACTTTTCAAAGGGGGAGAGTGATCTGCCTAATTTACTAGATCCTTCCAAGTAACCATAATAATGTTTGAGTTGGCAATAGTGATAATCCTGTAATGGTTCCTTGGGTCTTGCTTGTCTTAAAAGTAGCTTTCTGCCAGTTGACCCTGCTCTATGAGATAGGTGAACTGTAAGTGCCCATCAACCAACCAATCCTTAAAGGTATTAATGTTGAGTGCAGGGGGAAATGCTGGATTGTTTGTGATTGGTATTAACGGAGACGGAAATTTGGTAAAATGGGTATTACCATTCACCAAGTCCCAGGTTGTCATGGTGCTTTTGAGTAATGGATGGGAGGTATGTAAAATTCTACGGTGTACTTGTTGACAGTTGGCCCAGCTATATGAGAAGTTTGATGAGATTATAAAATGGGTTTCTTGGTTTTTCCGCACCTTCTAACCACCCATCACCACTGTTTAGAAGTCCTTTAATCTTAGACGTGCAGACAGCTCTTAAAAATGAACATGAATTTGTACCCAAAAGAAAGGAACTGCAAAGAAGAGCTAACGAGGTTGCAGAGCCTTATTAACCCTTTAAATGCCACAGAACGTAGATTCTATGTTCTGTGGCATTTGTACTTGAAATGCCACAAAATAGATTCTACGTTCTGCAGCATTTCAGTGTAAAGGAACGGAGAAGCGGCTGTTCAAGCCGCTTGCTCCGTTCCTTTTCGTTCCCCAGGCAAGGAGCAGGGGCCGGGAACAAGTGGCCCCTGGGTTGCGATCGCCCAGGGGCCACGAGGCAGCAGCATAGGCACCCTGCTGCTGCCTGCACTTTTAGAATGGAGGAGCGACTAATAAAGTGGCCCCTGGGTCGCGATCGCCCAGGGGCCACGAGGCAGCAGCATAGGCACCCTGCTGCTGCCTGCACTTTTAGAACGGAGGTGCGACTAATAAAGTCGCTCGCTCCGTTTTAACTGCATTGCCCCTGTTCCCCAGGCCCTAGGCAATGAGCCTAGGCGGGGAACAAGGGAGCCCTGGGTCGTGATCGCTCAGGGGCCCCCAGGCAGCAGCAGGCACGTAAAATCTACGTGCTCTGCTGCTGCCATGCGCTCTAGGAACAGAGGAGCGGCTTTTTGAGCCGCTCGCTCTGTTCCTCCTCGATCCCCTGCTCCTAGGCAACGAGCAGAGCAGGGGATCGCGTGGCTCCTGGGGCGCGATCGCCCAGGGGCCACTGAAGCAGCAGCAGGCACGCTGATGATGCGTGTCCTGCTGCTGCACGCCTGTTCCTGCCTCCCAGCACCACATCTCCCCCACAAGGAAATCGTGGCATCGTGGAGAACTTCGTGGGACCAATCTGCAGTCTTTTTCTCCAGGTTAGTGCAACTACAACTCACACAAACACACACTAACACACAAACACACACATATTACACTATAGTACACTTAGATCTATACTTACACATATACATTTTTGGGGATTGGGGGGTCACATACACTCGGGGTGGTCACAAACACTTGCACACACACATACACACACATAACACGCAATTTACCAATTGTACACATGCTTATGCACATATGTTGTATTATGCTTTTTTTTCTTATCGCATCGTTGTTTTTTGGCTGAAAAAAATATTTTATTGCCATTGCTAACCGTACTGTCCAATAACTTTTGTATGTTATTATGTTGATTATATTGCAATTTTGTGGATTTTGGTGAATTTTTAGCCAATTTATTACATTTTCAGCTCTGCATTGGTGTTGCTTGTTTTTTTCTGTCCGTAAAACCTATTTTGTCAAGCTAAAATATTCAAACTGTGATTCTGATGGCCGTTTACACTAGTCTGGAAAAAAAAAGTATTGATTTTTGTGGTATTAGTGGATTTTAGTAATTTATTTGCATTTCACACTTTTATGTCTTATTTTGTAAATTCTATCTGCTATATATCCATTTGGGTGTCTCCGTGCACCACACAGTAAGGTATATGTATGCATATTGGGCATCAAAGTGTTCAGTAGACCCCTGGCGTTCATGTGTAGAATGTTTTATGCTGATATGTTACGAAATGTGGGACATATAATGGGGTAAAATTCAAGCTTTGTGACAATTTTCTAAAATTTGATAAAAACCGCTACGTTTAGCATCGCTTTACAGTTTGTCAGTTTGCAGTAGATACACATATGTACCCATATTGGATTCGTGAGAATGTGTACTTTCGGAAAATATATGGTTTTCTAGGGTCTCTGTACTGCTAGGGGGTCTTATGTCACATATACACATAACAGGGTGCATATATTGCAGCAGCCAGCTCTTCAGCCGTGAAAGTTTATGTACACTATTGTCATTTGGGCATCTCTGTTCACCAAATAGCTAGGTATATCTATGCATATTTGGCATCAAAGTGTTTAGTAGTCCCATGGTGTTCCTGTGTAGGATGTTTTATGCTAAGTTACGAAATGTGGGGCATATAATGGGGTAAAATAAAAGCTTTGTGACAATTTTCTGAAATTTGATAAAAACAGTTACGTTCAGCATCGCTTTACAGTTTGTCAGTTTGCAGTAGAAACACATATGTACCCATATTGGATTCTTCAGAATGTGCACTTTCTGAAAATATATGGTTTTCTAGGGTCTCTGTACTTTTAGGGGGTCTTATATCACATAATGCAAACACCGGGGTGCTTCAGTCATGAAAATTCATATACACTATTGTCATTTAGGCGTCTCCGTGCGCTACATAGTGAGGTATATCTATGCATATTGCCCATCAAACTGTTTAGTAGACCCCTGTGCTCCTATTTAGCATGTTTTATGCTGGTAAGGATACATGAACATTATGATGCTGGAAAGTTGAAGCTTTGAGGCAATTTTTCTGATTTTTCACCAAAACCGACAATTTTTGGAAAGCCTATTTTTCTGTGTTTTTACCCCACAAAAAAAGCAGTCAATGTGTTGATTTTTCATTAGCTGAAGTTACCCACAGGAGTATTTGTATGCGCTAACTTCATTTTGGGTCCTCTAAGTGCCAGATACTTTGGTAAGCCTATTCACAATGGGCACCGAACTGTTTGGAGGACCCTTGGCAACCATATTTAGGGTGCTTTTTCTTGGTATGTAGTGATACACGGGGGATTTAATGCTGGAAAGTGAAAGCTTTGAGGCAATTTTCCGATATTTCACCAAAACCGACAATTTTGGGAAAGTCTTGCAACTCAGTAGTTTGGAGCAGAAAGGCATGGTTACCCATTTTAGATTCGGTAGAATGTGTACTTTCCAAAAATATATGGTTTTGGGGGTAAACCTATATTTCTGTGTTTTTACCCCACAAAAATTGCAGTGAATGTGCTGAGGGAAACTGCTGCCACCATTCAACCCGCCCTCCAGAGTGCCTCCTCCCCACCCTAAAACGCTCGATAGCGCAAACACCTGACGTATGTTTAGCCTGTTTAGGCTTTCTCAAAGGCCTTTCCCTCTAACAATGAAGGTAACATATATGTCTGTATAATACTGCAAGGTACAGTACACTGGGTCTGTCCTCCGTCTGACCAGGCGAAGTAATGTCAGTGCGCAACTTCGCCTGGTGTAAGGGTGCAAAGTTGTGCAAGTCTGTCTACTTCGCTAGTGTAAATTGGCCAGAGCCGGTGTTAGCGAATTTCCGAAGTTACGAATTGACGTCACGCTGGTGAATTAGCGCTAGCGTTAGACGCTTTTCCGCAATAATGAATTTGCCCCAAAGTGTCAGTTTACTCTCCTTGCACACCATTTTGGAATTAACACTTGTGCTATGCTTCAAGGTCCAGCATACAAGGTGTTGGTTTTTCCTTTATTTTTCCCACAATGGGAGCCACCCAATTTCTTTTACTATAGTCACCCTCCTGCTCCCCACCCCAGTGGGGGACTAGTGGAATGTGAACTGTTGCTTACAGACTAGCACCCCTTACACCAGTGATCCCCAACCAGTAGCTCGTGAGCAACATGTTGCTCTCCAACCCCTTGGATGTTGCTCCCAGTGGCCTCAAAGCAGGAGCTTATTTTTGAATTCCAGGTTTGGAGGCAAGTTTTGGTTGTATAAAAACCAGGTACACTGCCAAACAGAGCCTCAATGTAGGTTGACAATCCACATAGGGCTACAAAATGGCCAATCACAGCACTTATTTGGCACCCCAAGAACATTTTTCATGCTTGCGTTGCTCCCCAACTCCTTTTACTTCTGAATGTTGCTCACAGGTTCAAAAGGTTGGGGATCCCTGCCTTACACTATTGCACTTTATTAAGTTTGGTGAGAGTTGTTGGATCGTGAAACATTCAGAGCTTGGGATTTGGTGAAATTGATTTTAAAGTTACTAAGTTGACCAAACATCTCAAATAAGTTATTGAGGTTGGGTATCGAAGTGATTGGATTTGTTAGGAACAATAGCAGATCATCTGCATATAATTTGTAACTTTGTAATTTCTATCTTTTATCTTAATCCCGGATATGTTTGGGTGCAAGCGTATTTGAAAAAGGAGAGGCTCAAGTGCTAAAGTAAATAGAGTAGGTAAGAAGGTGCAGCCTTGCCGAGTGCCATTTTTAATTGTTACATAGTCAGAGAGGAGATCTGATCCATTGGCAAATTCTTGTGCCGAAACCAAACTTTGTAAAGCAGGAGAATACATATGTCCAGTTTACCCTGTCAAAGGCCTTCTCTGCGTCGGTTGACAGCAGCATAAAGGGGATATCCTTTTGTTTTGCATAATGCATTATGTTAATCAACTTATTTGTGTTATCTCTTGATTCCCTGCCTGGAATAAATCCTGCTTGATCCAGGCCTATCAGTTGACTCAGGACTGTTTGCATCCTTGTAGCTAGAATCTTAGCTAGGATTTTCACGTCCAAGTTAATTAAAGATATAGGCCTGTAGCTGCCTGGATTGTCCGGATTCTTATTAGGCTTCAGTTGGAGGGTGATATGCGCTTCCAGGGAATCACGAGAGAACTCTGCGTCGTCTTGTAATGCATTAAATGTTTTTATCATATGGGGATAATCTGGTCTGAGCATTCTTTATAATAGCTAATAGAGTAGCCATCTGGGCCTGGGCTTTTGCCTTTTGGAGAAGAACTTAAGGCCTGCGATACCTCTTATGCTGTGATGTTTGCCTCCATTAATGTTTGTCGTGCCAAGGACAAGTGGGGAATATCCACCTTATTGAGGTACCCTTCAATGGCTGCTGACTGATCCTGTCCTACTGTTGATATGGGGTCCTTAATCTGGTGTAACTTTGAATAGAATTTATGGAATTCTTGTGCAATCTATGGGCTGTGATGTAGTTTTTCTGCTTTTTTATTCTGTAAGTTATGGATGTGGTTCTTGTAACTCTAGCTTTTAATAAGTGGGCTAGTAGCTTGCCACATTTGTCCCCGTGTTCATAGAAACTGCCTCAGGAGGATTTAGAGAGAGAGAGAAGGTAAGAAAGGTGTAGTGACAGTTAAGAATATATTAGAAGGTTAGTGAGGAAAGAGATAATTTCCTAACTTTAAAGGAAAAATATAGTGCTCTTACCAACGGAAAGCACGTGAGACCATTACCTCCATATGGTTACTATGAACAAAGAGCGTGTACAGGGTGGTGAACCTGAAAATGACCAACCTGTGTGGAGCTCTGGAATGACTGCTCAAGAGATAGGTAGTTTAATTAACCTGAATTAAGAAACTATTATTTAACTAAGGCTATTTTGTTGGCTACCTGTTGAGGCCTAACATGAGATCTGGCAGAAACCATTAAAAGAATAGAGAAAGAAACATAATAACACTTCGTATGCATATATATATGAACAACATAGCATTTTTATGAACAAGCAAAACAACATATCCTGACCAAAAACAGCAATATTCCAGTCGCTGTGTATTTGATATCTCCAGTGGAGGCATCCTTTTGCGAATAGTCAAACTATTTCAAATACTAGGAAAGAAGCAAGATCTTATCTACACCTGCTTTCTTGTTTAGTTTCACTAAGTTTGATGTGCCAATAATGTCTGAGTTTTCTGGTGCATTTGTCTGACAGAACTTGTGGTGCTGTACTAAAGTGGTAAGAGGTTTCTGTTTTGGTGGTTGTTGAACAGTGACATGATTTTGCTTCTTTCTTCATTTAAGATATAATTTCTTGCCAAGTTTTTAGACACTATAGTAACCATTATTGTACAGGGAAGAAAATATATCTCCACTGCTTGGTAGACTTGTATCTTTAATTTTGCTTGGTGTTTATTTTAGCAATCAAGATAAATAAATTATTTAAAAATAAATAAATAAATAAATAAAAAATTTGAAAAAGAGAAAACACTGATAACGATAGATTTCCAACCTTATTCCGCAAGAGCCATTGGCACAAAATATAGGAGAAATAACAAAAACCTCAGATGTCTTTTGTAATGATTCTAATTACTACAGAGGTGACCAATGAATTTAACAATAGAAAGAAAATAGAACTGTAGAGTCCACCTTTGACAAAGTCATTGGGTATTGGGAATTACACGAGTTATTTGCCGCCTTCTTCTGACTCTTTCCAGCTTGGAATGCGGTATTCTTCTTCGACCATGCAAAGTGCTTTTTTATATGTCCAAATAACAAAATTTTTGTCTCATCAGTCCAAAGCACTTTGTTCCAAAATGACTGTTACTTATCTAAATTAGCTTTTGCTACAACAAGCGACTCTGTTTGTGGCGTGATTGCAGAAAGTGCTTCTTTCTCATAACCCTGCCATACATATGTTCTTTGTGCAAATTGTGCTGAATTTTAGAATAATGTACAGATACACCATCTGCAGCAAGATGTTCTTGCAGGTCTTTGGAGGTGATCTTTGGGTTCTCTGTAACCATTCTCACAATCCTCTGCATATGCTGCTCCTGTATTTTTCTTGGCCTGCCAGACCTGGATTTTACAGCCTGTGGCCCTCCATTTCCTGATTATATTCCTTACAGTTGAAACTGACAGTTTAAACATCTGAGCTTTTAGTAGCCTTCTCCTAAACCATGATACTGAACAATCTTTTTCAGATCTTTTGTGAGTTTCTTTGAGGATCCCATGTTGTCACTCTTCAAAGAATACAGAAGCACAACTTGCAGTGAGCCACCTTAAATACCTTATCTCATGATTGGACACACACCTGCCTATGACGTTCAAGGAGTTACATGCTAATTCAACCAATTTGGTGTTGCCAGTAAGCAATATTGAGCAGTTACATGCATTCAAATTAGCAAAATTACAAGGGTACCTACATTTTTGCACAGCCAATTTTTCACATTTGATTTAATTTCATACAGCTTAATGCTTTTTCACTAAAAATTTGTGTTTAGAAAACACCTCAGTAGTCAGATGTTCCTGGGAAATAAAAGACATACCACTTATCTTTTTTATTGAAAGTGGAGTGAATTATTATGCAGGCTGAAAGGGGTTCCCAAACCTTTTCATATGACTGTATACAGCAGGGAACATAAGCATTGAATATGTCGTTTTTCTCAGTAAATGTATTTCTAATGGGGCTGTTGATGTGAAATTTACATCAGATGGTGACAACCCAAGTAATCCACACATACAAAGAACTCAAAAAGATAATTCCATAAATTAATGCATGTGTAGTAAAATGGAATAGACAGAATTTTTCCAATGGCACACAGGTCTGGGTGAATACTTCAAAAATTTATTTGTGCGGAGTGCAGATGCAACGTTTCGGAGAACAAACTCCTTTGTCAAGGAGCTTGACAAAGGAGTTTGTTCTCCGAAACGTTGCATCTGCACTCTGCACAAATACATTTTTTAAGTATTCACCCAGACCTGTGTGCCATTGGAAAAATTCTGTCTATTGAGCTACTGGGAGGTGGCCGAGCCTCCACCATTGTGCACCAGGCATCTCTGCCAAGTCCAGGGTGTGCGAGATCCTACACCTGATTCTAGTAAAATGGAATGACACAGGGAATTCGTATTGAACACACTTATTGAAATTTAATTTAATACTTAGAAAAGCCTTTGTTGCATACAGTATTTCAGAAGCCAATACAGAAAGTCATTCACTTGCTAACTCTCCCTACTAAGAAATTAAATAAATCACACAATAAACTCCTCCGTTCTTAGCAGCAGCTAGGATTAATCTAGCTAAATAATGGTTGCAAAACCACGATTTGGAAGGAAGAATAAACATTACACAAAACGTATTGTACTTAAATGCTTTATTAAAGGGGACCCGTCACCCAAAAGAAATATTCAAAATCCCATTTTATCACATTAGTCAAGCAAAATTAACTTTATTTACACTATATAAATTATTTGATTCTTGTTTCTTTCAGTCTGGGAATTAAAAATTATAACTAGCAGACAGGAGCTATTTTGTTATTAAGGCAAGCCTTGCACCATCTCAAACTCTTGTTTGTGCACCAGATTGGGGGAACCAATGTCTATCCCCATGCCCTGTGTACACAATTAAACAGTGAAGAGAATGGGAGAAAGTGTGGAGAGCAGAGACATCTAGGAAGTGCTGAACGAAAAGTGAAAGTAATTGTCTGACAGACAGACAATATTTGATTGACAGCTGATATTTTTAAATGAGCTTACAACAGCTATGAATGCTTTAATAAAAAAATAGAAATTGGATTTCATGTTTATTTTGAGGACTTTTATTATACAGATTTTTGTGTCCACTTTAACAGAACAAATGATATAAGCATACAGAAATATGGTTCCCATGGCAGAATTACTGCAATTTCCCCCCTTTTTTTTTTCTTTATTTTGTTTCATGATGCTAATGTTGTTCTATTCCTTAAATTGTAAGGTTAAGGTTGTAACTCATATGGTCATCCTAAACTTATGTACTGCTACTTTAAGAATATACAACCAATGACTGTACATGTTCATTAAAATGTAAAAATAAAAGCGATTAAAAAAAATAAAAGCCTTCAAGATGCCTCCTGTATGGAGAAAGTAGTTAGATACATTGCTCAGTTGTGATTTTGGCTGATTCTTCCACACATAGTAAGTTGGGCTGAAAAAAGACACGTCCATCAAGTTCAACCTTTTTAACTTTTTTTTTTTTTAATTTTAACTGCCTAACTGCTAGTTGATCCAGAGGAAGGCAAAAAACTCAATCTGAAGCCTCTCCAATTTGCCTCAGAGGAGGAAAAAAATCCTTCCGGACTCCAAAAAGGCAATCGGACTAATCCCTGGATCAACTTGTATAATGAGCTATCTTCCATAACCCTGTATTCCCTCACTTGCTAAAAAGCCATCCAACCCCTTCCAACGTATCAGCATGTACAACAGTTTCAGGGAGAGAATTCCACATCTTCACAGCTCTCACTGTAAAAAACCTCTTCCAAATATTTAGGCGGAACCTCTTTTCTTCTAAACGGAATGGGTGACCTTGTGTCAGCTGGAAAGACCTACTGGTGAATAAAGCATTAGAGAGATTTTTATATGATCTCTTTATATATTTATACATAGTTATCATATCACCCCTTAAGAGCCTCTTCTCCAGCGTGAACATACCCAATTTGGCCAGTCTTTCCTCATAGCTAAGATTTTCCATTTTCCTTTTACCAGCTTAGTTATTATTATTATTATAAACATGTATTTCTTTAGCTCCAACATATTACATAGCACTTTCGTTGCCCTTCTCTGTACCCTCTCTAATACCATAATGTTCTGTTTGAGTGAGGGAGACCAAAACTGTACGGCATATTCTAAATGTGGCCTTACAAGTGCCTCCTCCCGTGACTCTATACCCCTTTTAATACAGCTCAAGACCTGTTTTTCAACATTAAGTTTTGCGAAGGTCTTGAGAGAGCTCTTTGTATTTGTATGTGTGGATTACTTTGGTTGTTAGATACATTTATTGAACAAAAAAGTGACAACAGAGATCCTACCGCCCTGTCCAGCAGAAAAAATTTAAAAAACCATGTATCACTTGTAAGTCTTAAAGATCCTTTAGGTTTTATTACGGACTCTTGCTAATAAAGGCCAACATTACCCATAGCGATGTAATGGCTTGGAAAATATGTATAGGAAAGCATTAGAAATAGGACTTCAAAAGTTCAAAAGGAAATAAAAAAGTTATTGTAATATGGTAATCCAACACCGCTTTTAACCCAATTGCTGAATGCAAGATCCTTATATACTAGTACTTGTTTCTCAGCTGATTTTCAGCACCTCCTCAGGGACATCAGCTGATTTAGAAACCTGCTGAAAGGGTTTCATACTTTCCAACATTTTGGAAGTAAAAAGAGGGACAAATTTTTTATTTTTCTTTGCAAGTAGCGGGGCTAAATTTTGCCCATTTTGTGGCTACATCCCTTAATTACCATGTTCATTTTACAAAATTTGGCAGATTATGAAAGTTTAAAAATATTTCTCCTGTTAAAATTACTTATTTTATCTCAAAACTGTTACAAAGTATCTTATTTGCACCTTTTAGCTGTTCTGGGCTCTCTGCCAAAAGCCAATTAAGTTAGAAACTTTGTTTCTTTTTCTGGCTGTTCAGTGCAGAGAAAAGAGGGACTTTCCAGTACAAAGGAGGGACTGCGGGTTGAGCTGTAAAGAGGGACTGTCCCTCCAAAAAAGGGACAGTTGGGAGGTACAGGGTTTACCCTCCTGCTTGAATGTAAGGGAGATTGCACAAAAAGAACATGCTATTAGCTGTCTATTCTTACCACCCTCATCAAATAAGTTTTTCTTTCTTTTCTCCTTAATTATTTGTATATAATATACAATGACATAATGCAGTTAAAGTCTGCTCTGAATTAATTTTTTTTTTAACAATTAATTTTATTATGATTTTCTTGTGCATGTACATCAGTATTCAAAATTCTATAAACAATACTTCATTATTTATGTTGTGAGTCACTTTTTTTCCATCCATTATACAAACTTTCTGTAATGGCCAGTCTCCCTGGTGGTCTAGTGGCTTACCTCCATGCACGCGGGATCGCCCGCCATGCCTCCAGCTGGGACGCTCACCGCGTGCATCCATCTTCCCCCAGCGCCGGTCCTCCTATGGCGCGCGCGCCGGCGCACTTCCGGGTTTATGCGCCGGCGCGATGACGTCACGCACAATGGCGCGAAATTCAAATAATATTTAAAGGGATCATATAGTGCAGAGCATTGCCCGTTGTTAGGTTCTATTTGTTAGTTCCTGGGTGTGTTTGCCTTACTGTTCCTGACTGATTCTTCTGTGTTTGACCCTTGCTTGCCTGACTATCCTGCTATTCTCCAATCCTGACCTTTGGCTTGTCCGATTACTCTATCTCGTATCCTGACCTTCTGCCTGTCCCCTGACTATTCTACACTCTCTAATCCTGATCCTGGCCTGTCTGACTATTCTATTCGGCTAGCTCCGAAATATTTTTATTAGTTCTCACCTTGGCCCTGGGCTTGTAATAGAGAGCCTGTACCCATTTTATGAAATTATTACCCATGACCATAGATTATAGTACTGCCCATAACTAATTCCATTACACGGAATCAAACGCTTTTTTGTTATCCAGAGCTGCTATTACCCTATATCCTGGGTTATCATGGTTTGCTACAATATTGGTATATAAGCATCTCAAATTAATGTCCGTGGAGCAGCCAGTAATAAATCCTGTTTGGTCAGGAGAAATTACATATTTTTGCTAAAATTTTAGCATCAACATTTATCAATTAAATGGGCCTGTATGATGAACATTGCAGTGGGTCTTCTGCTTCAGAAGCAGCGTAATTAAAGGAGAACTGTCATGAAATATAAACCATACCATTTTTATCACTGATCTAGAACATTAGTACATTAAAATCTATACCCAACTGCATCAAATTTGTGTTATAAACACACTTATCATTCATTTCTAACAGCTCTCCAGATCAAGCATTTTCAGAATCTGAAAGTAGGAGTGTCCATTCAGTTCAGCAGCATTCTCTTAGCCCCGCCCATGTTCCCTGAGTCCTATTTCCCCTCCCTCACCCTCTAGTTACATCAAATCTGTGTGCAGCACATCTCTGTGTGCAGACAGGCAAGCAGTATTGAAGAGCTCATTAATGCCTCTGGTTTGGTTGACAAAGAACTGGAAAATAACTTTTCAAACTGATTGTACAGGATCATTTCAGCAGTGCTGTTCTTTGTCGGGGGGGCAGTTTTGTTCACACCTGTCATCTCCCCCAGTATTGTTCATGTCTGTAAAACCCTCTACTGTTCACACCTCAGATCCAGACTGTAGTGTTCACCTGATCAAACCTCAGACAAGCTGCTGGAGTATATATATATATATAATCTCAAAACAGGGGGGTTGTGGGAGCACTCTAAAGGCTTTAAAGTATATATAAGTATTA
>CM044444.1:45175876-45186150 GCA_024363595.1 Xenopus borealis
GCGGACACAGATATGGCAAACCTATCGCTACCACCGGACAGAGAGAGACGGTGTTTGACCGTAAAAGCACAGATACATAAGGACCCGGGAGCAGAGGAGCCGCACAGATCACCCAAAGCTCATCCTCCATGTGGAGCTCCGGAGATGGCGCAGACTGGGGCCTGGAACAGATTCAGGAGGACTCGAACTCCGAAATCACGGAGGAACCCAGCGATAAGGCGGCTAAAGGTACTGTACCAAATTGTACCACAAAACCTACACCCCAAACCACTTTATTACCCCACAACATAATACCCGGGCCTAGACTGGACTGCCGACACAAATCACAGCAGCAAGGGCCAACACCCAGCCACAGACCTGGGCCAAGCCTAGACATGTCGCAGGCAAACCCAGGCAATGGACGAGAACCTGCCCTGCATAATTTAAACCAGATAACCCTGCTAACGGACTTACAAGCAATTAAGGATTCCCTATCTGGCCTACCTACCAGGGCCGACCTGACGCAAGTGGTGGACGGACTCGGGAAACCGCTGCGCTCAGAACTGGCAGACCTCAATAAAAACCTCCAACATATGGGGAATAGAGTCTCCAAAATAGAAAAGACACAAATGTCCCAAACAGAAAATATCGGTGCCCTGCAAAAAAAGGTAGACTTGCAAACCACACAGCTATACTACCTTCAACAACACCTAGACAACCAGGAAAACAGAGGGCGCTGTAACAATATTCGAATCAAGGGACTACCGAGGCTACAGGAACAGAAGACCTACGTCCATCCATACAGGGAATACTAAACCAACTCCTGGGAAGGCCACCCACAACACACATTGAAATAGACAGAGTCCATAGGGAACTCAGACCATTTCGACCTGAAGCTACACAACCAAGAGATGTTATATGCCGCATACATTTTTATGCCGAAAAAGAACAGATAATGCTAAAGGCCAAACAAAATAAAGAATTTGACTTCGATGGAGCCAAACTCAATTTTTTCCCTGACTTATCAAGAAACACAATGGCCCAGAGGAGGGCACTAAGACCACTCCTACAAATACTTCAAGCTAAGGGAATCAAATACAAATGGGGATTCCCCTTTGCCTTAACAGCATTTCACAACGGTAAGCCAGCCACGATGAGGACCCCAATGGACCTGGAAGGCTTCCTGAAGAGACTCTCCTTACCACATATTCAAGTACCAGCAGGGCGAGGCCCAGACACCTGGAGATCTGGACTGCCCAACCCACTACAACAACCGACAAGGCAACAAAACACCTAAAAGACAGGATAGATGCCCAGTAAAGACAAGAGCCACAAGGCCTGGACTGACCCGCCAAAAATAGAGGACATCAAAGACTAATCAAGAGACAATAACGTAAAAACAAACATTTCCTGCTTAAGAGAACTAAAGGTCTACTTTAACACATTCTTTACAGGAGGGTAACGTATAGCCAGAAATGTGAACTGTGGTGAGGGGGGGGGGAGAGGGAGGGATGGAACTTGAATGCTATGTTGTCCTTTTCTTCTTTCCCCCTGCTATATACTGGTCACACATAAGCTGTTCTAGAGGCGGCGATGCAGCAACCCTAGACGACTAATCTCGTCCTGGAGCTGACTTGACGACCCAGCTACCCCAACTAAAACGCTACCCAATTTAACAAAGATACTGCCATATAACACAAGAGTGAAACGTGGAACGACCTCAGGTAAAAACCTGCTACCTCCAAACTATTTGGAGGTTAAACTATACGACTCACCCAATAGACGAAATAAAACATCTGGAAAATGCAAATAATGCAACAGGGTCATAAATTCTCCTGAGCAATCGTGAAACGTTCCTTCACTCCCTCAAAGGCAGAAGCGAAACAAACAGATTACCGAAAAGTATACTTATGTGAATCAATGAAAATTGTTGGCCTCTCAATAAGGCAAGCCGGCCCAAGTAACGACAAAGTTACTATAAGGCATAGAACTGAAACCTCTGCGCAAAATGATACCCGAATATTAACATTGACATTGATTCAAATAAGTAAAACTCCCCAAAGCAAACTGCTTAAGCCTACCGATGCGCCCATACGACAAGGTGGAAACCCACTACCCCCCACCTAGGGCAAACATGGGACAGGTACCCATGGATAAGAGCATATTGCTCCCATCTAAGTTCAAGTTAACTGTTTATTTGTTGTTATGCATACTATGTTTTTCTCCAAACCTTCCACAATTCCCTACAATGAGTCAGAGTGCAACTTATATAAAGATGACAGAAAACACAGGTGTAGCTGACCTCACTAAACACGTTCTCCGAAACAAGCCAAGATGGCAGGAATTCGGATAACCTCTATAAACTGTAGAGGTCTAAATACACCTGAAAAACGATCTCAAATACTTTATGAAATGCACAAAGCAAAGACAGATATACTTTTGATACAGGAAACACACTTTAAGGTAGACAATAGACCAATGTTAAATAACAGATACTTCAAAGAGTGGTTTTTTAACGATAACCCAGATGCAAAAACAAAAGGCACCGCTATAGCTATACACAAAAGATGCCAATACACCTTGAAAGAAACAAAAACAGATGGCCTAGGCCGAACACAAGCCATCAAAATAGAAATCCAGAAAAACATAATCACAATCATTAACTGTTACGCCCCAAACTCAAGTCAAACGCAATTCTTAGAGAAAATGTTACAGTCTTTAGAGGGATTCCTGGAAGGAAACATTATATTAGGAGGCGATTTCAATATGGCACTTAACCCTCCTATTGACACCTCAACAGGTAAATCTAGCATCTCCTTTCAACGGCTTAAGCGAGCAAAGAGGGCTCTACATAAACACCAACTGACAGACACCTGGAGAATACAACACCCAACAACCAAAGACTACACCTATTACTCTCACCCACTCAACCAATACAGTAGAATTGACTAAATTTTCACATCACACCATATGTTGGATTGGGTTACTTCGACAGAAATAAGACCACAGATTAACTCAGACCACAATCCCATACACATAGATATAAGGATTCCAGACTTCCCGACTCGTCAATGGACGTGGCGTCTTAACGAAACTCTTCTCAGTGACACTGAGTGCCTAGAAGAATTAAAAGAAACCATAAAATATTTCAAAATAGATCATGAAAAGGACAAAACTGCTTCACTGACGAAATGGGAAGCATTAAAGTGTATGCTAAGGGGAACCCTTATCAAGCATGGTGCTAGACTTAAAAAGGCCAGGACAGCTAAGTATAACCAACTCCTCAACCAAATTCATCTTCTAGAAATAACACACAAAACTGACTTGACAGTAGACACATAAGGCAAACTACAAAAAGCTAGACAAGAATTAAGAGATGAATCTATATCAATACCAAAAATATATAGACAGGGGTAAGGGTAAATTCTATGCCTGGGGCAATAAATGCGGTAAAATGCTGGCAAGAATCTATAAACAACAACAAAACAAAAATTTTATACATGAGATCCAAACGGAGGAAGGACAAATTGCCCATCATACCAGCAAAATAGCTCAGACTTTGAAACAATATTATTCCAAATTATACAACATACAACCAAATGTATCACTCAATAAACAACAGCTAAAAGATTACATAAAAGAAACCTCACACACGCAGATCCTAGATTTGGACATAATAGAAAAGTTAACTCAACCCCTCCTCCCAGAGGAACTCAAACAAGCCATCTCCTCCACACCAACAGGAAAGTGCCCTGGACCTGATGGCTTCTCCATCGGGCTCTACAAACTGTTAGGAGAACCCCTGTCCCCAATTATAATATCTGCCTTCAATGCAATAACAGAAAGCGACCTGCCATCCCAATCATTCTTGGAAGCGAATATAACAGTAATTCCCAAACCAGGCAAAGACCTGACAAACTGTACCAGCTACAGACCTATCTCCCTGCTGAACGTGGACACAAAACTTTATGCTAAAATATTAGCAAATAGAATTAAACCTCTACTTACCACATTAATTCACAATGACCAAGTGGGATTTGTACCGGGACGCGAAGCCAGGGACAACACCATCAAGACCTTCTCCTTAATCCAATACGCACAAAAAGGAAAAATACCCCTCTTATTGCTCTCCACGGATGCCGAGAAGGCCTTTGACCGTGTGAGTTGGCAGTTTTTAAGAGAATCACTTATACAAACCGGACTAGGAAAACCTTTCATATCTAAAATAATGGCCTTATATACAGTACCAACAGCTAGGATCCAGATCAATGGAACCCTGTCAAAACCCTTCCATTTATCCAATGGCACCCGTCAGGGATGCCCCCTGTCCCCCCTGTTATATATACTAACAATGGAACACTTAATTACAGCAATTAGGAATAACAACTTAATCCAAGGTATCAGAATAGGAGACAAGGAGGTCAAAGCGGCTGCTTTTGCAGACGACCTCTTGCTCTATGTAAAATCTCCCTTTATCTCTATACCCCCGTTGTTACAGGAACTTGAGCGATTCGGCGATACAGCAACTTTAAAATTAACAAAACAAAATCAGAAGCACTGAATATTTCACTATCCAAATTAGAAGCAGAAAGAATACAAGAAAATTTTCCCTTTAAATGGCAAACCAGATCTCTCAGATACCTGGGGATAGAGGTGACTCAAGATAACACTAACACGACCACATTAAATTACACAGAACTATTGAAACAAATTCAAACAGATCTGAAGAAGATCGACCACACCAAATTTACATGGTTCGGAAGAATCAACTTTATTAAAATTCTCCCAAAGTTCTTGTACGCTTTCCAAACACTCACAACACCACCTAAAAAGAGCTTCTTCAAGAAAGCCAATGGCATTCTCACACAATTTGCCTGGGCTAACAAACGCCCACGCATAAAACTCACAACCCTACATAGACGTAAACAGAATGGAGGAGCAGGATTACCAGACCTATACACTTATTGGCAAGCGGCTATATGCACAAGAGTAATAGACTGTATCCACCACAAAGACCAAAAACAGTGGACCCAACTAGTACAACAACAATTGAGACAACCATTGGCCTCGTTGCCATGGATAGACCCTAAAGACAGACAGGAAAACCAAAACCTACCCGCGACAATACAAAGCACATTGTCAGTGTGGGATAGGCTTATAAGACAAATACCACTCTCGCACAGACCGGGACCAATGACTCCCCTAATAGGCAACCCATCCTTCCCACCGGGTCTATTGAGTAAGGGCTTTTTGGGAAAGAGGCAAAGGGAACTCTATCCCTTTATACAAACAAGAGTATCGAAAGGAGTAGCCCCTCTAGATAATATAATGAAGGAACCCACACATAGTTTTTCACAAAGATTTATGCATCACCAATTAACCCACTGGTTCCAAACTCACCCTGAAAAGGATAAGCTACTATATGAAACCACAGACTTTGAAGAAATATGTCTAAAAACAGTAAAACCCAAACACATTCTATCTCAGGTGTACAACATAGTTCTGGAACTCAAAAGGTCCCAGGCACTTGCTTTCAAGACTCAATGGGAAAAAGACCTCAACATCTCACCTAGCTCAAAAGAATGGGAAAAGTCATTTACACTTACACACAATTTGGTAACAGCCTGTAAAGCACAAGAGACTAACTATAAGATACTTACCAGATGGTATAAATGCCCGACGACTATACACGCTATATACCCAACAGTCTCAGAGAAATGCTGGCGGTGTAATGAGCTCAAAGGCGACATGAAACATATATGGTGGTACTGTCAGGCGTTACAACCATTTTGGGTGAAAGTCTTTCAGATAATCTCAAAGGTCACGGGAACTGATATACAACCTGACCCGGCCCTGGCACTGATATCTATCCCATCCATAAATACACCATTGCAAATAACCCCCAGGAGCTTTGAGGCCTTTGCCATATCAGCAGCCAGAACGGTAATACCTAGACACTGGAAGAGCAGCAAGACACCAGGGACAGGCGAATGAATAACTGAACTGAATTATATACAACAAATGGAGGAGCTACTCTCCTACACACACGACGCCTAGACAATACCTTAAAACATGGGCACTTTGGGTAATATTCAAAGAAACAACAGAATACATTCAAATTCTAGCCACTTGATACCTGTCAAGGGTTGACACTACCGAAACCTGCCGAAACCTGTTGAAACTACCGAAACTGTGTAGAGTATTAACCTAAAACATAAGTAAAAACTTTGCATTTCAAGTACTTATTATCCAAGCCAAGAAAAGATCATTGAAAGGAAACACAAATGATGAAGCTCTGACTCCCCCTACTTTCACCCCAACCTACCCCCATCCCCATATTATATAATTTTCTATATAACACATAGGGAAAAACCCCTGACACATCAAGAACAAGTGTATAAGTGAAAATGCCTTTACTCTTTTTTGTAATAAGTACACAAAACAAATTTTGAATAACATGTTATACAGTAATGACAATCAGGAGGGGAATTTCCCCCCTCTCTCCCCTCATTCATTATTGTTTTTCTATTGTTCACATAATTTCCCAATGTAATTGCTTTCTTCATTCTGTATACTCAGTTGTTTATCTGAAAAAAAAAGGAAAACTAAATAAAGAATATGTAAAAAAATATATACATAGAGTGCATGGAGTGATATGAGGCCGCTAGCCATGGCCTCCAGATTGCTTGTTGAACCTGTATATCTACATATGTCTCCTGCAGCAAGATAACGAGTGACTTATTTTGCTAAACTTTGATAAAGTTAAATACGAACGCCTCTTGACAGGGTCTCTCAACCCTCGAACATTCCATGGTAAAAGACTAGATAAACCATAGTCCAATAAACCATCTTACACAGGGTATAACACCATTCCTCTCTTGGCCAAAGTGGCCATCCTCATTCTATTGGTGCTGCTTTTAGATAACCAATGTTACACGTAGTAGATCCTCTCGGTTTGGGTTGTGCTCGGTAAAACAGAAAAACTTTCCCCTTTTTCTCCCCTGCCACCTGACCACCCCAATTGCGGACAGGTATAGTCCTGAAAATAGTGAACAAATTTTCAACTGAGACATGGGAGCAGGATCCATTATAGTTCTCCTGATTCTTCTGTCCAAGCTTGGACTAGCTGTACTCCCCTTTGGTGATTTTAAAATAAAGGAATCAAACATTCACTGAACGCTCCTTAGTTAAGCAGCTGGTGAGCTAGCTTGTATCCATAGTATCTGTCAGGTTTCTTCTTGATGGAGTCGCCCTTGGGATGCTTCAGGTTGCGAAGATGATTGCGTGGTGTGAGGCGTTCTTTCAAGCCATTCGTTTACCTCCTCTGGGGTATTGAAGAACTGCACCCTGTTGTCTTTAACCACACGCAGTTTCACGGGGAACATCATGGCATATGTGATTTGTCGTTTCCGCAATGTTTCCTTGACTGAGGCAAATTTGTGGAGCTGCTTACGTATTTGTCTCTGTCCAGATAGTTTAATAGCCTCGCTACTATCGGACGCGGCACATCCTGGGACTCTATGGACATTCTATGACAAACGTAGGAGTGAATGTTTCTTGGTTAAACTCTTTAACTAGCCACTTTTCTAGAAATAGTTCCATATTTGCCCCCTCCACTCTTTCCGGCATGCCAAGCACCCTAATATTGTTGAGCCTCAAGCAGTTTTCTAGGTCATCCACCCGCGCCTCCAAAGCTCTATTTTGTGAGGTAGAAGGTGGACTGTATCCTCCATATTGGAAATGCGGCGCTCGGTTTCAGCAGTACGCTCTCGAATCTTTTGCATGTCCTGCTTGAGAATTGCAAAATTTGTGCTCCAATTCCACCACCTTATGATTTTGGGCTATAAGGGGCATCACTTCAGTCAGTGTCGGTTCGGGTGGTTGGGCCGCTGGGGTCAGATTCACCACCTCTACCTGCTTCGTGGCCTCCGTGTTACTAATATGAGACAAATGGTAGTGAGTGATTCGCGGGAGAATGTCTTGGAAACTTACTCAGTTTCTCTCGAGGTCTGTTGCGTTTTTGCCTGCTGTGCTTCCACACAGTGTAACGAGGCCGGTCTCCCAGTGTTGACATCTTGGGAGTGACTACACTAGTGGTCCGTCGTCCATGACTTGATAAGATTGCCTCTATTCTTCTTCATTCTGTCTGTATCAGGGTCCTAGCCCGCTCACTTCCATGTTAAATGGTGAAATTCACCTGATATTGCTCACTTCAGGGTAATAAAAAGGATTTCTGTAACAGAGCTCTCACCTCTGAGCTCATCCAAGCCACGCCCCTCCTGAATCAATTTTACTTGTAAACTTTTAACATGTGAAGTTACATGACTGTATTTGTTCATTTATATGTTCATTCCATTGCCATGGACGGTGGGAATCAATCACTGTAAAGAGTGACTCAGGAAAATAAAAAGGATAGAGATGAGAGTATGGCATAAGAGGGGAAGAGACTGACACCTGGGGGATAACATATTGAACAAAGAAAGTCTTGCAGTTGGCACAAATTCTGGAGCTAGTGTGAGAGATAAACTTGCATTTGGGGGGATAGTAGATAAAAAATTAAGGGAAGGCATTATATTGATATTGTAGACAAAAAATAGTTTGAATGTTAACAACCCCTTCAAGAAGGATATTAATGAGCTAGAGTGCAGAGACATGCAGATTAACTGGTTAAAGAGAGGAGATTTAAATTCTGTGGGTACACTGTCAAGGTTGTTCGTCCGATATAGAAGTTAAATC
This sequence comes from Xenopus borealis, assembly GCA_024363595.1. Classification (NCBI taxonomy): domain Eukaryota; kingdom Metazoa; phylum Chordata; class Amphibia; order Anura; family Pipidae; genus Xenopus; species Xenopus borealis. The sequence goes on from CM044444.1 coordinate 45,184,592, forward strand.
TTTGCGTCTATGGCCAGCTTAACTAAAACACAAAATATTAGACTTGCAAACTTTGTTAGTATAATAGCATCCCAGAATAATATTAACTTTTCACATCGCTAAACAAAGAAGAAAAACAGGATGTCTTTAAAATGCTTTTGTATTAATAAATACACGTATTGTATTAATAAATACACATCAGTATATTTACCTTGTGAGCAAGGAATGTTGTCACAAAGCAAAACCTTTGTGGTTCAATAGAAGTGTTGGTATTGAGGTTGGAAATAAAAGATGTGCTTTTAAGACATCAGAGTTAGATAGTACATCTGAAATGTTTATCAGGTACAGTAAATCAGAAAATCTAAAATCTAAAATTGAGATGGAAAAGGCTATTGCATTGAGAAGTAAAATGCATAAAAAAAGTTTTTTTTTAAACATGTAAATAGTAAAAGAAAAAAAACGGAAGGTTTGAAACCCTTAATATCGGGGAGGGGGCATTTGGTTGATTGGCATGGAGAAAAAGCAGAGATTCTGTTTCTGTTATTTCCTAGTCACCCATGGCACAGCATTCACCTCTGGGTTAAACTCCCCTCCGGGCCAATGGACAGGACCTCCTCCAAGAAGTTTAAAAGTCAGCTCCTCCTCTACTCACCCATCTTTTTTGTCCTGTCTGAAAGCCAATGGATGGATGCAGGTCATCAGACATATGACTGAGGAAGATTCCCAGTAGGAGCGGTTTTCTCAGGCTCTTTTTCCCCTGGTAGTTGCTGGAAGTCCTAAAAGAACGGGGTTAGCTAAGGAAGGGCAGATCTGGCAACAAAGAGCTAGCAGAGCCAGTCATTACCTCCCCTGTCTGGGGTTAGGTAGGCGAGATGCTGCAGAGGTAGCGGTGCGTAGTCAGGAAGCGATCTGGATCCTGGGTGAGTGACGACCGTCGCGCAGTGCAATGTCACCAGGACTGTGCTGCAAGCCGGTTGGTTGTGCCGGGATCCTATAGTAAGTGCCACTCATGCCCAGGAGGTGCTGGGGAAAAGGCGCAGGAGGTGCCAACCTTATATACAGTATAATGGTATATGCTGGAACCAGACAGGATCTTTATTAAGGGTTCAGGCTAGAATTTCCAGCGGTACCAAAGAGAGATTATTTTTAATATCTTTAGTCCGAAGCTCAGAAGAAAGTGTAAGTTTGTTTCAGGAATAGATTAATCAACTTTTCATCGAAATAGTTGCTCATTGTGAAAGGACAAGAGGTTTCTATTCAAGACTGTTTCTAGTGAAGAAAGCATCAGGGGCACTGAGACTAGCTTTAGATATGAGGAAATTGAACAAGTTCCTGCAAAAGAGAAGTTTCAAGATGGAATCATTGGGGTCTATCATTCAAGCCATCTCAGTCGGAGATTGGCTCACGAATATGGACATAAAAGAAGCATATTTCCATGTACCTATTTGTCCAGAAAATCCAAGAAAAAGGATGGCACTCTAATCAGGAACTGGTTTATTCAGGACATAATGCCCTACGCATTTCGGGATACAATCCCTTAATCATAGGCATCCGTTACAATACAAACAAGCTGTTTAAAT
>CM044444.1:45192041-45202879 GCA_024363595.1 Xenopus borealis
CGAAACGTCAATGTAAACAGCATCATATTGCAAAAATAAAAAAGGATTTGCTTCAAGGCTTAGCCTCCCCAAGCCTTAATGAAAATCCGCCTATGCTTATATAACATGCAGAATAGCATAACATTATCTTCATGCACCCCTGCTGTGTTTATCAAGACCATATGTGGACTTACCTTCCACAAGGAGAAACATTACCATGTAATACCTTAAATTCCCTGCTTAATTGATTAAGCCATACCTTACAATAGGAGCAATGCATTGGCAAAACAAGAGATTCAAATGTAGGTATCCATGTCAGTACTCATCGGCATTAGACACCATATACAATCAAAACAACATGTAATGCATAGTTTAGGGTAGCAGATGTTTAGAGTATGTCATATTGTAGAATGAAATATGAGCACATAGATACATTCAGAGCAATGTATAATGCACAGTTTAGATTGGCTGCTGCTTAGAGCAATCATATATCAAGCATAGCAGCCTCCCAGCACAAATGTATAAGTCAGGTATGCAAATGACCTGAACGCAGCACACTGCAAGTTAGCATATGATCATGTTAAATTACAGCCCACTTATATCCATTAGAGCTACTGGATTAAGCCATTAGCCAGAATCCAGCCTACACTGTCAGTAGAAAGCATGCTAGCCCATGTATATTTCTATTAGGGATACTGGTTTCAGGACCAAGCAGTGCAGGTAAACATATGATCACATTGTATGCAAGCAGATAGTTAGACTTCATTATACTGCAGAACAGAATATGGACCTGCTCCTTACCTGCTTCTCATTATGCAAGGCTACAAGAAGACCCTTTAAAGCCGCAGGACACCAGGTTTATTGTTCACAGGCAAACTGGCCTCACAAGTTTACCGACAACTGTACTTACCTGAGGTTGCTGGGCCAGAGTTCCAGTCTGCAGAGTTAGAGAGTGGGCAGGGCCATCTCCACTTGCTATAGCTGGGAGTTGTACAGGTAATCACCTGATTATACTCAGCTGGTGTCTGCACAGACAGAGCAATCACATAATTGTACTCAGTAGGGGGTCACTTTACCAGTGGAACCCGCTGATTATCTGGAGCTGTTGTCTACATAAGCAGGTAACCAAAAGCAACTGCTGAGGTTACAAGGAGGCAAATTGAATAATTAGTGTTGGTGCCTCATGCAAGGGCCCAAGTCTGCAGCCATTATGGCTGAACAGAACAACTTTATTATTTTTTAAAACTAACCCAACCTTGGGAAAGTCTATTGAGGGAGGCAGTTGGCCATGAACCTGACCTCATAAAACATAAAGAAAACAAAGTAACAGGGGGCAGTAAGGGTTAGTCCCCTAACTAATTAAGGCTAAGCTGACTGCCACCTCCCTCGCCCATCAGTAAAAATGGGGTGTAGGGGCCACATACACCACTACCACCGGACAGCTTTTGGGCAGGTCAGGAGGGAACATGGATGGGGGGACAGAACCTGCCACCAAATGGTCTGACAGCAATACAGGAATTCAACTGAAACAGGTAGACAAGGAGTAGCAAACATGGCACACCAGTGTCTTACCTGATCCTGGAGAAGAAGCACAGGAGACTCCAAGATATGAAGTAGTGTGCTGGGGAACAAAAGGTCCATTGGACCAAAACCCCTGTACCTAAGACGCCTTATAGGCAGGCCTATGCTTTGCCAAGGTTAAAAAGAAAATTTTGCTTCCAATGGGAACAAAAGCCAAAAGCAAAGAGAAGGGAAAAAAAAAAAAAGACACCGGTAAGTGGGTGTGGTTGACCTTTTAAAGGCTTGGGGAGGGTTCTTCTAATGGGAGCATGGGGGAGGGGCTATCCCGATGAGTACTGACATGGAGTTCGGCCAGGGAAAGGTCAGAAGTATAGAAGGTCCAGTGGGGTTCTTATCCAACATCATCGCAGTGGGCACAAGTTTTTTTACAGTAAAATGTTTTGACTAATAAGGAATTATGAAGCCATCTCACCTGTTTCAGTTTCCAATTGAATTCAGCTGGTTTGTAGATGATCTCCTCTAAAACCAACTGGCGAAGGAAAAAACCTAGCTTGCAGTTGTGTATGTAGAGAGAATAGTAATGCTGATTTGTTTCTACTTAAAAGAAGAACAAAAAAATCTCAGGGAATAACCAGTAAAATAAGGTTACATCACCTAAAAAACATCATTACATATGTAACAGGTACACACATCTAGTGCAAATAAATAATTTATACTTTGGACTACAAATGGAAATAATAAATTAAAATTGCCTCTGCAGGAGAAGGATGTTTCTGGATATCCTATTTTAATTTCTAGGTCACATTAATGCCAATATTTTCTGAGCCTTTAGGTAAATACACATATGCTTGAAAGAATACTACAAGTATTTCTATATTTAGTAACCATTTAATATACAAAGCGCTTCCGGTTAAGAGGCTCTATAAAAAGCACTAGCTGGTGTGCATCTTTAAAGGGGACCTGTCACCCAGATATAAAAAGCTGCATAGTAAAAGTCCTTTTCATTTTAAACATGCAACATTTTTATTTTAAATTTAAATATATATATATCCAAAAAAAGGCAAGCATTCTCAGGACTTAGAAAACAACAATGTAGTGAAATTTAATATTAATACACTAGCGTTTCGGCTACACCTATAGCCTTTCTCAAAGTGTATATATATATATATATATATATATATATATATATATACACACAACTCCGAATGTTAACAGCACTCTCGATAAGGCTGTAAATCGTGCCTGGGTGCAGAACAAAATATTAAACTGTAACAACTGCAAAAATATCCGCACTCACAGGACTTACTAAAATAAAAAAAAATTATTATTGCATGTTACGAACGTTTCAGCCTCCTGAAGGCCTTCCTCAGAGTGATAAACAGAGTATAAGGACCACCTTAAAACTACAACAGAGGCGGGAAAAGACAGCTGGTAAGCTGGTACCATGCAATGACTATTTAAAATTATTTTGTCTTGTATATCACCCGATTGGCCGGGGAGTCTGTTGGTGCATATCATACAATCATTATGCACTTTGCTGATGGGACTTGATATATGTGTGGACTGATCAGGACTGGGGGCACCTTTGCTATGGACATTAGTATGGGGATTTAAAGTAATAGCACGCATAGTTTTACACTCATATTTATAGGTGCACTTTGCATTTACAATTGAATTTTTTTATGTTTTATTATTATTATTATTTTTTTTTTTCATTTTTCTTATTTCGATATATGAGATTGATTTATCACTTATAGGTGATGGACTAAGGAAGGTCCCATTATGAATGTTATGAATATTGTACACTTAGTATGCTTACAGCAACATCAAGTTTAAGTACGAGTATTCACAGAGATATGTAGGAATGTTACACAATTCACTATGTTGCATTTTGTTTTGTGCACATTTAAGTTTGGCCTTATACTTGGGGACACACTTCTATAACATAGATATTAATATGTCCTAAGGGTAACCCCATTATCACAGGCCTTGGCTTCACTCCATGTTCTGGTCCCAATAGAGTACTTTAAATTGATATTTTGCTAACTTATCTATCTATGCCTCCTTTGTACACAACATCCCTGAATTTAGACCTGAGACCTAGCAAAGGTCTTGTCCCTGTAGAATAAATTTGTGGGATATGAGAGATACATAATTAATCAACTAAAGTAACTTGAGAGTATTATATAATAAGCCTTTAATGAATATATACAATATGTGGGAATAATAACATAACTATTCACTGAAGCTAGGATCTAACAGCCTATTATATAGAGGTGGATTGCTACATTGTGCTGTTTACTTTCTGGTTAGTGACATTATTGCAACATTAGTTTCGATTTTCTCTAGTACTTTAATAGGTAAATTCAGTTGCAACTTGTCTTGTTTTAATGTTTGTATGAGTGAGGGGATATATTGTTTAGTTTTGTATGTAAGTATCATTGGTTTTAAAATGAGGAGTACTAATGAGGTACTTACCAGCTGTCTTTTCCCGCCTCTATTGTAGATTTAAGGTGGTCCTTATACTCTGTTTATCGCTCTGAGGAAGGCCTTCAGGAGGCCGAAACGTTAGTCCCATGCAATAATATTTTTTTTTTTATATTTTAGTAAGTCCTGTGAGTGCGGATTTTTTTGCAGTTGTTACTATATTTATATATATATATATGTATATATATATATATATATATATATATATATATATATATATATATATATATATATATATATAGTACTTTACCAAAAGCCGTACTCCAAGGACTTTAATAGGTGCAAAAATCAAAGATGAATTTATTTATAGACGTTTCGGCTCCATAACGTGGGCCATCTTCAGGCCTGAATTCATCTTTGATTTTTGCACTGATTAAAGTCCTTGGAGTGCGGTTTTTGGTAAAGTACAGTATATATATATATATATATACATATATATATATATATATATATATATTTATTTATATATTAATATATTTATATTGATAAAATGTAACCAGCACCAAGGCTGTTGGGTTGCGAGTGCACCGGATAGGACTGTGAAAGTAAACTGTAAGGGGAGTTCTGAAATGTTCAGACATGTAGAAGAATAAATAGCTTTGATACTGTAGGTAGAAACTTTGCATCCTGCCAGATGGTATGCAGTTTGGTGAAAAAAATAAGAAATTAAAGGCTAGCACCCATTGCATCCTGTCTCAATCCAAGCACTGGGTAACCTAGACGATTAAACTTTGAAGGTATGAAATAATATAAAACAGTCCATATTTAAAATACTGTTTCATGTACATATTGACTTTTAAAATATTTATACTGGACTTAAGGTATTCCAGGTAAGGAATCTGTCCTTAATTTGCATCACCATACCGTAAGCCTTCTTAAATACTTTATATATTAAAGGGGTTGTTCACCTTTGAGTTAACTTTTAGTATAATGTAGAGAGTGATATTCTGAGACAATTTGCAATTGGTATTCATTTTTTATTGTTTGTGGTTTTATAGTTATTTAGCTTTTTATTCAGCAGCTCTCTATTTTGCAGTGTCAGCATTTTGGTTTCTAGGGTACAAATTACCTTAGCAACCCTGCATTGATTTAAATAAGAGACTGGAATATGAATAGGAGATGGACTGAATAGAATGATAAGTAATAAAACGTGGCAATAACAATACATGTGTAGCCTTACAGAGCATTTGTTTTTAGATGGTGTCAGTGACCCCCATTTGAAAGCTGCAAAGAAGAAGAAAATTGCAAATCATTAAAAAAAATTGAAAAATAAATAATGAAAACCAATTGAAAAGTTTCTTAGAATTGGCCCTTCTACGATATACTAAAAGTTAACTTGAAGGTGAACCACCCCTTTAAATAAACCTGACAGGATTGTTTTGCAAAAATGGTGACTCAGAGTGTAACGTAATATTTACTAATGTACAGTTGCCAATTAAGTAAGATTCTTTATTATTCCACTCTATTAGGATATGTTATTTATGCGCAGTAAAGTGGCTCAGCAGCATTGTATAACTGCAAGTGTAGAAAACAAAAAACCCAAAATACCTGTTTTGTCAGAATAGCACAAAATGGATTCCTTCTCTCTGCCACCAGTTCCATGTTGCATCCAAACAGAAATCACAAAGGGCTCATCAAGGTTCAAAGTAACAAAATCATCTGGAATCTTTACTGCCTGCGTGCCATTGAATTCAAACACCTGGTCACTCTCATGGCCATTATCTGTGGTAAGCCCTAAGGTCCAATTAGTGGTAATGCTGGTAGTTGGAAGCAGTTCTACTACATCAGAGGAAGACCCTGCATACAAAATTCCAATATGCAACAAATTACTTTCCATATGATTGCACCGAATTTTTTCTGTCTAGAAATTGCAAGTATTTTGTGATCAGACAGTGTCAGACCAAGGTGTTCTGACCCCAAGTTCAACACACACTGACTCTTCCATACACTCACATAAACTTTATATACCCATATCTATATTAATAGTAGATTTTATTATCCCTATAGCTTTGGATATTAGGCTTGTCCAAAAAATCATCCAAGCTCCTCTTAAATGCACGGAATCAGCCATCACATCATTATCCAGCAGGGCATTCCACAACCTCATTGTCCTCACTGTAAAGAACCACCTATATCACCTCAAATGAAAGTTCTTTTCTACCTGTTTAAAGACTAGTCTACAACTAGACTAGTAGTACTAATTAGTAACTTGCAGAACTCCTGGAACTAGTAGTTAATTCGTATCAACACTTGACTATAGTGTCACTCCCCCACACTCCCGCTTTATTATTAGAGTACTCCTTCTCCACATTTATGAATGTCTAAAAATAAATAAAACACAACAGCAGGAACCTGTTCCAAGCGTAGTAATTAATTTACTTTGTTTCTGCCCGATCCCCATACTTAATATGCACTTACAAGATTAAAATAAACAACTGCAAATAGAACTCTTATCTGTCTGTATCCTTCATTAACAGCCCCTGTCCACGTCCAGCCTCCTTCATGTGTTCACAGCTCCGGTTTACTCTGACTTTATTCTCATAGCGATATCCAGTCACTAAGAGAATCCGGATTTCATGCCCAAGATCCACACAACAGAACAGTTCTTTTTTCCAGATACACAGACTTTTGTCCAACACGTTTCATGGACACTGGTCAGCTTTCTAAAGAATTTACTCCCCATTACTTCACTTCCCTTTGTATTCTATCTGTAATTAACCCCCCCCCATTCCTCCATACATCACTTTATTTATTAACAACTTGAAACTGCAGCAATTTAATATTTCCACCTTAAAACACACAAAACATGATGCATTACTCAATTATATGAAATAACCAATAAAATTCAGATAACATGATAAAATACACAAAACATAAAAAGGACCTTACAGTATATTCCATGCTGCTAATATCAATCGTGTTCATACCATAAAAGCTGCCAGATCAATATCTGCATTTAATCCATTTGGTACCATAGTTTTTTTAATGTATATAGTAATAGTATAGTAAGTTAGGTTGAAAAAAAGACATGTCCATCAAGTTCAACCTTTTAAATTTTTTAACCTACCTGCTAGCTGATCCAGAGGAATGCAAAAAAACCCCATCTGAAGTCACTCCAATTTACCCCAGAGGGGGGGGGGGAATTCCTTCCCGACTCCAAAATGGCAATTGGACTAGTCCCTGCATCAACTTGTACTATGAGCTATCTTCCATAACCCTGTATTCCCTCACTTGCTAAAAAGCCATACAACCCCTTCTTAAAGCTTTTTAATGTATCAGCCAGTACAAATGATTCAGGGAAAGAATTCCACATCTTCACAGCTCTCACTGTAAAAACCCCTTCTGAATATTTAGGCAGAACATCTTTTCTTCTAATCGGAATAGGTGACCTTGTGTCAGCTGGAAAGACCAACTGGTAAATAAAGCAGAGCGATTTTTACATGATCCCCCTTACATATTTATACATAGTTATCATATTACCCCTTAAGCGCCTCATCTTCAGCATGAACATCCCCAACTTGGCCAGTGTTTTCTCATAGCAAAGATTTCCCATACCTTTTACCATCTTAGTTGCCCTTCTCAGTACCCTCTCTAATACAATAATGTCCTGTTTGAGTGAAGGAAGCCCAAAGTGTACAGCATATTCTAGATGGGGGCTTCCCAGTGCTCTATAAAGTGGAAGAATAACCCCTTACTGTCATGAATCAATGCCCCCTTTTAATACAGCTCAAGACCTTATTTGCCCTTCATATTACTGACTGGTTTTGCTTTCTTCAGCCAAGTTTATCATCTACAAGGACTCCAGGGTCTTTTTCCATAATGGATTTGTCTAGTCCAGTTCCATTACAGTACAAGTGGCTTGGATATTTTTGCATCCCAGGCACATGACTTTACATTTATGAACATTGAATCTCATTTGCCACTTAGATGCCAGATTGCCAGTTTGTCAAGATCCTGCTGCAAGAATGTCATATCCTGGATGGAATTAATTGGGCTGGATAATTTTGTGTCATCTGCAAACACTGATACATTACTTACAATACCCTCCCCTAAGTCATTAAATGGGTGGTTCACCTTCAAGTTAACTTTTAGTATGTTGTAGAATGGCCAGTTCTAAGAAACTTTTCAATTGGTCTTCATTATTTTTTTTTAATGATTTGCTATTTTCTTCTGTTTCTTTGCAGCTTTCAAATGGGGGTCACTGACAGCATCTAAAAACAAATGCTCTGTAAGGCTACAAATGTATTGTTACTTTGTATTACTTAACATTCTATTCAGTCCATCTCCTATTCATATTCCAGTCTCTTATTCAAATCAATGCAGGGTTGCTAGGGTAATTTGTACCCTAGAAACCAAATTGCTGACACTGCAAACTAGAGAGCTGCTGAATAAAAAGCTAAATAACTATAAAACCACAAACAATAAAAAATGAAAACCAATTGCAAATTGTCTCAGAATATCACTCTCATTATACTAAAAGTTAACTCAAAGGTGAACAACCCCTTTAATGAACAAGTTAATAAAAGTGGACCCAATACCGAGCCCTGAGGAACCCCACTAAAAACCTTACTCCAAGCAGAGAATGTAAAATTAATAACCACCCTCTGAATCCGATCCTATCACCAGTTCCTATCCATGTGAAAATTACTTCATTAAGCCCAGCAGACATTTTAGAAAGAAGTCGTTTGTGGGGTACGGTATCAAACCTTTTGGCAAATTCAAATAGTTCACATCTACTGCCCCCCCACTGTCCAGCATTTTACTTAACTCATCATGGAATGCAATCAAATTTGTCTGTCATGACTTCATAAACGAACTTCATAAAACCATGCTAATACCACCCACTAGGACAGAAGTTTGAATGTGATCCCTTGACAAGCCTTAAAATAATTTGCCCACTACAGATGTCAAATTACTGGCCTATAACTGCCAGGCTGAGATCATAAGCCCTTTTTAAATATTGAAATGACATCAGCTTTCCTCCAATCAATAGTTACCATACCAGATGAAAGTGAATCTGAGAAAATCAGAAACAGGGGCTGGTCTAAAACTGAACTATGCTCTCTTAGAACCTGGGGGTTTATGCCATCAGGCCCTGGAGGCTTGTTTACATTCATTTTTATTGAAGCTTTATGAATCATATCCTAAGTCAGCCACTGACCAGATTGAGCTGAGCCATCAGTGGAGCTATGAAGTGAGTGAGAACTTGGACTCTGTTTACACTGAAGAAAAGAACTGATTTAGCACATCTGCCTTTTTTGTATCTGTTACAACTGTACTGGTACCATTATTTAATGGAACAACACTCTCAACCTGCATCTTTTTCCCATTAAAATATTTTAAAACTTTTTAGGGTTAGTTTTCACGTCTGCCGCAATGCACTCTTCATTTCCTTTCTTTGCCTTTGCCTTCCGGATTGCTGATTTACAACGTTTATTATAGTGTTTATATTCATTAAATGCAGCTTCTGTCCCAACAGACTTGTAGTTTTTAAATGTCTTTCTCTTCTTTCCTATCAACTTCTTTACTTCTCTATTAAACCATTAAGGGTGATTCTTAGAGCTTCTACATTTACTCCTTAAGGGAATAAATGGAGAACAGTAATGGTTTAATATAATTTTATATAGGGATGCAACAAATCCACAATTTTGGATTCAGCCGAACCCCTGAATCCTTAGAGAGAGATCCGGCCGAATACCGAACCAAACCCTAATTTGCATATGCAAATTAGGGGTGGGAAAGGGAAAACATTTTTTACTTCCTGGTTTTGTGACAAAAAGTCATGCAATTTCCCTCCCCGCCAGTTCGGCTGGGAGAAGGATTCGTCCGAATCCCAGATCCGGTGCATCCCTAATTTTAAATGACAACCATTTGTAAGGGACACTCACCTGGCGTCCGAAGATGGCGGGGCCCTGCACGCTTCCCCTGGTTCCGGCGCTGTGCAGGACTCGTCACTCCCGCGACGAAACGCGTCATTTCTGTGTTTTTAGCTGAAAATTTAATTCCCCAATCAATGGGCAGCCCTCAAGGCACTAAAATGAGCTTTTCTGAAATCCATGGTATATTTGGTTTTTGTACCAGACATTAAAGGGGTGGTTCACCTTTGAGTTAACTTTTAGTATAATGTAGAGAGTGAAATTCTGAGACAATTTGCAATTGTGTTTTCATTTTTTATTATTTGTGGTTTTTCAGTTATTTCGTTTTTTATTCAGCAGATCTCCTGTTTGCAGTGTCAGCAATTTGGTTTCTAGGGTACAAATTACCCTAGCAACCCTGCATTGATTTGAATAAGAGACTGGAATATGAATAGGAGATGGACTGAATAGAATGTTAAGTAATAAAAAGTGGCAATAACAATACATTTGTAGCCTTACAAAGCATTTGTTTTTAGATGGTGTCAGTGACCCCCATTTGAAAGCTGCAAAGAAACAGAAGAAAATTGCACATCATTAAAAAACTATGAAAAATAAATAATGAAGACCAATTGAAAGGTTTCTTAGAATTGGCCCTTCTACAATATAATAAAAGTTAACTTGAAGGTGAACCACCCCTTTAACTGGTCTGGCAGTACTGTTGCTCCAGTCAATTTCTGGGTAATTAAAATCCCCCATTATCAATACTTTACCCAAACTAGCAGCCTTTTCTATTTGCATCAGAAGCTTTGCCTCCTCCTCCTCACTTACATTAGGGTGTCTATAGCATACCCCTACAATTAATTTTCTGGACTCTTTACAATTGGTGAATAACTCTACCATAAGACTTCTGCCCTCTCATTTTCTAACATAACCTCCTCCTTTATACAGTGGTGTGAAAAACTATTTGCCCCCTTCCTGATTTCTTATTCTTTTGCA
>CM044444.1:45224968-45235002 GCA_024363595.1 Xenopus borealis
CCCCTTGTAGCCAAACCCAAGAGTTAAGTGTGGTGGAGTGGAAGTGTTTTTGTGACAATGTGTATGTATATATGTATGTATATATGTATGTATATGTGTATGTGTATATGTATGTGTATGTGTATATGTATGTGTATATGTATGTGTATATATATATATATATGTGTATATGTATATGTATATATATATGTATATATATATATGTATATATGTGTATATATATACGTATATATATATGTATATGTATATATATATATGTATATATGTGTATATATATATATACGTATATATATATATATATGTATATATATATATATATATATATATGTATGTATATGTATATGTATATGTGTATGTGTATATGTATGTGTATATGTATGTGTACACATATACATACACATATACATATATATAGATAAAGACCTCGATGGAGGTCGAAACGTTGGATGCACGAGTATGTATTAAATAAATAACACTGAATATTGGAGTGCGGGTCCCTGTTGAACCTATATATGTATATATATATATATGTATATATGTATATGTATACATGTATATATGTGTATATATATATGTGTATATATATATGTATATATAATACACAAAAGCTGTGAATATCTTGTAAATTATATCCTTATAAACAGTGAGTTCTGATGTCATTTCTGTCACATGACTCACTGAAACTTGTGTATTATAATAAATAAAGTACCCCCAGTTGCCTTCGGCCTTGTGTTTTTATATGGTCATGAAACTCCTCGGTATCTTATAATATCCTTATATTTTACAAGAGGGGGTACTTTATCTAAAGCTTCAGATTTTGTAGTATTAACTTTGAAATTGCTATATTTCCCAAAATTTGCTAATTGTAGCAGGGGATGGATAAAAAATGGGGACTTGAGAAATATTTACGGTTGGTATGCTGTACAGTTTTGGACTCCATCACTCAAACAGGACATTATTGAATTAGAGAGGGTCCAGAGAAGAGTAGCTAAGCTGGTAATAGGTCTGGAAAATCATAGCTATGAGGAAAGAGTGGCACATTGGGGATGTTCACGCTGGAGAACTTATGGGGTTATATGATAACTATATATAAGGGGATCATATAATAATATCTCTAATACTTTATTTGCCAGTAGGTCTTTCCAGCTGACATGAGGTCACTCATTCCAAAAAAGAGGTTCTGCCTAAATATTTGGAAGGGGTTTTTTTTACAGTGAAAGCTGTCTGAGTTGTACAGACGGATACATTCGATAGCTTTAAAAAGGTTTGGATGGCATAATTGATGCAGGGACTAGTCCAATTTAGGAGTCGGGAAGGATTTTTTTCCCCCTCCTAGTCAAATTGGAGAGGATTCAGGTGGGGTTTTTTTTGCTTTTCTCGGGATCAACTAGCAGTTAGACAGGTTTAATATTTTTTACAAGTTTGAACTTGATGGACGTTTGTCTTTTTTCAATCTAACTTACTGTGCTACTATGTACTATGTTACTATGCAATTGTTGCTGATTTTTAATTTACCGATTACCACTTTGGGGCAGATTTACTAAGGGTCGAATTGTCGAGGGCTATTATTAGCACTCAAATTCGACTGGCTAATATTTGGCGAATAAATATTCGCCAAAATCGAATGGAATATTCGCCAGTTTTGAGAGCATATTTGACTATTCACTAGAATAGTACGATCGAATAGTCGCAGGAATAGTCGCAGGAAAAAATGCTTGTATGAATCGAACGTTTGAAGCGTTCGATCGTACAAATGAAATTCTGGAAAATTCTATGGGGGCTTCCCATAGACTTCTATTGCAATTCGGTAGGTTCGATCTGAATTGAGACTATTCCCGACTATTCGCGCGAATATTCGAATCCTTCACATGAATTTACTAAATCTGAACCTTAATGTGCACACAACTATGAACAGCCCTCCACAGGTTCTATTACTGCTTCTTCAGGTGCAATTACTATACAGTATATCACCCTTCTCAAACGGCGGTAAATCCGAAATAGGACGGGTGCAAATAGGAGGGGAGTCCAATGTTGTAACTGAAACATTCAGATTATAGGTTTAAGTGGAATACCAAAGAGGTTATTTTTAGGCCCTACCTTTTTCAGTCTCCCCATTACAAATGCCACTAAACTTTGTGAAGTTGTGAATTCTTTGGAGTTTTGTTTATCATTGGCTGAACTTTCAAAGTAGCAACTTCCTTTTCATATATAACATGCCTTATGGTAACAGTAGTATTTCAGCAGTGAAATAAAGTTTAACAAGGGCCCCAGTCCCTGAACTAGCCATACAGACCCACTGCATGATGGAACTTCCACCAAATTTGACAGTAGGTAGTAGGTGTTTTTCTTGAAATTAGGTGGTGTTCTTCCACCATGCATAGTGCTTTTTATGACAAAAAAAAAAAACACAATTTTTTTGGTTCAAAGCTTTGTTCCAAATTGATTGTTGCTTGTCTAATTGAGCTTTTGCATACAAGTGACTCTGTTTGTGGTGTTAGTGTGAAAGGCATTATTTCTCATCAACCTTCCATGCAGATGTTCTTTGTGCAAACTGAGCTGAATTGTCGAATGATGTACAGCTACACCATCTGCAGCAAAATGTTCTTGCAGGTCTTTGGAGATGATCTTTGGGTTTGTTTGTAATCATTCTCACAACACTCCGCATATGCTGCTCCAGTATTTTTCTTGGCCTGCCAGACCTGGGTTTTTGTCAGCGGGGGCCTGTGGCACCCACAGGGGGGTGTAGTCAGGATCAAGGAGGAAGTCCTTTTCCCGAGAGTCCAGGAAAAGTACAATTCAGGGGAATCCAATAGAGAGGTCAAAGTCCAGGCAAACAGGTTCAGGAGGCAGGCAGCGTGGATATAAGGTCAGGAAACAGGCAGAAGATCAGTAACAGGAATAACAGGCAAGCAGTGAGACCCAGGAACACTATGTAAAAATAGAGCTATACTCCGGCATCGAAACCGGGTCTCCAGCGTCCTTTTAAGTTTAAATTTGGCGCCACATCGTGTGACTTCATCGCGCCGGTGTCCTTGCACCCACGTGTGGTCCTGGGCGCTGCCATCTTGGATTTTGCGCTGCCGCACCGGGGCCGCCGGACCACAGGTAAAGAGCGCCGAGCGCTCATGACAGTTTTACAGCAACTGTGCCTGTGGCCTTCCATATCCTGATTACATTCCTTACAGTTGAAACTGACAGAATAAACCTCTGAAATAGTTTTTTATAGCTTTGATAGGATCCCATGTTGTCACTCTTCATAGGAGATTCAAACAGTAGCAAACTTGCAATTCTCAAGTTTTATACACACCTGCCCAGGGCCTCCATTAGAAATCACGGAGCCCCCTGGGACCTGCCCACCCCAGCCCCCAAGCCCCACCTCAGATCCTGCCCAGGGCACCCCATAAAAGTTTTTTTTTTTTTTTAAGTTAAAAAAAATGGTGCCCCAGAAAATATTTTAAAAAAAGCCTTGGTGGCAGGGGCCTATAGAGTATTAAAATAATACATTGGGGACAGGGGATTTAAAAAAAAAACAAAAACCCACATAGGTATTCAGTACAATTGAACTCCTGGCTTCAGGACTTAAACTTCGGGTTTTTTTGCCGGCTTAAAACCTTTGTTCCGAAAACACATCAGTACTGAGATGTTCATGGGAAATAAAAGACATACCACTATTAACTTTTTTGTCGAAAGTGGAGTAAATTATTATGCAGGCTGAGAGGGGTTACCAAACTTTTTCATATGATTGTATGATGTATATTGTTGGATGATTTTCTATATAATAAAAACCCAATTTGTACTATCACCTTTTTCTTTTTTTGACCAGGCATGTGACAAGGAGTGGCACCATTATGTACTGAATGTAGAGTTTACCACTGTCACACTATATGTAGATGGTGACTTATATGAGCCTTTTGCAGTAACTGAAGACTACCCTATACATCCTGATCCAATAAATAGCCAACTGGTTGTTGGTGCAAGTTGCGAAGGTAAGCATTTTTTTTTATTAAGCAACAGGGATTTGAACAAAAGTACAAAATAAAAATGTATTGCTTGGTTCATGTTTAGGAATAGCCCTTTCCATTTGTTTTAAATATACATTTGAATGATTTTGTATAACTATACAAATTAACTATATAGTGGTTGGGAATTAGGCAGGGTGGAAGATTGCTCAAGTACAAGATTTTTGTTAGCATAAATGCAATACTGGTGCATCAAAATGGTTTTAATTTATTTTTGTCATAATTTACCTGGTTTTCATGTTTTTTTTTTTGTTTTATGGCAATTTAATTATTTGGTTTTCTTTAGCATAAATACCAAACTTATAGGGTATACTACAAAAATGCCATTGCTAGTTTTTATAATGTGCTTTGTTGTCATATTTTATGTTTGAATGTAGCAGCACATTTCCTATCAGAATTCTATATGTGCCTTCCAGCCTTCTGTGGCATAAAAATTAGCCTGTATCTTACAAGTGGAAGGCTACATGCAGTACAGTGTTAAAAATTATTTGCACAAGGTAGGTTTTCCTGAGACTAGCAATTACCTTATTGTTATTCTTGACTATTCTTGATTATGATCCCCCTGAGATTGAACCATTAGATTGTGACCACAGCCATAAATGCTATGACTAAATTTAATGTCGACAGATTAACGCTTTGCATGCCAAGCACTTATTCTATACGTGCTGACACGCAAAGGCTCTAAATGCCAAGCACGTATGAAATACGTTCTTTGGCATTTAAGTGATTACTCTGCATCATCGGCTTTAGCCGCTGAGAGCATCTGTGCTGTCGGCAACCCCCTAGAGAACGAGCAGAGGCTGCTCATTAACCTCCCTGCTGACCCGCTGGAGAAGTGCCTGCTGCTGGGGGAAAGAAAAAAAAACACTGATCTCCAGCACCTCCACTTGTCCCTGAGCCACAGGCAGCCTCATACCTTGATCCTAGCATAGCTTCTTCCCCCACTTCCTGCAATCAGGTTGCCCACCAGATGACCCCTTCCAGATGCGACAGAAGCATGTTTGCTTTGAGGAATGTAGACGCCCATCACCTCCCCCTTCCTGCTGAGCTGCTCCTGGGAATGTTTGGATGTCTGCCTGCTGATTTGCCACCCCTGCTCTCGGGTTTGAACTTCACTATTATTTACATACATTGCACCCTCTACACACATTTCACATTCTTTTTATTATATTTGTCTTTATTTAATTTCCCCCCCAAGTTTTTGTATCTACTTACATTTGCACACTCATACACAGACACACACATACACCTTTTTCTCATTTATACACCCTTGGCATCAATACTTTGGGTTTTTTTACTATTGTATGTAAGAAATTAACCAAAAATTTGACCAATTGCAATCATTTTAGATGATTTTCAGTTAATGTAATAAAAACCGCTGCCTATAGCTTAGCTTTGCAGTAAGGTAGTTTGGAGTAGACAGACCTAATAACCCATTTTTTATTAATTTTTTATTTGGAGTAGACAGACCTAATAACCCATTTTTTATTAATTTTTATTAATTATGTTTCTGATATATGTGAAACATGTTTTTTTTTTCATTTTATTAGACACTTAGAAGCCTATATTTTTTTTACAGAAGTGGAATTACCCCAAAATTCTAGCATATTTTGAAAGCTCAGGTTATCTCGAAGAAAAGAAATGTATTGTTTTCCTGGGTAAACTAAAAGACACCCCCCCCCCCAGGAAAAGCCCTTAAAGTGAAAGAGTACAAGATGTTCAGAAGTGGTCTGGCAAGTACCAAATTGGCTGGCAGCGAAAGGGTTGAAGGACAAGAAAAGCTAGGATACTTTAAAAGTTGTTTTAAAGTCCCCAGATGCTGTTATAACTCTAAATTCCTTTTACATGCACAGTGCAATCTTCCCAAAGCCCAGTGCATATTGCATGCTACTTCAAAACACCCAGTGTGGGGTGGGGGGGGGGGAGTGACATTGCAGCAGTGTCTCTGTTAGTTGATTGGAACTGCCTTCTTCCAGATATAATATACAGTTGTACTCATGAGTTTACCCATAAAGAGGATCACCGCACCAGAGGCCACCCCTTCAGACTAGAAGAAAAGGACTTTCATTTGAATCAGCGTAGGTGGTTCTTCACAGTCAGGACGGTGAGGTTGTGGAATGCACTGCCGGGTGATGTTGTGATGGCTCATTCTGTTGATGCTTTTAAGAGGGGTTTGGATGATTTTTTGGGCAGACATAATATCAAAGGCTATTTTGATACTAAACTCTACAGTAAGTATAGCTATGGGCATATATGGTTTGTGTTTGAAAGAGTGGAGATGTTTGTGTGTGTGTGTATGTATGCTGGGTTATTAATTTGGAGTGGTTGAACTTGATGGACTTGGTCTTTTTTCAACCCAATTTAACTATGTAACTATGTAACTACACAAACTACCCAAATAACCCTGATCAAAAGTGTACATACCCTGGTGATTTGACCTGATAACATGCACACAACTTGACACAAAAGGGTTAAAATGGCTATTAAAGGTAACTATCTTCACCTCTCATTGGTTTGCTTGTAATTAGTGGGTGTTTATAAAAGGTCAATGACTTTCTGCACTCATGACAGACCCTTGCATCTTTCATCCAGTGCTGCACTGATGTTTTTTGGATTCTAAGTCATGGGGAAAGCAAAAGAACTGTCAAAGGATCTGTGGGAAAAGGTAGTTGAACTCTATAAAACAGGAAAGGGATGTAAGAAAATATCAAAGGAATTGAGAATGCCAATCAACAGTGTTCAAACTCTAATAAAGAAGTGGAAAAATAGAGTTTCTGTTGAAACCAAACCACATACAACTAATATGTCAGCCACAACTGCCAGAAAAATTGTTCAGGATGCAAGGAAAAACCCACAAATAACTTCAGGTGAAATATCATTTGACTTTTCGTCACAAAAGAAGGAAGTAAAAAAAAAATTTACCCACGCTTTTACCTCGGTATACGGCCAAATCCAAAACAGTGGATTTGGTGCATCCCTAAAAAATACTGTAGGAAAATATGCACTCATCAGCCCGGAAGCTGCACTTGGGACGTACTTGGACATTCCATCATGACAATGATCCAAAACACAAGGCCAAGTCGACCTGTAATCGGTTACAGCAATATAAAGTGAAGGTTCTGGAGTGGCCATCTCAGTCTCCTGACCTCAACATCATTGAGAATAGTTGTGGCTCTCGCTCACCCTCCGTGTCCGGCTAATTAGATACGCCTGGTGCTCAATGGTGGAGATTCGGCAACCTCCCACAAATCTGCATCCAAAAAAATCCAAAGGCACACAGGACTTATCAAACACCAAAGTGTTTATTGCGAAACATCATTGAGCCACTCTGGGGAGACCTCAAACGTGCAGTTCATGCAAGACAGCCCAAGAATTTACGGGAACTGGAGGCTTTTTCCCAGGAAGAATGGGCAGCTTTACCGTCTGAGGAGATAAAGAGCCTCATCCACAACTACCACAAAAGACTTCAAGCTGTCATTGCTGTTAAAAGGGGCAATACATGGTATTAAAGGAAAAGGAAACTACAGAACTAGGCTAGAAATGTTGTACATTATGTTTAGAGGTTTTTGTACCAGTCCAAGGCAACCAAAGCCCTTTAGCAGGGAAGCTATGTCTCCAAAGATACCCAAGTAGCTCCCAATCTTCTTTTCTGCTGATTCACTGCACATGCTCTGTGCTGATGTCAGCCCTGTAGCATCAGCTTATATGACAAGCCAAACTAATTTTCTGCTTGATAATTTGTAACGATTTTTAGGTTTTAGTTCTCCTTTAAGAACTGGGGTATGTAAATTTTTGATCATTTGGGTAGTTTATGTAGTGATTATGATTTTAAAAGAGTAAACACAGTTGTTTGACAAGAAATGACTTCAGCCAACCCCTAACCATGAGTGAAAGAAAAGTTTTTGTGTTATTAATATTCTCTGAAAAATGGTTAGGAAATCATAAATTCTGCCAAACTTTATGAGCACTGTAACTGATTGCTCTAACAATTTTCTTCATCAAATCTTTTGCCTCAAGCCCCCTTTAAGTCACTTCTACAGAAATCTAGATGCCTAAAAGTTAAATTGGGGAAAAAAAGATATGGTGTTTATTAGAAAGATAAACTGAAATTAACGGGATCCTGTCATGGGAAACATTTATTTTTTTTCAAAATGCATCAGTTAATAGTGCTGTTTCAGAAGATTTCTGCCTTGAAATCTATTTCTCAAAAGAGGAAACAGATTTTTTTATGAAATCTGACATGGGGCTAGACATATTGTCAAATCCCAGCTGCCACAAGTAATGTGACTTGTGCTCTAATAAACTTCAATCACTCTTTACTGCTGTACAGCAAGTTGGAGTGATATCACCCCCTCCCTTTCCCCCACCCAGCAGCCTAACAACAGAACAATGAGAAGGTAACATAGTAACATAGTAAGTTAGGCTGAAAGAAGACACACGTCTATCAAGTTCAACCTTTTTAACTTTTTTTTTTTTTTTTTTTCATTTTAACTGCCTAATTGCTATTTGATCCAGAGGAAGGCAAAAAAAACCCCTATCCGAAGCCTCTCCAATTGGCCTCAGAGGGGGAAAAATTCCTTCCTGACTCAAAAAAGGCAATCAGACTAGTCCCTGGATCAACTTGTATAATGAGCTATCTTCCATGACCCCGTATTTCCTCACTTGCTAAAAAGCCATCCAACCCCTTCTTAAAGCTATCTATGTATCAGCATGTACAACTGTTTCAGGGAGAGAATTCCACATCTTCACATCTCTAAATGTAAAAAACCCCTTCCGAATATTTAGGAGGAACCTCTTTTCCTCTAAACGGAATGGGTGACCTCTTGTCAGCTGGAAAGACCTACTGGTGAATAAAGTATTAGAGAGATTATTATATAATCCCCTTATATATTTATACATAGTTATCATATCACCCTTTAAGCGCCTCTTCCCCACCGTGAACATCCCCAATTTGGCCAGTCTTTCCTCATATCTAAAATTTTCCATACCTTTTACCAGCTTAGTTGCCCTTCATTGTACCCTCTCTAATACAATAATGTCCTGTTTGAGTAAGGAAACTGTACGGCATATTCTAGATGTTGCCTTACAAGTGCTCTATAAAGTGGAAGAATTACCCCCTCCTCCCGTGACTCTATGCCCTATATTAAAAGATATAGCTCAAGGCCCTTGATGCTGCTGACTGGCATTGCTCGCTACAGCCAAGTTTATCATCTACAAGGACTCCAAGGTCCTTTTCCATAATGTATTTGCCTAGTACAGTCCCATTTAGGGTATAAGTGGCTTGAATATTTTTGCATCCCAGGTGCATGACTTTACATTTATCAATATTGAATCTCATTTGCCACTTAGCTGCCCAGATTGCCAGTTTGTCAAGATCCTTTTGCAAGGATGCCACATCCTGGATATTTTGTGTCATCTGCAAACACTGATACATTACTTACAACACCCTCCTCTAAGTCATTAATAAACAAGTTAAATAAAAGTGGACCCAATACCGAGCCCTGAGGGACACCATTAAGAACCTTACTCCAAGTAGAGAACATACCATTAACAACCACCCTCTGTACCTGATCCTGTAGCCAGTTTCCTATCCATGTGCAAACAATTTCATTAAGACCAACAGACCTTAGTTTAGAAAGCAGTCGTTGGGGGGAACGGTATCAAATGCTTTGGCAAAATCCAAATCACATCTACTGCCCCCTCCCACTGTCCAGCATCTTACTTACCTCATCATAAAAAGCTATCAAATTTGTCTGGCATGACCTATCCTTTATAAAGCCATGCTGATTGCTGCTCATAATGCCATTCACTAGGACAAAGTTTTGAATGTGATCCCTTAACAAGCCTTCAAATAATTTGCCCACCACAGATGTCAAACTTACTGGCCTATAATTGCCAGGCTGGGGGGGTGGGATGACATCAGCTTTCCTCCAATCCATTGTATAAAAAGAACAGAGGATAAAAGGATATAAACGAGTTTAAAAGCCAAAACTTGGTAATCAGAGGAAGCAGTGG
>CM044444.1:45254985-45274574 GCA_024363595.1 Xenopus borealis
ACACCAAACTTTGATATCTAGCACCAAATACAGAAAGAAAATATATAAAAAATGAAAATAAAAAATAAAATTTTTTTAGTCTGTTTGTTTGTTTTGAGTTGCTTTTTCCAGTCAGCAGCCTGTTTGGACTCCAGAATCTCCAGAGGGTCTCTCCAATATCTCATCTAGTGGAAGGGCTAAAGTCCAGAGGAATGCTCTTGGGAGAAACTCTCTGATGTCCATGATCCCCGCCTTGTGAGGGAATTCCATGCCAAATTTCCCCAGAAGCCCAGACTTGGTGGTCCTGTGGCCCACCGTGGGATCTCCGAGTGGCATGTCTTTTATTGCCTGCGTCGCTCCCACAATAGCGGCTCCCATGGCCGACACGTGGTTTGCGGCGCCGGTGCGATGACGTCAGTGCCACGACGGGGTCCTCACGGCGTCTGCGCCTTTGGTGCCAAATTCAAAGGTAAAAGGATGCCGGAGACCCAGGTTCAATGCTTAAGCTAATTATGCCTTGGTTTGTTCCTAAATTACTTTTTTTATTGATTTCTGGACTTCTGACCTTTGCCTGAACCTGACCTAGGCATTTGCCACTGTAAGGATTGTGACCAATTCACGCCTGCGCCGGAATGGGCGTGTGCGTTGGGTTAAAATGCCAGCATACGCGCGTCCTGACATCATCACACCTACATCTTTTGGAGCCAAACTCCGGTCTATTTAAGGGAGCCATTAGCCTCGAGACTTTGCCAGATTATAGGTCAAGCTAGCCTTGTTCCTGGGTGTGTTATTCCACAACCTATTCCTGTGTTTCCTGTGTATGACCTTGCTTGAACTTTGGATTACTGGATTCGCTGCCTGGACTGATTAACCGCTTGGACTCTTTTTGACTATGATTTCTTCTTGAACCTTACCTGTACCACAAACTGTTTTGGTCTGGTGTTTCCTCCTTGGTCCGTTACCTACTCCGGAGCCTTCAGGCCTTACATTATAATCGGACCATGGACCCAACTGAGGGAACTCACTCCGATATTGGCCAAGTCATTTCTTGCCTGGGTGATCACATGGACACAGCGCTACAAAACAAGTTGGCGCTATAGAAATACATGTTAATAACATGTTAACAATGGACTCCTTTGAGGCCCAGCAGGCTAATTTTGGACATATTTTCTGCTATCGTGGACAAGTTGTCAGCTTTTTCTCCAGCTCAGCTCACACCGGCCCGTCTCCTGTACTGGTTGCTCTTTCTGAGTCACCTGCACGCGCTCCTGAGTCTCCCATCCGGGCACCTCCTCTCTGGTGGAGATCCCACAGCGTGCAGGGGATTTTTAAACCAGTGTGAGATACTGTTCACCTTGCTTCCTTGTCAATTCGGTTTCTGAGAGGCTAAGGTGGGCTATATTATATCTCGTCTCACTGGAAAAGCCTCTTCACTCCTGTTGCAGATTTGCCAGGGATCTCATTCAGTACCAGAATACGCCATAGAATTTCGTACCCTGGTGGCGGAGACAAATTGTAACAATGCGGCTTTTTACAACGGTCTCTCTTTCCGCCTGAAGGACGACTTGGTCTCTCGTGATCTTCCCACTCACTGGGAAGATCTCATAGCCCTTGCTGTCAAGGTGGATATACACCAAAGAGAGCACCAGCTGAATAAAGAATGTGCAAGGAGATCCTTTCCATCTTTGGCTCCGCGTTTCCAGAGGCCGATACTCCCTACTCCATCTACTCCTTCTTCGGGAAACTCCAGCGCCTAGGTAGGTTTAGGGAGACCTACCTGGGCGGAATCGAATCTACTCCTCAAACCTCCACTCAGCGCCTACTCCTCCTTGTGCAGTTCCAGCTCGCCTCAAAGATCGTCCATACCCAAGCCTTCCTGGACTCCGGTGCAGCCTGGAATTTCATGGACAAATCTTTTGCGGAGCTCCATTCTGTTCCCCTCTGAGCACTGGCAGTTCCCCTCAGTATACTGGCAATTGATGATCGTCCTCTTTCTACGGCTGTGATCTCCAAATCCACAGTGGAGTTATCCGTCAATGTGGGCATTCTCCAGTCCGAGAAACTATTGTTGTTGCTCATTGATTGTCCTTCTACTCCTGTGGTCCTGGGTTTGCCTTGGCTCCGCTTCCACAACCCTACCATAGACTGGTCCAATGCACAGATTACCTGATGGAGTCCATTTTGCTCTCAGCATTGCTTGCCTGTGAACCCTCTTGTTAAACTCTTTTCTGTTGGCACGGACATTTCTTCCATCCCTCTACCGTACCAATCCTTCGCTGATGTCTTCAGCAAGAAATCTTCTGAGAAACTTCCTCCTCATCGCCCGTATGATTGCCCTATTGAACTTCTCCCAGGTACCATGCTGCCTCGTGGGCATATTTTTCCTCTCTCCCCCTCGGAAACTAAGGCGATGATGGAGTACATCCAGGAAAATCTTTATTCGACCATCTTCCTCCCCTGCTGGGTTCTTCTTCATCGAGAAGAAGAATGAGGTCCATGCATAGACTATTGTGGCCTTAACAAAATCACCGTGAAGAACCGTTACCCTCTCCCTTTAATCTCAGAGTTATTCAATCAGTTCAGGGGTTCCTTTATTTTTACCAAGTTGGACCTTGAAAGGCCTACAACCTGATTCAGATTAGAGAGGGTGACGAGTGGAAAACTGCATTTAACACCCACGATGGGCATTACGAATATCTCGTAATGCCCTTTGGACTTTGCAACACGCCCACGGTTTTCCAAGAATTCATAAATGATATCTTCCGGGACTTGTTAGGCCGCTGTGTGGTAGTCTATTCGGATGATATTCTTATTTTCTCGAAAAATTTGGAGGTACATTGTTCTGTCTTGTCTAAGGGAGAATGCCCTTTGGACTTTGCAACACGCCCACGGTTTTCCAAGAATTCGTAAATGATATCTTCCGGGACTTGTTAGGCTGCTGTGTGGTAGTCTATTTGGATGATATTCTTATTTTCTCTAAAAATTTGGAGGAACATCGTTCTGTCTTGTCTAAGGAAGAATGCCCTCTATGCCAAGCTCGAGAAGTGCACCTTTGAAGTCTCGTCGATTATGTCATCTCCCATGAGGGCTTCAAGATGGACCCAGTGAAGGTTTCCGCAATTCTTAATTGCACACTGCCTACTAGTACCAAAGCAATTCAAAGGTTTATAGGCTTCGCCAATTACTATAGGCAGTTTATTAAGGGCTTTTCCACCAAAGTCTCTTCCCATTTTGGCCCTCATCTGTAAGGGAGGTAAGCCTCAGAATTGGTCCCCACAAGCCTTAGAAGCCTTTGAGTCTTTGAAGGACTGTTTCTCCTGCTCCTCTGTTCTCAGACACCCAGATCCCAGTTTCCCTTTCTTCATTGAGGTTGATGCCTCTGATGTTGGTGCCGGTGCCATTCTTTCTCAGAGACTGCCTAGTGACAAGAAACTTCATCCCTGTGCCTACTTTTCCAGGAAGTTCTCGCCCGCAGAAGGCCATTATGATGTGGGGAATCGGGAGTTACTGGCCATTAAACTCACTCTGGAAGAGTGGAGACACCTGCTGGAGGGTTCTTCTGTACCTATTACCAACTTTACAGGCCACAAGAACCTCGAATACATTCAGTCAGTGAAACGACTAAATCCCAGACAGGCTTGTTGGGCACTCTTTTTCTCCCAGTTCAACTTCGTCATTACCTTTCGACCAGGCTCCAGGAATAAAAAGGATGACGCTCTGTCTAGAAGTTTCTCCACTGAAAATCCTAGTGCCTCCTGCAAAGATCGTAGCAGCATTATTTCCCACCGTGGCTTCCCAGTTATCATCAGCCCAGGCTTCTGCTCCATCGGATACTCCAATGGGAGTAGCCTTTGTCCCTCCTGAGCTTTGTGATCTCATCCTTACCCAATCCCATAATTCCAGGCAAGCGGGCGATCTTTGAATAAAAAAGGCCATAGAGCTCTTGTCACGTCTTGTTTGGTGGTCTTCCCTTCGGAAAGATGCTAAAAAGTACGTCTCTGAGTGTTCCATCTGTGCCACTTCCAAGTCTGCACGATCACCTCCTCAAGGTCTACTTCTTCCGTTGCTGATTCCTTCCCGACCTTGAATTCACTTGGCCATGAACTTTATCGTTGACCTCCCTGCTTCACAAGGGCACACTGTGATCTGGGTTGTGATTGACAGGTTTAGTAAGATGGCCCACTTCATCCCTCTCTGTAAACCCCCCTCTGCTCCTGAACTGTTATTAATTGCTCACATTTTTCGCCTACATGGACTTCCTACTGAGATTGTATCTGACCATGGCTCACAATTTGTCTCCCAGTTTTGGAGATCTTTATGCAAGGCCTTGAACATATCACTTCACTTCTCTTCTGCTTATTATCCCCAGTCCAACGGTGCTGCAGAGAGAGTTCACCAAGCCCTGGAACAATTTCTTCGGTGTCATGTCTCTTTGTGTCAGGACGACTGGGTAGATCTTCTCCCATGGGCTGAATTTGCTCATGGTAACGCCCCTTCTTCCGGAAGGTTTCCCTTCTTCTGTGACTATGGCCTCAATCCTTTGGCGTTTCCTCAGGATTTCATCCTAACCAACGTTCCTGCAGCTAATGACCAAGCGGCACACCTGTCATCTGGCATGCTGGCAGTGTGTTGGGGGTTTCCTTAATTGAGAAGGATCTTGGGGTTTTTATAGATAACAAGTTGTCTAATTCTGGGCAGTGTCATTCTGTAGCTACTAAAGCAAATAAAGTTCTGTCTTGCATAAAAAAGGGCATAAACTCAAGGGATGAAAACATAATTATACCTCTTTATAGATCCCTAGTAAGGCCTCATCTGGAGTATGCAGTGCAGTTTTGGACTCCAGTCCTTAGGAGGGATGTAAATGAGCTGGAGAGAGTGCAGAGACGTGCAACTAAACTGGTTAGGGGGATGGAAGACTTAAATTATGAGGGGAGACTGTCCAGGTTGGGGTTGTTTTCTCTGGAAAAAAGGCGCTTGCGAGGGGACATGATTACACTTTACAAATATATTCGAGGACATTATAGACAAATATCAGGGGACCTTTTTACCCATAAAGAGGATCACCGCACCAGAGGCCACCCCTTCAGACTAGAAGAAAAGGACTTTCATTTGAAGCAGTGTAGGTGGTTCTTCACAGTCAGGACGGTGAGGTTGTGGAATGCACTGCCAGGTGATGTTGTGATGGCTCATTCTGTTGATGCTTTTAAGAGGGGTTTGGATGATTTTTTGGACAGACATAATATCAAAGGCTATTTTGATACTAAAATCTACAGTTAGTATAGCTATGGGCATACAGGTATATGGTTTGTGTTTGAAAGAGTGGAGATGTGTGTGTGTGTGTATGTATGCTGGGTTTTTCATTTGGAGGGGTTGAACTTGATGGACTTGGTCTTTTTTCAACCCAATTTAACTATGTAACTATGTAACTATGCTACCGAGACCAATCTGGAGAAGAGCTCCCTTTCACAGAAGAAATTCGCAGACAAGAAGAATTCCTGCCCCTCAGTACAGTCCAGGTTTGGCTCTCCACCAGGAATATCCGCCTCAAGGTTCCTACACCTAAGCTGGCCCCAAAGTTTATCGGTCCTTATTCCGTATTTGAGGTGGTAAATCCAGCAGCTGTTCGCCTTCAGCTTCCTCCGGAGATAAAGATCCCGAACGTGTTCCATGTGTCCCTTCTCAAACTGCAGTGGCCTCCATCTCCTTGTCCCCTGCTCAGGTTATTATTGACGACCATCAAGAATTCGAAGTAAGCAAAATCTTGGACTCCCGGATTTCCAGGGGTACTCTGCAGTACTTAATCGAATGGAAGGGTTTCGGTCCGGAAGAATGCTCCTGGGTAAAAGCCAATGATGTCCATGCCCCTCTTCTCGTCCGCAGGTTTCATCAGCAATTCCCGTTTAAACCCGCTCCTGGTGGTCCTGAGGCCCCCCGTGGGAGGGGGGTACTGTAAGGATTGTGACCAATTCAAGGCTGCTCCTGAATGGGCGCACGCATCGGGACATCCGTGCGCGTTTAAACGTCAGCATACGTGCGTCCTGATGTATCACGCCTACATCTTTTGGCGCGAAACTCTGGCCTTTTTAAGGGCGCCTTCAGCCTACAGACTTTGCCCGATTATAGGCCATGCTAGCCTTGTTCCTGGGTGCGTTATTCCACAACCTATTCCTGTGTTTCCTGTGAATGACCTTGCCTGAACTTTACTGAACCTTCGCTGCCTGGACTGATTAACCGCTTGGACTCTTCTTGAACTTTGCCTGTACCACGAACTGTATCGGTCTGGTGTTTCCTCCTTGGTCCGCTACCTACTCCGGAGCCTTCGGGCCTTACAGCCGCCTGCCTATTGACCCTTTGCCTGGATTTTGACATTATTATTGCCTGAACCTTTGCTGTACCTTGTATTGGACTATTGCTTCCTCCTTGGTCCTGACAAACTCCCACTGGGAGCTGATAGGCCCCACTGACAGTGAGACCAGAAAGTTAATGAAAGGATTAAACAACATAAATCCAATATATGGTGTAAATTATTAATTTTACCAATACCTGCACATTTTCATGAAATTAAACATGCTATCTCACAGTTACGATATCAGGTGATTGACAATGTTGAGCCACTGAGACGGGGTGGAGATGCGTTGGATTAACACATTCCTATGCTGTTTATATGAGTAAGCATTTACCACAGTGTTTGTTTTTAACATATATCCGTGTTTTATACTTATAAGTTTTTTTTATTTGTTAGGTTTTAGGACAGTAAGGGGCAGATTTACTAACGGTCGACTTCGAGGTTTAAAAAACCATCAAATTCGACCATGGTAATTGTTGGGGAATGAAAATCCTTTGAATATCGAATTCGAAGGTTTTTACCGCTATTCGATTGGTCGAACGAACGATCGAATAGCAAAAATTTTATAAAATCGTTCGAATCGAACGATTCGAATGATTTTATCCATTGAATCGAATTTTTTTATTCAATCTAAATTAATGAAAGCCACTTCGGTAGCTTTAATCTGGCGAACTAGGCAGTCGAATAAAAATTTAAAGGGGAAATAATTTGACTGTTGAATAGTCGAATATTCACATAGATTTTTATTCGAATTATTCAAATCATTAGATTCGATCGAATTTTCAAAATTCACTGGTCGAAGTGGTCTTCAAAAACATTCAAAAATTTTAATCTTTTTGAAAATTTGATCCAATTTCGAATCCTTCATGTGAATTTGATAAATCTGCCCCTAAGGGGTTAAAGATATTGGAGCTCCAGATTAGAGTAATTTTGGGGTTACTATCCCTGGAATTCAGCAATGGAGCCCAAGATAATTACTTTCAAGATGTTAAAATAGAGACAATTAAAGTAAGGCTATTTATCCAATTTGCATTGTCTTTTATAAGTATCTCATATGTCCTAGGGAAATTGTTACAATGTTTTTAATGGTTTTACAACATTAGTTACACTTTTTGCAATTTGAATTTGTTACAATGTTATTCCTAACAAATTGCAAATTAATGTTTTTCACTGCTGTTTTAAACATTATATAAACATATCACAAATATAATGATTTTATTATGGATAATTGTAGTTCACTGAAATGTTTCACTGTGAATTATGGGTAATATGGAGGTGGGAACTGTGACTCCACCTATGTTTGTGGGTATTTAAACACATGCTGACATTGTTAATTGATGGCTTGACAAAGGGCCTGAGTAGCCCGAAACGTTGCTTTGTACACTTTAAGTAAAGTTTTTCACTTTTTCAATATTACCGGATCACTATGGTTGTTTTTGGTCTGTGATAGTGGAGGATAGTTCTGCTTGTATAGGTTTGCGTGTTGCACTGTGATATTTACCCCCAGGATAGAGACACAGTATACCTGCCACTTGAAATTAAAATTTAGCTTTAAAAGTTTTACCATCGGTGGAGGGAAGGTAAGGTTAAGTGCTTCTGATTTTTTATGGTTAAACCAAAGACTTCTTCAAATTTACCCAGTAGGTTGAACAGGTTTGGCAGAGAAGTTGATGGTTGGGGCACCAGCGAATAGGGATATTTTGTGATGTATATCCTTTACCTTAAGACCATGGATGTTAAGATCAGACCTAATGAAAACAGCCATTGGTTCAATTGCAAGATCAAATAATATGGGTGATAAAGAGCACCCTTGGCTGGTTCCTCGATTTAGTGCAAATGCCGGAGATCCCATATTGGTGAAATAAGCCGAAGGAGATTGGTAGAGGGCCTTCACCTAGGTTTGCAACGTCTGTCCAAATACCCATTTATCTAGTGTTTGATACAGATAGTGCCAGGAAAGCATATCAAAGGCCTTCCTTATATCAAATTTCAATAATAAAGCTTTATGGAGGTTTCCTCGGTTTTGTGGTTGAAAAGCAAGTGATCTTTATGCAAATTAGGCATCGCTAGTGTAACTGCGCTTTGAATGGGGAAGTAACACTAGCGCAACTACGCTACCGTTCACCGACCTGAGTGTAACCTCGCACTTTAGTGAATTTGCGTATTGCTGGCGAAAATTCACCTGGCGAAGTGCGGTGAACGCTAGTGAAGCCAACGCTCGCAAATTTTCTGATCTTAGTGATTTTGCCCCCTGGTCTTTATGAATCCATTGAGAAAGCTATAGATTAAGCCTTGTAGCTGAGATAATGGATAGAATCTTTATATCAGTGGTCAATAGGGAGATGGGCCTGTGATTTTGACAATTTGTATGGTCAGGTGCTGGTTCGGGGATAGTTACAATTTTCGCAGATAAATATTTGAGAATTGGGCCCCCTGCAAAAGTGAGTTTAATAAGTCTGTCAAATAAGGGGCTTATATTTTGGCAATTCTTTTGCAATAGGTAACAGAAAACCCATCTGGACCTGGCGCTTTGCCTCGTTTCAGCTTCCTGATAGCTGAAGTGACCTCTAGTCTTCAAAAGTAATTTCTGTTTCTTTGGTCTTGAGGTGGGTTTCTGGGAGTTTAGGAAGCTAAATATTATGGAATACTGTGGTCAGTGTACAGCGATTTATAAAAATCAGCAAACTCCTGTGCTATTTTAACTGGATCATTTGTTAAGCCTCCATTTTTTTGTTTCAGGGGATAGCTCAATGTAGTGCAAGGATTGTTTTTTAATTTGTTTGCAAACATTTTGATGGGTTTGTTTGCACTAGTGTAGATTGTTTGATGAGAGCCTTTTCTACTACATGTGTGAGGGCTAGGTTGAGCTCCATATGAATAGTCCTGTCTTAAGGTGGCCATAGACGCACAGATAATATCGTACGAAACGAATTTTCGTACGATATTCGGTGCGTGTATGGTGGGAAATGAGCCGACCGATATCGTCAGAGGATTAAGATATCGGTCGGCTGGTTGATCGGACTGGATGGAAAATTTTGATCGGATGCCTTTGAAATCACCCTGAACATCGGCCATTGTTAGTGCTGAATCGTCAGATACAAGTAGAATTCTATTGTTTCTACCTGTATATCTGACGA
Organism: Xenopus borealis; assembly: GCA_024363595.1. Classification (NCBI taxonomy): domain Eukaryota; kingdom Metazoa; phylum Chordata; class Amphibia; order Anura; family Pipidae; genus Xenopus; species Xenopus borealis. The sequence continues at coordinate 45,264,448 of CM044444.1, forward strand.
TTCAGCTCTACACGTGTGTGTTGAAACGAACGATCTTTCTCGGAAAGATCTTTTCCGAGAAAGATCGTAATTGTTACGTCTATGGCCAGCTTTAGGTCTATCCCGGGATTGTCACATTGCTGCTGCATTGCTTTGTTCAGTCTCTGAGTCCAGGTGTCTATTAATGCGTTATGTTGTTTCTTGCTTTGGGAGCCCAATTTAATAAATTTGCCCCTAATCACTGCCTTGTTTTTAACACATTTACATAGACCCACTTAAAAAGCACTCACTAAAGATGATTTTTCAATATGAGCAAGTTGCAAAATGCATCCCAGCAAATTCCACTCAACTCAAACTAAATAAAATGTAAAGACAAAGCTCCTGGCAAACTTGCTTTATTCAGTCACAAGCCTATTGTACCAAATTATTTGGATACCTTCTGGGCAGCCTAGCAAGATATGAGTTCTTTTAATAGTTTGGTACAAAGTAAAGGCTCCACACTTGCTGAATTTATAAGAGACTAAATGCAGAACTCTCTGTTTTACTAAAACCATACCTCACAACATTTTGGAAATAAAAATAGGGACAAAAAGATTTGCTTTGTTGAGTGCCGCAAACATTTTGCCCACACCCCCCCAATTAGTTTGTTTTACAAAATTTGACAGGTTATGACAGTTTGAACACATTTTTGTGTTTTTATAGTTTTGCTAATGAAGATGAATTGTCCTTTAAGCTGCAAGTCACAGTTCCCCAAGAGACCTGCTTATCTTACATAGTTACAATTGTTTCTTTGCTTATCTTAAATTGTAACTAATGTATCTAAGTTTACCTGCCACATATTCTGGGCTCTCTGCCTAAAGCCAATTAAGTTGTAGAAAAGTTTGTATCTATCAAAGAGAAAATCGGGACATTTCAGTAACAATCTGGGACCGTGGGTTGAGCTGTCAAAGTCAAGACTATCCCGTGAAAAAGGGGACAAGTTGGGAGGTATGCTAAAACATGTAAAACCTAACCATAAAAGAGCAAATACAAATAATGTCAGCAAAAATCAAACCAATACAATAACATGTAACCCATGTGGTGCACCACATATATCAGGCCTGCTTGTTGTATACACTTTATGTTGGTGCAGAGCTATATGTAATCTGTGGTGTAACATTCATGAAATCCAGTACATTAAATATGTAATTCTTTAATGGCCATAAAAACAGTATGCCAGGGATTGCAGTGTCAAGTATTTAGTCCTGGCTCCCTTTTTAAGTACAACTGTGCCACTAGCTAAGCAGGGGTTATTGACCCTAACAGGCACTGGAACCTACTCTGCTTAGAGAGGATGCCTTCTGGTTTCTATGAACCATTGCCCAAGTCTCTTACTGGACCCTAGATCTATAATACCTAAAATAAAGAGCTTTTTGAACAGGATCCTAAGGGGCCAAAATTGCAAAGAGAGTAACTGACACTCACTGACACAATAAAGGGAATCTGCACTTTATCAACTTTGCATCCCATGCCCAAGGCTGCCACCTGCAGGCTAGAGATGACAATGGCATGGTTCTGAAACAAGTTAAAAGTGGTAACATAGTAACATAGTAACATAGTAAGTTAGGCTGAAAAAAGACTCGCGTCCATCAAGTTCAACCTTTTTTTAAAAAATTTTTTATTTTAACTGCCTAACTGCTAGTTGATCCAGAGGAAGGCAAAAACCCCATCCTAAGCCTCTCCAATTTGCCTCAGAGGGGGAAAAAATTCCTTCCTGACTCCAAAAAGGCAATCGGACTAGTCCCTGGATCAACTTGTATAATGAGCTATCTTCCATAACCCTGTATTCCCTCACTTGCTAAAAAGCCATCCAACCCCTTCTTAAAGCTATCTAATGTATCAGCCAGTACAACAGTTTCAGGGAGAGAATTCCACATCTTCACAGCTCTCACTGTAAAAAACCCCTTCCGAATATTTAAGCGAAACCTCTTTTCTTCTAAACGGAATGGGTGATCTCATGTCATCTGGAAAGACCTACTTGTGAATAAAACATTAAAGAGATTATTATATGACCTCCTTATATATTTATACATAGTTATCATATCACCCCTTAAGCGCCTCTTCTCCTGCGTGAACATCCCCAATTTGGCCAGTCTTTCCTCATAGCTAAGATTTTCAATACCTTTTACCAGCTTAGTTGCCCTTCTTTGTACCCTCTCTAATGCAATAATGTCCTGTTTAAGTGAGGGAGACCAAAACTGTACGGCATATTCTAAATGTGGCCTTACAAGTGCTCTATAAAGTGGAAGAATGTCTCCTCCCGTGACTCTATGCCCCTTTTAATGCAGCTCAAGACCTTATTGGCCCTTGATGCTGCTGCCTGGCATTGCTTGCTACAGCCAAGTTTATCATCTACAAGGACTCCAAGGTCCTTTTCCATAATGGATTTGCCTAGTGCAGTCCCATTAAGGGTATAAGTGGCTTGAATATTCTTACATCCCAGGTGCATGACTTTACATTTATCAATATTGAATCTCATTTGCCACTTAGCTGCCCAGATTGCCAGTTTGTCAAGATCCTGTTGCAAGGATGCCACATGGTATAAACAATGAAGATTTTTTTCTTTGTTTTAGAACTGTACACTGCTATTTTACAGCAACACAGAGCTTGTTTAACCCTATTGCAGTCAGTAGATCTAAGGAGAAATTCTTTAGTAAAAAATGGGACAGATTTAAGGGAAAATTATTGCTTAAAAAGTAATGTAAAATTGCATACTTTGCATCACCTTAATTACACATCTTGACAAAACGTTTTGCACAATCTATTTTACGTGCTTTCTAGTTGGAGGGAAACACAAAAATATTTTGTACTATGCACAAAACGTATAATGGTATGTAGACCTCTATAGCCTTGGGACTGATTCCCCAACAGAGCTCAAATCTGTAGGTGAATAGCATCAAGAGAGCAAGATTTGTTGTAAATGTTTATTAGTTGTTCTGGACATATGGGCATACATCATTATGGCATGTAGATTGCTTGTTTTTATTTCTGATTTATTGGGGCTGCCTTTCGAAAATCAAACAGTTACATCTTATTCATAGAATCCAGGGGCCTCCAATGAATGCTTTTTCAAATAGTTACTTTTGGAAGCTGTTCTTTTTGTTGTTACTTGAAAGTCTCTATAATTATTACACCGTTCACCAATAATAACTTGCATAATTCATTTGAGGTGCACATTTTAGTCTTCACTTCTCAGTAAACCTGTTTTTTTTTTAGGTTAATGATTTGGCTACTAATTCCATCCCACTTGTCCTGTAAACCATAACCTGACGATTTTACAAAGCAGAACACAAGACCAAAGTAGTGCAGCATTGTATTCACAATGAATGTTTTATTTATGTATTTATTTATTGCTTTTCTGAAGGTGGTGAAAGACACATGAGTCAATTCTTCAGTGGAAACCTTGCAGGCCTAATGATCCATTCAGGAAAACTGGAGAACAAAAAAGTTATAGATTGTTTATATACCTGCAAAGAAGGATTGGAATTACCCACTGTAGATGGAAATGGGAAAGTTATAAAGGTAAGGCAGCACATATTGTACACAACTGCTTGGAGCTTAATTAGGTGTATAGAATAACAGCCTCCATAAACTTCTCATTGCACAAGTGAGTGTGGGAGCTGCTAAGCGAATGTTACATGTGGTCTAAGTGTTGCATGTGAATTAAGTGTTAAGCAGCATTAAAAACTAAAAAGGCGTTTGTGAGGAATTGCACTTGAGAGACTGTAAATACCCAGTGTAAACGAGTGCAAGTGGGTTTGCTGGTATTACTCAGTGTTTGTCTTGTCATGTATGTGGTGTTGGAACAGCAGTTCCATGCAGTATGTGAAAGATGTTGGTGGGTGAGCAACCAGTGGCAGGGGCTAGTGGAGTGGGGGAGGAGAAGGGGCAGTGGAGGCTAATGAGGGAGGAAGGTTTGTGACAGTCAGGAGGGGAAGTAGGGGACAGAGGGGTAGGGGGCTAGTCCACAGCTTGTCCAAAACAGCAAATTCTGTTTTGGCTGAAGATGCTGGGGAGGAAAGCTCTGAACTGGCATGTATGGAGCAGGCTGACTCTCAGAGCACCCTGGGAGGCAGTGGTTCTAATATGGTTGGTGGAATGAGTGCAAGGAAGGAAAGGCAGGTTCTAGTTATAGGGGATTCAATTATTAGAAAGGTGGAAAGGGTAATCTGCCGTAAGGCCCCTACATGCAGAACAGTCTGCTGCTTGCCTGGTGCTATTGTTAGGTATGTGGTGGTAAAAGGTATGGAAAATCTTAGCTATGAGGAAAGACTGGCCAAATTGGGGATGTTCACGCTGAAGAAGAGGCGCTTAAGGGGTGATATGATAACTTTGTATAAATATATAAGGGGGTCATATAATATTCTCTCTAATGCTTTATTCACCAGTAGGTCCTTCCAGAGGACACGAGGTCACCCATTCCGTTTAGAAGAAAAGAGGTTCCACCTAAATATTCAGAAGGGGTTTTTTTACAGTGAGAGCTGTGAAGATGTGGAATTCTCTCCCTGGAACTGTTGTACAGACTGATACATTAGATAGCTTTAAGAAGGGGTTGGATGGCTTTTTAGCGAGTGAGGGAATACAGGGTTATGGAAGATAGCTCATTATACAAGTTGATCCAGGGACTAGTCCGATTGCCTTTTTGGAGTCAGGAAGGAATTTTTTCCCCCTCTGAGGCAAATTGGAGAGGCTTAGGATGGGTTTGAACTTGATGGACGTGAGTCTTTTTTCAGCCTAACTTACTATGTTACTATGTTATAGACCCCCCTAATGTATGTGAGGAGGAGGAGGCTAAGCTCCTGATGCAAATAGAAAAGTCTGCTATTTTGGGTAAAGTAATGATAATGGTGAATTTTAATTACCCATATATTGACTGGATCAACAGTACTGCCAGACCAGTTAATGTTAACACGTTTATAAACTTGTTGCATGACAATTTTATGGCACAGATTGTTGTGGAGCCTATCCGAAAAATGCTATTCTGGATCTATTGATTTCAAATGACCCAGAATGTATAGCAAATGTGCAATTAATTGAACCCCTGGGTAATAGTGACCATAATGTTATATCATTTAATGTCTTGTGCAAAAAACAAATATATACTGGGGCAAAAAAAGCATGAATTTTGGAAAAGCCAATTTTAGTGCCTTTAGGGCTGCCCTTCAGAGTATTGATTGGGGCATTAGGTTTTCAGCTAAAAACACAGAACAGAAATGGTTGTCATTTAAAATATTTACTGTTCTCAATTTATTCCCTTAATGCATAAATGTAAAAGCTCTAAGAATCATCTTAATCATCTTAATGCATAAGTAAAGAAGTCGATTAGAATGAAGTGAAAGGCATTTAAAAACTACAAATCTGTTGGGACAGAAGCTGCATTTAATGAATATAAACGCTCTAATAAATAAGCAATCCGGAAGGCAAAGAAAGAATATGGAGTTAATTGCGGTGGTGCAGAAAACGAACACTAAAAAGTTTTTAAATGTATTAATAGTAAAAAGATGCAGATGAGAATGTTGCTCCATTAAATAATGGTACCAGTAAGGTTGTAACAGATACAGTAAAGGCAAATGTTTAGCCTAAAAGGCCACCCAAACCCTTCTTAAAGCAATCTAATGTATCAGCCTGTACCACTGATTCAGGGAGAGAATTCCACATCTTCATAGCTCTCACTGTACAAAACCCCTTCCAAATATTTAGGTGGAACCTCTTTTCTTCTAATCGGAATGGGTGACCTTGTGTCAGCTGGAAAGACCTACTAATAAATAAAGCATTAGAGAGATTATTATATGATCCCCTTATATATTTATACATAGTTATCATATCACACCATAAGCACCTCTTCTCCAGCTTGAAAATCCCCAATTTGACCAGTTGTTCCTCATAGCTAAGATTACCCATACCTTTTACCAGTTTAGTTGCCCTTCTCTGTACCCTCTCTAATATAATAATGTCTTGTCTGAGTGATGGAGACCAAAACTGTACAGCATATTCTAGATGTGGCCTTACAAGTGCTCTATAAAGTGGAAGAATGATCCCCTCCTTCTGTGACTCTATGCCCCTTTTAATACAGCTCAAGACCTTATTTGCCCTTGATGCTGCGCATTGGCATTGCTTGCTACAGCCATGTTTATTATCTACTAGGACTCCAATGTCCTTTTCCATAATGGATTTGCCTAGTGCAGTCTCATTAAGGGTATAAGTGGCTTGGATATTTTTACATCCCAGGTGCATGACTTTACATTTATCAACATTGAATCTCATTTGCCACTTAACTGCCCAGATTGCAAGTTTGTCAAGATTCTGTTGCAAGGATGCTGCATCCTGGATGGAAATAATTTAGCTGCATAGTTGTCATCTGCAAACACTGACACATTACATACAATAACCTCCCTGAAGTCATTAATGAACAAGTTAAATAAAAGTGGGCCCAATACCGAGCTCTGAGGGACCCCACTAAGAACCTTTCTCCAAGTAGAGAATGTACCATTAACAACCACCCTCTGTATCTGATCCTGTAGCCAGTTTCCTATCCATGTGCAAACAACTTCATTAAGCCCAACAAACCTTAGTTTAGAAAGCAGCCATTTGTGGGGCATGGTATGAAATCTTTGACAAAATCCTAATAGATCACATCTACTGCCCCCCACAGTCCAGCATCTTACTTACAGATGCAGCCACTTGGATTTATGTGTTAAATGCGTCGTGTCTCAGGTTTAATTGAAGAAACTGTGTTATCACGTCAATTTAACTCATTTAATGCAATATTCTGTGTTAAGTGGGATAAATGGGATATCTGGGTTTAGTTACTCTGTGTCAAACACACAATCCTGTGGCTTCATCTGTACCTCGTCATAAAAAGCAATCATATTTGTCTGACATGACCTATCCTTAATAAAGCCATGCTGATTGCTGCTCATAATACCATTCACTAGGACAAAATTTTGAATGTGATCAATTAACAAGCCTTCAAATAATTTGCCCACCACAGGTGTCAAACTTACTTGCCTATAATTGCCAGGCTGAGAACGTAATCCATTTTTAAATATTGGAGCAACATCAGCTTTTCTCTAATTCATATGCACCATACCAGATGAAACAAATCTGAGGAAATCTGAAATAAAGGCTGGTCTAAAACTGAACTAAGCTCTCTTAAAACCTGGGGGTGTATGCCATCAGGCCCTGGAGCCTTGTTTACATTAATTTATATTAAAGCTTTATGAATCTATCCTGAGTCAGCCACTTACTAGATTGAGCTGAGCCATCAGTGCAGCTATGAAGTAACACTCAAAGTTGGAGTGCTCTACCTCGTTCAATTCCCGTTCGGTTCCAGGGGCTATAGCAGTATACTGATCAAGCCTGCCTTCGGTCAGAAACACCAATCCAAATATCCAATTCACTGCAGCACACTGGAGGTTGAGTTTTGTGCAAGAAAGGTTTTATTAGCTCATGGTAGACATACAAAGTAGGCAACATTTCAGACCCCTCTGGGTCCTTTGTTAAACCTGGGGCAGGGAATACCACTTCCAACCCCCAATATGTAAATTGTCCATCATCATGATCCCATCAGTGTCAGTCTTTAGTAAAAATTCCTTTATGGAGAACACCCACCATTTTAAATAGTGTATAATTATTTTGAAATTATTTACACTCATAAGCGTGTTATAAAATTGAAGAAATTGTAAATACATTGTATCTATATTCAGTGATATCTGAGACCCTAGGAGTACCTTGCTCTCTGTACTTTCAGGATTACAGAAATTGGTGCCTGCACTCAGAAATTCCACTGATTCAATATCCCCATCAATTATAGATAAACTTGCTAAATGACATAACAGAGGGGTCCGAAACATTGCCTGCTTTGTATGTCTAACATGAGCTAATAAAACCTTTCTTGCACAAAACTCAACCTCCAGTGTGCTGCATTGAATTGGATATTTGCAGCTATTAAGTGAGTCCTAGAACTCAGACTCCTCTACTGTATACACTGAAGAAAAGAACTGATTTAGCACATTTGCATTTTTTGTATCTGTTACAACCATACTGGTACCATTATTTAATGGATCAACACTCTCAAACTTTTAATATATTTAAAAAACTTTTTCGGGTTAGTTTTCGCCTTCGCTGCAATTGACTCTTCATTTCCTTTCTTTGAATTCTGGGTTATCGATTTATAACATTTATTATATTGTTTATATCCATTAAATGCAGCTTCTGCCGTTCTCTTCTTTCCTATTAACTTCTTTACGGCTATTCTTAGAGCTTCTACATTTACTCCTTAGGAAAATATATTGAGAACAGTAATGATTTAATATCATTTTTAATGACAACAATTTCTGTTCTGTGTTTTTAGCTGAAAATATAATGCCCCAATCAATACTCTGAGGGGCAGCCCTCAAGCCACTAAAATTAGCTTTTCCAAAATTCATGGTTTTTGTTGCCCCAGTATATATTTGTTTTTTGCACCATACATTATGATCACTATTACCCAGGGGTCCAATGACTTGCACATATGCTATAAGTTCTGGGTCTTTTGAGATCACTAGATCCAGAATAGCATTTTTTCTGGTAGGCTTCTCAACAACCTGTGCCATAAAATTGTCATGCAACAAGTTTATAAATTGATCTGGTAGTACTGTTGCTTCAGTCAATATCTGGGTAATTAAAATCCCCCATTATCATTACTTTACCCAAACTAGCAGCCTTTTCTATTTGCATCAGGAGCTTAGCCTCCTCCTCTTCACTTACATTAGGGTGTCTATAGCATACCCCAACAATAACTCTTTACAATTGGGTAAGAACTCCACCGTAAGCCTGCCTAATAAACAGACATATACATCCTCCTTTTCTATAACCTCTGTCCCTCCGAAACAAAGTATAGCCGCTTATATTAACTGCCAAGTCATGTATGTTAATATGTAACAGTTTCACCTAGCTGACCTAGCTACAACTATTCACTTGTATTTTTGAAATAATGCTGGGGTTCACAATTGTGGAGGTCATCCATTATAGTTACACAGTTAATTTGGGTTGAAAAAAGACAAAGTCCATCAAGATGAACCCCTCCAAATTAAAACCCAGCATACACACACACACACCTCCACTCTTTCACACAAACCATATATGCTCATAGCTATATTAACTGTAGAATTTAGTATCAAAATAGCCTTTGATATTATGTCTGTCCAAAAAAATCATCCAAGCCCCTCTTAAAAACATCAACAGAATCAGCCATCACAACTTCACCCAGCAGTGCATTCCACAACCTCCCTGTCCTCGCTGTGAAGAACCACCTACGCTGTTTAAAATTAAAGTGCTTTTCTTCTAGTCTGAAGAGGTGGCCTGGTGCGATCATCCTCTTTATGGGTAAAAAGGTCCCCTGCTATTCATCTATCATGTCCTGTAATATATTTGTAAAGTTATGAAGCAGGTATTGAAGTGGATGGTGCTTGTGGGAGAGTGGGTGGAGTTTGAATGTGTAATGGATTTTTAGTTTTAGACCCCATGATTCCTAATGTTGGTCTGTCTGCTCATATCAAACTCGCTATTAATGCCAGGGCCATTAAGTAGAAGTGACATAATCTTTTCAGTGCATATAAATACATATAATCATTTAATCATATGAGTAGCTTTGTTAATGTACTGTGACAATGTCTCGGCAATCATTAGGTGCCATACTACTAAGTTAGCTGGGCCTCCATCCACATCCATTAGCAAAAATTAACTATAAGAAAGATAACTAACCCCAAATACGCAACTCCACCAAAGTAAAATCTCCTCAGGCTGTCTTTTTCACTGGGTTCGGCGACACTGCTCACAGTCCTCCCACCTCCCTTCTGTGCTCATGACGTAATCTGTAGTGTGTGCTACGGCAGCCTCAAGTGCTTCGTGCCTCTCTATGGATGTGCATTGAACCAATAAGAAATGCTGAGGGAGGGACGAAGAACAGCAAATGCTAGCATGATAAAGGAAACCCGATCAGGGAGAGAATTTCTGACAGGCTCATAAGCGTCTTTGAAAACACGCTCATTTTGCAATGGTACAGCAGACAAATTAAGAATTTTTACTTTAGCGTTTCATTGTTACTGGAGCGCCCAGCTATATTGGAG
>CM044444.1:45288433-45359859 GCA_024363595.1 Xenopus borealis
CTTCATTAAAATATCTCAGCAAGTCCAGTTGCTTTGAGTTACTTTTTATATATATATGTGTTAAAGTAACGTTTTCTTCAAGTCCTGAAGTACTAAAGGATATACTGTAAGCACAGGCATCTGTTTTTTGACATACTGTGTTAATAACAAGGATTAAGCATTGTAGTGTTAACATTACACTATAGGGGGCATGTGCAAGGCCTCTCTGTCAATCCCATAGTAATTGGCTCAAGTGACATCACGTGCTAGATCCGGTAACCAAGGGTGGCAACTGCTAACCCCTAGCCCTTCTCACAGGAATCACATTTGCCTCCACTTGAATGGAGTATGAAAAGTTATGTCCATTTCTGCATGCAGTGTTCTTTGCCATGCCCCTTTTTTGTGCATCATTTTCAATCCAGTGCCATGTGTGGACTGCAGTTTCGCTTTATTTGGTTAGTGGTGCTAAAGCTTAGGGGCAGATTTATCAAAGGTCGAATTCAAATTTTCTAATTTTAGAGTATTTTTATGGTCAAAACTGCCAAATTCAACTAGGGAGTTTTTCAAAAAACTCAATCATGCAGTCTCCAATGTTTGCTGACCTGGAAGTCATGCAGTCTCCAATGTTTAGAACATATGGTTCTAAATTTCATACCGAAGAGAAATGTTTAGGGGCCCCCTGAATGGTCCAATGAAGTACATTGGAGTTCCTACCATCTTCCAGAACTCCTGAGTTACTATGCAAGTCCACTAGGTGTGTAATTCACACCCTCTAAAGCAAATGGAGTGATCTTGGTTACCACTGAGTCTGCTTATAGAGGTAGCGGTGTAGTAGCACTGAAATATGATTTGATATGATTTTTTTGCTGGAAACTGCCCACACATAATTAAATTGGGTTGAAAAAAAGACAACGTCCATCAAGTTCAACCCCTCTGGTGCCATGATCCTCTTTATGGGTAAAAATGTCCCCTTCAATTTTCTATAATGTCCTCTAATGTACTTGTAAAGTGTAATCGTGTCCCCTCACAGAAGTTTTTTTTGGCATCTCTGACGGCAAAGATTTTCTGGAAATAGTAAGTTCTAGATCTTCGTCATATTTTGTCATGTGGGCGCATGGTTTGAAAATAGGTAAGAATCTGAGACTTTTGGGTTTTAATCGCTTCTACATAATGTCTGATTTGCAGATATTGTAAAAAGTGTGAGCATGGGATGTCATGTTTCTCCTTGCAAAATTGAAATGATATAGTGGTCTGGTCTGGGTGAAAGGATGTGAGAGTGAGCATGTTTGTGTCTATCCAAGGTTTAAAATCTGTTGGGTTACAACCTGGTGGAAAGCCCTTGTTATAGAAAATAGTTCTATTCCTAGTATTGGGTGTACTTAGTTTCATCTTGATAGCTATTTTGTCCAACAGATATGGCTTATTGTCATGCATTTCTTGAAAGCTGCTATTCTGCCTAACCAGGAATTTGACTACAAATGGAAAGGGGAATCCCTAGCATATTTTGGGATCTACCTCACTCAATATATAGTGTCATAGGATGGAGTGAGGTAGATCCCAAAATATGCTAGGTATTCTCCTTTCCATTTGTAGTCAAATTTAAGCTGAACTAGTTTCAGTTCTGGCACAGACATTTTCAATGACCGTGCATGTGACTTTGTGGGGTTGATATTATACACTGAGACCTGTTGAAATTGGACTGTCTGAAGTAAATTTGGCTAGGTAGTTTGAGGGGACATAAGTGTTATAAGGATGTCGTCTGAGAAGAGGTTTATTTTATTTTATCTCCCACTTGGATGCCTCTAATATCAGGGTTGTGTCTGATGGCATGAGCCAGGGTTTCTAGGGTTAGAGCAAATATCAATGGTCACAATGGGCATCCCTGGCATGTCCCTGGCATGTCCCTGGCATCTCAATGCATTTGGATTGGAGACCCATACTGAGCACTTAGGGTGCAGCTTATAGTTTCAGTGAGGAATGGTTGTGGTATTTTCAGTTTTTCCAGGACCGAAAACATATAGTTCTAGTGCAGCCTACCAAATGCTTTTTGCACGTCTAAGGACTGGAGGAGGGAGGAGACTATACATAATCAGTAGCCTTCTGGATGCTGTCCGCTGCTTGGTGCCCTGACACAAATTCCACCTGATCTTTGAGATTCAACCTGGGGAGTAATTTGGGAAGTCTATTGACCAGTTTATTTTAGCCCATGTACATACAGAGTAGGGGTACATAGTGCCCCTACTCTGTATGTACATGGGCTAAAATAAACCACGGATCACTTGCTTCACCACAAACAATGTGCTGCCGGTTTGTTCTCTACAATTGTATGCTGGGCCCACTGGACAGGAAAGGGTCTTCCGGAGCAAGCACCTGATACCCTGTAATAGGGTTATACGTGAAGGGTAGAGCACTCCAAACTCCATATATATTGACCAGTACTTTGGCATATAGCTTGATGTCAGTACTGATTAGTGAGATTGATCAGTAGTTATTGCAGTTGTGGTGGTCCTTCCCTGGTTTTAGTATTATTATTATAGATACTGCTAGCATGTGTTGTGTTGAGGGTGACCCATCTAAGAGTGATTGATAGGTCCTACTGTTTGTGGTATTAGACGCTTGTCAATTTTTTTGTAACATTTTGTTGTGAAGCCATCTAGGACAGTGGTCTTGCTTGTCTTGGAGTCTGATTCTATTTCCTCTCTTTTTATGGATGAGGCTAACATATCCCTGGTTAGTTTAAGGGCGGGGGATCCAGTTGGGGCTTTAGCTGCCATATATAATGTAGTGTAGAAATTGCTGAACGTGTTAAGTATTTGATATTTGTCTCTTGTTATCATCCCTGATGGGGTCCATATAGTGTGGATGGAGTGTGTGGTATGTAGGGCCCTCAGTTTGCATGCCAATGTGTGTGGTTTTTTTACATATTTGTTAACATAGTCATAGTACCAGTATTTGTTTTTTTCGCATGGTATAAGCCTCCTTATATGAAAGTGTCTGAATTAGATGCACTTTGGTGTCTTGCATTTCTCTTGGAAGGATTGCTTTTGTGTATAATAGCTAGGTCATGTTATTTTTGTGAAAGTTATTTGTTTTTTCAGTCGAGAGGCATGTTTAATCAAGGTCCTTCTGATTACAGTATTATGAGCATCCCATCTGGTAGCTACTACAGTTGTATCTGTTGGAGTGTTATTTTTAAAATATTCTTTAAGTATATTAGTTACATCTATGCAAATGTCATTATTCAGCAAATGGTATTCATTCAGTCTCCAACTTCCTCCCCCTCCTACTTCTCCCACCTAGTAAAAACAGTTTCCACCTTTCCATGATCAGACCACGTGATATTGTGGATTTTGGCATAATTAATGTATTGTAGAAGTGTGGGCTTGGTAAAAATAAGTCAATGCATGAGTAAGTGGCATGGAAGTTGGAGTACCATTTTCTGCTGATTTATCCGCATGTTCATACACTGGGCTACTGTCTGTTACTGAGCTTAGGGACCAACACAAAAATGTGCAGTGTATTTTCAGTATAAAAGTGGAAATACAAGGCTTATTTTAAATAAATTCAGGTTTACATTCCATGGCAGCATAGAAACCAGTGCATTTATAACAGAATGTATTATTAATCAATGATATGTGGCTTCATCTTAGATCAGATAAATTTCTGCTACGATTTTGATGGTTTCCAATGACCTCATCAGCTGAGCTTGTTAACAGCAGCCCAGGGTTATACCGGATTTGCAGTGACGCTCGAAAAATGACCTAACAAAATCAGAATATTTGGAACTTACGGACAGCTTTGAATGCCTGAATTATTACTTTTATAGAGCTGTTAAACCTCTGGGATGGTAAAGTAAGACTTTAGCTCTCCTTTAATACAATTTGGGGGTTTTAGTTAGAAGTTTATGATCAAAAAGTTCAGTTTCGGGGGCGTGGCTATCAGCTCAATGTGAAAGGACGCACTTGCGTAGAGCTCCGGCGCCTGAACTCCTAAATTAACCTGTTTTTGCAATAAATCGGACAAAGTGGAACTTAACTGCGAGCAGCTACCTCAAAGACTGCTGATGAGGCAAAATCGGGCGCAAAAACGAGCCTCGGAGGCCGCTGCCAAGCTGGAGAAATATGCCCGGGAAGATAGGGCTGCTCAAGATGGCGCCTCAACCACGAGGCCTAACTCCCCATGCACAGACGACTCCGTGTCGCAGAATGAAGTGCCAGAACCCACCCTGACTGAACTGCTGACGGAGATACGCTCCACCAGAGATACCTGTGCGGCTCTAATTACATCCAAAACAGAAGAAATAAAGATCGACTTATCTATAATTAAACATGATATGCAAAAGATCAGGGAGAGAGCAACGGCAGTTGAACACAGAATAAGCGATCTGGAAGAAACTTGCCTCCCACTACCAAACAGAATGCAGCAACTACAACAAAGTATGCAACAAGCCCAGCAAAAAGCCGACGACCTGGAGAATAGGCTTCGGCGCAACAATCTAAGATTTATCAGTTTCCCTGAAAACTCGGAAGGGGATAAACCTGAGCAATTCCTAGAGACCTGGTTGAAAGAAACCTTCGGAGAGCAGTCCTTTTCTAATATATTTGTCATTGAGCGGGCCCATAGAGTCCCCACGAGGCGCGGACCCCCAGGGACCCCCCCAAGGCCGATGATCGCCAAACTCTTAAAAGCACGAGACCGCGACAAGATACTGGGACTAGCGAGGCAAAAGGCTGATATGCTCTACCAAGCCTGTAGAATCTCTATTTACGCTGATTTCTCAACAGAAATACAGAAACAACGAGCCCAATTCTCCGAATCCAAGAAGCGAATGAGATCATTAGGCATACAATACACCATGCTCTGCCCGGCGAGGATGAGGATAATCACAGACAGAACAACACATCTTTTTGTATCACCCACGGAGTTGTCCGCCTGGCTGGATAACAGAGGACGACGTGATGGTAATGCACAGCTAGTTCAACAGTAAGATGCGGGTACGGCACCTAAACCCTAGCGAACATGGAGGCTTTGAGCTGAACAACCGAAAGCAGCTCACAGTAACCTGTAAGTACTTCTGTAATAACTATTATCATCCCCACTTTGTTTGTCAACCCAGAACACAGATTGGGCAGGAGTAATGGACACGGACAAAATCTATTGACTTTACCTAATCGGCCCAGAACTTTGGCGGGCCCAACTCCTGCACCTCGCTGCAAGTACTATTTAGATAAAGGGTTTGGAGGGAAGGCGCCATAAGGAACTCTGCAAATTGTGTAACTTTACAGCTCCCTTGGAGTAACTGCACTGACCACCCTCAGTGTAACGTTTTGTTGTGTTATGGGAACAGTTCTACCTAACGGTTGGGGGATAGGTAGAAGGGGAGGGCAGAGGTACAGGAAGTTTAAAAAGTTTTTGTTTGAATTTGTTAAGCAACTTGTTTGGTTCATGAAATGCATAACAGGTATCCCAAATGGTAACAGGCATATGCAAAGGCAGGTACCACTAAAACACAGACCACCATGATGTTAAAACGAATGAGCTGGAACGTGAGGGACCTTAACCACCCTATCAAGCGTAGACTGGTCATGGACCTGGTTAAGAGCAAGAATATAGATATCGCCCTATTTCAGGAAACACACTTAACTGGGAGCAAGATATTATCTCTGAAAAAACCTTGGGTAGGCTGGCATTATCATGCAACTTACAGCTCACACTCATCTGGGTTGGCAATAGTAATATCCAACCAGTAGTGATGGCGCGAACGTCGGAAAAAAAGTTTGAACGGTTCGCGAACGTCGCGAACCCCATAGACTTCAATGGGAAGGCGAACTTTAAAAGCTAAAAAAGACATTTCTGGCCAGAAAAATGATTTAAAAGTTGTTTAAAGGGTGCAACGACCTGGCATGCCAGAGGGGGATCAAGGGCAAAAATGTTTCTAAAAAATACATTGTTGACACAGCGCTGCGTTTTGTGCTGTAAAGGGCAGAAATCACACTACGTCACTCAGGTGATGTTTCTGGACACGGAATGTGAAAAAGCTCACACAGCTACGTGGCACTTGGTTAAAGACTGGGCAAACAATGCCTACAAGGTCAACGTATACACTACTACAGCGGTGGATACGGATTATGTAAAATATATTATTGCTGCTTGAAAAACGTCACTCAGGTGGTTGTGGAGACTGTAATATTATTGATATTTAGACAGAATGTGAACAAGCTCACAAAGCTAGATGGCAGTTGTTTGAAGAACACACTGGGCAAAAAATGCCTACAGGGCAAATAATGGCTACAAGGTCAACGTATACACTACTACAGCGGTGGATACGGATTACGTAAAATATATTATGGCTGCTTGAAAAAAGTCACTCAGGTGCTTTTTCTGGAGACGGTAATATTATGGATATTTAGACAGAATGTGAACAAGCTCACACAGCTAGATGGCAGTTGTTTGAAGAACAGTAGATTACTAGCCAGCAAACTTACTATCCACTGTCCCTCAAATCACTAACAGCTCTCTCCCTACACTAGCTCTTCCAAGCACAAACAGCACAGGCAGAATGAAAAAACGCTGCAGGGCTTCGGTTTTTATAGGGAAGGGGAGTGGTCCAGGGGGTGTGGGGGTGATCCAGGAGGGAGATCTTCCTGATTGGCTGCCATGTATCTGCTGGTCTGGGGTGAGAGGGCAAAAAAATGCACCAACTAACGCGAACCCAAAATGGCGAACGTCGCACGACGGCGAACAGTTCGCGCCATCCCTACCAAGCAGATCCCATTTCAGCTATTAACTGTACAATCTGACCCGAGGGGCAGATACCTTTTCCTCCATGCCATGATTCACCACCAAGAATGTATTATTGGTAATTTGTATATACCACTGCCATATAGCTCTGATTGCATACTGCAGTTTATACAATTTATTGCACAATATCCACATGCAAAAGTCTTAGCTGCTGGAGACTTTAACGCACTCCTTGATATAACACTTGATAGACTGCGTATTACACCTTTTGAGGGAGTTGATGCTCAAACTAACCTAGCAGATTTAACATCGGGGCAGGTTTAACTGAGATCTGGAGACACCTGCACCCCCAAACCCGACAATATTCATGTTTTTCAACCTCTCATTATGTACTCTCACGAATTGATATGGCATTCGTTAATGATAAAATCATGCCATATATAAAACAAGCTGAATACTTACCTAGAGGTATAACTGACCATACCCCTCTAGTAATTACCATCAATCTTGGGAGCTCTCGGAGGATACTAGATAACAATAAGGAACATGAGACTAAAATGAGGGAATTTTTTGAACATAACGATATTATGCCAAATGTTAACATTATGTGGGAGGCCTTCACTGCATACTTAAGAGGGTACATAAATGAAGAAATCATCTTGCATAAAAATCAGTCAAGGCAAGCAATAAAGAGCAAGAGATTTGAAGAATAGAAGCTTTGGTGACCTCCAACCCCTCCCATCAGCTTAGCATCAGTCTGAAGCAGACACAAGATAAATATGCTCAACTCTCTTGGGAAAAGTCGCAATATAAGCATATATTTGCAAAGGCAAAAATTTTGGAGCAAGGGGAAAGAACAGGGAAGCTACTAGCACTACTCACAAAAGAACAAACGGCCCCTCCTACTATATCCAAACTCAAAACAGGGGAGAACAATATCACCACAGACCCTATAGAAATCCAACAAACCATGGTTAGATACTACACAGAGCTATACCACTCTAGACTAAAACCAGGAGGAGTAGAAATAGATAACTTCTTGAGTAAAATACAAATACCCAAATTAAGTATAGAGCTAAGAAACCACTTAGACAGACCTATAACAACGGAAGAAATCCTAGAGGCAATAAGCTCATTCTCAACCGGGAAAACCTCAGGAGCAGATGGTATCCCAATAGAAATGTATAAAATACATGCAACCTATTTAGCCCCCTATCTCCAAAAAATATATGAGAATGCCCTTGAACAGCAACAACTCCCGGCATCTATGTATGAAGCTACCATTATACTATTGCTGAAAGCGGGCAAAGATCCTACCCTCCCAGAATTGTACCATCCTATATCCCTCCTAAACACCGATGTTAAAATCCTGGCGAAAGTGTTGGCAAGAAGGTTAGGGCAGGTGATCACACAATTGGTTACAGAAGACCAAACAGGGTTCATTCCAGGTAAACCACTGCACATAACATCAGAAGGCTTATGCTTAATCTTACCATTCCCCACTTAAACACAGGACAAAGGGCAATAGTGGCTCTAGATGTAGCAAAAGCCTTCGATACAGTTGAATGGTTGTATTTATGGAAGGTCTTGAACGCCTTCGGCATAGTATCTCACTTTATTAAGCTTACTCAACTACTGTATAAAACACCAATGGCCTCCTTGAAACTTAATGCTTCCTTAACCGATAAATTCGTCCTAACTAGGGGTACGAGACAGGGATGTCCACTGTCCCCCCTCTTTTTTGCCCTGGCCATTGAGTCCATGGGGCTTGCGGTCCGCCAAAACCCCCAAATTAAAGGCCTACACACAACAGGGAGGAGAAAATACAAATGTATGTGGATGATACATTGGTATACCTGGGTGACACACAAGCCTCTTTAACTGCACTTCTGAATGTAACCAAAGAGTTCGGGGAAATCTCAGGGTTGAAAACAAATTATTCCAAATCTACACTGTTCCTCATAGACTCAGATGCAGCTGCTATAACAAATATAACTCCCCTGCAAAGAAGCACTCAGTTCACCTACCTAGGCGTTAAATTAGCTCTCCCAATACAAACTTATTATGACCTTAATATTGCTCCTCTGCTGTCATGGGTAAGGCGCAAATTTTAATCTTGGGAACAGCGCCCACTGGGCCCTACAGGCTGTATCCAGATAATTAAAATGTCCATAGCACCAAAAATCCTATATCTGCTATGGCATACGCCCAAAAAAATACAAACCCCTTTTTTCACAGAATTGGCGGCCCAATTTAGGCAGTTTATATGGGGTCAATCTAGAAACAGACTAGCCCTATGCAGACCAAAGGATCTAGGGGGTATGGCACTTCCTGATATGCATTTTTACTATCTGGCAGCACAGCTCTCTCAATTATGGACGCTAAAACACTCCTCACCCAAGGAAGCAATCTACCAACTATGGCAATCAATTTTGCAAACTGAATTACCCCCATTTCACTCCATTACAACTACAGCACCAAAGAACACTAACCCTCCTCACAATCCATTGTTGATACATCAAAAAATATCCTTAACAAGGTCCATCATATCACAAACCATACAGGGATGGACCCCTTAACACCCCCAAACAATCCCAAACTGTCACCACTGTATAAACAGGATCCCCCCAAACTATGGTTAGAAGCAGGGATATACACTATTGAGCAGGTCTGGAAAGACCATGTGGGGATTCCATTTGCAACAATTAAACAAAGGTATGACATCGCTTCCTCCCATTGGCTAACTTACCACAAAATAATGGGTACGGTACGTAAAATTCTCAAACATAATAACTACAATTTACCTAGCACGCCTGTGTCTGAAGTGTTCGCACAAGAACATCAGGGACATAAAATATCCTTATTCTACCAAGCAGTACTAAAGGGAACATACCAGAACAAACCCCTCAAGGCTAGATCTAAGTGGGAGAATGATGTTACTACACTGACAGATGACCAATGGAATCAAATACTCCGATCCCCTTAACAATTTCCCCCATATACAAATATGGAATCCAACAAGTGTACTTTGTACACAGGGCCTACCACACCAGAGCACTTCTTCACAAAATCAATCCTGAGATCTCAAATGTGTGCCTAAGATGCCAACAGGAAGAAGGTACATTATTACACACCTTCTGGTCCTGCAGCGAAATACAGAGATTGTGGGTAGCCATACAAGAGCGCATAACAAAGTACTGGGATTTGAACTACCACTAGATCCTAGGTGGTATTTACTAGATCTGGACCCCCCTACCCCTCTATCCTCCCCTGCCCGTAAAATGGTAAATAAGTTGCTTTTTTTGGCCCGAAAACCTATAGCGTTCCATTGGAAAGCTCCTCACCCCCCTGCATACCAGGCTTGGGAGGAAGCAATCCAAGGGCTGCAAAAGATGGAAGAACTTATAGCTAGACGTAAAGGTACCTCCACACAGTATATAAAAATATGGCAATTATGGATGTTAGAAAATGAGTAAGGGTATAACTGTATCAATATCTATATGTATCTAAACCTCAACTGAGCTAACATAAAAGTACAGCACTTCAGTTTGTTTACATATAGTAAAAACTACAGTTGTATATTGATCAATTACCTATGCCATACCATACAGATAAAAATCATATAACTATGACATACCCACACTTGTATGCTATATCAACCGCTGAATGTAAACAGTGAATTTCAAATGACACTCTATTACGAATGTGTGTAATTACCCAATCTGCGCATTGGGACATACCTATCTTTGCATTGCTATAATACCTGTGATATTGTGAACTTCTAATAAAACTCACTTGAACCAAAAAAAAAAGCCAGTATTGAATGCTTTCCATAAACGATGTGCAAATAGTACATATTGGCTAGCAGTGAAATAATTAATTGTGCTTTTGAAAGCAGGCATACTGATAAAATGACACTGGTCTGCTTCATTACAAAAATGTATACAAACATTTCCTTTTCTATTTTGCTTCACAGATCAACTTAAATGCCAGCCATTCTGACCTGACTTTGGAAGGAGATGACATTGATAGATATGACCAGGCAATGCAGCAAGTTTCCTATGTCAACTCACGCCAGTTTCCCACTCCTGGAATGAGACAGTTTACAATTACCACCAGTGTAAAGTATGTATTATGTTATTTATAAATTAAGTTACAGCATATGTTTAACCAAAAGCACAGGAATAATGCACTGGACTTAAAGGCACAGTCATGCCAGAGTATAACAGTGCTTTATTAACAGGCTCATACAGGCCTTACACAACAACAGTAACTTCTTACTTTCACTTTAAAACTGTACAGAAAGTCCTGTGCACAGTGACACCCGCAGGCCATTTGTATAAACAGTAGGAAAGCATTGTAAAGCACATGTAATAAACAACAACAATGCATCTTAAAGCAATTATATGCATTATTCACATCACACAGTCCTGGGTCCATGTAGGTAGTTTTCTGATTCTCTCAGTACGCCTTATAGGTTAATTTTCTTCAGGCCTATTGCAGATGGCATCAGGAGTATGAAAATGTCCTTCATCAAATGGAGCTTCTCCAAAGTCATATCTAACAGGAGCAAGATGACTTGCATTCCATATGCATCCATCACATAGTTCATATGTGTATGGTCCTTGCTGGCGTCTCACTTTAAGTGGTGTTTCTTAATTCTGACTAAAGATCAAGGCTGAAAGTGTACTTCTCTTGCACCACGTTGTCTATCAATATAAGCCTTGCATTTGGCTTGGTGACATTTTACAATGTCAGTGATTTTGTATGCACAATATTTTGTAGAAGTTTGATGTCTGCAACATGTAACTTACTGCTCATCTATCTGCCATTAATAATAATAATTCAACTGGAGACGATTGGGTCATTGCATGGCATGTTGCTCTGTAGTTATGTAAGAACTCTGTTGTAAATATTTTTTTGTAAATATTTTCCAAGATTTCCCAGTAAGATTTGCTGTCTGTAGTGCTTCTTTCATACAGATCCAAGAATACCGCAGCACACTGATCCAATGTTCAATTTGTGAAAAAAGTGATTTATTGGCTCAAGGTAGACAATAACTGGCCAGTTATTGTCTACCTTGAGCCAATAAATCACTTTTTTCACAAATTGAACATTGGATCAGTGTGCTGCGGTATTCTTGGATCTGTATGGAAATGCTATGACTCTGAGCTGACTGCACAGCACCTGGCACCCGAGAGGCAATTAGTAACAGGTGAGCACTCTAATATCGTGTAGTGCTTCTTTCAGACTTCTGTTGAATTGCTTGATTTCTCCATTTGCTTGTGGGTTATATACTGAAGATTTCCTATGCACACTATTCCTCTCTCTCAGAAAGGGTTCAAACTCATATGAGACAAACTGTGGTCCGTTGTCTGATATTAAAGCCTTTGGATTTCCTTCTCTGCTGAAGACTCTAGACCAGTGATCCCCAACCAGTAGCTCGCGAGCAACATGTTGCTCTCCAACCTCTTGGATGTTGCTCCCAGTGGCCTCAAAGCAGGTGCTTATTTTTGAATTACTGGCTTAGAGGCAAGTTTTGGTTGCATGAAAAACAGATGTCTTGCCAAACATTCTCTCCTATAAGCTGGCAGTCCATATAGGGGTTACCAAAAAGCCAGTCAGAGCTCTTATTTGACATCCACATGGACTTTTTCATGCTTGTCTTGCTCTCCAACTCTTTTTTTAAATTTAAATGTGGCTCACTAGCAAAAAAGGTTGGGGACCCCTGCTCTAGACAGAAATGTTATTACTGTAGCTGATGTTACACGAGAAACAAATGCAATTTCAGGCCATTTACTGTAATAGTCTATCAAGGTTATATCAAATCTACAGTCTATAGGAGCATCTGCAAAAGGACTGACAATATCATTTGCAAGTTTTTCCCATGCTGAATCAGAAAATGATACTGGCTGAAGTGGTGGTGTATGCATGATAGCTGTTTTGTCATGATTCTGACAAGTAAAACAAGAATGAAGAATGAACAAGTAACACAAGAATGAATGACACCTCAGCATCCATTGCTGGCCACCAGTATAGTTCTCGTAGTCTTTTTGTTTTGTACTTACAGTTGCTTGATGACTCTCATGTGCAAGTTGTATGAGCTTTTCTTGCAGCGTCTCTGGTACCAATAAACGGTGAGTTCCACGGACAACATAGCCATCTACTAAGAACAGTTTTTGTCTAATCCTGTAGTAAGGTTGAAGATCAGGACTGAGTTTCTTCTCAGCATTTGGCCATTTTCTTATAAGATGTCCTGTAGTTTTACTTGAATTGGACATGTGAGGCAAGCTTGCTTAAAATCAGCAGCAGTAACTGTAGATGATAGTAAATCAGTCAATGCTACAACTTCTATGTCCTCATCCAGTGTTTAAGAAGCTGCAGGTAAAGGTAAACATGACAAACAATCAGTAGTAACATTTTTCAAACCTGGTTTGTATTGCATTTTGTAGTTGAAATTCAGTAGCCTTGCTGACCGTCTAGTTATATGCATTCCAGTTGTAGTAGTGTAGTTAAAGGGCTATGATCAGTGCATAAGGTACATTTTCTACCCCATAGGTAGGTTCTCCATTTTTCTGTTGCCCACACTAGAGCTTCTTTTTCAACAGTTAAAGGAAAACTATACCCCCCGAACAATGTAGGTCTCTATAAACATATATTGCATAAAACAACTCATATGTAAAACCCTGCTTCATGTAAATAAACCATTTTCAGAATAATACACTTTTTAGTAGTATGTGCCATTGGGTAATCATAAATAGAAAATAGCCATTTTAAAAAATAACGACAGCCTCCTGGGATCCTAGGATCCAACGGTGCACACAAACATACCAAACAAACTATAAAGTTAGGTCACACAAGCCAATTAACAGACAGAGTTCTGTCTTTTGCTTCAACACTTCTTCCTGTTACAGTTAGAGTTTAAATATTTCTGGTCAGGTGATCTCTGAGGCAGCACACAGACCATCATGAAATGGTGGTTCAAGGCAAGAGATGTAAAGGGGCAATATTTACTTAAATATATATACCAGGTAGGTAAGATTCTTTAATATGTCACTTGATTTGATATAAACTATCTGTTGCTCAAAAATAAATTTTCGGGGTATAGTTTTCCTTTAAATACTTATGCTCTTTCTCTGTAAGTGTTCTGGATGCAAATGCAACAGTTTTCTCTGACTATGAAGATTCTCATTCATCCAGGTCATGGTATATTTATCAAAAGTAACTCAAAGCTGGTGTAGGGGAGTTCTTGGCATATAGACTCTTCCAACAATACAATCACAACGGCACATTGTAAGTCTTCAGAGAGGTGACATCTGAAATTTACAGTGGTGTTGATTCTGTGTAGTTACAGTGACACATTGCTAATTCTATCACTGTTCAGTTCAGTTTGAGTCCTGCAGAATCAATTTATTTCAGAACCTTTTCCAGGTACTTGTCATGAAGATCCATAGTTGGAGCATAGACAATTATATCATCCAAGTAGCATTCTACACCAGGCATGCCAATGGAGTATGGAAGACCTCAGTCTTTGAAAACAACTCAGTGCTGAAGGTACATGCTTGAACTGAAACAAACCATCATGGGTGATAAATGCAGTGAGGTCTCTGCTTTCCTCATGCAGTAATACTTGATGATAACCACTCTGAAGTTCCAGAGCAGAAAAGAATTTTGCTCCTCGAAGTTCAGAACATATTTCCTCTATGTGTGGCAATGGATGATTATTCATAACTGCTTTATTACGTTCACGGAGATCAACAAACAGTCTAATACCTCCAGTATTCTTCTTTGTTACAACAATTGGTGAAACCCATTGAGGATTCTGATTTTTCAATCACATCTTGTTCTACCAGTTTCTTCAGTTCCCGTGAGACAGTCTTCCTTATAGAGTAGAGCAATCAATTTCTGGCATACTGGTTTTACATCTGATCACAACTTAAGGGATATTGTCATGGGAAAATTTTTTGCATCAGTTAATAGTGCTGCTCCAGCAGCATCCAATTCTCAAAAGAGCAAACAGATTTTTTTATATTTTATTTTGAAATTTGACGTGGGGCTAGGAAATTTGTCATGTGACTTGTGCTCTGATAAACTTCAATCACTCTTCACTGCTGCACAGCATGTTGGAGTAATATCACCCCATCCCCCCACCCCCAGCAGCCTCCCAACAGAACAATGGGAAGGTAACCAGATATTCGCTCCCTAACACAAGATAACAGCTGCCTGGTAGATCTAAGAACAGCACTCCATAGTAAAAACCCATGTGCCACTGTGTTCCATTCAGTTACCTTGAGAAGGAAAAACAACAGATTGCCAGAAAGCAATTTCCAGAATGTGCTGGCACAAGTCACATGACCAGAGGCAGCTGGGAAATGACAAAATGTCTAGCCCCATGTCAGATTTCAAAATTGAATATAAAAAAATCTGTTTGCTCTTTTGAGAAATGGTTTTCAGTGCAGAAGTCTACTGGAGCATCACTATTAACTGATGCGTTTTGAAAAAAACATGTTTTCCCATGACTGTATCCCTTTAACTTTGTGTACAAAGTTCATTGCACAACCCAGTGACGTGTTGCTTTATGGTGAGATTTTAGACACTGGCTGTGTGACAGGCACTGGTGTTGTGGTAATGAGACCATCAATTAATTGTAGGTTTAATGCAGCAAAGAGATCCCTTCCAAGTATAGCAGTACCTTTATTCACAATGTAAAAGTCACATTTTGCAGTATTTGATTCAAATTGTACAGTCACTGGCAAGCAACCAAGCACAATGATTGGATCCTTTAAGTAACTGACCAGTTTCAGGGCAGGTGCAACAAGCGGATCTTTTGCAAAGTAATTCAAGAAAATATCCTTTTGTAGTATAGAAACAGCTGAACCTGTATCAAGCATCAGGTTAATGGAGTGCCCCTTGTCAGCAGAAGCAGTACTGACTTCATGAACCTCTTTAGCAGAACTACAGCAGACCTTTGCAAAATGTCCTACTTTTGTGCAGTTGTGGCACTGTTAAGCTTTTGCAGGACATGTAACATGATTTGCAATGTGTTGTGTTGAACCACAGTAAAAGCAGTATCTTTTTTTTTTTCTCTCCTTTTTTTAATCAATATTTTTATTAAAGTAATCACTTTTGTTACAGAAACTGTAATATAACTTTTTCAGACTTTTTCATAATTCAAACTTGTTGCCCAATTTGCTCTATTATAGTTGTATACAGTCCTGACTTGCTGAGGGAGTTTCAACTGCAGGTAGAACATAGTGGGATCTTTGTGGTCCCCGACTTTTCTATAACCTTACAACCAGTTAAGTAAAGTTTATTGGATACCTATCTTATTCCTAAAAGGCAATTCCTTGGGGTAAGAAGGTTGGCAAGTAACATAGCAGAATATAAAGAAGCTGCAAGGGATCTCATTGAGAGATTCGTACAAAAAGGATACAATAGGAAAGAGATGCAGTTAATGGCATTGCAAGTTGAACAGATTCCGAGAGGGTCCCTTTTAGAAAACAAAAATAAAAAAACAAATAGTCGGAGACCATTTGTATCTACCTATGATTATAGGAGTAATGCTATAGACCGTGTCATTAAGAAATATTGGTCAGTTTTACAAATTGACACAACATATGGGAGTCTATTTAAGGAAAGGCCACTCTTTTCATATAGAAGAGGTAGGTCTTTGAAAGATAACTTGTGTAGTTCAGATATGACCAGTATAAATAAAATATCTAGATATTGGACTAAACCTAAAATTGGAACTTGTCCAGTTGTCCGTGTTTAAATTGTGGGTTGTGTAACTCCATCATTAAAGGGGATCAGGTGAGCCACCCCTATAAAGGTTTTAATATCCCTGTGAAAACCTATGCCACTTGCCAAACTACCTATGTGGTTTACCTGATTAAGTGTCCTTGTGGGTATGCATACATGGGCCAGACAATTAGACTAGTACGGGTAGGTGAACATAAAGGGTACATTAGTAATTTTGACCCAAAAAAACCTAATGAATCTCTTTTGGCTAAACACTTTTTTGAAGCTAAGCAACCTCTTTCAAGGGGAGGAGATAGAGTTAAAATGTTGCTTCAGAAAGAGAATAAGTGGATTAGGCTGCTAGATACAATGCAACCAAAAGGATTTAATGATAAACTCAATTTCAAATGTTTTTTATAATACATTTTAAATGTATCCATATTCTATGCAGGTTTCAGCAATAGAAAATGAAACTTCAAAAGTAAGTGTAGCAAATTCTTCGATGTATATTAGTAAGCCACATGTGCTCTCTATACTAGACAGGCGTAATTGCAGTGTTTATGTATATTTGTTAGATAGGCTATTTGCAATGTCTAACATATGTAATTTGATTTTAATATTAATATCCACAGGTATTTTAATGGACTGTAATGGAATTGACATTATTTGATATGAGTTGGACGTTTTCTAGACCATAATGGTCAAAGAGGACATTTTTTCAAGTATTACAAATCCTGGAGGTTAGATTGACAATATGTGCTTGAGCTGTCAATCAAAAGCTATCACATGGTAATTGGAGGGGGTGTGGTTTCTTATAGTATTTTCTTTTGTTTTTCTTTGTAAGGGTTCACTTGAGAAAGGGACTAGTTCCCGAAACATGTTGTGATACTACACCAAATAAAGGTGATTACAGACTTAAGCACTGCGTAATGCCCGTCTTTTTTTGATGCATATTGGCTTATTCCGAGGGAAGATATACTAAGGCCGAACTGGTGGCCCGAGGTGCCCAAGGTTGCCAAATTGGTAAGAATTGGTAAGAATTTGTTGTGGGTTCTTGATAGGAGGGATGTCGATTTGGTTATTAGTTGTTTGGCTGCTGTTAAGATAAATGTGATTAACTTCCTGGAATTTCTGTTAATATTGGGTATCCAATTATTGAATAGAGCTATCCATGGGTTTTTCCAGATGTTAATTTGAGTGATGGAATCGATCAAACCAAAGACTCTTGACCAGAATCTTTGTACTAGAGGGCATTGCTACCATATATGAGCCATTGTTCCTTCTCCTTCACAATTCCTAAAACATACTGAAGGTTGAGAAGGGAACATTTTATATAATCGTGAGGGAGTACCAACGGGTGAAAACCTTATAGGATGTTTCTATTGGCCCTAGATCTGTTCCCACATTTTCTCCCCGTCCTTTGAATCTAAAGTTTGCCTTAATTCCTGCTCCCAAGATTTTGTATAGGAAGAAGTTTTATTAGTTTGTAACATTAAAGGAACAGTTCAGGGTAAAAATAAAAACTGGGTAAATAGATAGGCTGTGCAAAATAAAAAATGTTTCTAATATAGTTAGTTAGCCAAAAATGTAATATATAAAAGCTGGAGTGAGTGGATGTCTCACAAAACATAATACAACGCAACATCCTGCTTTTTAGCTCTCTAAATCTGAGTAAGTCAGCGACTTGAGGGGGGGCCACATGGGACATATCTATTCAGTGAGTTTGCAATTGATCCTCAGCATTCAGCTCAGATTCAAAAGCAACAGTTATGACCCATGTGGCCCTCCCTCAAGTCATTGATTGGTTACTGCCTGGTAACCAGGGTAACCAGTCAGTGTAAACAAAAGAGAGCTGAAAAGCTAGGTTAGACTTACAGTCACTCCAGCCTTTATACATTACATTTTTGCCTAACTAACTATATTGAAAACATGTTTTATTTTGCACAGCCTATCTGTTTACCCAGTTTTTACTTTTATACTGAACAATTCCTTTAAGGCTAGATATAATGTGGAAATTAACCCTTTCACATAAGGATGTTTCATGCATATATTCTCCAATATTGAATTGGTAGGACTATCGGGCTGATCCGATCTGTTAGTTATAGTGTATAAGTAATGTTGCATTTGTAGGAATTGGAATTTCTCCATGATGGGAGGAGAATTTACTTTTGAATGCCTCCCATGTCATTTTACCAGAGGAGTGATGTAAGTCTGTGATATGGTTTATATGGTTCAGTAGCCACCAATTAAAGGGAGAAGTTATTAATCCAGGAGGGAATTCTGGGTTACCCCACAGTGGGTTAAGGTTTATGCCACACAGGATGATCCAGGGAGATTAGTCGCCTGGCGACTAATCGCCGCATCTTTGAGGGACTAATCTCCCTAAATGACTAGATGGTATTTCGCACCCGCAAGCACTAAAGTCATTAACATGCGGCAACTCGTGAGGCAATTTTGAGCGACTTTGAAAAACGTATCACCGCGTGTGAATAGGCACAGGCGACTTTAGCGCTAGCGAGTGCGAGATACCAGCAAGCCATTCAGGGAGATTAGATGCGGCAATTAGTCTATGAGGAGAAATCGGTTTAGCAGGGTATTTAACAGTCCCAAATACAGAGTAAGGGGCCGATGTACTAAATTCACGTGAATAGATCGAAGTTCGATCAAATTCGATCGAATTTCGAACGTAGGATTTATTCGTTTGGTCGAATATGCAAATTTTGGCATATTCGTTCATCGAATAACGAATATTCGATCATACGATCATTCGATCAGCGAAGGATTACATTTTTTAAGTTTATTTGATTGCCTACTTCGGCAGATTGGACCTACCGAATTGCAATAGAAGCCTATGGGAGCACTCTCATAGGCTCCTGAGGCTAAGTCCTGATCGAATAGGATTTGTACAATCGAAGTCTTCGATTGTTCGAATCGTTCGAATCATTTGAATGATCGAATAATTTATTTGACTGATCGAATAAATTATTCAACTGATTGAATAAATTGTAGCCTAAAACTATTCGTTTAGCATTAGACGATCGAATGCTAATCGAATATCGAATTTGGTTGAACTAATTTTGGGGAATAATAGTAAATTTGCCCCTAAGTGTTTCAGAAAGTCTGACATTTCTTTTGGATGAAGTTCTTTTTTTAATCCTGGGAAGGGCTTCGGGTGAGACCGGGGAGATTAGTGATTTTTCTAATTGAAACCATATAGGAGGAGTAGGAAAATAGATTTGGGCAATTGGAGTTAGTTGGGCTGCTTGATAATACTTCAGTAGATTGGGAAAGGCTAAGCCCCTCCTTTTCGTTTAATTTTCTGTAGTGTTGCCCCTGATAACCTATTATAACCAAAGGAGCAAACAAACCCATTAAGAGATCTTTGTAGTAGTTCCAAATCTTTTTTGGGTACTGGGATTGGTAATGATCGAAATAGATATAACACTTTGGGTAAAATAACCAGCTTGACTGCATTAATATGGCCCAACATAGGTTTGTAATTTGGTTTACATTTGTGCATAGGTTTACATTTGTAAAAGGTAGATAGCTGTGAAGTGAGCTAAATTCCTAAATACTTTAAGTGAGATGTATTCCCAGAATATTCTAAATTTAGTTGAAACAGTTTGATCTTATGGGCAGGTAGGTTTAAGCTTAGCATTTCTGATTTAGAGTTATTGATTGCCAACCCTTAAATTTGAGCAAATTGATCTAATAGATTTGTTAGGTGTGGCAATGAAGTGAAAGGTTTAGTAACAGTAAGGATTACATCATCAGCAAAGAAACATGCTTTGTATTGTTTTCCTGAGAGTGGTATTCCTTATTTTTGAGAGTGGTTTTCAATAAGTCTAGTTAACGGCTCTATAGCAAGGGCAAAGAGCAAAGGGGATAAAGGACACCCTTGTCTTTTCCCTCTTTCTAGAAAGATATTTGAGGTGGTGAAGGGGCCCCATTTAATATAGGCTGAAGGAGAAGTATAGAATGCTTTTAATATGTGTTGAAAAACTGGTCCAAAGCTCCATCTTGATAGTATATAGGAAAGATAGTCCCAGGAAATAGTGTCAAAATCTTTATGGATAGCTAGACTTAAGAGCATAGCAGGAATTTTTGCTGAGTTCGCAATCTGAGTTAGGTAAAGGACCCGCCTGATGTTATCGGTTGTATATCTTCTAGGGATGAATCCAGATTGGTCGGGATGTATAAGGGTGGCTAAAAACATGTTGAGCCTAGAGACCAATATCTTGCCAATGATTCTAAGGTCAAGATTTAGAACTGATATGGGGTGATAGGTGGCGCATTGGGTATTCTCTTTTCCTTCTTTTGGGATTATTGCAATTTGAGCTGTTAGAGTGTCTTGGGGCCAAAAGTTGCCTTGAGCAATAAAATTAAATGCGTTTGTCAGATGCGGGCATAAGCTATCAGAGTATTTTTTTTTTATAGACAAGGTTTTTAATGGCTTGTTGAACTTCAGTAATTGGGTCATCCAATAAGTCTTTGTAATTGGTGGATATGAAGGCAATTCTATGTCTTGAAGAAGCTGGTCTGCCATTTGTGGGGAGAAGGTAGTTTCCTTACGGTAAAGGTTTGAGTAAAATTTTATTAAATTCAGCTAGAATTGTGTGAGGATGAGCTGATAAAAGGCCTGAGCTTGTTTTTATTTTGTGCGGTATATTGGGAGAAATGTCCAGGCCTTTTAATTTTCTAGCTAATAAAAGGTATCAGCTTTGTTGTATTTGGTATAAAATTTTTGATTAGCCCTTCAAGTGGTAATGTTGGCTTCTCTGAGTTGCAGTATTTTCAGTTCTGTGGATACATCCTGTAATTGCTTACGTGTTGTAGGGGTGCGATTAGTTCTATGGAGTTGCTTGAGGGCAGATAGTTGTTTTATTGATTTTTCTTTCTTGCTTTTTGTGCCTCCAAAGTATGACTGGAGAGTTTCCTGGATTCAAATTTTCTTGGAAATAATTGGTTAGGGCCTGTTTGGCTTTATCATATGTTAAAGGGTTATATAATAAGGTGTCTTGTAATCACCATTTAAAAGTACTAGGTTTGATAATTAGATTTGATAAGGGCATCATCACAGGGGAGTGGTCCAACCAGGCTGTAGAAAGGATCTCTGTTGCTTGAACATTTGGCATCAATGATGTTGATAAAAATATATGATCAATCCTAGTATGGACTGAGTGTGGGTATGAATAAAATATATAGTCTTTTGTAGACGGATGCTGTTCTCGCCATACGCCAGCCACTTGGAGATCAATCAAACAGTCTCTAATGTTTTTGGCGATAGACCTATCTGTAAACATTGGGCTAGTTGTGTTTGGTGTCAAGGATTTTCTCAAATTGTCTAGGGTAGGGCATAGACATGATAAGGAATCTGAACTGCAGACTCAAAGGGGTGAACTTGCAGCACTGAGGGCAACTTCTGTCTTATGGGTAGAATTTTTCACCAATTGTAAAGAGTTCAACAAATTGTAGGAGTATGCTATAGACCTCCTAATGTGAGTGAGGAGGAGGAGGCTAAGCTCCTGATGCAAATAGAAAAATCTGCTGGTTTGGGTAAAGTATTGATAATGGGGGATTTTAATTACCCAGATATTGACTGGAGCAACAGTACTGCCAGATCAATTAATGGGAATAAGTTCATAAACAATTTTAGTGCACAGGTTGTTGAGGAGCCTACCAGAAAAATTTTTTATTCTGGATCTAGTGATCTCAAATGACCCAGAACTTATAGCAAATGTGCAAGCAATTGAACCCCTGGGTAATAGTGACCATAATGTTATATAATTTAATGTCTGGTGCAAAAAACAAATATATACTGGGGGCAACAAAAACCATGAATTTTGGAAAAGCTATTTTTTCATTTGAAGGCTGCTCTTCAGAGTATTGATTGGGGCATTATGTTTTCAGCTAAAACCACAGAACAGAAATGGTTGTCATTTAAAATATTAAATCATTACTGTTCTCAAATTTATTCCCTCAAAGAAATAAAATCCCATTTTTACTTTCTTTAATGAAAAATAAATCTATCTCCAATATACTTTGATTTTAAAATGTGTACCGTTTTTATAAGAAACCTGACTGTATGCAGTAAAATTCTCCCTTCATTTAGTGCTTCTGGCAGGGAAACAATCACTTATGAACAGCAGGGGTAGCCCCTGCCTTACTTACCAGCCATGCAGAACTCAAGCAGACCACACTGAGCATGTGCAGTGCCAGTGTCAGACAAAGATGTATAACAAAGTTACAAGATGACAGCCCCCTGTGGCCAACTTTGAAAGCATAAATCATTTGTTTGATTAGGCTTGTGGTGCAGTAAGTTCACGTTTATGTTTAGTATACAAAATACAGCATTTCTAGCCTTATTCTATTTTACACTTTCCTTGTCCTTTAAGGAGTAAATGTAAAACTTAGAGCTATCTAAAGAACCATACCTACTACAACCCTTAATGTACAACCCAGAATTCTTGCCTAGCCTGGAGAGAGGATCTTTTACTAGATGGGAAAGGACAGGCAATAGAGAAACTCAATTGAAAGATTTAATTAAAGAGGGTAGAACCATACCTTTGGCAGAGATCCAAAAAAGATGGGGAACTCACCCAAGAGACATCTGGGGTTACAACCAGCTTCACACATACCTACACACGAAACTCTCGAAAGAATGGGATAGACCTGAAACAGAATGGGAATTACTACTTTCCTCCCCGATTTCAATTAAGAAACCTCTATCCAAGTTATATAAGCTTCTAATTAATACAGTAGCCACCAGCCCAGAACATCAGAGACAAGAGTGGGCTACCGAACTCAACATAGTCATAGACGAGACCAAGTGGCAGGAAATTCTTAAATCAACTCACAAAACATCTAAAGCAGCAAAAATTAGGGAAGCAACTTATAAATTGGTGACCAGATGGCATTATACACCTATGAAATTAAAAAAAATGTACCCCAATAGCTCGGGATTATGTTGGAGATGTAATCAAACTGTAGGAACACACACGCACATCTGGATAACATGCCCGGTCCTGCACTCATACTGGTAAAAGGTGCTGAAATTCATTAAAGAGGTAACAGAAATAGATACTAAATTAGACAAACCAGAGTCCATACTTTTCAATCTGGACTATAAATCCAACAATATTATAAAGAATACACTATATTTACACCTAATACAATCAGCCAAGGGGCTGATCCCCAGTAAATGGAAGTCTACAGAAACCCCTAACTTCAGGGAATGGCTTCATAAAGTCGAGGAGGTGAGACAAATGGAAGAGATTACGTATCTAATTCATAACAAGAGTTCCATGTACTGGGAAATATGGCTTCCGTGGTTAGAAAAACTGAAATCAATGAACTGTCACGCAAATCACTAAACCAGGTGTATTCATTTAAGTACCTCCTGAGTACGATTAGTTTTCAGAACATCATAGAATGAAGAACTAGGAGTCTAGTCAACACTGGACTTAAGAAAGTAGAAAAGTGCCCATTTTCAATAAATTATAAGTAAATGTGTGAGAAATAACTTGTTGTCTTTGTCTCCATGTTCAAGAGATATGATATGTTATGTGGATATATTTGATCCCCCACCCCTTTCCTTTCTGTACCCCCCCTTTTCTTTAAAAAGAAGAAATAAAAAATTTACAAAAAAAATAGGAGTAAATGTAGAAGCTCTAAGAATCATCCTATGTGGCTTAATACAGATGTTAAGAAGTTAATAGGAAAGAAGAAAAAGGCATTTAAAAACTACAAATCTGTTGGGAAGCTGCATTTAATGAATATAAACACTGTAATAAATGTTGTAAATCCGGAAGGCAAAGAAAGGAAATGAAGAATTAATTGCGGCGCAGGCCAAAAGTAACCCTAAAAAGTTTTTAAAATATATTAATAGTAAAAAGATGCAGGTTGAGAGTGTTAAATAATTGTACCAGTATGGTTGTAACCGATACAGAAAAGGCAAATGTGCTAAATCAGTTTTTTTCTTCAGTGTATACAATAGAGTCTGAGTTCCCAGGCTCGCTTCATAGATGCACTGACTCTGCTCAATCTAGTCAGTGGCTGACTCAGGATATGATTAATAAAGCTTTAATTAAAATTAATGCAAACAAGGCGCCAGGGCCTGATGGTATACATCCACGGGTTCTAAGAGAGCTTAGTTCAGTTTTAGACCATCCCCTATTTCTGATTTTCTCAGA
This sequence comes from Xenopus borealis, assembly GCA_024363595.1. NCBI lineage: Eukaryota > Metazoa > Chordata > Amphibia > Anura > Pipidae > Xenopus > Xenopus borealis. The sequence continues at coordinate 45,313,084 of CM044444.1, forward strand.
TTCATTTTCATCTGGTATGGTGCCTATGGATTGGAGGAAAGCTGATGTCATCCCAATATTTAAAAAGGGATTACGATCTCAGCCTGGCAATTATAGGCCAGTAAGTTTGACATCTGTGGTGGGCAAATTATTTGAAGGCTTGTTAAGGGATCACATTCAAAATGTTGTCCTAGGGAATGGCATTATGAGCAGCAATCAGCATGGCTTTATGAAGTATAGGTCATGCCAGACAAATTTGATTGCTTTTTATGAAGAGGTAAGTAAGATGCTGGACAGTGGGGGGGCAGTAGATGTGATATATTTGGATTTTGCCAAAGCGTTTGATACCGTGCCCCACAAACGACTGCTTTCTAAACTAAGGTCTGTTGGTCTTAATGAAGTCGTTTGCACATGGATAGGGAACTGGCTACAGGATCGGGTACAGAGGGTGGTTGTTAATGGTACATTCTCTACTTGGAGTAAGGTTCTTAGTGGGGTCCCTTAGGGCTCGGTGTTGGGTCCACTTTTATTTAACTTGTTCATTAATGACTTAGGGGAGGGTGTTGTAAGTAATGTATCTGTGTTTGCGGATGACACAAAACTATCCAGCCCAATTAATTCCATCCAGGATGTGGCATCCTTGCAACAGGATCTTGACAAACTGGCAATCTGGGCAGCTAAGTGGCAAATGAGATTCAATATTGATAAATGTAAAGTCATGCACCTGGGATGTAAGAATATTCAAGCCACTTATACCCTTAATGGGACTGCACTAGGCAAATCCATTATGGAAAAGGACCTTGGAGTCCTTGTAGATGATAAACTTGGCTGTAGCAAGCAATGCCAGTCAGCAGCATCAAGGGCCAATAAGGTCTTGAGCTGCATTAAAAGGGGCATAGAGTCACGGGAGGAAGGGGGTCATTCTTCCACTTTATAGAGCACTTGTAAGGCCACATTTAGAATATGCCGTACAGTTTTGGTCTCCCTCACTCAAACAGGACATTATTGCATTAGAGAGGGTACAGAGAAGGGCAACTAAGCTGGTAAAAGGTATTGAAAATCTTAGCTATGAGGAAAGACTGGCCAAATTGGGGATGTTCACGCTGGAGAAGAGGCGCTTAAGGGGTGATATGATAACTATGTATAAATATATAAGGGGGTCATATAATAATCTCTCTAATGTTTTATTCACAAGTAGGTCTTTCCAGATGACACGAGGTCACCCATTCCGTTTAGAAGAAAAGAGGTTTCGCTTAAATATTCGGAAGGGGTTTTTTACAGTGAGAGCTGTGAAGATGTGGAATTCTCTCCCTGAAACTGTTGTACTGGCTGATACATTAGATAGCTTTAAGAAGGGGTTGGATGGCTTTTTAGCAAGTGAGGGAATACAGGGTTATGGAAGATAGCTCATTATACAAGTTGATCCAGGGACTAGTCCGATTGCCTTTTTGGAGTCAGGAAGGAATTTTTTCCCCCTCTGATGCAAATTGGAGAGGCTTAGGATGGGGTTTTTGCCTTCCTCTGGATCAACTAGCAGTTAGGCAGTTAAAATAAAATAAAAAAAAAAGGCTGAACTTGATGGACGCGAGTCTTTTTTCAGCCTAACTTACTATGTATAAAACATAATTTGCGTTATTGATCACAAAGTATATTTTTTGTGGAACCTGTGGCAGCCAGATTTTAAAATTGTACATGGGCTGGTTATTTATTGGCTCAAATTATTGAAGTAAGTGCAAATATAAAAAAAAAAAAGTCAAAATTTATTATTGCTGCCTACCTGGTGCCAGGGTTCGGCATGTGGTTGATCGGGTAGACAAATTATTGGGTGGGGCTGGGCATGACCTATCGGTACTAATGACAAGATACATGGTAGATGGAAGTCCTTTAAAGAGTGGGATCAGGGATCTAGGCTCTAAGATTAAGGGAAGGTCTTCCAGTGTCATTTTTTCAGAAATTTTGCCTGTGCCACATGCAAGTTTAGGGAGACAGTGGGAGCCAAATGTGTGGCTCAAGTCTTGGTGTAGGAAGGGTTTGGGTTCCTAGAGCTCTGGGCTGATTTTTCCTTGGGGTACAACCTATACAGTCATGACAGATTGTACCTCAATGAAAGGGGGTCCACTGTGCTAGCGGAAAGAATGGCAAAGAGGTTGGAGGAGTGTTTAAACTAGGCAAGTGGAGGTGGGTGAGAGAAATAATTATGGGGAAGTTAGGGTAGATTGGGTAGTGGGATTAGTAAGGGGTCTTGGGGGAGGAGTGAGGGGGCATACAGTTTACCAGGAAAACAGACTAATACTAACTTAACATATAATTCTCCTCAAAGTAATGCACATTTAAAAAGTAAAAGTAGTAACCTCTGCTGTATGCTGGCAAATGCATGAAGTTTGTCAGGTAAAATGGGAATGGGAATTAATTGCATGCTCTAAAAATTATGATTCAATTGGTATCAATGAGACCTGGTGGGATGAAACATGTGACTGGACTGTGAAATTAAATGGTTACACCCTTTTTAGGAGGGACAGAGGGATTAAAAAGGGTGGAGGAGTGTGTTTGTATGTAAAGTCTGAATAAAGCCATGCACGAAAGAAATAACCATTGCTGGCACTGGTGAGGGTGTGGAATCCCTCTGGGTAGAGATTCTGACTGGGCAAAAGAAAATTTTCATTGGTGTATGTTATAAACCACCTCGTATTAGTGACGAGTATAAAGCCCAGTTACTTTTACAAATTTAATCGGCTTCACAACGAGGTCAGGTTATTATTATGGGTGACTTCAATTATCCGGACATTGACTGGGGTAATGGGGTTGCCAAGTCAGATAAAGGTAGTAGGTTTGTAAATATGCTAAATGATAACTTTTTATCCCAGCTCATTCAAGAACCTACTAGGAATAACTATCTTTTGGATCTTGTATGTAATAACTAATAATACTGAACTCATCTCTAGCATTTGTGTGGGTAAGCATTTAGGGAATAGTGATGATAACATGGTCTCCTTTGAGATTCTATAAGAGAGTAACTAAAACATTGAATTTCAGGCGTGCAAACTTTGACAGTAGAGGGGAATCCCTGCAACATATTAAGTGGGAAATGCTTTTCACAGGGTTAAACACTGAAGAAAAATGGGAAGTCTTTAAAATGCTTAATAAATATATGTCAGTATATTCCGCTTGTAAGCAAGGAACATCGTTGCAAAGCCAAACTTTTTTTGTTCATTTGAAGCGTTGGTGTTTTGTAAGAAAAGACGTGTTTTTAAGGCTTTCAAGTCAGCTGGGACAGCGAATCATTTATAAGGTACAAGAAGGCCAATAAATCATGCAAATCAAGCAAGCTAAAATCAATATGGAAAAGGATATAGCCGTAAAAATAATCCAAAATTATTTTTTAAATATACAGTATTAATAGTAAAAAAAAATGAAACAGGAAGGGGTAGGACCTTAATTATGAGAGGGGGTCAGCTGGTTGATGAGAACAAGAAAAAAGCCCAGATTCTGAATGCATACTTTTCATCTGTCTACACATATGAGGAACCAGCTAATGAAGGTTTCCTCATTAATAGTCCCAATTCTAATAATACATCTAATGATGCATGGTTCACACATGATGAAATTCAAAAGAGACTAGAACATGTTAAGATAAACAAAGGTCCAGGGCCAGATGAGATTCATATAATGTGGAAAAGATGCACTCACTTGTTCCAAAGCCCTCGATGCGCTGTGCTGCAACGTGTTTAAGCCAGCTCCCCGTGGCAGGAAAATCCAAGATAAGTAAGTAAAGGATGGAGCACTGTCGCTGGGGCTAAAAATCTAATTTTATTGTAGAATCCTTAAAAGCATGGAGCATACACGCTTGACGCGTTTCGTGGTTCAGAACCACTTCCTCAGTGGTTCTGAACCATGAAACGCGTCAAGCATGTATGCTCCATGCTTTTAAGGATTCTACAATAAAATTAGAGTTTTAGCCCCAGCGACAGTGCTCTGTCCTTTACTTACTTATCCAGATGAGATTCATCCCAGGGTACTTAACAAGCTTAGCTCTTTGTTTGCCAAACCTCTCTAGTTAATTTTTCAGGATTTATTGACATCTGGGATGGCCAGTTAGTCTGAGGTCGGTGTTAGGAATGCTTTTCGAAGGATTAATAAAGGATAGGATACTGGACTAGCAAATAACAAAACTATGATGGTGGTTTTATGGTTTTATGTGTAATAGATCTTGGCAGACTAAATTGATTTCTTTTTATTAGAAGGTAAGCAGGGACCTCGATTCTGGGATGGCAGTGTATGTAATTTACTTTGACTTTGCTAAAGCATTTGATACAGTGCAACACAGAAGGTTACTGGTTAAATTAAATGTTGGCCTGTACCTGGATAGAGAAGTGGCTAAAAGATAGACTACAAAGAGTGGTGGTAAATGGAACATTTTTTGGACCAGTATTGTTAGTGGTGTACCGCAGGGCTCTGTATTAGGTCCCTTACTTTTCAACTTGTTGATTAATGACCTGGATGTGGGCATTGAAAGTACGTTTTCTATTTTTGCAGATGATACTAAATTGTGCAGAACTATAGATTCGACTCAGGATGCTGCCACTTTGCAGAGTGATTTGTCTAAGCTGGGAAACTGGACAGCAAACTGGAAAATGAGGTTTAATGTTGATAAAGGCAAGGTTATGCACTTGGCAAAAATAATATAAATTAGTTATACACTAAATGGCAGTGTGTTGGGAGTTTCCTTAAAAGGATCCTGTCAAAGGAAAAAACATTTTTTTCAAAATGCTTCAGTTAATAGTGCTCTTCCAGAAGAATTCTGCATTGAAATCCATTTCTTAAAAGAGCAAACAGATTTTTTTATATTTCATTTTGAAATCTGACATGGGGCTAGACATATTGTCAATTTCCCAGCTGCCCTAATTCTTGTGACTTGTGCTCTGATAAACTTCAATCATGCTTTACTGCAAGTTGGAGTGATATCACCCCCTCCCTTTCCCCCACCCAGCAGCCTAACAAAAGAATAATGAGAGAAGTAACCAGATAACCGCTCCCTAACACAAGATAACAGCTGCCTGGTAGATCTAAGAACAGCACTCAATAGTAAAACCCATGTCCCACTGTGTACTATTCAGTTACATTGAGAAGGAAAAACAACAGCCTGCCAGAAAGCAGTTCCCTCCTAAAGTGCTGGCACAAGTCACATGACCGGGGCAGCTGGGAAATTGACAATGTCTAGCCCCATGTCAGATTTCAAAACTGAATATAAGAAAAATCTGTTTGCTCTTTTGAGAAATGGATTTCTGTACAGAAGTCTACTGGAGCAGCACTATTAACTGATGCGTTTAAAAAAAAAAACATGTTTTCCCATGACTGTTTCCCTTTAAGTAAGAAGGATCTTGGTTTTTTTTAATAGATAACAAGATATATAACAATTCTGACCACTGTCAGGGATGAAAACATAATTATACCTCTTTATAGATCCCTAGTAAGACCTCATCTGGAGTATGCAGTGCAGTTTTGGACTCCACTCCTCAAAGGGGAATTGAACCTCTCCCCCCACCCCCCGTAGCCCCTAAGTCGCTACTTAGCCCTCCGTGCAAGTCCCCTCCAGCCAGGAATGAACCTTCTATAGGTTAGATCTCCACTCGATACCTTGTACCTTATTAATACACATAGTAGTATCCCTCAAGTATGTTGGAGGTTGCTCAACCAGTGGTCTCAATAGCAATTAAACACAACAGGCCTTCACCCAAGGACCCCCTGCCAGCCACAATGGGGCGAAACTTAAAATTTGACTTATGCACTTTGGGTAACGCATATAATTTTTGAACCACATTTTAGACCTTCCCACTCCTTCAAAGACAATATCCCTTTATCATATCCCCCAACAATAGATCTTAACTTCACTGTAGGGTCTTTGTCTAGGGGAATATAGGTAGCTATCACTGATCCATCGCTACCACTGATCCCCTCCCTTGTCAGCTTGCTTAATAACCACACTCTTGTCCCGACTTAAATTCACAAGAGCCCTGTATTTCCATGTTTACCACATTTATATTCACTGGCTGTGTCACCCAAATTCTCTGTCTGCTTGTACTAATTTTTGGAACATTTTAATCTGGGGACTCTTAGAGCTGATAAAAAAATCTGATTTCTTTTTTATGCCAGAATGTGAAATACTGAATGTTAACTCTCCTGAGTTTCCTTCTATCGCTAGTTAAAAAGACATATCCCCTGTATCCATAACATTGTCTGTATTAGCAAAATGACGTTTCAAATGTCCTAATAAACCTTTTTAGATCCAAAATCAAGGAAAAGGTATCGAATCTCCTCTCAGGTATAAAATTCAGTCCCCTTGATAGCTCATCTACAGTCAAAGTCCTAGATGACAAATTAAAGACATTCCCTGTGTTCTGCATACCACCCTTATGAGGTGTAGTATCATTCATATTCACCTGATGGAGGTTTGTTAGAGCCAGTCCCTCTTCCTGCATATGATTAGATCTTACCAACGCAGAGGTCCCTTCCTCCGCGCCACGGTGGATGGGCTGGGTTTGAATCTAGAAAATAAATGTTGAAACTATGGATATATATGGGGGTATGAACAGGTAGTGGGAGATATGTTTTGATTGAATGTGCCATCTATATTTGTATATTAGGTTTATTGTATTTGTATTCCCCTCCTTTTGGGTTTTGGTTTTTGCTGTTTGTCAATTGGATCTGATTATGGATGCCTATTTAGCTTTGGGGCGAGTATTGGATTTATATGTAACAATGTCATGCTTTATTACTAGGAGGATGTGACATGGTGCCAATTCTGGTTTAAAGGATACTTTTGTCGCTCCATTGTATTGTTATTTGTTACACTACTTGTTGATTGATGTGATAATTTGCTTTGTAAGGCAACACTGTGTCAGCTTGAAAGGTTACTGGTTTTGGTTTGTGTGTATGATATGATCTCACTTTATAGAGTTAATCCTTTGGGTGGGTGGGGCCATACACATTTAAGGAAGGTGGTGGTAGGCTGCCAACAGCTTCTGATGAAGTGTCGGGGAGCCACGAAATGCATTAAGTGGGCAGCCAATACCTGTGACATGCTGATGCAATATGTATTAATGTTCATCAAATAAATTTACTTTTTTATACTGGCTTCCTCGGTGCTCCATTTTTTGCACTTACTTGGATATGAACTCACTGCATGGGATGGCAGTGGATGTTTTTCTGCAGCCAAGTGATGTCCGGTAAGCACTCCCATGGAATCATTTGTATTGGCTCAAAATAGACATACAAAAAAATGTTTTTGGTATGTCTGTTTTGAGCCAATAAATCATATTTCGAGCACTTTGACAAGCTTTCGCTTGTCGCAGTAACTCTGTTTCCGGAGTCTTAATTTTGACAATAGGCATCAATATACTCTATTAGCAACTGGCACCCAAACATTTTTTTAGCAGGTAGAGCACTCCAATTCTGTGTGGAACTATAAAATTTACCTCAAGTTGATTATTGTAAAACAGAATCCAGATTTTATGGGGATTTTGTGGGTTACAGTAGCTTTCTACATACAATAAACAGTCATCATAAACACTCCATCAACTTCTGAAGCCCAAAAAGAGCTTTAGTGAAATTGACATCAGGGCTGAATGTAGGGTTCTTCAACAATGCTTTCTGAGTTAGAGGTATCAAACATGTATGGTTAAAGTACAAAGCTTCTATCACTTTATGAGCCCAGCTGGTACAACATAACTGTAAGGATGCACAAGGCAATCACCCTATTAAAGTGGACCCATCTTCCAGACACACAAAGTCCTTTTCAAATTAAACATGAAATCCAATTAAAAAATTTTATGAAAGCATTCATAGCTGTTTTAAGCTCATTTAAAAATCTCAGCTGTCAATCAAATATTGTCTGCCACTCCTCTATGGCATAGAGGCAGGGCAGATAATTACTTTCACTTTCCATTCAGCACTTCCTAGATGCCACTGCTCCCCACACATTCCCCCAGTTCTCTTAACCCTTTTATTATGTAGCCAGGACATGGGGATGGACATCGGGTCTCCCATTCTGGTGCACAAACAAGATTCTGAGATGATGCAAGGCTTGCCTTAATAACAGTGTCCACAAAATGGCTCCTGTCTGCTTGCTATAATTATGAATTCCCAGACTGAAGAAAACAAGATTAAAATAATTTATATTGCTTGGCTAATGTGACAAAATATGATTTTGAATATTTTTTTGGGGTGACGGGTCCACTTTAAAGGAAAAATAATATAATATAAAAATATCCTTTATTTCAGCATTAGTTAAATGAAAAGGGTTTTAAAGGAAAACTATACCCCGAAAATGAATTTTTGAGTAACAGTTTATATCAAATCCAGTGACATATTAAAGAATCTTACATATCTGGTATATATTGCCCTTTTACATCTCTTGCCTTGAACCACCATTTCATGATGGTCTGTGTGCTGCCTCAGAGATCACCTGACCAGAAATATTTCAACTCTAACTGTAACAGGAAGAAGTGTGGAAGCAAAAGACACAACTCTGCCTGTTAATTTGCTCGTGTGACCTAACTTTATATTTTGTTTGGTATGTTTGTGTGCACCGATGGATTATACGATCCCAGGAGGCTGTCCTTATTTTATAAAATGGCTATTTTCTATTTATGATTACCCAATGGCACATGCTACTAAAAAAGTGTATTATTATGAAAATGGTTTATTTCCATGAAGCAGGGCTTTACATATGAGTTGTTTGATGCAATATCTGTTTATAGAGACCTACATTGTTCTGGGGGTATAGTTTTCCTTTAAACATACAGAAAAACTAAATTTTGCTTATTGTTTTAATTAGTACCATTTTTACTAGCACATCAAAACAAATCGTCAGTCCACTGTATAAACAAAGTCTTCCAGGGCGTGGCCTGCATGGCGTTCCGGTAGGCAGGAAAACCCGTGAGCTCTGTGTAAAGGCACAAAATCCTGTATAATATCCTGCATCTTGCGGACCTGAACTGTGCCACCGAGATCCATACACATCCTGAACTCCATCAGCGACATCAGATGGTGCGGAGAGGCTGTTACAAATACTCCGCTAATGGTAAACTGGCACCACAAGAAATGCAGTCCCAAGATGGCGCCGCATCCAGGCCTGCGCGCAGTTCCTCATCGGAGGTAGAGCGGACATCAGAGGCAGATGGGAGATGTGAGGGAATTGCAAAAAAACTGGCACAATTGGCCAGAACCCCTGAAAGTGACCAAATACAACAAGGTAGAAAAAGGTTTGAGAGAATGATCAACACCATATATGTTGCAGGTGGGGGGATACCCCTATTTTATTGTGACCACCTGTGCATCAACGTTTCGGGGGGATTAACCCTCCCTTCGCCAGGATACAAACATAAGTGCTACAACCATTTTTAAAGCATATGGATACAATAAACCCCGCCCATCAAATTGTCCATCAACCATCCGGGTAATCCAAAGTGAGGCTTGACACACATAATTCATATTAAATGTCCAAATTAAATGTCCAATTCCGTTAGGCAATGTGTCTTGTCCCTAAACCCACAAGTATTAATCACAAAATTTTGTATACTGTAAAAATACTATATACAATTTAAAACCAGCGGGAGTTTTACCTTTATCTTTAATTGTCAACAATCCCACTGACAAAGGGTATTTGTGAAAAGAGATGACACTACAGCACCATTTCCAGCCCGCAGCTGAAAAGCAACTTACCCAGTTAGAATCTAAAGCGGACGATCTTGAAAACCGCCTCCGGCGAAACAATATCCGGATACTGGGTCTACCAGAGAGAGCTGAAGGGGCCAATGCCGAAACAGCTTTCTCAATGACTTTTAAAGTTGAAAGGGCACATAGAATAGCAGGTAGACCACCTCCCCCAGCAACCCCACCAAGACCACTAATAGAGCGATTGCTTAATTATCGAGACAGAAAAACGGCTTTCTGAAGCAAGAAAGGCAGGCAAGCTCTTATATGAAAATAAAAAGCTATCAATCTACCCGGATTTTTTGGCTGAAATAAGGAAACAAAGGGCCAAATTCACTGGAATAAAGACAAGACTGACACAGAAGCAAATCCCATACGCTATGATTTTTCCTGCTCGCCTAAGGATATCCGATGATGGGAAAACCCACTTCTTTTCTTCACCTGAGGATGCCATCTCTTGGCTAGAAACAAGGGCACACAGATCACCAAGAAGGGACTGAACAAATATAATCCTGGCCATCAACAAACTTCTTTTTTTTTTTTTTTTTGATTCTCCCAAATAAATAACTATGTCCATTCAATTCATGGACTTAGGAGTAAACACAGCCTTTCCCCCCCCTTTTTTTTTCTCAAACGACCATAATACACTGTTACATGGGGAACATATCCCATGGCTACTCTCGGTACAGGTAACAAATACTATTAAGACATTTGTGTAATAAGGTATTGCAATTTATATAAGAAAGATTGCCACACGGAAGGTATTGCTTTTGGGACACTCTATCAAACCCTTGCAGTCACTAACCTCTGTAATAGTTCAACACAAGTTATAGTTTGGGTATAAAACTCACTTTTACTGAAGTTATAGAGTGGGTAGGGAGGGAGAAAGTTGGGCATAGGGCATATTATGTTTATTGTGATGTCAATATCAAAAAATGTAAAGTAAGTCAACAAGGTTACACCAGGAAAGACCGAATACCGTATTACGGTACAGTCATATTGCTTTTTTGTATGGCGACAGTTAAATTTATGTCCTAGAATGTCAGGGGACTTGGTAACACAATCAAGCGTAAATTAGTCTTTGATTTTATCCGCAAAAGTAAACCCCAATTCATTCTTATGCAAGAAACGCATTTAACTGGTAGTAAAATACTAACGCTAAAGAAACCTTGGATAGGCTCGATTTACCCCTCGCTCTATTCTAATTTTTCACGTGGGGTAACAATATTGGTATGTAAATCCTGCCCTTTTGTGATGGAACAGGTTATATCCGATAGATTGGGCAGGTATGTGATCCTCCATGGTTCAATACTGGGGAAAAAACTTACAGTAATAAATATTTATAATCCACCACCATTTTCAGATGAACCCCTCTATGAAGTGATGGAAAAAACCGTTAATACTAATGGGGGATTTTAATGCAATATCAAACCCTGACCTAGACAAGCTTCACCCCCCCCAAAGTTAGCAACTCTGCTTTTGTTAAATGGATCTCAATATTTAAGTTAGTGGACCTATGGAGAGTTCACAACCCATACGTCAAACAATACACATGTTATTCAATAACCCACAATAACTTTTCCAGAATTGACATGGCTCTAGGCTGAGAAGAAGTAAATAAATGGGTACAGAGAACAGAAAGCCTCACTAGAGGGATCTCAGATCACTTGCCAATACTTATTAGCCTACAGCTAGCCCCTGAACCTGCAGACAGGATCTGGCGGTTGAGCCCCTTCTGGGCAAAACATGCACAACTGGTAGAACCTATTCAAAATAGCATAGAAACGTTTTTAGTTGAAGTTTGAAGTTTCCCCAGATATAACATGGGATGCATTTAAAGCATACATAAGAGGGGAATTTATTAGTAATAAAGCAATAACCAAAAGTCTCGAAGCAGACATTGTAGCCAAATCCCAAAAACTAAATGAATCTGAAGCCAGATATGCTAACCATTCCAAAAAACATTCCAAGAAAATTGCGCCACTCTTAGTAAAATTATTCAATTGGGTGCTTAAAGGTGAACATCTCAGAGCCACTATGAGAGAATCACTAATTGTTTTGATCCCCAAACTATGGAAAGACCCCCTTGAATGTTCATCCTACAGGCCTATTTCATTAACTAACTCAGATGCAAAAATTGTGGCAAAAGTATTGGCTACGAGAATAGCTGACCACTTACACGCCATTATTTCCCCTGATCAGGTTTTATGCCTGGACAATCCACAAACATTAACATAAGAAGATTGTATACAAATGTATCTATAAATCATGATAACCAAGGAAACAGAGTAATTGCCTCCTTAGATAATGAAAAAGCCTTTGATTCAGTAGAGTGGGAGTACCTCTGGGCTACCATGAAACAGGTTGGTATTCACTCCAACTATGTAAAGTGGGTCAAGGAGTTGTATTACCGTCCGGTGGCTAACGTAAAGACACTAAAATATCAGAGGCATTCCCGATTTCTAGAGGCACAAGACAGGGGGTTACGCCCCGAAACGTTGCATCCGCAAATAAACGAGTAAGGGTTTTGCCCTCTCTCTTCCAATCGATTTGGAGGCTGCCTTCGCCTCTGTTCTCCGAGCACCAGGGCTCACGATATTGGACGGCCAGGGAGTGCGAGCGCAATCCTTCTCTTCTCCGACAAGACAGGGGGGCCCACTGTCCCCCTTCTATTCGCAATTGCAATGGAACCCATGGCAAGCTGAATAAAATGCTCCCTAGAAGCAGAGGGACTACGAATAAGGCATAAAATAGAATTAATCTCAATGTATGCTGATGACACACTACTATATTTAGCCAACCCAGACCAAGCTCTAACGTGAGCTCTAGAGGTAATAAATAACCGTACCAAATACTCAGGACTAAAAATTAACTGGTCCAAATCAGTGCTCTTTCCAATAGATCCCTTTCCACCACATACCCCTATGCACCTGCACGGGCTACAAAGGGCAGAGAATTTTAAGTACCTAGGAGTTATCATACATAAAGACCTTAAAAAATGTGTTGAACTCAATATAAATCCGATTATTAGATACATGGAAACAAAAATGGAACCCTGGGCCAGACTTCCACTGTCCCTCATGGGGCGCATTAGTTTGTTCAAAATGATAATCCTACCAAAACTTACCTATGTTTTCAGACAAGCTCCAATTTGGATACCACAACAAATTTTTGCGAAACTGAAAAGCCTCATGTTAATGATGTTCTGGAATGGGGCCTCTCCGAGATTAGCTCTGCGTACACTACAACTGCCAATCACACAAGGTGGCCTAGCAGCCCCAAATCTTTTTTTCTACTATCTGGCAGCACAACTAGTGGTGGCCAGACAGTGGACAATCCCATCCCTGACCAATGCAGTGACCCTCTTAGAAGCCCACATAATGGGCTCCCTAGAATTTTTGAGGAACTTATTATATAGGGGCACAAATACAACAAAAGCTGCTCCTCTCTGAGAACCACGGTGAAAACTTGGTGTACTGCCATACAACTCTCTCCCAACCCCCAACACCACTGCTCCAGCTACACCCCACTGTGGTGTAACCCACAACTACAACAATTGCGTGTCGTACCGGACCCAAATTGGTGGGCCCGGTACCAGATCAAGTACATTGCAGATGTGGTGGACGAGGGCAAACTGGTTACCTTTCAATCTTTAAAACAAAACTTTTCACTCCCTAATCATATGTTCGCTACTTACAACTGAGACATGCAATAGACACTCAGTTTGGGAAGGCCCCCCTTGATACTACACCATGTGAATTGAAACTGGGGATACACAACTCAGGATTAGGAAAACCTTTGTCATGGTTCTATGCACAGTTGATAAAGATGGGGGGTGCCCATCTAAACAAGCTGCGAGACAGACAATTGGCAACAGACATCTCACAAATCACAGAGGAACTGTGGGATGATATACTGGAAAATACATCTGTAGGTGCAATCAGTAGCAAAGATAGAATGACCCAAATTAACTACTTACACAGGGTATATTTCACTCCCCAAAGATTAAACAAAATCAACCCTGAGCTGAATGCGGAATGCCCACGGTGCCAGTACGCACCAGCAGATTTTATACATATGATATGGAACTGCCCGATTATACATTCATTTTGGAAAGTGATACGGGAAATAGGTAACAAGACAGATATTACCCTTCCACTGGACCCCAAGGTATTAATACTAAATCTCATGGAGGAGGTGATCCCCAGAAGGGCACATCGCACATTGATTACTATACTCTGCATGTATGCAAAAAAGGCAATAGCAATGCATTGGAAAGCCAAGAGACGGCCCAGCCTAAATTCCTGGGAAAAGCTTGTGGAGAAAGCTATCCCGCTATATAAACTCACGTTTATAAAAAGGGGCTGTCCAGAAAAATTTGGAAAGATATGGGAACTATGGATAGTAATAGACTCTGATATAGGTACCCCTTGAATGTGAACACCTATAACAACTCAATTTGAAAAATAGGTTACCAAGGTTAATAAGGAAAAATGTATTGATGGTATATAAAAGTAGGACTCACCAACAAAAGAAATGACATCACAAATTTTTGTTTAAAACTTTAATCTTGTATTGTATAATTAGCAATTACGTACAGCTGTAATTTTTAAAACTGTTTTAAATACTATATGTACAACTGCATGCATTTTTGCACAATAAAAGCATTGTAAAATAAAAAACAAACTCTTCCCTTCCACCCTCCCAGTGGGGAGCATTTATATATATACTTATTAAATTAAAGGGCACCTATGGGCCGAAAAAATTTCCCCAAACCGAAGGTGCGGGCTGATAGAGCCCACATTCCGGTTTGGGGTTCTAGTAGTTTTAAAAAAAATTGGCCACTGCAGGCACTGGCTTACTCGCACCGGGAGGGAGCTCCCAGTGCAAGTCGCCACGTTTTAGCAAGCGCATACGCAGTATGAAAAGCTGCCCGAAATTGGCAGCTTGGCATGCGCATGCACTGTCATGTCAGCTCGCACCGGGAGCACCCTCCCCATGTGAGTAAGCCAGTGCCTGCAGGGGGCAAATTTTTTTTTAAACTACTAGAACCCCAAACCGGAATGCGGGCTCTATCAGCCCGCACCTTCGGTTTGGGGAAATTTTTTTCGGCCCATAGGTGCTCATAAGGACCAAAACACTTAAAATTTATCACTTTTGATCAGCAGCTAAATTTGTGCTGCAGACACTATTTAGAAATCTGATAAACCAGGCCAGTACTTCACCAGCACTGGGTACTTACAAGAAAGCAATCCTCTGCTTTCTTTCTTTGCACAGGCACACATGTGCAGTAGAGATAAAAGCCGGACTTTAACAAAAGTCCAGTCGCTAGATAGGGAGGAAGAAGATTGCTTGCTTGCAAGTACCTCGGGCCAGTGGAGGTTTCTGCTAACAGAAACACTGACCAAGGGTATCTGGTAAGTCATTACAATCCTTACAGGTATGTGATCCGTTATCTGGAAACCCATTATTCCCAAATTATTGGAAGGCTGGCTCTCATTTTAATCAAATCATTTTTCTCAGTAATAAGAAAACAGTACCTTGTACTTGTTCTTAAGATATAATTGAGACTTGTCTCCCATAGACTCCCATTTTAAACAAATTATTAAAATGTTTTAAAAATTACTTCTTTTCTCTCTAATAATAAAACCATGTACTTGATCCTGACTAAGATATAATGTATCCTTATTGGAGAACACAATCCTTTTAGGTTTAATTAGGTCTAATTCATGTGTAATTTTTTTCCCCAATAGATTAAAGGTATAGTGGTCCAAATTACCCCAGGTCCCGACACCACCCACATTTCTTATACAGCCCAGCTCCCCTGTACCTGGAAATAAAATGCATAGTAGTGCAGTAGGATTGGTGTTTGCTATGGCTGGCAAGTAGCCACTTGACTTCCTATTCCTAGCTTTCTAGTGATAATTGCAGAGAGCTAGTCAGAAGAGCTAGTCAGATTGGCTTTAATTTATACAGATAGAGTCACTTGGATTTGTAAGTTAAATGCGTCATGACTCAGGGCTAATTGAAGAAACTGTGTTATCTAAAGTTATCTTAACTCATTTAATGCATTTAACCTTTTCATTAGCATACCAAAGCACCATTGTTTTCAATGGTGAACTCTTTAATTGGATGGGATGCTGTGACACAATATTCTGTGCTAAGTGAGATAAATGAGATAGATGAGTTAAGTCACGACGCATTAAACTTACAATCCAAAGTGACTGCATCTGTAAGTGGTAACCAAACTACATGGTGTTCCAGGGAACAGTCACTCTCATCATATCCGGTACCATGAAATGCAATGCAATGCCGTATAAAATGACAAAAAGTTTTGCTTAAACTCAAAAAACTGGAGGAGATTTTACAACCAGATAGTGTCACTTCACTGGATCACTTGAGGTATTATCAGGTTAAACATTTCCTGATGACAGAAGGCACACTGAGTAAAGAAAGTGGAGATGATACAGCTTTTGAACAATTGTTCACAAAATCAATGAGATACCCACATGAAATCTCTTTGTTACGCAAAGTCCTTTCCAAGACTCAGGCCTCCCCACTAGCTATTTTTAAGGAGAAGTGGGAAAGGGATCTCTAGGTTACATTTACTGATAAGGAATGGTCCTCTATTGTCGATAGATCATTTCGGACAGTGACTAGCTCCAAGCTACACGAGCACAATAACAGTCATTTCCCACTGGTACAAGGTACCTACAAAACTAGCGAAAATCTACCCAAATCTCTCAGACACTTGCTGGAGGTGTAGACAAGGGAGGGGGACATTGTCCCACATTATGTGGGATTTCCCGGGAATACAACCTTACTGGTCAAAAGTTAAACAATTGATACCCAAATTTACAGACTGGACAATTACAGAGTCGGCGGCTTTTTTCCTCCTCCACCATAACAATATATCTACAGCTCAATATAAACATTCAATTGTCCCCACTTTGATTAATGTGGCCAAAGCACTAATCCCCAGGTATTGGAGGACAGAACAGACTCCCTCAATTAAAGAATGGATTCTACAGATTAAAAAAATGTACCGCTTCGAGAGATTAAAACTCCCTAGGGATAACCAAACCCAAGAAGATAAGTTTAATCAGAAGTGGACTCATTGGCTTATCTTCATGGAATCATCGGAATGTGCAGTGCTCATCCATTAGGCAGGTTCTAGTCTTGGTATTGACACATTGGTACCAGACCAATTATTATCATACAGGGCTTCTCTGTGGAACCGACGGACCTCCCCCCCATGCCAGTATATAATGTCTGGAAATGTCTTATTTTTCTGCATATACTTACCTGTGAATTTCTTAAAGCAAAAGCATATTACATCACATAATGTTAAACAAATAGCATAATTCTTTTATTTTTATTAACTTCTTATGTTTTCTCTCTATATTTTCATGTTATGGGCTTTGTTTTCTTGCACATGACGTAGAATTGTATCTTATATAAGTGTTAATTACTACAACAGTAATGCATGGTACAAAAGAATGGAAATGCGTAACTACATTTTAGATGCGATATGTAAATGTGCAAATGGAAAATATATAAATAAAGAATAAAAAAAAAAAAAATTTTATGACCACAAATTGCTGTGCCTTGGAGGCCAATGTTATATTCATGGTACTATGCATATGCACAGCAATTTGTACACATATCTACAGTTGTAACAAAAACAAATACAAACAGCCTTTACCATACATAAAATATATTAGATATTTGCAAAAATAGCAACAAATTAGGATATTTTATAGCACCCTTGTTATAATCATGCAGCATAAGTATAATCATGCAGTATAAGCAAGGGCTCCATGCTGGCTTAGAGAACGCTCTAACTATATAATCTTAACTCATACTAATAACTGACTATATGGTTTATGTTTTGAGTTATGAATTTTTATATCCGGTAATAAATATTAGAATATTGTAAGGAGATGGGCCTGCACTATAAAGACACTCACTTGAATTTGTACTCTGTATATAAAGTGTGCAATTGACATAACCATGAATGGCACTGACACCCTTCCCCCTGTACTGGTATGGGGCCAGGGTATCCGGACAGCCTTTCTGTAATTCACTGTTTCCAGATAACGGATGCCATACCTGTATATAATAAAGATATGACACAAGCAATTCCCCCCTATGGTAACATGCAAAAGATTATGATTACAATTTTATGACTTCTGAATAGGAAGCTTAAAAATTATATTATAGAAATATGCCTTTGTGAACCTTGTTTATTTTTATGTAGATGCTTCAGTGCGGAGGCATGCATTACCATACCAGATGTAGAAGGTTATGTCATAGTCTTGCAGCCAGAGGAGCCCAGGATCAGTTTAAAAGGCATCAACCACTTTGCTCGTTCTGCCTCAGAATTTGAAAGTAATGGAGTGCCACTGTTCCCCGAGTTGCATATAATCAGCACAATTACAAGAGAGATAGAGAGTGATGCTAATGAAGAAGATCCTACAGGTGAGTTTGCTGAGCATATATACTACCTATTATAGCCACATTGCTTTGGAAAAGTATTCAGACAATGAATTTATTCTCTAATCTTGCCAGATAACACATTTTGCACTGTTTTGTTCTATTTTGACTTTAAGGGGCAGATTTATTATTTGGTTTAAAAATGGTTGAGTAATTTGCCACACAGTCACAACTCTGCTTAAAATGCTGCATAAAACTGGCATATTTTTTTAGGTACTTTTTCTTTGAGGAACTTCTGCCTAAACTTACTTACAAAGGTCTGAAGTAGTATAAAATAACCTCTACAAATAATTTTTTCTGCGAATTTCATTTTATGCAACATAATAAATAGACCCCCTATAACTCAAAATTATTTTGATGGTGATTTTAATAATTTTTTCTGCGAATTTAATTTTATACAGCATAATAAATAGACCCCCTATAACTCAAAATTATTTTGATGCTGATTTTAATGTGCCATTTTTTATACTTCTAATTCCCACATTAATATTTTGTAAAGCTTCCTTTTGCACAACAGCTATAGCACTTGTGTTTTTTGTACTTCTGATTTTTGTCCAATTTGAGCTGACTGAACATGTTCTTAAAACAGAAGGAAGAATTCCTGAGTTCCAAGTGGGACCTCTAAGCCATCTAATTAAATGCCATGATGATCCTAACTACTCACAATGGGCAAACGTAGAACAATGTACTATCCCTGAAATTCCATTACACAATTTACTTTGGGTCACCCCAAGTGTTCGACCTCCAATACTGAACCCTACCTATTACAGTACATTCTCTTAGAGTCTGGGAACAGTGTAAAAGACCACTGAGGCTCATATCCAAGCATATCAGCCGTCGGATTATTTGGCAATCCTACTTTTTCGCCAGGCTCTTCACCAAACTCATTTCAATAGTGGATTGATAAGGGATTAACAACTATCTATATGTACAGATGAAGAGAAAATTATGCCTTAGTTCTGACATTCAGGAAACCTCACTTAAGATTCTAATTAGATGGTATTTGGTTCCTGCATGAATTGCAAAATGGGTTTTATGGGGGTGCCAAGAAGCAGGTACAATGGCTCATATTTGGTGGAGTTGTCCCAAAGTCAAACGCCTATGGTGCGTATATACCATGTTAAATAGTATATTGGGTGTAAATAGTATATTGGGTGTAACTCCTTCCAAGAACCCATGGGAAGCGTTGTTGCATAAACCAATTGAAGGTATCGCTAAAAAGGAGATTCATCTAATTGCATATATATTTAATGCAACAAAACAAACAATTGCAGCAGCTTGGAAGACTCAGTACTTTGACTTTAACAAAGTCAAAGAAATGTTAACAAGGGTAACAACAGCACAATACTTAGGGAAGTATAAACAATTTTGTGACATATGATATGGCGTCCTTGGCAATTTATCTCCCAACTAGAGGAATCTTAGGTTGGTAAATTAATGGATAGCTGACTACACTATTAAAGGATCATGGAAACTGACAGTATTGTGAGAGGAAATTTTTAATTATGATTTTCTTTTTGGTCTACTTTTCTTGTTATTCTTTTCAGTTGTTTTTGACTTTAGAGTTTGTATAAATATAAGTACAATTGGAATAGATAATTCAAACTGGGTACTATTATAAGGTGGGCACAAACTGTATATGTTATGTAGTACTTGATATGTCTGTTATACAAATAAAAGATGAAATAAAATGTTTTGGGTTTTATTCTGACCTGGTCATTGCATCTGATGAATCAGTATGTAAACTGCAGTCAAAAAACAGTATTTACTTATCTACAAAAAAGTGATTTATTTAATGGCAATGACACATGGAACAATTTTTTTTCATAAAACCTTGGCTACCGTGGACTTCACAGCATCTAAAATGCAAATTGGCAATAGGGAAAGGACAATGACATTTTGTTGCCCAAAATTGACAAAATTTATTGTGGGTGATAAAGTGTCTTGTGTTCCTGGGGTGTAGTTATCGGTCACCCCTTGAGAGTGTGCAATAAAAAGTGGTAACCCTTACTCAACCAATTTATCCATAGTTAAGTTATAAACTTTGTAGAAACTAGCTAATATAAAGCAATTGAACAGGGCACTTCAAACAAAGTAAATGACAAAGGATAATTCACAAGTGAAATTATTTTTTTTATCATAAATTGTTTTCTAGTGTCTGGGTGTGATTCCCTTTGATAACAATGTTACAATGTGCACAATGTGAGCCTGGGTATGTCAAAATGTGATTCTTCACTCTTAATATGGTTGGTTCAGTAGAGTCTGCTAGCATTTCATTATGTTCTTATGTTCTTAGTATAGCATATCTTATAAATAGCATGCCAGTATGGAACAATTCCTCTCTATTATTATTATTATAAAATAGAGTAAAAATTTAAGATTTGTATTTGTAAGTAATGAGGGTTTCTTTATGCTGGATAGATCACTCACAGCATTTGGGACATAAGACAACTATTTGAAAGGTATTACAGTAGCTTTATCAGTATAGTCATAATTTCATTAAAGGGATACTGTTAATAGTGCTGCTCCAGTAGACTTTTGCACTGAAATCCATTTAATTTCAGCTGGGAAATTGATAAAATGTCTAGCCCCATGTCATATTTCAAAATGAAATATAAAAAAAAAAAAATCATTTTTTTTTTTATCTTTTGAGAAATGGATTTCAATGCAGAATTCTGCTGGAGCTGCACTATTAACTGATGCATTTTGAAAAAATGACAGGATCCCTTTAAGATTCACATAGTAATAGCTGGCTTAAATTTCAGGTCATGATTTAATAAATAAGTGTTTTTAATTTCTGAACTTGTGACAGATCTTTTTTTTAAAGGTTATTACTGTACTTGGCACTAATTGTCTCTGCTGGCGTTTGTATTGTCTGATTTATAAGGAGTAGCTTTTGGTATTGTTTTGCTGTATATGTAACATAACTGTGCTGTCCCAGTGGTTGTAACAACTCCATACAGACCCTGCAGGGAGGTCTCACGGGGATTTAGCTATTATCTCAGCAACCAAAAAGAATATAATTCTATAACCTGCTGTCACAGTGTATGTTCCATCAAGTCTTCACTCACTGGCAAGTCATTTATATGCAATCTGCTACTAAGCTTAAAGTGATACTGACACTTTTATTTCAAAATATTAATCTACATTAAAAGTTACCTATAGGTCATATTGATAATTTTTTCTTGAAGTTCCTAAACCTGACTGTTTTTGCCAGCCTGACTGTCCCATCTCAACTTTCTAATGCTAACTGAATACTGCTGCACACATATGGAAGCCCACTATACAGGAACAGAACACAGTTCTTTGAGATTTTCAACATCAAATATGATGCAGAACTGTATTCACTCAATACCTGTGCTACATATAGATACCCTAGGCAGAAGAGCTAATGGGTACATTATCTCTTCAATCAAAAGTAACATTCATCTTCATTTACCTACACTACTTCAATGTGATGAAATACCTAATAACAGGGAGGATATTCCCACACCAGAAGCGGCATGCCACCAACCCCACTTAAGGTACCTAGCTAATCAGATTCCTGCCATTGAAAAGGATGCTGAAATCCTGCTCTTGTTGGGGAGAGACATTCTCAGAGTCATTAAGGTACATCAACAGTGCAATGGTCCTCACGATGCTCCCTAAGCACAAAGACTTGACTTAGGCTGGGTAATAATGGATGATGTGTGCCTCAACAAAATGCATAGACCGTCTAAAGTTGACACCTTTAAAACTCATGTATTAAGAAGTGGACGAGTAACTCACTGAAGACCGTGGCCCCCAGGTAAAGGAGAATCCTAAAGAAAGGATTCCAGCATCCATTGTCACTCCTATCTCTTGTGATGACAACTTTGAGGCTACAGTATTTCATATTAAAATCAACAAAATTGCTCCTTCTGTTGTGGACAAAGAGTCACCAGAATAATGGACACTGAATTCTTTAAAGACAACTCTAACAATTTGGTTGCACCCTTGCCATTCCGTGCTAAAAGAACCAAACTTCCAAACAATCGTGAGAAAGCCGTGTCCAGATTTGTCTGACTGCAGAGAACAATTAAAAGCAAGCCTGAAATGAAAGAACATTTTGTTGCCTTTATGAAGAAAATATTTGACAACAATAATGCAACCAGGCCTGTGTCCACAGCTATTTTTGCAGGTACTTCCTGGTTAACAGGTCCTGAATTCTTGCTGGATCACGCAAACCTTACAACTTCTGCAGATGTCTTCAGTCTCCTAGAGAACTGGATGCAGGATCTCGCACACCCTGGAAATCAGTAGAGATGCCTGGTGCACAAAGGTAGAGGCTCGGCCACCTCACAAACAGCAGCAACAGAAGAAATTCCAGTGGCACACAGGTCTGTATGAATACTTCAAAGATTTATTGTGCGGAGTGCAGATGCAACGTTCTCCGAAACGTTGCATCTGCACTCCGCACAATAAATCTTTGAAGTATTCATACAGACCTGTGTGCCACTGGAATTTCTTCTGTTGCTTCAGTCTCCTAGATCCATGCACAGACCCTGAGATTCATCCTGAAGTTTCAGCCCTTGTCATGAGAATTGACCAAGGATTCAACTTTGGTTGTCAACGCATTGAAGACTTGTACGCAACATGCACATTTTTGCCAATAACAATCTACAGATGCTACTGCAGCAGATATTGGTCACTACTTTGCTCTTTGCCCAGGGCCCACCAAGGCCTTAAAATGGCTCTGATCAAGGCAGACATTTCAATGAGGGTGCTATTAGACTGTGGATTATTGGTGCAAAAAGATAGATAAATAACTTAATCCACCAATTTGTTCATTGCCATAATCTAAGGGGAAAACAGCAATAGATGACAGATGTGGAAACTGACAGATTAAGCACTGATCCTCCTTTCACTCATGTTGACCTGGATGTGTTTGGGCCATGGACAATTATGTCATGTAAGACTAGGTGTGGTGAAGCATACTACAAGCTTTGGGCCGTGTTGTTCAACTGCATGAATGTACATGCAGTACACATTGAGGTCATTGAGTCTATTTATACCTCAAACTTAATCGATGCCATTAGACGATTCTTTGCTATCAGAGGGCCAGTGAAACTGTTGAGATCAGACTGTGGAATTCACTGGAGCCTGCAGAGAGTTGCAGTTTGATACTAAGCATGTAAAAGACTATTTAGCCAGTAATGGTTGCACATGGATTTTCAATCTTCCTCATTCGTCTTACATGGGTGGATATTGGGAGAGAATGATAGGCATTACACGTTGTCATGTCTTCACCATAGCATTCTACATTTTACATGCTGACATGTTTCCTGTGTGTTTTCTATTTCCATAAGGATTATGGCAGAAATTGTATTGATCAGGCCACCGTAGCTACACCATGTGACCTTGTGCAATGCTTTGTGGGAGCTAGGACTCCATTTTACATCCCATGCTGTGGAAGAAGCACACCCAGTTCCATCTCCTATACGGAAGTATATCTGGTAAGGCCAAGTGACACCAAACATCTTTCTAACTGCCAGTAACCCTCAGAGACATTGCCACAGAGACTTTATGCCAGCCAGGGACTATGCTGCAGTTCAAATGTTCATTTTTATATGTTCATTATTTGTTATTACAAGCATACTTATTGTATTTCTGTTATTCTTTCTAGTTTCACCTCATGCGATTACCAACCCAGTAAAATCTACAGACTTCAACTCTCAGTCTCTTTATTGGAGTGTGGGAAGGTTTAGCTGCATGTCAAACTACACACTGCCCCAGGGTAATACGTAGGAAGGACAGAACAGTGAAACAGCTGCTACCTCATACAGGTGGATGAACTATAGCCCACTGCATGCGCAGTGAAACAGCTCCTCCAAGCAGGCAGATAAACTGCACCTCCACTGCATGTGCAGTGAAACAGCCGCTACCTCATACGGGTAGATGAACTATAACTCACTGCATGCGCAGTGAAACATCAGCGGCTACCACACAAGTGGATAAAACCAACCACTACAGTTAAGATAAAGCAAAGGCCTATCCTTGAGCTCATCACAACTGAGACAAGCGTAGAGCTCAAAGACACTGTATTCTACACCGACAGCAAAGTAGTACTAGGCTACATCTACAACGAAACCAGGAGGTTTTACGTTTATGTCAGCAACAGAGTGCTCAGGATCAAGAGATCCACACTCCCAGAACAGTGACACTACATACCCACTGACTAAATTAGTAAGATACTGAGAGAGTGCAAAACAGAAGCAGAACTTGCTGCTAAGTGCTTTTTATTGGACACAACATGTTTCGGGCGTGAGCCCTTTATAAAGTGTCTACAATCCTGCAGACCATGCAACCAGAGCTGTTGCTGCAAGCCAACTCAAAGACACATCTTGGCTCACAGGACCTACATTCTTGTGCAACGCGGATCAAACCAATCCCGAGAGTGAGACATTCGAGCTAGTAGGAGCTAATTCAGATAGTGAAATCCGTCCACAAGTGTCTACATGTCATACAACAACTATAGACAACCAACTTAAATCTAACAGATTTAACAGATTTTCAACTTGTAAATCATTGGTCCGAGCTATCACCTGTCTAACCCATATAGCTCACTCATTCAAACATACTTTGTCGATGATGTAATTACCTGCAAAGGATGGCATCACTGTAAGAATGTCTACACAGTTGCAGAACTCCAGCAATCCAAAAATGTCATTATCCGCAGCGTGCAATACGATGTCTATTCTAAAGAGATCGCTTGCATCACAAGAAACAAACCTGTTCCCAAGCACTTTAAGGAAACTTGACCCATTTCTTGACCAGACTGGTCTATTGAGAGTAGGAGGCCGTCTCAAAAGTGTTAAATTAGAGTTTGAAGAGAGGCATCCTCTGATCATTCCCGGTCACCACCACATTGCAAATTTACTTGTGTGCCACTACCACGACCAAGTCAAACATCAGGGTCGTCTGTTTACAGAAGGAGCTTTACGAGCAACTGGACTATGGATAATTGGAGTGAAAAGATGTGTTAACAGTATCATTTTCAAGTGCATCCTTTGCCGCAAACTCCGTGGGAAGTTACAAACACAAAAGATGGCCAATCTTCCAGCTGACAGACTTAGTCTAGACCCACCCTTCACAAATGTTGGCCTTGATGTTTTCGGCCCTTGGTCCATTTCCACACGACACACTAGGGGAAGTCAAGCCAACAGTAAACGTTGGGCAGTCATATTCACTTGTATGACTATTAGAGCTGTCCATATAGAAGTCATTGAAACAATGGACACTTCAAATTTCATAAATGCCCTCAGACGCTTCATCGCAATACGAGGTCCCGTGAAAAACATCCGCTCTGACAGAGGGACTAACTTTGTTGGAGCAACCAAAGAACTGCAAATTCCTTCAAACATTAATGTTACAGATGTGGAGAGATACCTGGAGATGTTGTCCTCGTGAAAGACTGTCAGTCACAGAGGAATGAATGGCCCTTAGGTCTTGTTACCAAAACCTTCCCAAGTGAGGATGGAAAGGTCCGCAAAGTTGAGGTCAAGTCCTCCAAACATGGAGAAACCAAAATGTTCTTCAGACCAGTGACTGAACTAACTTTATTGCTGTGTCCTGAGGAATAAAGTGGTGGCATCCATGGATACCAGACGGGGAGTGTCATGTCTTCGCCATAGCATTCTACATTTCACATGCTGTGGGCTCCCTCTACAGGTCACAGGCTGTAACAACACAAGACAGTTTCCTGTGTGTTTTCTATTTCCATGGCAGAAATTGTATTGATCAGGCCACCGTAGCTACACCATGTGACCTTGTGCAATGCTTTGTGGGAGCTAGGACTCCATTTTACATCCCATGCTGTGGAAGAAGCACGCCCAGTTCCATCTCCTATGCGGAAGTATAGCTGGTAAGGCCAAGTGACACCAAACACCTTTCTAACTGCCAGTAACCCTCAGAGACATTGCCACAGAGACTTTATGCCAGCCAGGGACTATGCTGCAGTTCAAATGTTCATTTTTATATGTTCATTATTTGTTATTACAAGCATACTTATTGTATTTCTGTTATTCTTTCTAGTTTCACCTCATCCCATTACCAACCCAGTAAAATCTACAGACTTCAACTCTCAGTCTCTTTATTGGAGTGTGGGAAGGTTTAGCTGCATGTCAAACTACACACTGCCCCAGGGTAATACGTAGGAAGGACAGAACACACGTAGAATACTGGACTCTATGTTGCGGAACTTGAATTCTACAGTGCTTACTCATGAGATCCTTACTACATTCCTTGCTTAAGTGTCTGCCATAATCCGCTCAAGGCCTCTGGTTCCATTGTCTACATACCCAAAAGCTAAAGTTATCCTCACCCCAGCTACACTTCTCACCCAGAAAATTGGGAATGCCCCTATTCAACCCAAGTGACTTTGCAGAAGGGAACCTCTACCAAAGTCAATGTAAGCATGTTCAGCACCAGGCAAACTGTTTCTGGAACAGATGGAAGAAGGAGTACCTTGTTCTTTTGCAAGGACGGAGAAAGTGGCAAAGACTGACTCCTAATCTAGAGGTAGGAGACCTTGTCCTATCAAAAGACCAACAAGCCTAGCAGATTGATTGGCCAATGGGACTTCTCACAAAGTACCTTTCTAGTGAGGATGGTAAGGTACGTAAAGTGGAAGTGAGAATTGCTAAGGATGGTGCCACAAAGACTTTCAATCGTCCCATCACTATATTTGTTCTGATCTTAACCTTTGGGGATTCAACTCTCCCAAAAGTCTCCCACAGATTTTCACAGGAGAACTTCCTACGGACATTGTTATACTGAAATGCCTTGTTGTTGCATTGCATGCTTGTTTTTCTCTTGTTCTTTCAGATCTAAAGGATCTTCAAGCAAAATTGCAACAATGTTTATTTTGCATTTTCATAGCTTCCTTTGTGTTTAATATAAAGTAGTGGTATCCAAAAATACTAGACGGGGAGTGTGCTATCCCAGTAGTTAAATTTACGTTATTATGTATATGTTTAAAGCTTAAATGCTTACCCATTATTATGCTGCCACCTAGTGACCAAAGCTATATGGCACACTCCATACAGTCGTTATTTTAGCAATTGGAGTGAGAATAACAACAATGGACTATGTTGTTGTTACTAGGCAATTTCTACAAAAATAATGGTACTGTTGGTTGATTAAGGGCTACCATTTTTGTATCACAAGCTAAAGGTGTAGGACAAATAATTTCACCGCAAGTTGGTACTTTAAAATGTATTCACTTGTAAAACTCATTGAGAGTATGCAGAAAAAGCCAAGAAAAAGGCCAAACTATTGCCCTATTGCCCTATTGCTGTGTTTTCCTGTTACTTTTGTGTGTTTTATCAGGGCTGGGGAGTCAGCACATAAATCTTCCAACTCCTTTGTTTTTGAAGGAACAGTAACACAAAAACTGAAAGTGTATCAAATTAGTTAAAATGTTATGTACTGTTGCTTTGCATTGGTAAAACCGGTGTGTTTGCTTCAGAAAGACTACTATAGTTTATTTAAACAAGCTGCTCTTTAGCCATGGAGCAGACATTCAAGCTGGGAGAAAGCAAAAAAAAGCATAGGTTACACAGCAGATAACAGATATGTAATCTGTGTCTTTTCTGGTTTTTAAAGTGGACCTGTCGCCTATCCATAAAAAGCGGTATAGTGAAAGTACTTTGTAAATTAAACATGGAACCTAAATTATTTTCTTCATTAAATCATCCATACCTGTTGTAAAGGTGCTTAAATATCTGAGCTGCAGAGGCTGGACTCTGGAGTTAGTTTTGCTTAGGTAATTTATTAGAAAAGAATTTGAAATTATTTCTTAAGGTGGCAGGTCCCCTTTATGGGGAAAATCTGAATTTTTAGAGATTCATTATGCTCTGAAGCTGCTAAAAATATTCCAGCAAAAACCTCAAAATCATGCAGAAGTCAATGGCAGATGGTCCCTTTAACAGTTAGAATATGTTTTTTCCTTCATGATTCTTGACAGCTTTGGGCTGTTTGACGCTGGTTTCATTCGATAAGCTATCACGGTAAATTAGATTTTGTTTTGAGTGAAAATTCAAAAATATAGTATGATTTGTCGCACAGTTTTGTTGCAACTTCTCACACCACTTTACTAGTCAGATTTATTGGTACATTTAGGGGGTTTGGGAGTTTGGTCAAATTTTTTTTATTATAGTAAGAAAAAGTTACATTTTAGTAAATAGCCCCATGTATGTTACTTTAGAACACTTTAATTTTGGTGTTACGGTGTTAACTTTAATATGCTATTGTGTTTTCCGTGTTCATTGAAAAAAGTTTAGTACACAACATACAAGACATGTTATCAGTGCCAAAGCTAAAAAATATAAACCATATACTTTGGTAATTCTAAACCAAAATCAAAGTTAAACTACATAATCCAAAAATAATTGGAAAAATAAAATAACTTGTATATATACATTGAACCTGGAACATAACTGTAGAATAGCTGTTAAATGCAATCCAAAATTAACTAATTATTGTTATTAGGAACAGAATTGTTTCTGCCATATTTTCTTTCTTAACTCTTATTTGATTATTTACAGTGCTTGTATTTAAAGTTAGTAGGAGTTGTAAAAGTTTTGTGGACTCCAACTCCAAATACCCAAAATTGCTCCCCAAGACTGATCCCCACAGCTCTGGTATTTTTTCAAACTTGAATAAATCTCTTTTTTTTTTTTTGCAAATTAATTTATGTATGCTGTGTGTTTTTCCTGCAATTATAAATGTTTGACCTTCATGCAGGTGGGGGTCTCGAAAACAAGCACTAACACTCAAACAGTGTGAGGAATATGTTGTGCTATATAAAGTTTAACATTTTGACTTATAGCACGTCATTCTGTAAATACTGAAGCAGCTAACTAGGATATTTACAGTAATGTGTTTGCTCTGATTTGAGTATCAATTTTAATCCGTTTTCTTAATTGCAGAACTGTGTAACCTTTCGTTCCTGATGGCAGTTTTTCTGCCTCGATATTTTCAAGAAACACTTAAGTCTACCTTTGATGTTCTCTGCTTAATACAATAGAATCAGTCTGTTACCTATGATAAATGTGGTTTGCAGCCTGAAAATTCACAGTAGAGCATCTAGTACCAAAATGCCTGTTGCACATCAGTGGGTTAACTATAGAAGAAGCAGTCCTCTATAGCACTAAAATCCCCCTTTGCTCTGCTCTTCTCAGGGCTGAATTTCTATAAGCAATGCCCCCAGGCCCTAAGCAAACTGTCTGCTGCCCGACCCCAGGTATGTATGCACACACTTCTGGCACTGTCACTTTCGGCACTGAGGACTGCAAGCGCAGACAAGTAAATGTTACATTTGTATTGCAGGCAGTCCTCAATGGAAAATCATGTGGCTGGGCAGCATGCCGCCCCTCAAATTGTGCCACCCTAGGGCTGGGCATTTGTGCCTACACCACAAATCCAGGCTTGGCTCTTCTTTTTTCAGGCCCCGATTTGTGTTGAGGCCACAAAGGCCCAGGCATAGGGTGGCACGATTTGAAGGGCGGCATGCCCTGTAGCATCCGATTCTGTGACAGTTTAACCTTTTTAATTGGTAATGTATTTCTACCAATTCTTCCTATATTAGGCTTTATATCACCTGGAAATAGCCATGTAAACTCATTAATAATTTTAAATCTACATTTTTGGATTAATCATTTTAACTGTTATTAGTTCAAGAATCACTAGTCTCTGAAGAAATTGTGCACGACTTGGACACTTGCGAGATTATTGTGATGGGACAGGAGCTGAACCCAGGAGAAGAGAGTCTTCATCTGGACATGACCCACCTACAGCAGACAAGAATTGAGATGAGAAGCTCAAATTATGGAATTACCCTCGCAGGTCAGGCTACTTTTTCTCAAATTTTTACATTATTCAAACTGATGTAAAAGAAACTGATGAGCATTACTCATCTTTTGGAGTCTCTACTTTTCACATAGTTTAGGCCAGATATGTGTTTTTTTGGGGGCGGGGATTTGTTTGGGTGTCTATAGTGCCTGTCCAGGGCAGGAGCTAAGTCCTTGCTAAAGTCCCTGGCAGTTCACACCAGCACATAAGGTCAGTTCAGTCTACCATATTTAAAAACAGATTAAACATTACCCAATGTTTATAATAATTTGTGAATTTCTAGTCTTTAATAAATAATTATGGATTACCAGGGATCTGTTAAAGGGGTGGTTCACCTTTAATTATACTTTTAGTATGTAATAGAATGTCCAGTTATAAGCAACTTTCCCATTGGTTTTCATTATTTATTTTTTTATAGTTTTATAATTATTTGCCTTTTTCTTCTGACTCTTTCCAGCTTTCAAATTGGCGTCGCTGACCCCATCTAAAAAGCAAATTCTCTGTAAGGCTACACATTTATTGTTATGCCAATTTGTATTGCTCATTTATCTAGTAAGGGCCTCTCCTATTCAAATTCCAGTCTCTGATTCAAATCAATGCATGGTTGCTAGGGTAACTTGGACCCTAGCTACCAGATTATTTATAATGCAAACTGGTTAGCTGCTGAATAAAAAGCTAAATAACTCAAAACCACAAATAATAAAAAATGAAAACCAATTGCAGATTGTCTCACAATATCACTCTCTACATCATATTAAAAGTTAACTCAAAGGAAAGTGAACAACCACTTTAAAAGGCAAAATAATATCTTAATCCCAAAGTTGATGCCCTTTTATATACAAGACAGAGCTGTATTTGCTTTAGATGATTGACACTGCTTATAGTTACGCAGCTTGTTATCCACAAAATCATTAAATACTCAATTAAAGGATGCACCAGACATAATACTATTTAGTTTATGAGCCACATTTATTATTATTTCATGTTACATTACATTGCGGTTCGCATCATTTGGCAGTTTGGTGCCCAAAAAAATGTTTCATTTTACGCATGAAAATGCAACTGATTTGGAAAGCCACATGTCTCCCAAACGTGCCAATACCAGACATGTATAGTTTTACGTAGATTTAGGACTTCTGTACAGCAAAAACTCCCAGCAGTGTATTACCGAATTTTGAAAGGCAGAAAACGGCATACTTTAGATTCCAAGGCCAAAAAATCCTGAAGCAGTAGGTTTACCCCAGAAACCATATACCAAACATCAAAGCTCGTCTGAACCTAGCGTTTTTTTATAAAAATGTATCAAACTTTTTAAAAATCACTTCAAAGGATTTATTGTGCTGCTCTGCATATCCCACAATGTATTACAGTAGATACCAAGAAAAAGAACCCTGAATATCATTGCCATGATTCCACTGAACAGTTTGGTGCCCATTGTGCATAGGTTTACCAACCTTACCAAAGTATCTGGCATTTAGAGACCCCACATTGACTGAAGTTTTTTGTGGGATAAAAACACAGAAATATAGGTTTATCCCCAAAACCATATATTTTTGGAAAGTACATATTCTACCGAATCTAAAATAGGTACTAATGCCTTTTGTGCTCCAAACCACTTGAGTCGCAAAGGCTTTCCCAAAATTGTCGGTTTTGGTGAAATATCTGAAAATTGCCTCAAAGATTCAAGCTTCCAGCATTATATTGCCCATGTATCACTACATACCAAGAAAAAGCACCCTAAATATGGTTGTCAGGGGTCCTCTAAACAGTTTGGTGCCCATTGTGAATAGGTTTACCAAAGTATCTGGCATTTAGAGGCCGCAAAATGAGGTTAGCACATACAAATAGTCAAGCGGGTAACTACAGCTAATGAAAAATCCACACATTGACTGCTTTTTTTGTGGCATAAAAACACAAAAATACAGGTTTACCCACCAAAACCAAATATTGGAATGCACACACTCTACCGGATCTAAAATGGGTACCCATGCCTTTCTGCTCCAAACTACTGGGTAGCAAAGCTTTCCCAAAATTGATGGTTTTGGTGAAATATCTGAAAATTGCCTCAAAGCTTCAACTTTCCAGCATCGTAATGTCCATGTATTATTACCAGCATAAAGCATCCTAAATAGGAGCACAGGGGTCTACTAAAATGTGTGTGCACTAGGGAAATTGTGTGTTGTATGACTGTGTGTGCGTGTAAAAGTATGTTTGAGTGTTGTGAATGTGTGAAACCCCCCTGATCCCCCCAAAAATGTATGTATGTGTAAATCTACTGGGTTATAGTGTAAAATTTGTGTGTGTTGCACTAACCTTTGTGTTAGGCTGGCTGAAGATCGTTGAAAAAGGAGCAGGAGGGTCCCTGACACTGAAGCAGTCCATCCACACGACGATCCGGTAAGTTGGGGCAGTGGGTCCAGGAAGTAAAGGCAGCAGCAAGCACGTTTTCCTCGTGCTCCTGCTGCTGCCTATGTGGCCCCTGGGCGATCACACCCAAGGGCCCGCTCATTTCCCCCTCCTGCTCATTGTCTAGGGGCGGGGGAATAAGCAGGAATCGAAGGTGTGGCTTTACAAGCCGCTTCTTCGCTTCCAGGGAGGAAAATGCTGCAGATAGTAGAATCTACGATCTGTGGCATTTCAAGAGACTTTGCCACAGAATGTAAATTTGCTTTGTAACCCTCTAAATGCCACAGATCATAGGATCTGTGGCATTTAGAGGGTTACAAAGCAAATGGCTATGGACAGATCTCTAGGGTACTCCACTATCAACACTAGTCCAATTAGAAAATTATCCATTTACTACCACTCTTCAACCAGTTCTGTACAAGTATTTTGTTTCAGGCAATATTCCTTAATTTATTCAGTAACCCTTTGTGGTACTGTATGTAATGCTTTAGCAAAATATAAGTAGATCACATCTACTGCCATCACAGAGCTTACTTTTCTGCCAACCTTCTTTAATAAGGCAATTGGATAAGTCTAGCAAAATCTATTACACACAAAACCATGCTAGCACAAAATCATAGTATTGTGATTTTTCAATGTATTTGAGTATCTTATCCGTTATTACCGTTATTTCCCAACCTCTGATGTACAACTAACAGGTCTATAGTTGAGAAGGGGACCCCTTTTTTGAAAAGTGGCAAAACATTAGGATTTAGGCAACCTTTTGGTATCATGCCACAATTCAAAGAATTCTGAAAGTTGTAGTTTTAAGTCTTTTAGTTTTAGCAGCGCTCCTGAACAAAGCTCCGTCTGAGGCGGCTCCTATAATGCAATAGCGCAATAGCGCTCTCTCACACTAGTAAAGCCTAATTTCCGGTTTAAGAACCGGAAATTCGGCTCTTAAAGTCACCAGGAGCGGCTTTTTGCCGCCCCTGGAGACTTAGCCGGCACTGCCGCCTGAGGCAAGCACCTCAGCTCGCCTCATTGGCAGAGCGCCACTGTTTCGGATCCTTTTGCACTGTCGCTTTGTTCTTCACTGCATTAAACTTTTCACCCAGCAGCCATTTTCCCTGCCCGCGTCATCAATTCTGGCGTCCTGTTCTAAAGGCCTTTCTCTGCAGTAGCTTTTCCCAACTAAAACTGATGTGATGATGATGTGAGCTTCAGTTGTATTGAAGCAGAGAAAGGGCGCATGCTCCCCACACCAAACGCCAAGGAGAATTCTGAAGGGAGGGGCAAGAGGGACTGAGCCAGCTGCCGATATGCAGACAGATCGAGGGAACGTAGCAGCCGTTCTGTTAACTTCTCAGTAACCACAGTGGCAGGTATTTGAAGACCACAGTGGGGCTTTTTACTGATAAGATTTAATGGCTGGGGGGTTGACATGCTCTTTAAAGAAATGACATTATTTCTTCAGTATTTGACCCTGTAAAAAGCATTTCCCTGTAAATATATTGCGGAGGTGACAAACCATTAGCGTTACCACTCCGACTCACCGCATGAGTTTGGTAGAAAAATCCCTGGTGGCTCGTAAACAGATGAGCGGGTGCAGGATTATAGAAGATCAGAAGAAATGGTTCAGCACTCCGAATTATTTAAAAGATCCAAATCATTATTCGTCCATTGTTTAAAAGAGACACGTTACACACGTTTGCTTGACTTACATAGTTATATAGTTAAATTGGGTTGAAAAAAGCCAAAGTCATCAAGTTCAACCCCTCCAAATTAAAACCCAGCATAAACACACACACACCCCTCCACCCTTTCACACAAACTGTATTTGCCCATAGCTATACTGTCAGGATCGCGCCGCCCGGAGGCTTACCTTAGCTCCGGGCGGCACGTCCTTCCTCCTCCGGCGGCATATCCAAAATGGCGGCGCCCATAGCCGCCACGTGGATATGCGGCGCCGGATAGTGACGTCATTGCGTCACGCTTGACGCAATGACGTCACCGCGCTTGTTTGGCGCGAAATTCGAATATTTAAAGGGCCATTGGACGCTATTATGGCGCCCAATTATAGGACCACATTGCCTTGATCCTGGGTATTGTTTATTGATCCTGTTATTGCTTTTGATCCTGTTTCCTGTACTTTTTGACCTTGTTCCTGTATTTTTGACCACTGCTTGGACTTTGTTTATTTTGTTCCTGTGAATACACTTTTGCCTGGACCTGTCTGACTCCTGCTTGATCCTTGCTGTGCTACGTTATTGAACCCCTAAAGCTTCCTCCTTGGTCCACTTCCTCCCCTGGGCGCCTAACGAAGGCCAACCCGTGACATATACTAACTATAGAGTTTAGTATCAAAACCTGTCCAATCGTCAGATCTCCGCACACGGTCCGAAAATCATACAAATCCAGCTTTACATGATGTTTGGCCTCAAAGCAATTTCTTGTTATGGGGTATCAGGGTAGGTGTCTGGTTTAAAATTTCTAATAGTGGACTTATGTTCCTTAATTCACATATTCACTGCCCTTATGGTTAGCACATAAACTACACACTACACAGTGCTAGAAGTGCATGTAAAGAGGTTTCGCTTAAATATTCAGAAGGGGTTTTTTACAGTGAGAGCTGTGAAGATGTGGAATTCTCTCCCTGAAACTGTTGTACTGGCTGATACATTAGATAGCTTTAAGAAGGGGTTGGATAGCGTTTTAGCAAGTGAGGGAATACAGGGTTATGGAAGATAGCTTATTATACAAGTTGATCCAGGGACTAGTCCGATTGTCTTTTGGAGTCAGGAAGGAATTTTTTCCCCCTCTGAGGCAAATTGGAGAGGCTTAGGATGGGGTTTTTGCCTTCCTCTGGATCAACTAGCAGTTAGGCAGTTAAAATTAAAAAAAAAAAAAAAAGGTTGAACTTGATGGACGCGAGTCTTTTTTCAGCCTAACTTACTATGTTACTATGTAGTGAATGTTGTTAGGGTTATTACAGCACCTTTTGTGGTGTGGTGGATGTTATGTCCTTTAATTATCGATGTGCAACAATTGCAGTTTTAACATGGGAAAGTGCCCATTTTTATTGTATTGGTCCTTCTTTCTTGGTTCAGTGGAACTCAGTAAGTCTTTCAGAGTGGAATACCTTTTGTAATCAAATTGTGGGGGTTCTATAAACAGATGGCCACAGTCATAAAGGCCAGAATTGTTTAAAAATTGCCTCTTTTTTTGACTCTACTTACCATGTTTTTGGGGGTCTTGGTATTTTCGCCTTTGAGTTAATAAGGTCTGCTGCCCTCTTTGGTACATTACTAAACAAGGAGGTCAGCAATGGGGTTAATAGTTTGCTGTGTTTGATATAAAAGTCAGTGGGCAAAATTTCCGGGTGAGAGAGAATTTCTGTTAACTTGTTTTCTGTAATAGGGGCATCTATAGTTATCTCCTTAAATATTTGGACAGACAACTTTCTTTTTCTAATTTTGGTTCTGTACATTACCACAATGAATTTTAAATGAAACAACTCAGATGCAGTTGAACTGCAGACTTTCAGCTTTAATTCAGTGGGTTGAACAAAAAGATTGCATAAAAATGTGAGGAACTAAAGCCTTTTTTTAAAACAATCACTTCATTTCAAGGTCACAAAAGTAATTAGACAAATTAAAAAACTGAAAATAAAATATTTATTTCTAATACTTGGTTGAAAACCCTTTGCTGGCAATGACGGCCTGAAGTATTGAACTCATGGACATCACCAGATTATGGGTTTTCTCCTTTTTAATGCTCTGCCAGGCCTTTACTGCAGCGGCTTTCAGTTGCTGTTTGTTTGTGGGCCTTTCTGTCTGATGCTTAGTCTTCAACAAGTAAAATGCATGCCCAATTGGTTTCAGATCAGGTGACTGACTTGGCCATTCAAGAATATTCCAATTCTTTTTTTTAATAAACTACTGGGTTGCATTAGCTGTATGTTTTGGGTCATTATCCATCTGTACTATGAAAAGCCTCCCAATCAATTTGACTGCATTTAGCTGGATTTCAGCAGACAGTATGTCTCTGAACACCTCAGAATTAATTTTGCTGCTTCTGTCCTGTGTCACATCATGGATAAACACTAGTGGCCCAGTGCCAATGGCAGCCATGCACGCCCCAAGCCATCACACTGCCTCTGCCATAGTTACATAGTTACATAGTTAAATTGGGTTGAAAAAAGACAGTCCATCAAGTTCAACCCCTCCAATTAAAAACCCAGCATACATACACACACACACACACACACACACACACACATCTCCACTCTTTCAAACACAAACCATATATGCCCATAGCTATACTAACTGTAGAGTTTCGTATCAAAATAGCCTTTGATATTACGTCTGTCCAAAAAATCAACCAAACCCCTCTTAAAAGTATCAACAGAATGAGCCATCACAACATCACCTGGCAGTGCATTCCACAACCTCACCGTCCTGACTGTGAAAAAACACCTTCGCTGCTTCAAATAAAAGTCCTTTTCTTCTAGTCTGAAGGGGTGGCCTCTGGTGCGGTGATCCTCTTTATGGGTAAAAAGGTCCCCTGATATTTGTCTATAATGTCCTCGAATATATTTGTAAAGTGTAATCATGTCACCTCGCAAGCGCCTTTTTTCCAGAGAAAACAACCCCAACCTGGACAGTCTCCCCTCATAATTTAAGTCTTCCATCCCTCTAACCAGTTTAGTTGCACGTCTCTGCACTCTCTCCAGCTCATTCACATCCCTCCTAAGGACTGGAGTCCAAAACTGCACTGCATACTCCAGATGAGGCCTTACTAGGTATCTATAAAGAGGTATAATTATGTTTTCATCCCTTGAGTTTATGCCCTTTTTTATGCAAGACAGAACTTTATTTGCTTTAGTAGCTACAGAATGACACTGCCCAGAATTAGACAACTTGTTATCTATAACAACCCCAAGATCCTTCTCACTTAAGGAAACTCCCAACACACTGCCATTTAGTGTATAACTTGCATTTATATTATTTTTGCCAAAGTGCATAATCTTGCATTTATCAACATTGAACCTCATTTTCCAGATTGCTGCCCAGTTTCCCAACTTAGACAAATCACTCTGCAAAGTGGCAGCATTCTGCACGGAACCTATAGCTCTGCACAATTTAGTATCATCTGCAAAAATAGAAACCGCACTTTCAATGCTCACATCCAGGTCATTATTAAACAAGTTGAAAAGCAAGGGACCCAGTATAGAGCCCTGCGGTACCCCACTAATAACACTGGTCCAATTAGAAAATGTTCTATTTACCACCACTCTTTGTAGTCTATCTTTTAGCCAGCTCTCTATCCAGGTGCAAATACTATGTTCCAGGCCAACATTCCTTAATTTAACCAGTAACCTTCTGTGTGGCACTGTATCGAATGCTTTAGCAAAGTCTAAATAAATCACATCCACTGCCATCCCAGAATCGAGGTCCCTGCTTACCTTCTCATAAAAAGAAATTAAGTTAGTCTGGCAAGATCTATTACGCATAAAACCATGCTGGCACAAACTAACCATGTTTTACACATGATGTTGTATGCTTTGGATCATGAGCTGTTCCATGCCTTCTCCATACTTTTTTATTGCCATCGTTCTGGTAGAGGTTGATCTTAGTTTTATCTGTCCAAAGAATGTTTTTCAGAACTGTGCTGGCTTTTTTATGTTTTTTTAGCAAAGTCCAATCTAGCCTTTCTATCCTTGATGCTTACGAGTGACTTGCACCTTGCAGTGCACCCTTTGTAGTTACTTTCATGCAGTCTTCTCTTTATGGTAGACTTGGATATCAATATGCCTACCTCCTGGAGAGTGTTGTTCACTTTTTTGACTGTTGTGAAGGGGTTTCTCTTCACCATGGCAATGATTCTACGATCATCCACCACTCTGTCTTCAGTGGACGTCCAGGTCTTTTTGTGTTGCTGAGTTCACCAGTGCTTTCTTTCTTTCTCAGGATGTACCAAATGGTAGATTTTGCCACTCCTATTATTGTAGCAATTTCTCAAATGGGTTTTTTTGCAGGCAAAGGTTGGTTCCAGAAGACGGGATACAGAGAAGCAAAGTACCAAGGGGTCAGACTAAGGAGTGGTCAAATGCAGGCAGAGGTTGTTTTCAGGCAGGGAAGGTTCGGAGGTCAGGAAAACAGGCAGAGGGTCAAAACCAGGAAACTCAGACAACCAGGGCTTTAGCAGGAACAGTAGGAACTGAAGCCAGCTTGGGCAATGTGAGGAGGAAGAGGAAGGTATTTAAGGGAACAGGAACCAGGAGCAGGCTGAGGAAGACAGACACATCAAGGACCAATAGGAGGCTAGGCGACCAAATTAGAGGTCATTGCGCCTAATTGTGTATTGTGTCATTGTATATTTTGGCACGAGCGTCCATCCGGCACGGGTGACTGATTTGACGTGCGTGGGCGTTTCGACACGGACACCTAAGTTGACGCACACCTGCGCTTATGCGCCAGCGCTCACAACCAGTGGCGGGTGTTACAAATACCCTAGATCAAGGCTATCCAACTGGCAGCCCACTGGCCCACCTTGTGTGGCCACCCACGTGAAAGTATGTATAGGTACAGATGCAGTCACTTGGATTTGTAAGTTAAATGCGTCGTGACTTAACTCATCTATCTCATTTATCCCACTTAGCACAGAATATTGTGTCACAGCATCCCATCCAATTAAAGAGTTCACCATTGAAAACAATGGGGCTTTGGTATGCTAATGAAAAGGTTAAATGCATTACATGAGTTAAGATAACTTTAGATAACACAGTTTCTTCAATTAGCCCTGAGTCACGACGCATTTAATTTACAAATCCAAGTGACTGCATCTGTATCACTACAGAGATTAATTGGCCCCTTCACTGTTTAAACCTCAAATTCACACTGTAATCCCTTGTATTGTTTACACATATAATCACTCCTGCATTGTTCACACTTATAACACCTCTATTGCTCACATCATAAAGCCTGTACTGTTCACACCTGAGACCCAGATTCAAATTGCCCACATTGTTCACCTGCTCACACCTTATTCATAATGCTAAATGGGCACCAGTAACATAAAACATACATACAGAGAGCCTTTTCAAATTTTAGTGTAATTTAATAAGCACTTCATGTTTGGACCCCAAGGGTCCTTCCTCGGGTGCATTCATCAACCAGCAAATCCAAAAGTGAGCTTCTAAAACAGTGAATTCCCATAATCCACTAAATTAACCATCAGCTCCATCTTGTGGCCAGAAGGCTAACCTCATCAGCCTAATATACAGTTGGAAACTATTGTTACACTCTATCCAATAAACCACATTGTAGCTTTACTATTACAATGTATTAATTTATTATTAATTTATTAATATTTACAATTCCAATAGTTTAAAAAGTTTTTAAAAGTATTAGATATTTCTCACCAATTCACAGTGTCGACTTTAGTTCAAATGTTCATTTTGGATGGAAAAGCAATCCACATTGCCATACTGCAAGGAAC
This sequence comes from Xenopus borealis, assembly GCA_024363595.1. Taxonomy (NCBI): domain Eukaryota; kingdom Metazoa; phylum Chordata; class Amphibia; order Anura; family Pipidae; genus Xenopus; species Xenopus borealis. The sequence goes on from CM044444.1 coordinate 45,353,029, forward strand.
ATTAATTCTGTTTAGCATATTATGTTAATGTGTAATAAACCTTTTATAAGAAACATTTCAGACTCCAGGCCTCATTCATTCCCAGAGGTTCAATGGATGTCATTTTTTCTATCCATTTAGCTTCACATCTCAATAACCCATTCTTTGTTGCCTCCTTGTGGTGGTCTTTCTACCTGCTCCAGAGCGATCCATCTTACGCTAGCTGCATTATGTTTAGCATACTAGAAATGTCTTTCAACTCAATAACAATACGGGTTTTCTTATCCATAGGGTTAAAATTGCTGATAGACCTCTTGTGTCCGCTTATTCTAATTCTTACTTTTCTCTAAGTTTGGCCTATATCAACCATTCCACCTGGACATTTTAAAGCATAAACAACCCAGTCTGAGTTAAAAGGGAAATACTGAGGAATTGGAATGTTTTGGCCTTTTAAAGGGTGGGTAATAGCATTCCACTTTATTATGGAATGGCAACTACTACAGTTTAAGCACAGGAAAGTGCCATGTTTTGGGGTGCTTAAAAACCTTGTATTTTCCTTTTGGATACGGATATCGGCTTTTACCAATATATTGGAAATATTTTTTCCCATATTTGTGGTCTTGAGATAGGACTGACAAATATTTGTTCACCACATTCTCAATCTTTGTACTTAATACCCCATATTCAATTACAAAGGGTATCCTTTTCTCGTCTTTACGTTTGGGATTTTGTTTTAGCAACCTTTCTCTTGGAAGCAGTAGAACTTCATCTCTTATCTATCACGAATCCTCCATCCTGTAACTTCTGTTGCAAAATTTGTTAATCAATTTGTCAGCTGCTTTTGCATATTTACTATCATCTGAAGCAATTCTTCTGATGCATAGGAATTGCCCCTTTGGTATCCCTTTTATTGTATTCGGGGCATGGAAACTATCAGGGTAGAGCATGTTGTTTCTCTCTAATGGTTTATTATAGAGTTCTGTTGTTATAATCCCTCCTTCATTGTTCACCTTTACATCCAAATAGTGTATGCTAGTTCTACTGAATTTTGCTGTGAACGTCATAGTCATGTGTTGTTCATTCAAGCAATCGAGAAAAACAGCACTTCATTTTCTGTGGACTTCCAAATTAGGAATACATTGTCCACAAATCTGTAATAGCATACAATATTTGAAAGAACCTTTCATTCTCAAATATGATTCTTTTTTCTAATGCATACATGAAGATATTGGCATAACTGTGAGCCAAATTACTTCCCATAGCTGTGCATTGGGTCTGTATGTAGTATTTATCATCAGATCTGAATTTTTTTTTTCAGAACTAGGGACATAAGGTCAAGACGAAATTACACTTTTTTTGGTGAAATAGCTTCAAGCAGTAGCATTTCCTCAGTGTACTGCATCCCTTATTTATGTGGTATAGAGGTGTACAGTAATTGCACATCAATACTATATAAAAGCCAGTCAGGTTCAATATTCCCAATACTTCAAAATCAGTAGAGTCTTTGAGAGAGTGTGGTATTTTAAATACTATGTTTTGCAAAAAAGTATCCACATACTGTGAAAGGGTTTGATCCCATCCCAGACACTATTGGGCATCCTGGTGGTTTTTCCAGCCTCTTATGTACTTTTGGGAGTATATAAAAAATTGGAGTATGTGGATGTTTGGTCTTTAGTTTGTTCACTAATAAGACCAATTCTAATGCTCCCATTATCACATTGTCAGCTTTCTCTTTTATGTCCCATGTTGGATCATTAAGGGGCAGATTTACAAAATTCACATGAATGATGCGAAATTCGATCAAACTTTCAAAAAGATTCGAATTCGAATTTTCAAATATTTTTTATGGGCACTTCGACCATCGAATTTTGAAAATTCAATCGAATCGAATGATTCAAATAATATTTGTTTGAATATTCGAATATTTGACAGTCAAGTTACTTGCCCTTTAAATTTTTATTTGACTGCGCTGTGATTTCCTCTGTGAATATGCTCCTTCAATCGGTTCTACGTTGGCCCCTCTTGCCCCGCTTTACTGCCCCTGTTTCCTGCATGTCCTCAACTGGCCTAAAAATCTTGTAGTACGAAGCTCTGATCCAGAGCCCGGCAGTTCCTCAGTGTCGATGTCTGTGGTGCAGGGAGATGGGTCCAGTTGCGATGATGCAACTGTACGGTGTCTTGGCAGGGCAAACCTTTCAAGGTGCGTTTGCTGCTTTGGAGAGCCATTCTGCCAACTATACACACAGCCAGATGTGTAATAACGATTGTCTCGTTCAAACTTTTTCAATTTGCGCACCACAATCTCTTTCTTTAGTTCTTCAACCTTGGTATTGATATCTTTCAATGCTTTTTCACACTCTATGTTCACTGTTCTTTGCTTCTCAGCTTCTTTTAGTGTTATGATCTCATTCTTAGGTTAGGATTATGGCATTCAAACTTGCCTTATTCCATATTCCTTCCCTTTTGATTAAAAAGTCTTTGTTATTAATGCAGCCTAAATTGTGTTAAAGTTACTCTTAGTCCACAAGGTATTCTTTTGGTTTTAATATATTCAACCAATGTGGAGCTATGCAATGCTAGATTTAATTCCTTTTTGGACATATTTGATAGTTGATTGAAAAAGTCTTTATCACTATTTACTCCAAAAAACGATAGCATAGTATCGGCTGATGCTAACACATCTGCTTTCTCCGCTTCTGAATATACAAATGTATTGGTCTTACCTTGTGAAGTCAGAAGCTATTCTTGGGACATTTCAATCTTATTCGTGTGGATCACAGGGTCAGCTGAAAATGGTATAATGTCAAATGCAAAGTCCTGTATAATCCACAAGCAGTTAGTGTAGTTTCAGTCAGTGTAGTTTCAGTCAGACAGTTGATAGAGTCGCCATCTCCAATCCAGTAAAATAAAACATACGGACAACCAGAGAGCCTTTTCAAATTTTAGTAATTTAATAAACACTACATGTTTCAGACCACAAGTAAGGTTGCCACCTTTTCTTGAAAAAAAATACAGATCTTCCTATATATTTACCTTTTTTTTCTATTAATAACATTGGGATCAACCATAAAAAATACTGGCTAAGCCAGTAAAATACCAGCCAGGTGGCGACCCGAACCCCAAGGGTCCTTCCTTGGGTGCATTCAACAACAAGTAAATCCAAAAGTGAGCTTTTAAAACAGTGAATTCCCTTAATTCCCTAAATTAACAATCAGCTCCATCTTGTGGCCAGAAGGCTATCATCATTAGCCTAATATACAATTGGAAACTATTGTTACAATCTATCCAATAAAGCACCACATTGTAGCTTTACTTAGTAGTACAATTTCAACAGTTTAAATAGTAACATATTATTAGATATTTCTCACCAATTCATGGTGTGGTCCATTTTAGTTAAAATGTTAATTTTGGATGGAAAATTAATCCACATTTTCATTCTGCAAGGAACATAAAGTCTGTTTAGCATATAATAGTTAATGTGTAATAAGCACAGTAAACACACTTTGAAAGGTTTGCCCTGCCGAGACACCGTACAGACACCAACGCTCCCCAGCCACATCATCTCAACTGGACCCCACCCCCCTGCACCACAAACAGCAACACTGAGGAACTACCACAAGACTCCCGGCGTCCTACTAGAAGATTTTTAGGCCAGTCGCGGACACTCGGGAAACAGACAGGGGCCGTACAGCGGCGCATGAGGTGGCAACGTGGAACCGATCAAAGGCGCATATTCACAGAGGAAATCACAGTGCAGACAGAAACAACGACAATTCATCCAGCCATGCTGAACAAGGTACCTGGTTTTTTAATCAACCTAACTATACTCTAAACTCTGCTGAACATTCTGCTTCAAATAAAGGGCTTGGGTGTATTCCCACTTATAAACTTCTTTCACTGGAAAGTTGACATTTATCAGTTCTTTAGGCGTCTGAAACTTAAAATATGCTTTATTGACTAAGACTCTAAACTTGGGGGGGATATGATTTTAGGATTGCAATAATAGACTGGCACAGAAACTGGACTTCACTCCAAAAATGGATGCTAATAAAAGTTTTATTTTACAAAAAGAATCATCTCAGAGGATGGCCTTATGCGTTTCATGCCTGCTGGGCACTTAATACTAGGCTAGAGAAACACTATACAACCAGTGATATTTAAATACAAAAAAAACACCAATCAGAGAAGTGTTCTGGATAATCAGAATGCTAATCAGAATGCTCATTATATACAGGAAAGGTTTTTAAATCTTTAAAAATACAGGTATATAAAGTGTTTTTAAAATGACATTTATAAAGACAAAAAGTATATTTTAAACACATTGAGAATGTTCTTTTGAAATAAAGGTTATTTTTTTTTATATATAAATATAGTACATTTCAAAGTTGAGATATATATAATAAAATAGTTAGTATTGAGACCAAGGTGAAAAATAAGATAATCATTCATTCATAAATAGAAGGTCAAAATTAATTATGTGTTAGTATACTGGATATCAGGACTTAAGAATAAAGGGGAATCCAGAGTGATTTTATTATTATTTACATGTATTTCTATAGCGCCAACTTATTTCGTAGCGCTGTAAAGTGAATGTGATTATACAACTAAAGCACATGAATTACATACATAGAACATAAGGAGTTACATACATCACAATAAATATGGAGTTACATACACCGCCATAAATACCGGTACAGGAGGTGAGGAAGGCCCTGTACAGAAAAAGCTTACAATCTAAAGGGAAGGGAATGATACACAAGGTGTGGGAGTGGGCAAGATCAGAGTAAAGTGGGTGAGAGATGTAGTACTGTAAGCGGTATTGCATTGGGTAGTTAAGAGTGAGGGTAGGCTTTTCTAAAAAAAGTGGCTTTTAAGAGATTTCTTGAAAGCTGAAAGATTTGGAGAAAGTCAGACAGACCGTGGGAGAGAATTCCAGAAGAGGGGTGCAGCCCTTGCAAAGTCTTGAATGCGAGCATGTGAGGAGGTAATGAGAGAAGGTCAGTAGAGGAGCGTAGTAAGCGGTTGGGTGAGTATATGGAGATTAGTTCAGAGATGTAGGGAGGGGCAGAGTTATGAAGTGCTTTGAATGTCAGGGATTGGCAGAATGGCATGGGAAAGGAAGAGCGGTTGCTGAGGTGTATAAGCCTAGCAGCAGTGTTCATTATGGACTGGAGAGGTGACAGTTTTTGGAGGGGAAGGCCAATTAAAAGAGAGTTACAATAGTCTAGACGCAATATGACAAGAGAGTGAATAAGAATTTTGGCTGCATCTTGAGTGATAAATGATCGTATTTTGGAAATGTTCCTTAGGTGGAAGTGGCATGACTTAACAATTGACTGGATATGAGGAGTGAATGTCAGGGCAGAATCTAGGATGACCCCAAGGTCTGGGGAGACGGGGTGGTAGTGGAATTGTTAACTACGATGGATACTTCTGGGATGTTACTGGTGTTAGTTGGAGGAAAAAGAACCATTTCCATTTTGGAGAGGTTTAATTTAAGGTAGCATTGTGACATCCAAGTAGAGATAGCAGACAGGCAGGAGGAGACATGAGTTAGGAGTTCTGGGTTGAGATCAGGAGAGGAGAGATAGATCTGAGTATAGTTAGCGTAGAGGTGGTAGTGGAAAACCATACGACCTGATTAATTTGCCGAGGGAGGAAGTATATAGAGAAAATAATAAGGGTCCCAGGACAGAGCCTTGAGGAACCCCAACATTGAGAGGTAGGGGGGAAGATGCTACTACATTGTAGAAGACACTGAAGGAACGATCAGTGAGGTAAGAAGAAAACCAGGACAGGGCTGTGTCACGAAGGCCAAGCGAATGGAGGGACTGGAGGAGGAGAGGGTGATCTACAGTGTCAAATGCAGCTGAGAGATCAAGCAGTTTTAGTAGTGAGAAATTTTTGTTGGCTTTAGCTGTTAAAAGGTCATTAGTTAGACGGGTCAGAGCAGTTTCAGTTGAGTGTTGTGGAGCACTTTAGTATGAGTTGTGTGCCATGGTTGAAGTGGTTTGGGTATAGTATGTTTAGTTTTTACAGGAGCAAGCACATTAAGGGCAGTGGTGAGTGTGCTATAGCAGACAGATGTAGCTGCATTAGGACAAGAGATAGCTGAGATATTAGAGTGAAGAGAGTCAAAGGAAGAAGAGAGATGCGACACATCCAGAGCTTGCAAGTCACGATAGGTACGTGTATGGGGATTAGCAGGGGGTGAGGAGGGAGTTAGTGAGAGTTGAAATGTGAGAATATTGTGATCGGAGAGGGGAAATGGTGAGTTATCAAAGTTGGTGGTTGAACAGAGTCTGGTAAATATTAGATCCAGAGCGTTACCATTGGTGTGAGAGGGGGAGTCTGAGCACAAGGATAAGCCTAGGGAGGATGTTAGCGAAAGAAGTTTAGAGACGGAAGGGCTGTTAATGTTGTTAACAGGTATATGGGGTGTTAGATGAAAGAAAGTAAGGAAGCCAGGCAGCAAAGTTGTCCAGAAGTTGTGCGGTTGGTCCAGGTGGTCGATATATGATAGCAATGCAGAGTGAAACAGGAGAAAAGAGCCTAATGCAGTGAACCTCAAATGAGGAGAATGATAAGGCAGGAACAGGTGGAAGAACTTTAAAAGTACAGCGGGGAGAGAGAAGCAAGCCTACCCCACCCCCAGGCCTGGGAGTATGAGGAAGGTGAAGGCCCCCATAGGACAGGGCAGCAGGTGAGGCAGTGTCAGTGGGAGAAAGCCGAGTTTCTGTAAGTGTGAGTAGTTTAAAGGAATTGGCAATGAAATAGTCGTGTGCAGCGTTGAGTTTGTTGCAAACAGATCTGGCATTCCAAAGAGCACAGGAAAGACTAACTGGGTTTTTG
>CM044444.1:45370903-45381811 GCA_024363595.1 Xenopus borealis
AACTATAGGTTTCCCCTCAGAAAATGCCCCTAAAGTGAGAGAGCACAAATGTTTCAAAAATGGCTGGTATTTCACGTAACCAAAATGTGAAATTCTGCTGGCACTTAAAGGGTTAAGAATGTGTAAAGATCTGTCAGTTGGTATATCAATTGAAAGCGAATCTGACTTCTGTCAGTCACTTACATGAAATTATTAATGTATTAATAATAATTAATAATATTAATGTATTAACACACAGGCAGAGTATGTCACACACTTGCAGAGTATGACACAGGCACTGCCCACCTTGCAGTTTTTCAGTCTTAACATCCCCTTACCTGTGAAATACCCCCACAAAATATATATTATTTGAAAGTGCACACCTGCAGCTATTCAGTGGCACCATCCTTCCTTTTCCTACATGTCGTTCTCTGTAGAAGTTTGTAGTTTGGCCTGAAATAAAGGGAAAGAGTTCCAAAGTTAGATTTATTCACAAAATTGTCATGACAACGTAAAAAAAACCTGCTAAGAATCAATCTCCTGATCAAAACTATAACTTGCTTGTATGGATGTACCTAAAGACACAGCCACCCTAAAACAAGGGCAACTGTTAAATTTGAGACTGTGCTCTAAGTGCCCATCTTGCATTTTTTCAGCCTAAACACCCCCTTACCTGTGAAATACCCCAATAAACGATATATTCTTTTTGCACACCTGCAGCTATTTAGTAGCTTGCTTTCCTTCTTGCAGAATTGTGGATGCAGTTCTTTGTAAAATGTTACAGTTTGGCTTGAAATGAAGATAAAAAACACTCAAAATTATAATTTTCGCCAAAAACATACTGAATAGTTACTGAATATTCTACTTACCATTATCTGTTTAATTGAACATCTTCTATTTTATCTGTACTCTTCAATGTCTTTTGGCAAGGCTGCTTTTATGTTTATTTTTATTTTATTTTACTTTTAGAACACCTAGAAAACTAGAACTAGAAAATCTGGACAATTATAAAAAAAATTTGCCACTATATGTATTCATGCTGTCAGAAACACAAGTGTCTTCTGTAACTGCACTGAAAGGTTTGAGATGCCAACAATAAAGCTTGAGGCATTAGATAAAAAAGTAAAATAAACTTATGGATTCATCAAAAAAGTTTAATCGCACTCCCAACCACGATTCTGCAAAAAAAAAAAAGCTAAATGTCTGTGCAAAAACAAAATATATATTGCCCAGAAATAAAGAATCTGTACTGAAACTTGAGCAATTTACAGTTCAATCAAGTGCCCTGTTTCTCTCCAACCATCTCGGCCATGCATTCAGTACAGTACTAACTACTATCCATAATAAAGACTACAATTAGCCTTTTGAAATGCAAATTGATCCTATCTATGAGCAAACCTTAACTTTCTTTGCCAACTGCAACCAAAACCCTGAACAAGCAAAGATCACTTTAGGGCAGAGACACACATGGAGATTCACGGAGATTTAGTCAGCTGGGATGGCACTCGGAGCGCCTTGTTTTTGGAAGTCGTCTGAAGTTGCCTCACAAGGAAACAAAACGCTCCGAATGCCATCCCGCCTGCGGTTTAGATTCTAGCCAACGGTAAGGCAGTTCAGGGAGATTAATTAATCAGTTGGTTTGTCTCGTGTGTCACTGCTCTTACAAAAAAAATGAAGCCCATATTAATCAAAATTCTAGGGAGACCTAATACAATGTTGCCCCGAAATACCAATATATAATACCAATATAAATACCAATATATATCAACCACACTCAGAGGGGAGCTTATGAGGTATCAGTAAAAACAATGTTTTGTGGCATCATAGAGATGACCTCATCAGCATGCAAGATGATATTATGTATCTCACATTCATCACACACCACAAATTTTTAGGCGCCCTTATCCTTCTTGTCCCAGGCTTTTGTTTTTAGGGTTGATCAGTTCTATCAATACCACCCATGTAGTTACTGTACTCCTTGCTACAGAGAGGCTTATATTTTGGGGGCCTACCAGCTTTCTGTTCTTCAATTACTGACTAGTTGTGGTTTGTTGTCAGCACTGAAACATTTATTCTATTAAAAAAATTGATGACAAGGAGCTCATCATTTCTTACAGAATACATTTCTCCACGGTTCAGTTTTTCGTCAAGTTAGTCAGATAGGTTATCTATTAGGGGCCTCAATTTATGCAGTCTGTCATTAGGTGTACAGCCCTAGAATTGTCATCAAAATGCAGAAACTGGAGCAGTAGCTGATACTGGTTTCTAGGCATTGTGGCAGAAAAGATTGGAATGGATAGCACGGTAGTGGTATCCCAGTAGCACTCCAGGGTATTTGCTTTTATGAGACCCATGGCTACAGTAAGTCCCACAAACCACTTCATTTCAGCAATATCAGTGGGATGCTATGCCTGAGCTCAAGAATATGTAGGGAGTAAAAAAGCTACTACTACCCAATGACTCATCAGTCGAAGAATCAGTTTCTGATTCAGGGGGCACATACTCCGAATCGGAGTCACTAAACTTTGAGCTAGAGGCCATGCATAGGGCAGCAGCCTCTTGAGCTGTAAAATACCTGTGTGCCATGTTGCCAACAAAAAAAGATCTTCTAATCCAAAGAACTACCAGGGACAGTGACAAACAGAAAATCAAGTAATAAGTGACTTCACTGCCAGAAAAGGTAACTGCTGGATCAAACTACTGCAACACATGCAAGGCAGAGGCTTGAGAAAAAAAACTAAAGATAAGATAAACAAATCAGACCAAGAACAAAAAATAACAACTGTGAGTCCAACCCCCTGAACTTTCAAACTCCTTGGAACTTTCTAGAACACAAAGTCTAACCCTCTGGACTCTGGTTTTTACCAAGTGAAAACAACTACTAGTGACCAAAATATCTGATCACTAGTGACCCAACAAAAAGAGCAGGTATTGAACAACTACTGGACAACTAAATGAGCAAATATTGAACGGCAACAACTGAAAATTCAATAAACTGAAGTGACAAATGCTCACTAATCACACAGTATTCAAGAAAACGCAGAACTGATCAGCAATACAAAACTAAAAATTGCAATACAAGCAAAAACAAGGTGGAACCAGTAAATGGCAAAGTAGAAATGGTGGTGCAATAAGAGAATTGAAAATCAAGAAAGAAAAGTAAATGACATTCAGTGAAATATGTTTTCAATGCTACTTTTATATGTAATGTCCTATCTATAAAAGTAATAGCTGTACCCCTGGAAAACCTGGTCAGTACACCAACACAAACCAACAAAGCACCAACACAAACCAGCTACAACAAAAAATCAACAGTAATGCAACACTGAAATGCAATAAATCACTGAAAATCTATAAAGAACAGTAATAGCAAACAACGCAAAAGAGAAAAAATAAATAATCAATTCAAATGAAATAATACGCCAATAAAAGTAGAATACAAAAATATAATCACACTAACAATGTAAAACATGAGTATGAGTGTGCAAAAGTAAGTGAAGGTAAGTGGGAACCAGGGGAAGAGTAGCGATTTTTTTCAATTGTGTTGGACAGCAGTGGTACGTCAAAGGGAGGAGGAGGTATACAGTAACCATTATGTACATTCCACCATTTACTGAGCATAATGATATACAGATGCAGTCACTTTGGATTGTGTGTTTAATGCGTCGTGACTTAACTCATTTATCCCACTTATCACAGAATATTGTGTCACAGCATCCCATCCAATTAAAGAATTCACCATTGAAAACAATGGTGCTTTGGTATGCTAATGAAAAGGTTAAATGCATTAAATGAGTTAAGATAACTTTAGATAACACAGTTTCTTCAATTAGCCCTGAGTCACGACGCATTTATCTTACAAATCCAAGTGACTGCATCTGTACCGGCCTTCAGGGTCAGTAATGAGTTTAAGTGTAAAGGAACTTTTTTAGATACAAGTATTGAAACTCCTGGAGTAGATGGAGTATAAATAAGAGGCCGCTATCCGTGGCTTTCTGAGCATGAGTAATTTGTTTCCATCCAGGTGGGTTTCCTGAAGCATTTTAATCTGTGGTCTATACTATTTGATCACCTTGAATACCAGGCTTCGTTTTACTGGGGTGCCTAGGCCTCAGACATTCCAAGACTGTATCTTTAATTCAGCCATGCTCGATAGACATAGTGCAGTTTTGTTTTTTTATTTATATATTTTTATTTACATATTAACATCTTTCATGTGTACTGACCAGGTTTTCCAGGGGTACAGCTATTACTTTTATAGATAGGACATTACATATAAAAGTAGCATTGAAAACATATTTCACTGAATGTCATCAAAAAGAGGGAAAGAAAAAGGTAAAAGAAGAAATGAAAAGAGAAAGGGAACCAGAATGCATGAATGCAAGGTGTTTGTTCAGAGAAAAAGTACCACTGGCCAGATTTGTATGGCTAACATGGTAGTAATTAGGTGTTATGAGGCCTTGGTAAATATGTCTGTAGCAGAGCCAGGGAGACCAGGTTCTACTGGAAGTCTTCGTCTGACCAGTTTCGATGCTGGTGAGTCTTTCCATTATCAGAAGGTTATCCAATCTTGTTTTTACCTCCTGTATATCCAATGTGTTGGTTTTCCAAGCTTTCGCTATTGTTTGTTTAGCAGCTGAGAAGATGTAGGTAATCAAGCGCCTGGAATATTTATTGCCTCCTGGGATATGTTTATTTAGCAGGGCTTCAGCTGGGTTTTTCAGAAGTCTAAGTCCAGTGACACTGTTTATAAGATTGTATACTCTAATCCAGAAGCGAATTGCTACTGGACAGTCCCACCACGTGTGGATGAATGAGCCCTCTTGGTGGCAGTCTCTAAAACATAGCATGGAGGACAAGGGGTACCAGCGGGATATCTTCTCTGGGACAATATACCATTGATGTAAAACTTGTATCAAGATGTTGACAAAGCACTTAATGGTATTTTTGAAGGTATCCCACCACGTGTCCTCATCGAAACATTGTCGAAGATCTCTCTCCCAACTTTGTACAAACTTCAGTGTTTTAATTGGGGTAATATGTATCATATTATCGTACAAATAAGATAGAGCTCCTTTATAAGTACCCAGCTGTAAGCATAGCCGCTCAAAAGGTGTTGGAAGAGAGAAAAGGTGTCCTTCGAACTTTGATTTTAAAAAAATTCGCTATTTTTTGGTAACGTAACCATTCTCCCAGAGGACCTTTATGTGTTTCCTGAAGTTGTGAGAACAATAATAATTTGTTTTTCCGTGTGAGGGAGTAGCTTGTCCTTTAATGAGCTTGTTCCCACCAAGTGAAAGCTCTGGGTGACTTTCCCAGGGGAAAGTCTTCGTTATTTAACAAGGGATTACCCATTTTGTGAGGAGAATATAAGCGGTAAGTGTCTCTCGTTTGGAGCCACACTTTCAGAGAGTGCGCTACTATGGTATTGTTTTGCACTTTATAAGTTATGTTTGTAATCCGTAATAGGTTCCTAAGTTAACCTCTGGCAGAGAGTCTTTTCAATTTGAACTCACAATGGAGGGTAATAGAGTTGGTGCCAGGATGCTATTTGGGTCAGTTGTGCGGCCAAGAAATAACATTTAAGTTTTGGAATACCCAGTCCTCCTTTGTAGTGACTGCGGTTGGCATTTGAAAATTTCAAACTGGCTCTCTTGCCTTTCCATATAAATTTGTTAAAAGCCTTCTGCAAATTATCAATTAAACCTTTTGGGGGATAAATCGGCAGAGTACGGAACAGGTACAATAGAGGAAGGGCAGACATTTTCAGAGCTGTTACTCTTCCTAACCATGATGAGTTAAGTTTGCCCCAGGCCTTTATTATTGCCAATACTTTGTGGCTAGTTTATGTAATTGTCTGTGGCTAAGGTGGAAAATTGGGCAGATATATGTGTCCCTAAATATTTGATAGTCTTGGGTTGCCAATGAAACTCAAAGTTTGTTTCCAAGAGTTTCTTTTGATTGTCTGAGAGGCAAATGTTAGTGGTTCTGATTTGGCAGGGTTTAACACTAGACCTGATAATTTGCGTATGTTGGCAAAGATATAGTGCTAAAATAATTTGTGAAAATGATGGGGGGAAATTAAAAACTTTTAATAACTCATGTAAAAAGGGCCATGAAATGGTATCAAATGCCTTTTCCAAGTCTAGGGAAAGAAGCATTGATGGAGTTCTGTTTATTTTAGCTATGTGCACCAGGTTGTGGATTCTACGGATGTTATCTGTAATCTGTCTTCTGGGGATGAAGCCGGATTGGTCTTTATGGATGAGACATTCTATAAAGGTGTTTAGTCTGGTAGCCATAATTTTAGCTAGCAGTATTATATCTATATTGAGGACAGAGATCGGGCAGGTGGTATCCCTATCTGTTTTAGGCATCACGGCTATCTGCGCTAATGAATCCTCCTTCCAAAATTTGTTTTTGCTCTTGCATTATATCGTTAAATAATGTAGTAAGCCAAGGGGTCAATTTTGAGTCAAAGTTTTTGAAATATTTCCCCGAAAATCTATCCGGGCCTGGGGATTTCCTTGTTTTGATTTGTTTTATTGCAGTTTGGACTTCCTCTATCGAGATTGGGTTAGACATTACCGTGATTTGTTCCAGGGATAGGAGGGTAATTTTAGATGTTGTAAGAAGTCTTTTAATATAATAGGGTTCGGGTCTGTTTGCTTATTATAGAGCGTCTGGTAATAAGTAGCGAACTCCTCAGCTATCCGTTTGGGATTCACTGTTAACGAGCCGTCTTTTGTTTTAAGTTGGGTAAAAGGGACCTGTGTGCTTTGTTAGGTGTTTGGCCATCATTGTATCTGCTTTGTTAGCTTTACGGAAAAATTTCTGTTTGGTCCATTGTAATTTACTTATTACTATCTCTGTTAACTGAAGATTGATTTCTCTCTTCAGTTTATCGATTTCTTTCCTAAGTCTGGTATTGTTTTGATTATGTGAGTTTTGTATCTGTTCTGTTTTAGCTTTCCTGTCCCTTGCACGAAATTGTATTAAGATTCCCCGAATGTACGCCTTATGGGCTGCCCACAAAATCCGGCTGCTGACTTCTGGGGAGTTGTTGATTGAAAAGAATGTTTCTATCTCCTTCTCTATGTGTTCTTTGTGTTGGGGATTCAACAACAATGTGTCATCTATGCGCCCTCTTGAGGGTAACTAAAGAGTGATCAGACAAGGAGCAAGAGCGTATTTCAGAGCGAAGTATATTAGGAGACAGTTGTTTATTAATTAGGATCATGTCAATCCTTGAATGTGAATTGTGGGGAGGAGAAAAGAATGTAGTCCCTGAATTATAGTATTCTCTCCATGTATCTACATATCCATATTGGTTTATCATGTTTGCAAAGTAATAAGGACCTTTCTTGGGGGGGGGGGTAGGGGGGTTGCTAGATTGCCTGTCCACATTGGGATTAACCACCTCATTGAAATCTCCTGCAAGAATAATGGTACTACTTTCCTCCTCCAGGAATGCAAAAAAGTCTGTATAGTAATTCTGTTGGCCTTCATTTGGACCATACACTGTTGCTAAGGTAACTAGACGGTCTTGTAATTGGCCCACCACTATCAATTATCTGCCGTCTGGCATAGTGCAGTTTTTGAGGAGCATGGGCCATGAGTGGTACCTCACTTGTGTGTAGTTAAGAATATTGTGTGAAGTGGGGAGAGGGAAGGAAAAGTTTGAGGGAGAACATGTGCCAGTTTTATTTTAACTTATCCAGTGTTTTTGTAACCATAGTCCCTCCCTACTGTCACGGTCGGCACCCAAATACCAGAAAAAGTGCTAAACACCCTGGTCTCGGCTCGTGCTTCACCAGTAGTGTGACCGCCTTTGGCTTCGGGAGGAACCCTCAGCTACTCAGATGCCACCTGGACTTAAACGAGAGGTGCAGAGCAGGAGTTCTGGCCAGCAATGGGGCACGACTGTAGATAAAGTCAGTTAGGCCGAAGATCACAGTACAATTGGATAAGGCAAAGGCGTAGTCAGACAGGCTGGGTCGAGGCAGGCGGATAACTAGGTTTCGTCAGGCAGGCAAGGGTCAAATCCGGGTAATCAATCAGATGGGAAAAGGCAGAATCGGAGTCAATAACAGGCAGGGGTCAAACCAGAATGTCAATCAGGAGGGTTAAGCAAAATCAAGGTCGGTTTCAGGCAAGGGTCAGGTTCCAGAGATCAGAGTAGTCAAAACAGCCAGGCAGGGTCAAACACAGGTATCAGACAGATCAGAAGCTTTACAGCACGAAGTACAAGGCACCAGGAACAAAACCTATCACGGGCAATGATAAAAGAAAAAATGTCTCTTTAAATCCTTTTGTATTTCGCATCATTGCGTGCTGACGTCATCACGCCAGTGCGCATGTCTATAAAAGCCGGAAGTGCGCGCGCGGCGCGCACTAGGAAACCGGCACGGAGGGGGGAGGATGGCGCGGCGGGCGTCCCCGCAGATGGCACGGCGGGCGTCCCCGCTGCGCCACTGCTAGCCCACCAGGGTGAGTCCTCACATTACCCCCCTCTCCAGGGGGGCCACCGGACCCCCAGGCTTCCCAGGGAACCGAGTATGGAACAGCTTCCTGAGGCGGTCAGCCTTAATGTCATCAACAGAGACCCAAGAGTTCTCCTTAGGACCGAAGCCCTTCCACCTAGTAAGATACTGAAGCTTAGCCCGCACAAGGCGAGAGTCGAGGAACTCTTGGATCTCATATTCAGGCTGACCTTCAACCAACACTGGGGGAGGAACAGACAAATGACGAACATTAAAAGCAGGCTTTAGAAGAGAAACATGGAAGGAATTAGAAATTTTTAAATTAGCAGGTAATTGAAGACGTACTGAGGAAGGATTAATAATTGCAATGATGGGATATGGACCAATGAATCTGGGACCCAATTTGGGAGAGGGAACCTTCAGTCTTATGTTTTTGGTAGACAGCCATACGAGGTCCCCCACCTTGTACTGGGGTGCTTCCCTACGGGATTTGTCAGCAGCTCTTTTCTGAGCTAGGGAAGCTGCGGACAAAGACTTGTGCACCCGGGACCAAATTTCTGAAAACTTAACAACAGAGGAATTGGCAGAAGGTACAGGGGAATTAGAGCCAGAAAAAGAAAATGCTTTGGGATGTAACTCATTGACAATGAAGAAAGGAGACTTTCCAGAGGAGGAATGGGCAGCATTATTGTATGCAAATTCCGCCCAGGGTAGCAGTTCGGACCATGTGGATTGATTATCGGAAACATAGCACCTGAGATATTGTTCAAGGGACTGGTTCACCCTTTCGGTTTGACCATTCGTTTGGGGGTGGTAGGCAGAGGAGAAATATAATTCAGTACCAACCAGAGAACAAAAGGCACGCCAAAACTTTGAAACAAATTGAACCCCCTGTCAGAAACAATATTGTTGGGAAAACCATGGAGCCTAAAAACATGATTAATGAATAAATCAGCCAAGGTTTTAGCAGAAGGAAGATGTGGAAGAGGAATAAAATGGGCCATTTTAATGAACCTATCAACCACCACCAAAATCACAGTCTTACCCTGAGTTAGGGGCAACTCCACAATAAAATCCATGGAAATATGGGACCAAGGTTTTTCCGGGATAGGTAAGGGAATTAATAGACCCTGGGACAGAAGATGAGATGATTTAGACCTTTGACAGATAGGACAAGAGGAGACAAAGGTCTTGGTGTCCTGTTTGAGAGAAGACCACCAAACATGACGGGACAATAGGGAAATCGTCTTAGCAATCCCTGGGTGTCCTGCCACTTTAGAATCATGAACCTCCTTCAAAACTTGCTCCTTAAGCTCCTCAGGAACAAACCATCTCCCAGGGGGAGTATCCGAAGGAGCAGATGTTTGTAGGGGAAGTGGCAGGGAGGAAAGGTCAGATTCTAAAGTGGCCAAAATTAATTCTTTAGGAATGATGGGAGTACACTCACTAGAGTCAGAGGGAATAGACTCAAAACTCCTAGAGAGTGCATCCGCCTTGGTATTTTTGGAACCAGGTCTAAAAGTTAAAGAAAAGTTAAGCCTTGAATAGAATAAGGCCCACCTGGCTTGTCTTGCATTCAGGCGTTTAGCGGACTCAATATAGAGTAAGTTTTTATGGTCTGTATAGACCGTCACCACATGTTTCGCACCCTCTAGGAGATGCCGCCATTCCTCAAAGGCCAGTTTGATAGCCAACAATTCCCTGTTCCCTATGTCGTAATTTACCTCTGCAGGTAAAAACTTCTTAGAGAAAAAGGCACAGGGATGAATTTTGTTGGTTATCGGGTGCCTTTGAGAAAGAACTGCCCCTGCTCCCACCTCAGAAGCATCAACCTCCACAATGAAAGGAAGAGCGGAATTAGGATGTTGAAGAATAGGGGCAGAACTGAACTCCCTTTTGAGGGTTTCAAAAGCTAGTAAGGCTTCAGGAGGCCATATACTGGGGTCAGCGCCCTTTTTAGTTAAATCTGTGATAAAATCTTAATAAATTGACGATAGTAATTTGCAAAACCAAGAAATCTTTGAACTGCACATAAGGAAAGGGGTTGGGCCCAATCCAGAACAGCCCTCACCTTGCCTGGATCCATCTCTAGACCTTTGCTAGAAATAATGAATCCCAAAAAGTGAACAGAAGAGACCTCAAATGTACATTTTTTCAAGTTTCGCATAAAGGTTATTCACTCTTAGTCTTTGTAAGACTTCACAAACATGATTACGATGTTCACTTAGATTGGAAGAGAAAATTAGAATATCGTCAAGATAGACCACTACGAATACCCCCAGTAGATCTCAAAAGATGTCATTGACAAATTCTTGAAAAACTGCGGGTGCGTTACAGAGCCCATAGGGCATTACAAGATATTCGTAGTAGCCATCCCTGGTGTTAAACGCGGTTTTCCACTCATCCCCTTCTCTAATAAGAATGAGATTGTAGGCACCTCTAAGAT
>CM044444.1:45391345-45403651 GCA_024363595.1 Xenopus borealis
GCGGGGCTTAGATGCCTGGGAGGGCGGAGCCCAGGGGGCCCCGACAATTTTGTTGTGCGGTGCCCAGTGATTTCTAATGGCGGCCCTGCCTCCCCCCACTCCACTAGCCCCTGCCAGTGGTTGCTCTTTGAGCCTCCTTTCTTCCCCCTCGTTTGCCATTGCCCTCAGTGCTGCAAGTTCACCTCTTAGAGTCTGCAGCTCAGATTCCAAGATGAAAACCCAACAACATCTTTCACATGTAAATACTGCATGGAACTGCTGCTCCAACACCACATACATGTGACAAGACACACTCTGAGTGATCCCAGCAAACCCACTTGCACTCATATTTACACTGGTTACTTACAGTCTCCCAAATGCAATTCCTCACAAACGCCTTTTGAGTTTTAAAGTGGACCCGTCACCCAGACACAAAAATCTTTATGATAAAAGTCCTTTTCAAATTAAACATGAAATCCAATTTCAAATTTGTATTAAATCATTCATAGCTATTTTAAGCTCATTTAAAAATCTCAGCTGTCAATCAAATATTGTCTGCCACTCCTCTATGACTTTGGCATAGAGGTGGAGCAGATAATTACTTTCACTTTCCATTCAGCATTTCCTAGATGCCACTGCTTCCCACACATTCCCCCAGTTCTCTTAACAATTTAATTGTGTAGCCAGGACATGGGGGATAGACATCGGGTCCCCCATTCTGGTGCATTAACAAGATTCTAAGATGATATAATGCTTGCCTTAATAACAGTGTCCACAAAATGGCTCCTGCCTGGTTGCTATAATTAAGAATTAAGACTGAAGAAAACAAAATTAAAATAACCTATAGACGGGTCCACTTTAAACGCCTTAAGGTTTTAATCGCTGCTGAACACTTAATTCACATGCAACACTTAGATCACATGCAGCACTCGCTTGCTGTATTAGAGATAAAGGATCAAACCACAGAACACAAAGCCTGACCATAATTTACCTGATTAACCCCTCCCCTTAATTAACAGAGAAAGAAAAAAAATGTTGTTTGCTACCAGCAGTAAAACCCCCCCCCTTTTTTTTTTTTAAATGTTCCCCTTAGAAACTCTCAGACTAAAACAAAAACCAAAAAGTTAGTGCCCTAAATGTATTTACTAGTTCACCCCAAACAGAGAAAAGAAAAGCAGTTTGTCTCAATCAGAAACTCTCAGAACACACAGCTGTTATTTACTCCCTCTTTGCACCCAGCACTCCCAGCATGCACAGCAAACACCAACGCCTTAAGGTTTTTAACGCTGCTGAACACTTAATTTACATGCAACACTTAGATCAAATGCAGCACTCACTAAGCAGCTCCCACACTCGCTTGCTGTATTAGAGATAAAGGATCAAACCCCTTCCTGTTTCAATTTTTTACTATTAATATATTTTAAAAATAGTTTTGTATTCTTTTAACTGCTTACTGCTATATTCTTTTCCTTATCGATTTTAGCTTGCCTGGTGGCTTTTTTGCATGATTTATTGACCTCCTTGTACCTTATAAATGATTCAGCTGTCCCAGCTAACTTGAAAGCCTTAAAAGCACGTCTTTTCTTGCCCACCTCAACTCCAACACTTCTATTGAACCAAAAAGGTTTTGCCTTGCAACAACGTTCAGTGCTTACAAGCGGAATATACTGACATATATATTTATTAAGCAGCATTTTAAAGACTTCCCATTTTTGTTCAGTGTTTAACCCTGTGAAAAGCATTTCCCACTTAATATGTTGGCAGAAGAGGAACATGCCCAATATGCAAGGATGGAGGGGTACTAGGCAGGTACCTCTGCTGTGTACCTACCTCTAGTTCTGGCCTGGGTGTGAGAAAACTTAAGAACCAGCAACAAACCCCAGCATTTTTCATGTGTGAGCTGTCTTTCTTGTCCCTTGCTCGCCTTAATGCGGTCATCATGGGGGGTGCCAATCACTGGTGCACTCATGGAGCTTGGCGCAACATTGCTTACATCCTACTCACTCCCCCTCTTTTTTTTTTTTTTTAGCAATACTGTTTTATTGAAGAAACATCATGGCATAAAAATGAAATTCTGTTACAGCAAAACTGTATTATATTACATCATGACCAGTAAGGGATATAGCTAAATAGTAATCACAAAAAAAGAACTGCATGTCAGTGTTGTTCACCTTCAAAACACTTTTTTTCAGTTTGGTAATTTTCACATTGTTAATCAGAAATAAAGACTTTTGTTTTCCTTTTTTTTTTCTCTCTGATTCAGAGAGAGAATTCCACATCTTCACAGCTCTCACTGTAAAAAAAAAACCTTCCAAATATTTAGGCAGAACCTTCTTTCTTATAATCAGAATGGGTGACCTTGCATCAGTTGGAAAGACCCACTGGTAAATAAAGCATTAGAGCAGGGGTCCCCAACCTTTTTTTTTTTTTTACCAGTGAGCCACATTCAAATATAAATAGAGTTGGGGAGCAACACAAACATGAAAAACATCCCTTGGGGTGCCAAATAAGGGCTGTAATCGGTTATTTGGTATCATATATATATACTGGCAGCCTACAGGAGGCTCTGCTTGACACTATACTTAGTTTTTATGCAATGAAAACTTGCTTCCAAGGCTGGAACTCAAAAATAAGCACCTGCCTTGAGGACACTGAGAGCAACATCCAAGGGGTTTGAGAGCAACACGTTGCTCATGAGCTACTGGTTGGGGATCACTACATTAGAGAGATTATTATAGGATCCCCTTATACAAGATTCCTTTATTTGTCAATACAGACTATATAGTTATACAGCATATCGAAGTCACGTTTCACTCAGGCCCCCTCACCATAGTAACTTTGCATT
This sequence comes from Xenopus borealis, assembly GCA_024363595.1. Classification (NCBI taxonomy): domain Eukaryota; kingdom Metazoa; phylum Chordata; class Amphibia; order Anura; family Pipidae; genus Xenopus; species Xenopus borealis. The sequence goes on from CM044444.1 coordinate 45,394,170, forward strand.
AAGAAAGAGAAGGAACATTTGTGGATGCACATAGGGTGGTAGGTGCAGGTAACAGACAGATTTTATAATGTTAACTTGTTAAGCACTCTAATTGCTTGTGGAAAGAAGCTTTTGCTGTGTCTAGCAGTTCTAGTTTGAATGCTGCGGAACCTCCTTCCAGATGGCAAGAGAGTGAACAGAGATGGGTGAGAATAGTATCTTGCTATAATATTTGCCCGGCACATCATGTGTTTCTGGTGGATTTGGGAGATGGGTGGGAGTGGTTCTCCTATGATCCTTCCTTTCTGCAGTTTTCACAATCAGTCGAAGGGATTTTTGTTCTGCAACTGTGCATTTTCCAAACCATATTGTGATGTAGCTGCAGAGAACACTCTCAATGGTGCCTTGATAAAATGTTTTGAGAATGGGAGGGGGAAGACTGGCTTTCTTTATCTTCCGTAGAAAATGAAGGCATTGTTGAGCTTTCTTTGTGATAGAGTTGATGTTCAGGGTCCAGGAAATGTTGTTTGCCATATGCACTCCTAAGAACTTCACATTGTTAACTATCTCAACTGGGGAGCCATCAATGAGTAGTGGTTGATGAGTAGCAGGGTTTTTCAACAACCATTTCTTTAGTCTTTTCGACATTTAGAGTCAGGTTGTTGTTTTGGCACCAGTCTGCCAAATGCCTTACTTCTTCTCTGTATTCAGACTCATCATTTTTCCTAACAAGGCCTACTACCGTTGTGTCATCTGCAAACTTGATTATGTGGTTTGCATTGTACTGGGCAGTATATATTTATACATAGTTATATCACCAGTTAAGTGCCTTTTCTCCAGCATGAACATCCCAATTTGGCCAGTCTTTTCTAATAGCTAAGCTTTTCCATACCTTTTACCAGCTTAGTGGCCCTTCTTTGTACCCTCTCTAATTCAAAAATGTCCTGTTTGAGCACTGGAGACCAAAACTGTATGGCATATTCTAGGTGTGACCTTACTAGTGCTCTATGCAGTGGAAGAATGACCCTTCCTGCCATGAATCCATGCCCCTTTTCACACAGCTCAAGCCCTTGATGCTGCTGACTGGCATTGCTTCCTACATCCAAGTTTAATATCTACAAGGACTCCAAGGTCCTTTTCCATTATGTTTTGCCTTGTGCAGTCCCATTAAGGGTATAAGTGGCTTGCATATTTTTACATCCCAGGTGCATGCCTTTACATTGATCAACGTTGAACCTCATTTGCCACTAAGGTGCCCAGATTGCCAGATTGTCCTGTTGCAAGGATTCCACATCCTGGATGAAATTAATTGGGCTGGATAGTTTTGTGTCATCTGCAAACACTGATACATTATTGATAATACCTCCGCTAAGTCATTTATGAACCAGTTGAATAAAAGCAGGCACAATTCCAAGCCCTGAGGGACCCCACTAAGAACCTCACTCCAAGCAGTACCATTAACAACCACCCTCTGTACCTGATCCTGTAGCCAGTTTCCTATTCATGTGCAAACAACTTATTTAAGCCCAACTGACCTTAGTTTAGAAAGCAGTCGTTTGTGGGGCATGGTATCAAACACTTGGACAAAATCCAAATAGATCACATATACTGCTCCCCCATCTGTCCAGCATCTTACTAAACTCATCATAAAAGTAATCAAATTTGTCTGACATGACCTATCCTTCATAAAGCCATGTTGATTTCTGCTCATAATTGGAATGACATCAGCTTTTCTGCAATTCCTAGGTACCATACCAGATGAAAATGAATCTGAGAAAATCAGAAATAGGAGCTGGTCTAAAATGAAACTAAGCTTAGAACCCAGGAACATATTCCATCTGGCCCTGGAACCTTGTATACATTAATTTTTATTAAAGCTTTATGGATTATATCCTGAGTCAGCCATTTACTAGATTGAGCTGAGCCACCAGTGCAGCTATGAAGTGAGCCTGGAAACTTGGACTCCTCTATTGTATACACAGAAGAAAAGAACTGATTTAGCACATTTGCCTTTTATGTATCTTTTACAACCACACTGGTACCACAAAGAGCAACAATATATGCTTCTCTTTTCCTTTCTTCGCCTTCCGGATTACAACATTTATTATAGTGTTTATATTCATTAAATGCATCCTCTGTCCCAACAGACTTGTAGTTTTTAAATGTCTCTTCTTTCCAATTAACTTGTTTACTTCTTTGAGAAATTTATAGTTTGGGCTTCTAGGCATGTATAGTAGCTGGAGTGCCAGTTGATTGTTTTTTTTTTTTTTTAATAATTTAACTTTTATTGGACTTCACTTTCACAGAAAAATAACTGGTACAGTATAGCAATGTTGCATTAGCATTTATCCACATGTATATCTGACTGTGTATGATACTTCATATCAGGCTATATCTTATAATTTAGCTCAACAATTGCTTATCAACCATATCCTGGTAAATTACATTACAGCAATGAAATATTGAATCATTTTTTGGGTTAAAAGGGGGGGAGGGAGGATGAAAGAAGTAGTGTTAGGAAAGAAGAAAAAAAAAGGGGGGGGGTGGGAAGAGGGAAAGTGAACAGGTCTTGATTAGGTCTGGAAACAAGTTCTCCAGATGCTGAACCCATGGATGCCACTCCAGTTCCCCCTCATAACTTCTGTCCTGAAGTTTGTATCGTATGGATTCCATTGCTCTGATCCAGTTTAACTTTATCAGCATTTGTAGGCCTGGGATTGTAGATTTATTCCATTTTGCTGTCAATAGAGATCTTGCTGCTGTCAGAATGTGAGTAGCTAATTTATGAGTTTGTTTTGAGTGTATGGCTCTAATCTTCATTCCTAAGAGAAAGGTGTGTGAAGTAGCTTGTATTGTGCAATGCAGAACTTCAGAGAGTAATATTGCTACCATCTTCCAAAAGTCCTGAGCTACTGTACAGGTCCACCAGGTGTGCATGAAGGAGCCCCTCTCTCCACAACCTCTGAAACACTTTGAGTGATCCGGGTTACTGCTTATGCTCCCCATAGACGCAACAATCTTTCCCTGCCGAACGACCGATCTTAGGGAAGTCCGACCAATCTGTCAAATTATCGTGCGGTTAGTGGGATACAAACGATCGTTCATCTTACGATTTTTGTCCGACATTGGTCTGATGATTGATCGGCCAGGTTAGAAAATCTTTATCGGACCCCATGCAACCTTCCTATGTTTGCAGGGCAAAGCAGGCTGCGATCCTTCAGTTTTGCTGGCAATATCGCCTGAAATGGTCTTTTTAGTTGATGGACACATCAGGCATTTAAACGATCGTTTTGAGACAATCGTGGTCTCACGATAACAATTGGATCTTTCAAAAATCTTTACGTCTATGGCCAGCTTTAGTCTGCTGATGCGTGTAGGGGTAAAGTACCATCCAAATATAATTTTATATGCTCTCTCACTAGAGACTGCACATATTGATGTTTTTTTAGCTGCTTCCCATATTTCTGTCCAGGTCTTTTAGGAGATTGTGAGGTCCAAGTCCTCTTCTCATTTTAGCATGTAAGGTTGATGTGTGTCTGTATTGTCTGTCGCGAGTCTCATATACAAAAGTGAAATGAGATGTGTTGGGTATGATTGTTTATGGCACATTATTTCAAAGTATGTAAGTGTTTGGGACGTTTGAGATTTCCAAGCAGTTTCCACATAATGTCGTATCTGAAGATAACGAAAGAATTGTGTGTGGGGGATATTATGTTCTTCCCTAAATTGTTGGAAAGCTTTAACTGTCCCGTCTGGCCCAAAATCTAGTAAGGTTGTCAGATTTGCGGATATCCATTTGTTAAACTCTATGGGGGTATTTCCTGGAGGAAATTCTTTGTTATTAAAGATAGTTCTGTATCGTGTAGTGGGGGTGCTTAGCTTCATCTTGAGTGCTATGGAGTCCCACAGCTCCAGTGCTTGATGTGATGGGGGAGGATATGCGGAGGGGTGTTCCTAGTTGTCTTAGGTATCCAGAATAAATGTGTTGGCTGTAGTGGGGCTATATAATGGTTTTCAATGTCTTTCCAAGGTTCTTCTGTCGGAGCATGTGTGTGCACCATTGCTTCTAGTTTACTAGCAAGATAGTATCTAAATAGGTGGGTTACCCCCAATCCTCCCAGTGATTTTGGTTTCGTCATGATTGTTGCTTTAATTCTGGGCTTCCCTCCCCCCAATATGAAGTATGATATGGCTTTCTGTAGTGAAGAAGCATTTTTTTCAGGAAAGTGTATTGGCAATGTTCTGAAAAGATATAGCAGTTGGGGTAGTAGTGTCATTTTGACAGCTGCTATCCTACCAAACCAGGAGAGATGATATGAGTGCCATTTGTTTAGGTCCTTTTTTAGTTTATCAATTAATTTTGGATAATTAGCCTTGTATAGAGTATCATAGCAGGGAGTAAGAACTATTGAATTTGACTCCCATTTGTAATCAAAGTTAAGTTGTATCAGTTTAAGTTCTGTCTTGGACATTTTTAGTGGTAGTGCGTGTGATTTTGTGTGATTTATTTTGTACCCTGAGATGAGTTGGAACTATGTTATAGTTTGTAATAAATGTGGTAATTTGGTTTGTGGGGCTGTCAGCATAAGGATAATGTCATCTGCAAAAAGACTGATTTTATATTCCTTTTCTCCCACTTGGATGTCTTTGATGTTGGGGTTTTGTCTGATGGCTTGAGCTAATGGTTCTAGGGATAGGGCAAATATCAGGGGAGACATAGGGCATCCCTTGCAAGTCCCTCCTTTTATTTCAATGCGGTCGGAGAGGAGTCCCATGCTAAGCACTTGAGCTGATGGTGTGGTGTAAAGTTGTTTAATCCCTGTTAGGAATGGTTTAGGTATCTGTAGTTTATTTAACACCGCAAACATATATCTCCAGTCTAGCCTGTCAAATGCTTTTTGAGCATCTAGTGATGATAATAGAGAGGAGGTGGGGGAGGATTTTGAGGCTTTTTGAGCATCTAGTGATGATAATAGAGAGGAGGTGGGGGAGGATTGTGGATAGTCTGTTAGCCAATATTTTGGAAAACATTTTAATGTATTGATAAGTGAGATAGGTCTATAACTGTCACAATTATCGGGATCTTTCCCTGGTTTTAGTATCATAACAATGGTTGCTGTTTGCTTGTGTGTCGTGGGGGGGAGCGCCTTCAAGAAATGATTGAAAGAGTTCTTTCAGGTAGGGAGTCCATTGTTTTGCAAAGGTTTTGTAATATTTTGCTGTGTAGCCATCCAGGCCAGGTGTTTTACCTGATTTGGAGTCTTTGATTGCCTTCTCTATTTCATAAGTGTCTATTGACGCAGCTAGCATTTCCCTATCTTCTTTTGTTATAGTGGGGGGATCCATTGCTTCATGATTTCTGAGTTGCTTGCCTGCGATGCTTTTGGAGCTTTATCAGCTGTATACAGGTCTGTATAGAAAGCCCTAAATGTTTGCAGTATTTGATTGGTGTCTCTGGTTATTATCCCTGCAGGGGTGCGTATAGCATGTATGGTCTGGGAGGTATGCAGGTTCTTTAGTTTGCAGACTAGCATTGTGTGTGGTTTGTTTGCATATTCATAGAACAAATGTTTTGTTTTTCTCATGGTGTGGGCTGCTTTATCTGAGAGGGCTTTATCTGAGAGGACCTGAATCAGTTGAGCTCTCACATCTTGAATTTCTTTATAGGTGTTTGGGTTTGGTTTGTGCAGTCTCTGTGAGAGTTGTTGCGTTTTCTCCTCCCTACTTTTTTTCCACTTTGTTTCATGTTTGATAAGTGTCCCCCAGATCACTTCTTTATTGGCATCCCATCTGATTGAAACTGAGGTGTCCTCTAGGGTATTTGTATTGAAATACAAGAGGGATTTCTGTACAAATATCTTTATCTAATAGCAGAGATTCATTCAGTCTCCAGCATCCATGTCCCCTCACTTCATCCCACTTAGTAAAAGTAGCTTCCACCATGCCGTGGTCAGACCATGTGATATTATGGATCTTGGTTGTGTGTATGTGGTCTACCAGTGTGGATTTAGTGAAGATGAAGTCAATTCTTGAGTATGAGGCATGGACAGAGGAGTAATATGAATAATCTCTATCAATGGGGTGTTTTTCTCTCCAAACATCAACTAAATTGTCAGCAGTTAGACATTTGGTTAGGTATTTTGAGTCTTGATTTTGAGTTTTGGGGGTTTCCTCCACCAGCACATCTCGTGACCTGTCCAGGTTATTATTTAAGGTTGTGTTAAAGTCTCCTCCTACAATAATTGTACCCTCTGAGAGTTCTTCTAATCTAGCTTATTGAAGAAATTTCTGGAAAAGGTTTTTTTTGAGGTGTTAGGTGCGTATACTGATGCTAGTGTAGTTAGATGGTTCTGTAGCATACCTGTTAATATTACGTATCGACCTTCTTGGTCTATGTATTTCTGTCTGAGTTGGAATTTCACCTGCTTGGCTATCAGGATAGCTACTCCTTTGGTTTTATTTGTGGAGCTGGCTAGGTATACCTGTGGGTAGTGTTTTGATACTAAACTCTACAGTTAGTATAGCTATGGGCAAATATGGTTTGTGTTTGAAAGAGTAGAGCTGTGTGTGTGTGTATGTATGCTGGGTTTTTAATTTGGAGGGGTTGAACTTGATGGACTCGGTCTTTTTTCAACCAGATTTAACTATGTAACTATGATAGATATGTAGGTGTAGATGTTTTGCTAAAGTGTGTCTCTTGCAGCAGCAAGATATCCATTTTCTGTTTGGCATAATCTGAGAAGACCATTGTACGTTTCTGTGTAACGTTCAGGCCATTAACATTGTGGGAGAATACCTTTAAGTCGAAGGGGTGAGTGCCTGGAATGGTCAGTGGGCCCATCATCTCTACTATTTTGTCTGTGATCTAAGAGATCTGTTCAATGAGAAAGCAGAGTATATAATAGATTAAGAAAGATATAGAAGGGGTGTTAGGCAATGATACTGGTGAATTCACTTAAAATTTAGATAACATTTTTGGGACTTTCACCTGAAGTGAGTCCACTTACTAGCTAAACAAAATTAACAAATAATTACAATATTTTTCAACAACACAATATCATGTGTTTAGAAGGTTCCTAAAGAAAAGAAAGAGGGGAGGGAGAGCAACTTTATTGCTTCCCTCTAGAATGAACCTTTAGTTGGGGGGTCACGGATTGGGGTTCAGAGAAAAAGGCCTTTCCATGAGGCCTGCCAATTATCTGATCGCCTAAATGTATTTAGATTAAAGGGTGGATTAATAAAACTCTTAGAAGTCTAAGAAATTCACAATTATTGACTCCAGAACTGCATGGAGGGATTAATCTGTAGTATATATCAACACCAGTTTAGCAAGCTATAGTCCTCTGGGTAATTGCTTTGTTATTACTGATGAGGTTTGAAATCATAAAAAGTCAGACCATGCAACGAATTAGGTCTTAGCTTGTGACCTCCTGGTCTAGGTCTGTATCTGGTCTTTAAGTAAACTTCTTGATTAGATAAGATTTATCCTCCAATATATTGAATTTTGATGTGTCATCCTAATATCACTCATTGACCGGATAGGTAATTTAGTCCTGAGCTATTGGTTCCTGCGTGTCGGCTTCTATCGAGTCCCCTTGAGGATCCTGAAGATAAGGCACAGCATCTTCTATGTCGTCGGGATGTCGAACTGTGTAGGTTAACCCATTATGTTGGTACACCAGCTTGAACGGAAATCCCCATCTGTAAGGAATGCCTTTTTGATGGAGTACTTCCGTCAGTGGTCTGAGGTCCTTTCTCCTTTTCTCTTTCTCTAAATCCGCGTAAATATTTGGAGAAATGCCTTCCAGCTCTACCTGATTTGCCCGAGATGCTTTCAGAATAGACTCTTTGGTTTGAAAATAGTGAATTCTCACATCATCCCGGGGTGGCATATTTGGTTTGGTCGAGGTCTTAATGCTCTGTTTGCTCTGTCCAGCAATAGAAATTTGTCGTCCGTTCCGGGTACTATAGCCTTGAAGTATTTGGGGAGAAACGAGTCCAGCTGTATTGTTTCTGGTATGTCTCTGAGACGTAAATTGTTCAGTCTGGTGCGATTTTCCAGGTCTTCATGGGCATCTTGAAGATCTGTATCCGGGGCTTATATACTTGCATTAATGTGCTTTTAGGAAGACCCAATATGCTGAAGCGTGTGTGTCTCCAGAGATGTTTCTCCCAGGTAGTGTGTAGGAGGCCTCTAGTTTACAGCGTTGTTTGCTGGGTGCATGTTTGGGACTATGTAGCACGTGGCCCCTTTGATCAATATGGACCTTTATACCCAGGGTACCATGTTTGGGCAGTTTTTCCTTTATATGCAGGGCCTAATTCAGTCCCCTCTGAGCTCCACTCCGTCTTCACCCAGGGATATATATCGTCACATCGCCTTCCCTACCTCCCGTGTAGCCAGCTCCTCGGGTGCGGTTCTGTGTCGGTCAGTGAATCTGAGGCTTTCATCTCCTCACAGCCCTCTGTACTTCGTATCGGCACTTCGTTGCGCGTCTCTAAGTGCGCTGCCCCATACACTTCTATGAGGACGCGATCCGGCCTGCTCCACCACGAGGGACTTCGTCCGGTAGGGGTTCTGATATAGCCTAGCGTATGATTATGCGATTGCAGCGGATGATCTGCCTGGGGGTTTTCGACTGGAGCGTTGCTCCCTCAGATAGCCAAAGATCGGCGTCTAGTGGGGGGTTAAGGAAAGTGCTGTGCCTCACCCGGCCCGTGTAGGTCTGTTGTCTTACATGGGGTCCTTACAGTTTGCAAACAAGCTCTGTGTAGAGTGCCCTTAGGCTCCGTTTCTGGGTCCCGAGGATTTAGGGTGGTTTCCTGATGACTTTTCAAGAGTTTGCTGAATACTTTAGTATGGTAATGTAGGCTTTTGGCAGGCTATCATGGAGGAGCTATAGGATTAGGCAGCCATCTTTCTCAGCGTCCAGGCCACGCCCCCCCACCAGTGGATTGTTAATACTCCATCAGTACTATAATAGTAGTCAGTTTACTGTGTTTTTTGGACCCTGGAAAATCCAATATCTACCACCCGGATCTGAAATAACATGATATAAAGTAAATGGGCATGACTTTGCCATGTAATAATTCAGAACTCTCACAAGTCAGTAGAGAACAGAGTATGATACATTGCCACAATCCATCTGTAGCCAAATCCCCCATCTAGATGGCGTTTTAGATCTAGTTCTAGGATAATATGTGGGTGGTATTTTCTCACAAATGTACTAACTCTGCCTCATTTAATGGACACACTAAACCCTTGAATGTCCCATGAGATAACATTTACCTCCTAATAAATATAAATAATAAGTTAACTTCCCCTGCCCCCTCCCTATCCACTATCTCCTATAAATTGTAATGGTGGATATACTCCCATAACTTCAAAAATAACCAGGAGAATGTGGACCTGAGTTTAAGAAAGTATTCATGAAACCATTCAGATTGAGGAACAAGCGGACAATATGCAGGATAACTGCAAATATGCGATTTATTGTGTTCCA
>CM044444.1:45410976-45434600 GCA_024363595.1 Xenopus borealis
GTTACAAGGATATATTGGTGTGTGGATGGAAGCACCTGGGATATAGCTGGACTCGCTGCATTTTGCTCGCATGCATATAAACCACTGATTACAAGGTAATGTATTCATGAAGTAAATATCAGGAGCTCAACCATCCCATGCCCTTGCCCATCAGTCTTGGGTTAGTTACTTGCAATGCAGGAGTGCTGGTCCCGTGATGACTACCACAAATGTCATCTGCATGGGGATCTGGCTTGCTGAGTCTTGAGCCATGTGTTGACCTCCTCCAGGAGGTTGACAACGCAAGTCTGGTTCGCATCCATAATTCACAACTTTGCCAGGAATATCATAGCATAATTGATTGTTGTTGCTGTAGTTTCATTCTTGTAATTTTTGGGACTTTGGGGAAGTCGCATCTTGACAACGGAGTATCTTAGTACTAGAAGTACAGCATTCACTTTATATGCAAAAATATGCTGTTAAATTCTGTTGCAGTCTAAAATATATATATATATATATATATAAAATACACAAAAGCCGTGAATATCTTGTAAATTATATCCTTATAAACGGTGAGTTCTGATGTCATCAGTTATAAACGGTGAGTTCTGATGTCATTTCTGTCACATGACTCACTGAAACCTGTGTATTATAATAAATAAAGTACACCCAGTTGCAAAATATGAGGATATTAGAAGTTACCTTGGAGTTCCATGACCTGTATAAAAACACTCGGCCTTCGGCCTCGTGTTTTTTGATATGGTCATGAAACTCCTCGGTAACTTATAATATCCTTATATTTTACAAGAGGGGGTACTTTATTCACTATATATATATATATATATATATATATATATATATATATATATACACACATATATATATATATATATGCAAGCCTTTGAGCTTCTCATTTTCATGTAGAACTGAATAACAACGAAGATGCAAGAATTCTCAAAATTCCTTGAATTTAAGCCACTATATCGAGGAATACTTCCTACATAATTGTACAACAGATTCCACACCAATAATGATTTGGGCAGCCTTTAAACCTTACATACTAGGCCATTTGATCAGAATAGGAGTGCACAAAAAAAAACAGATTACAAAAAATAAATGGGCTAATGACAATTAACTCACTGCAATAAGACAGGCCAACCAGTTACAGACCCCACAGGCATTTCAAATGTCTTTCAAGCCTATTATACCACCTTATATAAACATAAACATTTACCCCTCATATAAAAAAAATGTAAGGCGGATTTAGCACAATTGAGGTTAACACAACTAGACCCCCAGCAGACACTAATGCTTAATGCACTAATTACAAAAGAGGAAGTGAAATCTGAATTCATGCTTAAACTAATACGATTACATTTTCATTTGATTTTGAGGTCTAACATTATTAAATATTTTGGGATACAAATTGCACCAAGGTACTCACAAAGTCAATTAGCAACCTTTAGTCAGGTATTTACAAAAATGATTGTAATGTTGGAATTTCAAGGCTAGGGCGCATATCTGCAATCAAAATGACTTGGTTACCAAAACTGCTCTATTATTTTTGGGTATTAGCACTTGCTGTTCCATTAAAAGATATTAGATATTTACAGAAACAAGTGTTTACATATATCTGGCATTATAAGAAACCTAGAGTATCTAGTCAGGTGTTCTATCGAACACCAGTAATGGGTGGTCTGGGGACCCCAAATTTGATGTTGTGTTATAAAGCAGCACAGGTTGGACAATTGGTTAAATTGCAACTCCCACCATCTGCTACGGGGTGTAAATATTGTTATTCACTATGCCTACCTAACTCTTTAATGCAATCAATTGTTGGTAACCCTTCATTCTTACACAAGACTACAAGCACAACTTTTTAAAAAAATGTACACAAATGATCTGAATACCATGCAATACCTTTTGGGTCCCTACCATATGAAGTGTTTTCAACTTTTGCAATTTGCATATGACTTTGCTGATTTTGAAATATATTCCTATGCTCAAAGGCTTTATTCAAAATATGGCATCTAAAGAGTGTACCTGGTTTGAAACCATTTGCCATTTGCAAACATTTCCCACTTACTAAAGGTATGATATTAACACTTTATACCCAGATGCTTTCAAATACTTTTCAAATTACTTCAGCATACTATACGGCACGGGAGCAGGATTTACCAACAATACTTCCTGGAGATGGATGGAATAAACTCTGGACAGCAACCAAGAAAATCTGAGAATATAGCAGCAAAGGAGCTTTCATATAAACTTTTGACCAGATGGTACATGACCCAAAAGAAAACTCGCAACTGCACCCAACATTGTTTTTGAGGTTGTGACAACATAGAAACCCTAGTCCATATATGGTGGGATTCAGGACTGGACTGAGAATTAAAATAGGCCCTGGCATTTCAGGTACACAAGAGGCCCATCAGCCCACCTAGAGGCCCAAACAGCCCCCACCAGCCCACTAAACACTGACTTTCTATGGGACTTTATAGCAGCCCCTCTGGCATTTGCCCTAACCCACAAATGGCCAGTCTGGGCCTGGTGGGATTGCCCTACAGCACAACAGCACTGGAACACTTTGAATGCACACTTTGATACAGGAAATATTCCACTAACACAGTTAGTGTCGGACAGGGACACCAGGGGCCCACCCAAAAACCTTAGACCAGGGGCCCAATCTCAGTACTAATATTCTGCATCTCCTCAATCAACCTCTATTCTCCTAGTTTGTTTTCTTTACATACTATAATCAATTATTCCATCTATTTAGCCTCTTTTTTCTCATATAAATAGGGAAAGGCCAAAAGTTTAGCAGCATGAGGGCCCACTCACACCTTGGCCCACCAGGAGTTTTCCTGGTATTCTGGTGGGCCAGTCCGAAACTGAACACAGTTAAATAAGCAAGCCAGACATCAGGTCAAACATATACTTTCAGCAGCAAAATGGAGTTTAGCTTTAAATTGGCGGTCCCCAGATATACCCTGGCAACAGACTCTAAACAAAATAAATGCAATATATACAATGGAACAGCTATTGGCACATGTACATTGTTGGAACATGGACCCCATGGCAGAACTATGTGGTCGAAAGATGACTTGATGTGCAGTAATAGTGATGATACACTTGGGCACTAAACAAAAATGTCTGTAAAGCATATACTATGCTGAGTGGAGGTTCCATTCTTTCTATTCTTTCCTGTTTCTTACTTTCCTTTTCTTATTCTGAGAACTTTTTATTCCATTTTCGCTTTTTCTGTTTCCTAAAAGATGCATTACATGACACATTTTGAATTATTGAATACAAAATACATGGAAGCAAACAGTATATTATAAAATCATGATTTTTTATTATTTTGAACCAGAAACAAAATAAAAAGTTGGAAGTAAAAAAAAAACAATTGAATAAAAAGTTGCCTTACTTACTGATGGCCACTTAAAAAAGGTAGGAAAAACAATAATGTTAACAAGCAATATTGATAATGGGTATGGTGATGGTTAGCCAGTATTTCAATGCTATCATCATTATTTAGCTATTTTTAATTACCCATGACAGGTGAATGTCATCCACACTGCCAGCCATGTTGATGTTCCAAATCATATTCTGGCTCAACCCCAATTTGTCCATCCAGCGCATCCCCTTTTTGGGGACTTGACTGGTCACAACATCGCTAACCCTCGTTCTTCATCAGGTAAGCCTATGTTATTCTGTTAGTTGTTGAGCCACCAGTTTAAAATGTTTAAAGTATACAACTTAACAAAAAAAATGTTTGTTCCTGTTAACCTGATGTTAGTCTCATGAATCACACTTCACAAAATTGGACCAGCGCCTAAGGCAACAGAGAAGCCAGAAACATAATATGGTGTAGTATGTTCCACTAATTTTGTCCACCACCTTGTTTGTAGATATAGTTCCTCTTGTGTGTATATGGAACAAAAGTGATAATTTACTTCCCCTTTAAAATTGTGGATATCGCTATTTCCAGGGGCCTCCACCAGTTTAGTAGTAATGCCTACTTACAAGACCCAATCTGGGATTAGCGTGTCTAAAACTTCCCCGATGCACAATGTCTCTGTGCTTTACATGTAGTAGGAGGTGATTTACTTCTCCTTTTGCCAGTGAAAATATTGTTATTCACCAAACACCTCCACCTGTCTGGTAACAATGCCTACTTACAAAACCCACTCTTGGGGTTGGTGCATATAGTATTTCCCCAGTAAGATTTTCCTTCTGCGCTGTATTTTTACTCCGAGAAAAAGCATACAAAATTCCATAGTGTGAATCTATTTATTAAAATATTTTGTTAAAAAGTATTGCATTCACATTCAATTGGTGTCCTTAAGCAGGTTCTGCCCTTCAGATTATGGAAAATGATAATAATGTTGCCGGCAAATTAGCTTCTCCTTCCCTGCGGCTCCTGATGATGTCACTACAGCCCTTCACCTGACGCATTTCGCCGAGCAACTCAGCTTCCTCAGAGGGATGTGACTTACTAGTTACATTTCCCTTATAAGGGCGATTGCATTAGGTCTCCACAGCAACCCTCCTATGGTTGTTTTAGCTTGTGCTCCATCGAACTTTCTGTTTTTCCTTTCGTTTCAGGTTTGCGCATAGCGGGTTGTCGTGGAGACCCAGCGAGCGTTCCTGTTAGTTACAATACAATTAATCTTACAATTTAAAACAATCTTACTATTAGAAAATAAATGTTTCTTCTACGTCCCTCCATGTCAGTACACATGGATATTGCCCCTCCCAGACACGGAGGTAGGACCTATGACATAGCCAATCAAAATTAACCATGACCACATGACTTCCTTCGCACCTCCGCTATTTTTGGTCCTACTGAATAGGAGGTAGGATCTCCCTCCTCACTCTCTTATTTTTTTTTTTTTGTGAATTTTGAGAGAGATCACAGTTTTTTATATTTTATCTTTATTTTTTACCTCTGTGTGGACACAGAGGGATGATTCCCAGGTAATGGAGAAGAATTTACCTGATGCCTCAAGACACATAATAAATTATCGCTTATTGGGAGAAAATGCAGGTGTGGGCATACCCATGGTCCTAGCCCTGTTCTAAAATAGCCCCAGCAAGGCACAAGATTTAATCTACTGCTGTTTGGGAAGAGACACAGGTGTGGGCTTCCAACATTGTTGCCGTTGAGCCTTTTGGCCCCCTTTTTTTCTTTTTTGGAGTTACGTGAGGCTTTACAGAACTTCTGCAAATGGGCCATGGGTATGGATATGGGCTAGTTGTACCAGCCTGAATCTGGTGACTATGATTCTCCAGTATCACCTGGTGAGTATGACTCTTCAGTATCCACTGTATATGTTTTAAAATGCTCAGTGCACTGAGAAGTCTGCATGCTAATTAGCTAATTATGTCCCTCAGCTGATTTCTATCAGGGCTTTGCCTGAAGTTTCCATCCAGCAAAATAGTCACTCTGGAATGGTGCAAGTGTGCATTTTGGTCACATTGCTATTGCTGTTTAATATTTTAAGTTGAGTCCTCTGTGCAGACACAGAGGTTATATTGGCTCATGTTTCAAGGAGCTTCCAGGAGACTAGAGGCCTGCACTGCTCAAGCAGTATGGCACCGCCTTCCTTTCATATGAGTCTGCACTTAACAGAGTCCCACCTGATTGGACTTGCTGCTGACAAGCATGAGCTATTTGCTAAGGTACCTGTGTTCCTCTGATTTCTTGTATTATCTGCGGTTTAATGTTGTGAGCTGGAATCCTCTGTGCAAAATGCAGTATTGGCTCTTATTACACAAGGTACTTTCAGTACTGGCTGGAGAATCTCTCTGCTGAAGCAGTGTAGTACCTGATTCGGTGAGTATGATTTATCAGTATCTGACTCTAGCCTTAAATATAGTCCTTGGGGCCTCGTATTGCTGGCTGTCATGTGGCTGCCAGCCTTTGCTGTGACCTTTTGTGCATAGGCCACTGGTTATGTGGTGGCAGCTGAAGGCATGGCTACAGTTCTTATCTGTGGCCCTTGACGGGCATGTTTTTATGCCTTATGGCAATCCTTGGCAGGACAACGGCCATTGGTTTTGTCTTATCTACATTCCTTGCATAGGTTGTACCATCAGCTGGTGTTTGCGCTGTGTTTCTTAGCCCATAGCTAGTTTTGTGGCTGATTGGTATTCAGCAACTGCAGTTGGGCATATTTTGCTGGTTTTACAGCTATCCTTGCTTCTGCTTTTTATGCCACTGCTTATTATCTATATAGTTGGCTTGTGGACCAGTGTTTTGGTAATTCTATAGCTGGCCTGTGCTCCGTGGTAACATGTGGAAATCGACTTTGGCCAGTACAGTTGGTGACCTTGTCTCCAAGGGTGGCATTCACAATAGCTGGCTCATGTACTTTTGCTCGTGTAGTAGAGTTCCACTCTGCTGTTTTGCATACACTGCAGCTGACTGGCATCGTGGCCTGCTAGTATGACAATGGCCTTGCACATCTAGGTTGGAATGGCCTCAACGGTGTGGCTGTTTTTGAGCACTGTAATTGGCAGGGTCCCATTTTCTTGCTTTTACAGCAGTTGGCTGGGGCAACAGCATATCTTTCTGGTAGATGGCCTTAAGTCACTTTTGGCTGGTCCAGCAGCTGATTCTTGTGCTGTTATATGCCCAGTTTAGATTTTGGTGGTTGGTGGAGCTACTGGGCTGTACCAGTGTGGCTCTACTATGGTTACAATGAAATACTGGATTAGGATAACCCAGAGTTGTGGTTCATCTAGTTTAGTCTTCATTAGGTATTTATCAGCATTGAGTTGGTGGATCTTTGGCTGATCTCTGGAGTGGAGTTGACTCCGGTCAGCACTGGTTTGAGCTGAGTCAATTAAGCTGCAGGACTAGGCTTATGTGGGCCACTCACTAGTGCTGAGGTTGTGTATTTCTCCAACTCTGGTGATAGATGCATCCAAGTTGTGTTTAGTTATGATTGATGGGTTTTCTGGTGGTTTCTATAGTGTTTTAGTTTTGAGATGGCCGTTGCCATCATTCTGGTATGTTCTGGAACATGTTGTTCATGTTCTTGCAGTGGCGTAACTACCAGGGGTGCAGAGGGTGCAATTGCACCAGGGCCCCCACCCCCTTGGGGCCCATCGGAGCCACGATAATGGTTATGGCTGGCAGTTATCTAGGGGGAAATTTTACAGCACACATGCTATCAACACTCCAGCATGGGATTTATAGAGGTAAAAGCCCGACAGGGGGGCCCAGGTGCCCATCCTATACTGGGGCCCACCAGGGAGTTACGCCACTGTGTTCTTGTGTCTTTTATCTAGGTTAGGGAAAGGGCAAATAACACTTCCCTACATTCCCGCAAATCTCCCACTTAGCGGAGGCTTGGAATCTTTACTGTTAGCGCCACAGTGTGGCCCTGGATATTCCTGCCTGGAAAGGGTTATACTACCTTTTCAGGGGGTCATATATTTTATCAGCTTCCCTGTTGGAAGAATGTGATGCTGACCTTATTCTCAGGGCCTCCTTAGCATCAGTTTGGCTTTTGCCTTATGTTGGTTTTTTCCACCCCTTGTTTTTGGGGCATGGCTTGGTAGATCCCATGTGTACTGACATGGAGGGACGTAGAAGAAATAGAGAAGAAATAGAGAATTTTACTTACCGACTTGACGTAAATTGCTTTTCTTCTAGTCCCAACATCTCAGTACAGGGTTTCCCATCTCAAGTTTATTTAGTTACTGTACTGCTATGGCAAAGGTATAACGGGGGTGAGGAGGAAGTCATGTGGTCTTATAGGCCATGGTTAATTTTGATTGGCTATGTTATAGGTCCTACCTCTGGGTCTGGGAGGGGCAATACCCATGTGTGCTGACATGTCGGCACTAGAAGAAAAGGAATTTACGTCAAGTAGGTAAGTCAAATTCTCTATATACGTTTCTCTTGGTTAACAGCTTTTTATAAGTACGGTTTTACTAAATTAGAATTATATATTCTCCTTTGTATATTTCTCTCTTCATCATTTTCTTGTGCAATTAACTATGTTTACTCCATGTATATCGATTCCTATCAAACCATAAGCACTATTTTTTTGGGGGGTCTGCACATGCCAGCTGCTTTGGTATATCTATGCATACTGGACATCAAACTGTTCCACAGACCCTTGGTGTCAGTATTTAGGGTGTTTTACAATTGTATGTAAGAAATTGGGTGAGATAAATATGGCCAATTGCAATATTTTCAGGCGATTTTCAGAAATGTAAAAACAGCTGCCTTTATTGCCAAATTTAGGAAAGCTTTGCGGCTTGGTGCTTTGGAGTAAAAAGACATGCATACCTTGGATTCGGGGGAATGTGTACTTTCTGAAAATGTATGGTTTTGGGGGTGAACTTTTATCTAGCTTTGGCCCCCTCAAAATGATGTAAATCTGTTGATTTTGCAGTACCTGAAATGGCAGACGATAAAGGGGGTCTTCGTTTTTGGGCTTCTATATGACACGTGCTTGGGTACACCTATACGTATTAGGCATCAAACTGTTCAGAGGACCCTAGCCTTTCATATTTGGGGTGATTTATCTTGATACCTAAAAGTATGTGTGGAAATATGATGCTGCAGTGTGGAAATTTTGAGGTGATTTTTGGAAATGTCACCAAATTGCCAAATTTAGAAAAGGTTTGCGGATTGGTGCATTAGAGTAGTAAGACATGCATACCCTTTTTGGATTCAAGAGAATGTGTACTTTCCAAAAATATATGGTTTTTGGGGGTGAACTTACTTTTTTTTCTAATTTTGCCCCCCTCAAATTGATGTAAATGTGTGGATTTTGCAGTACCTGAAATGACAGACCATATGGAGGTCTTCGTTTTGGGGCTTCTATATGCCACGTGCTTTGGTACACCTATACATATTTGGCATCAAACTGTTCATAGGACCCTAGGCTTTCATATTTGGGGTGATTTATCTTGATACCTAAAATTATGTGTGGAAATACGATGCTGCAGGGTGGAAATTTAGAGGTGATTTTTGGAAATGTCACCAAATTGCCAAATTTAGGAAAGGTTTGCGGCTTGTTACTTTTGAGTAGAAAGACATGCATACCCATTTTGAATTCGGGGGAATGTGTACTTTCCGAAAAGGTATGGTTTTTGGGGGTGAACTTACTTTTTTCTAACTTTGCCCCCCTAAAAATAAAGGATAATGTGTTGATTTTGCAGTACCTGGAAACTGATAGCTCACCTGGGGGCCTCTATATACCACATACTTGGGTACATCAATACATATTGAGCATCAAAATGTTCAGCGGACTCCTGGCAATCATAGGGTGTTATACATTGATACCTAATGATGTGTGAGAGATACGATGCTGTAGTTTGGAAGCTCTGAAATTCACCATTTTCTATAAAAAAAAATAACTTTAGGATAAAATTGCAACTTGGTAGTGTGGCGTACAGAGATATATTTACCCAGTTTTGATTCTGCAGGATCTGTTCTTTCTAATAATGGGTAGTTTTCTAGGGTAAACCTACTGTTTGTGGAATGTTTGACCTTGAAATCAGAAGTATGCCGTTTTGTGGAGCAGTGCTTTGGAAATTTGGTAGTGTACTGCTTAGAAATTTTGAAATATATAAGTGAGAAATCTCCATAAAACGATATATATTTGGTATTGGCGTATTCGGAACACATTGAACTTTCTAAATCTGCTGTGTTCTTGTTCATAAAATAAATTATGTTTCTGATAGATGCATTTGTATCATGCAAAACAGTTTTTTTTTTTATACACTTAGAAGCCCATATCTTTTTACAGGAGTGGAATTACCCCACAATTCTAGCATATTCTGAGAGCTCAGGTTGTCCTGAAAAAAAAAAAACCTGATTTTCCTGGATAAACTAAAAGACCCCCCCCAGAAAGGCCCTTAAATCGAAAGAGTACAAAATGTCTAAAAACTGCTTGGCAGTAGATGTTCGCATTTAGGACAAAATGGCTGGCGGCGAAAGGGTTACTTTTAATTTACGTATACATTTTTCCATATCAATGTATAATTCAAATTTGCTTGCCCTTTTCATAGGTGCAAAAGTAAGACCTTTACTTACTTTTTTTCATTCTCTGTCAGTGATACATCACCTATAATGAATATTGCTAATGTTCCCACTGACTCCCCTTTTTTCTCATGTTTCTTAGATTTAATTCCTCCCTTATTACCATTCTTTCTTCTTTGTGGGGTTGTTTCCTTTCTCTCTGTGTCATGTGATGTGTTCTTCCCATTAAATTTGTTTTCTGTATCTTGTATTGTTTTATCTCTCCCTCCTCCAATAATCCTGATGTTGAAATTTCCTTTTCGTTTAGGGCCGTCTCTTTCTCTTTTCCCTTTTTGTGAGTGTACTGATGTAAATCCTCCCTTTCTTCCCTTGTGGTGTCCCCTAAAAACATTTCTTATCCTGTCTTTTATTTATATTTTTTGGAGATGTTCTCATTCCCACAGAGGTACCATATTATTATTATAATCATTCTTATCCCTACTAAATTTATGTTTCTTAGTATTCACAATTCTTTTCTCCTCTTCACATAATTTTTTCACTATGTCTTGTTCCAAAACCTCATATTCCCGAGTATTTTCATAACATTCAAATTTTTTCTGAAAGTTGTCAGTTTCTTGGTTATATTTGTTCAGCTTTAAGTTCCTTTGTTTAATAATGAGTTTAATTAGATTATTTGTACAATTTTCTAATATATCATCCCATTCCTTTTGGAACTCCATGTTTTCTTTGCCAAAAGTGGCATTTTTAATTATCCTTAAACCTCTAGGACTGATATTATGTTCTTCTAAATATTTTTGTAACGTGGTTTTATCCCACCATGCAAGTAGTTCTTTTATCATGAATTTTTCTAGATCTTGGAGCTGATCAACCAACTTTATTTCTACAAATTAATTTGTTTCATTTTCCATCATGTCTGGAGTTTTAAATGTTTCTTCCAGATTATAGTTTCTATTATTCCTAAAGGCTAACATTTCTTAGGAGATTTAAGTACACAATAAAAGTAAAAAAAGAAAAGAAAAGGTTAGTTTGTCCTTTAGGTTTATCCTCTCTTTACAGTCTCCTCATTGTGCACAAAAGTCACACTTCACAAAATTGGACCAGCACCTAAGGCTACAGAGAAGCCAGAAACATAATATGGTGTAGTATGTTCCACTAATTTTGTCCACCACCTTGTTTGTAGATATAGTTCCTCTTGTGTGTATATGGAACAAAAGTGATAATTTACTTCCCCTTTAAAATTGTGTTTATCGCTATTTCCAGGGGCCTTCACCAGTTTAGTAGTAATGCCTACTTACAAGACCCAATCTGGGATTAGTGTGTCTAAAACTTCCCTGATGCACAATGTCTTTGTGCTTTACATGTAGTAGGAGGTGATTAACTTCTCCTTTTGTCAGTGAAAATATTGTTATTCACCAAACACCTCCACCAGTCTGGTAAATATGCCTACTTACAAAACCCACTCTTGGGGTTGGTGCATATAATATTTCCCCAGTTAGATTTTCCTTCTGCCCTGTATTTTAACTCAGAGAAAAAGCATACAAAATTCCATAGTGTGAATCTATTTATTAAAATATTTTGTTAAAAAGTATTGCACTCACATTCAATTGGCGTTTTTAGTCATGTTTAGTCCAAAATCCTTAAGCAGGTTCTGCCCTTCAGATTATGGAGAATGATAATAATATTGCCGGCAAATTAGCTTCTCCTTCTCCGCGTGGTTTACCCTGCGGCTCCTGATGACGTCACTACAGCGTTTCACCGAACGACTTGGCTTCCTCAGAGGCATGTGATGTACTAGGTACATTTCCCTTATAAGGGCATTAGGTCTCCATGGCAACCCTCCTATGGTTGTTTTAGCTTGCGCTCCATCGGGCCTTCCATGTTTGCTTTTCCTTCCGGGTTTGCGCGTAGCGGGTTGTCGTGGAGACCCAGCAAGTGTTCCTGTTAGGTACAATAAAATCAATCTTACAATTTAAAACAATCTTACTATTAGAAAATATATGTATATTTTTCTCTGGGTTAACAGCTTTTTATAAGTACGGTTTTACTAAATCAGAATTATATATTCTCCTCTATATAATTTTCTTGCACAATTAACTATGTTTACTCTGTCAAAAGGAGAAGTTAATCACCTCCTACTACATGTAAAGCACAAAGACATCATGCATCGGTGAAGTTTTAGACACGCTAATCCAAGATTGGGTCTTGTAAGTAGGCATTACTACTTAACTGGTGGAAGCCCCTGGAAATAGCGATATCCACAATTTTAAAGGGGAATTAAATTATCACTTTTGTTCCATATACACACAAGAGGAACTATATCTACAAACAAGGTGGTGGACAAAATTAGTGGAACATACTACACCATATTATGTTTCTGGCTTCTCTGTTGCTTTAGGTGCTGTTCTTTTGTGCACAGTGAGGAGGCTGTGAAGAGATCGGCAAGAGAGGATAAACCTAAAGGACAAACTAACCTTTTCTTTTTTTACTTTTATTGTGTACTTTAGTCTCATGGTCACAATCAGTAACCCCCCCCCCCCAGAGTACCTCTGTGGGAATGAGAACACCTCCAAAAAATATAAGTAAAAGGATAAGTAAAGTTTAGGGGATGAGACAAGGGAAAGAAAGGGAGGATTTACATCAGTAGACTCACAAAAAGGGGAAAGTGAAAGAGACAGCCGAATGCTGGCCCCAAACAAAAAGGAAATTTCAACATCAGGATTACTGGAGAATAATCCTAAAACAATACAAGATACAGAATACAAATTTAATGGGAAGAACACATCACACAACACAGAAAAGAAACTACCCCACAGAGAAGAAAGAGGGGGTAATAAGGGAGGAATTAAATCTAAGAAACATGAGAAAAAAGGGGAGTCAGTGGGAACATTAGGAATATTCACTGACGGAGAATGAAAAAAAGATCTTAAGTAAATGTCTCACTTTTGCACCTATGAAAAGGGCAAGTAAATTTGAATTATACATTGATGCGGAAAAATTTATACGTAAATTAAGATTTAAAAAAAGCATTCTCCAACAGTGATATTATCAACAGAAACAATCAGGATATTTTCTGGTATTGTGTCATCCTTTTCCAAGACTCAAGTAACCCACCAGGAAGACCAATTATATAGGATATTAACTCCATATCATGTAATCTTATCAGATATATGCAGACAAAATCTTACAAAGATACATAATAAAATTACTCTACTCAGATTATACGGACCTTACAGAGTATAAGGTCCACACAAAACATGTACCTTTGTACTCTCGACGTGAAGGCCCTGTATACGTCCATACAATACGAGGTAGGATTAAAGGCAGTGTCATTTTATTTGGGAAAGGATAACACAATACCAGAAAATCAAAAAGAATTTGTAATGAATACCATATCATTCATACTAAATCATAATTATTTTTGGTATGATGGTAAATACTATCTTCAGATGAGGTAACGCCATGGGAACGAGATTTGCACCCAGTTATGCAAACCTCTTTATGGGGTATTGGGAGGAACAAAATGTCTCATCCTATGGCGGCACTACATAGATGATATTATACTGATATGGCAGGGGAGTGAGTTACAGTTGCAAAAATTCATAGAAGATCTGAACAAAAATTATCTAAACTTAGAATTTACTCCAAATTTCAGTCAATCAAATGTAAATTTCTTAGATTTAGAAATATACATTGATGAGGGACACATTAACTTATTTTAAACAAGTGGATGTTTGTAACTACTGTATGTACATAGTACAAGTAATCATAATCCATCTTGGTTAAATAACATCCTATATGGACAATTTCATAGAACTGTTCATAAAAACTGTTCAGATCCAAAAGAGTTAAATAAACAGATGGAATTTGTATCAAACAGATTTTTAGAAAGGGGCTATAAAAAGATATAATCCAGAAATCACGTGAAAGAATTACTGAAACAGATAGAAATTAAATTTTGGAAATCAAAACACCACCATTAAAAGAAAAGGAGGAGAAATGTATGTTCATTACTACATATGCCCCAGGTACACGAGCCATAAGAAAAATAATCACAAAACAGTGGAACATATTAGAGGGAGACACTCTACTGAAAAGTAATTTACCAAAAAAAAAACAAGTAGTTTTTAGAAAGGCAAAAAATTTGGGGCAAACATTATTTAAGAACTATGTTCCAACTGAAAAAACTAAGATAAAAAGACAAAAGAAAGAGTGGAAAGGCTTCTTCCCCTGTGCATTATGTAGCATACAGATACGCAAAAAATCTAACAACTTTTAGATCAAATGTTACGAAAAAATCATATAACATTGAGCAATGCATAAATTGCACTACCAAAAATGTGGTTTATTGCCTGTCATGCCCCTGTGGTCTACAATATGTGGGAAAAACAAATAGAACATTAAGAGAAAGGATAAATGAACATGTAAGAAATATAGAAAAATGGGTAGAAAATCACAATGTATCACACCATTTCAAACAGAAGCATAATAGAAACACTAAGGGGCAGATTTACAAAATTCATGTGAATAATTCGAAGTTCGATTGAATTTAATATAAATTCGAATATGCAAATTAGGCAAATTCGACATTCGAATATACGAATATTCGATGGTAAAAAAACTTCCCCTTTAAATTTTTATTCGACCCCCTACTTCGCCAGGATCAAGCTACCGAATGGGGAATCATCAGTTTAGAAATAGTTCGAATCAATCGATCGAATATTCAAATCGATCGAATTTTTTATATTCGATCGATCGAATTGCAGTAAAATCCTTCGAATTCGATAGTCGAATTCCCATGGTCGACCATTTGACCATTAGTAAATCTGCCCCTAAGGGTATGCAATTCTGGGTATGCAAAGATGTCAACTAATTGGAGGGGGGGGATTTAGTGAGAAGGACCCTACAGGAAGAAAGTAATTGGCTCTTCGAGATGCAAACATTAACCCCAGGGGGTTTAAATGTAGATATGAATCGAAGAGCATTTTTATAACCCAATTGAGTCAATATAACATCCAGTAACCAGTACAGGAATAAATGAATGGTAAAAAGCTGTTAAGCCAGAGAAACGTATACATTTTCTTAATAGTAAGATTGTTTTAAATTGTAAGATTGATTTTATTGTAACTAACAGGAACGCTCACTGGGTCTCCATGACAACCCACCATGCGCAAACCCGGAAGGAAAAGCAAACATGGAAGGTCCGATGGAGCGCAAGCTAAAATAACCATGGAGGGTTGCTGTGGAGAATGCGATCACACTTATAAGGGAAATGTACCTAGTAAGTCACATGCCTCTGAGAAAGCCGAGTCGCTTGGCAAAACGCGTCAGGTGAAGTGCTGTAGTGACATCATCAGGAGCCTCAGGGTAAACCAAGAGGAGAAGCTAATTTGCCGGCAACATTATTATCATTCTCCATAATCTGAAGTCTTCAAAGAAGGACAGTTGCTGTATTCCTCAAAAAAAAAATTTTTGAGGGGAAAAAACAGATAAAATCATATAGTGTAGTATATTAGTGTTATACAATTTCTATTAACACCCACCGTGAGTTAAAAGTATGAGTGTGCAAGCCCATTTCTGATAAAATGTTTGTTGTTAATGCTATATGGGTAGCATTTTAGGGCTTTTTTTGCACCTTATATGAATGTATAAATTTAGTGAAAGAAACTTTAAGCTTTTGCAGTGCCCTCCACCTATTGATATTGTGTTAAAAGTATTTAACACCTTGGGGCAAATTTACTAAAATTCACCCAAAAATTCACGACTATCGAATAGTTTTAGGCTATCTTTTTGCTCGATATTCGATTTCTCGATGAAATCGTACAATCGGATTCCGATCGTTCGATTTCATGAAAAAAATCGTACTTTCGCCTTCGAGTCTCCAAAAAATTTGTACGATTCGAACGAACGAGGCGTTCGTTCGTACGAATGATATTCGAGCAGGACTTAGCAAAAGAAGCCTATGTGACTTTTGTGCACAGTGAGGAGACTGTGAAGAGATCAGCAAGAGAGGATAAACCTAAAGGACAAACTAACCTTTTCTTTTTTTACTTTTATTGTGTACTTTAGTCTCATGAATGTTGGTAAGACAAAGTATGAACGGCCCTTTTACTTTTTATGCATTTCCATATGTGTTGTACAAACTGCCAAGCAATGTTTCAACATTTTGTGCTTTTTCACTTTGGTGACATTTCCTGAGGGCAATGTATTATTTTCCTAGGAAAGTTGTTTTTTAACAATATAAACTTTTGAAATCAGCAAGACTTTTTTTGTATTGTATATTCTGACATATATTGTAATAACCAAACTACTAAATATTTTAAGCATAGCACCAGAAATTACCATACTCTAGTTTACAAGGCAAACAATTAAGTACCAATAATACGTTGATAAACGAAATCCAAATATTTTTGTTAAATATTCTAACTAATCTAAAATTTTGTAAATATATCTTTCTACGCTAAACTATCCAAGATTTGCCAGAATTGTCTATTTTATGCAATTTCTGAAAACCACCCTAAAGCTTGAATTTAACATGCTTTAATAATTCCTTACTAACATAAAAATTCTTCAATATGAATGTCAGGGGTCTTCTGAACAGTTTGATTGCCAATATGCATGATTACCAGAATGTGTATATAGAGGCCCAAGAATGGGCTTTACAGTTTTGTCTTCAACTATTGGTTTTTAGTTTCCCAAAATTACTTCAGCATTAATCAGCCTTTGAAGGGAAAATCTCCAGAGGTAGTGCTTAGCTTTGTAAAAATCTCCAGATATAGTGGGGCATGGTTGTTGAGAGTTTTCATAAGGTATGCACAGTGTCGTAACTACTCCCTGGTGGGCCCCGGTACAGGATGGGCATCTCATGCTGGAGTGTTGATGGCAAGTGTGCTGTAAAATTTCCCCCTAGATAACAGCCTGCCATAACCATTATTGTGGCTTCGATGGGCCCCAAGGGGGTGGGGCCCTGGTAGTTACACCACTGGGTATGCATGTCCAGTGCAAAAAGTCAAGTGAGCCGAGGCCCATGTCTATGTGAGACTCTTCCTACAAAATGGCAAGAGAATTGTTTCTTTACAGGAGATTTGGGCCTCTAAAATGTATAATAGGCCCAGGCCCTCCAGTTGCTGTCCCAGTTGACCAGGCTGGTTGGCTGTGTTGTTAAGCCTACCAATTGTGGGTCAAACACTGTATTAAGGGGTTGTTCACCTTCCAAACACTTTTTTCTGTTCAGTGGTCTTCAGATTGTTCTCCATAAATAAAGACTTTTTTCAATTACTTTCCATTATTTATTTTTTACTGGTTTCCCAAAATCTAAGTTTAAAGTTAAATGTTGGTGTCTCTGGTGTTTGAGTCAGGCAGCTCAGTAATTCAGTTGCAGACTCTAAACTGTTACAATTTTGCAACATTTAATTGATACACATCACAGCAACATCTCTGGAGTATTAGCAACTATTGTATCAATTCTAACAACTGTAATGAAACCAAGAGATTCTGCTCAGCAGGGACAAAGACAAGAAATGTATCTATTAAATGGATAATCAGTTTAGAACAAGCGGCCATCTCTTCCACGTGTCCAGGCCACGCCCCCCTCTATTTTCTATTTGTAACCGTTTTTCTAATATTGAAGTGTAAAGTGTAATTTTTCACCCAGCTGCTTTAGAAGGTGAAAAATTACACTTTACACTTCAATATTAGAAAAAACGGTTACAAATGGAAAATAGAGGGGGGCGTGGCCTGGACGTGTGGAAGAGATGGCCGCTTGAGCTGTTAGCTCCGCCGAAAAACCCAACTTAAATGCTGACATAAGCACCCTTGCCTAGTCAACGATTTAATCAGCACTACACCGCATTACCTTGAAGAAAGCCTCGAGTTTGGCGGGGGTCTTGGGCCCCCAGGCAATCAGGGAGATAGCCGGCTCTGGCACCCTACAGGGCACGCTGGGGAGAAGCAGCAAACACGACGTGCAGCGCTCGCAAGTACACCTGCCGCCCACGGCTGGAAAGGGAGGAGGAGGAGTGATACAGCTCAATGTGGCAGGTGAGCGCTGGATTGTCGGTTTGTGGAAGTGCATGCGGCCATTGTGGGGGTAGGAGGTGAAGAGGCGAGAGCAGTTCAAACAGAAAACAGCAGCCTTGAGACTAGTAGAAGCCTTTATTGGGAGGCTATAGTAAAAGGCTCCTGGGAAGGAGACTGAAAGTGAACAGCTGGACTCTGCAGAAGCTGTTGGACAAGAATAGAGGAGGGGGAGCCCATGGGGAAAGGTGAAGGGGAAAAAAAGGAAAAGGGACATAGTGACCTATAATCACTTAACCAGGCTGGATACGGACTGAGAAGACAGCCTATATATTGTCCCCAGAATAAGTAAATTAGCGAGCTTACTAGCTTGTAGATATCGATATGGGGAAAAGGAAGCCTCAGGAACAGCGAGTTACGCTGTCTCCCTATTTGCAGAAAACATTGAACCAGCATAAATATGGATGCCTCCAAGATGAAGACGAAGGTCCCGATAGCGTGAAGCTCCCAGAAACATCCGTTGTGCCTGTTGGCTCCCCCAATGCATCGGGGAGTACCTCAAACTCACCTCCCTCGCTATTTTTGCAGCCTACTTCCCAATCCTATAGTCAAGAGAATGTGCTTGTGAATATGCCAGTGACAGCTCAATTTCTAAGTGAGCAACTACAGTTTCTACAGGCATCTTTGGCAACAACGATTTCCCAGATAGTCTCCAGTGCAGTTGCCGTAGCCCTCAAGGAGATATCACAGATATAGGAAACCGTACAGATAAATTAGTCATTTACAGAGGGAATGGCAATGAAATTGACAACTCTTGAGGGAGAAAATTTCCAACTTGTTGGCAACATTTACGGAAGAGATCTTGATAGATGCAATCCCGCAATACCTCTTAGAATTGTTTTCCTCTATTTGCCCCGATTTTGCAGAGGATAAGTGGCAACTGGATAGGGCTCACCGTTCATTAGGCCCGAAGCCGCCCACTACTAAACCCCCACGGGTTATTGTGGTTTGTTTTCACTATTTTTATGTAAAAGAAGCCCTTCTGATTAAGACACGAACACTTAGACTTCCAGAAGCACAAAATTCAGATCTTTGCAGACCTGTCTCCAATTACCCTGGCAAAGCGGAGAGAGCTGTGGCCTATCACACAGAGGCTGAGAGAACACAATATCCCATATAGATGGGGTTACCCATTTAAATTAATGGTTAATCGTCTGGGACAGACTATACCTTGCAAGATATATCCAATGGCCCTAAGTTCCTTAATGCTTTGGGCATTAATACTACGAAGGTTAGTCTACCTCAACGGGAAGCGCAAGCTGACAGTCCTGATATAGGGAAGCACCAACAATGGACTACGGTAAAAGGCCCTCTCAAGCTTCGATCCACCGGAGCGGTTTGGAGCTCCTCTCCACTCCAGGAAAAAAGTTATTATTCTACTTAATTTTCAAAGAAGGTTAATTTTTTACTTTAGCCTGATCATCTGGACTATTAAGGGAACCGAAAGCAATGGCACTTTTTCGGACGTTGCATAGATATATCAAACAGCCACACCGTGTCTGGACTACTTACCCCCACTGGATAGGGGAGTTTCTGGACTTGCTTCCTATAGGCTCAGGTCTTGAACCTCAGCTTTTGTTTAGGCATCTTTTTCATTTTTTTTTTTTTCTTTTTCTCTTTTCTTATTTATTTTTGTCTTTCTTATAATGCAATTATTGATGTCCACACAAAGGGAGAGAGCTCTCAACAAATAATTTTTAGCTATAATGGGGGCTTTATACTTATCTGCTGCTACGGATCATTTTAATTCTGTACAGGCTTCTGCTTTTATGTTTCGGTTTTTGAGGTTAATTTGTAAGCCTGATCGATTTGTAGCATTTGTGAAGGGCTTAAGTGGAGAAAGCTATGGGTTCTTTCTAGTATTTTAATATATGGTTAGGATAATATCTCTTAATGTGAAAGGTCTTAATAGAAGAACAAAACGATATTTAGCATTGAGGCCTTAAAGGCAGATTTTGCTTTTCTACAGGAAACACATTTTGTTGTCAATGGCACTTCACAGCTGTACTCTAAATATTATCCAATAGCATTTTACGTATCAGGCCCAACTAAGAAGGCAGGAGTGGCTACTCTGATTCATAAGGACTGTCTATTAACAGTTGATCAGACAATTAGTGACCCTAATGGCCATTACTTGTTGTTGATAGGTAAATATGCAAATGTTTCGGTGCCTTTATTGAACATTTATTCACCCAATAGGCATCAAATTTGTTTTCTGAAAAGAATGTTAGCTAAAATGGATCATTCTGAAGTTAAATACGGGGTAATTGGAGTGGACTTCAATATGGTCTACTCGCAAACAGTAGATCGTTCTCATCCCTCACCAGACAAAAAGGCCCATTTAATTTCATGTAATTTTCGACAGCTGCTGCGACAGGCACATTGGTTTAAGGCCTGACGCATCCAGGATAGACAGTACACTTTCTATTCTCCAATACATAAAGTTCACTCACGCATAGATAATTTTTTTATCTCATAATCAGTCTTACGTTTAAGTTACTCTACAGAGATCTATCCAATTACTTGGTCGGATCATGCATCAATAGTTTTAACCATGGATCTGATGAAACCTCCTCTTAGAGAACCCCATTGGAGGTTAAATGAGACAATATTACATGACTCTGAGATCTTGAAACAAATTGAGTCCAGTTTGAAAGAATATTTTCAAATTAACGGGGGGTCAGTTCAGAACTTGACTACCTTATGGGAGGCCCATAAAGCTACAATTAGAGGTCACTTCATTGCTCTGTCTGCCAGTAAACGGAAGACAAGGGCAGAGACTTGCTCTACCATGCATATGAGACTTAGAGATCTGGAATCGCAGTATAATCAATGCAGCAATGACTCCATACTGTATCAAATAGTCATTCTTAGAAAAGAATTGGCAAATATGAAGCAGGTTGATGCCTCCAAAGCTATACTCTGGACAAAACAAGCCTATTATGAAAAGGGGGATAGGCAACACACTTTGCTAGCAAAGAAGCTTAAGGATCAGCAAGCATCTACCCAAATCGATGTCATTCAAACTGATAATGGGCAACTTACAACCCAGTTCAAATTGGGGCTCAATTTCATGAATTTTATTATAAACTATATAATTTTTCCAAGCATACTCCACTGAGTAATAGTATATCTATGGGCCCCATCAGTGCTTTTCTTAAAGATCTTAATTTGCCTAAATTTCACTCGGAAGACTTACAAATACTAAATGCAGAGATCACGTTAGAGGAGCTAATACAGGCCTTGAAATATATGCCTAATGGCAAAGCTCCTGGGCCTGATGGATTACCATATAAGTATTATAAATTATTTTCACAAATTCTTTCTCCTTACTTATTGAAACCTTTCAACCAGTTTATGCAAGGAATCCCAATAGCTAACTCAACTCAGGCTTCTTATTTATCTCTTATCCCTAAAGAAGACCTTATGTACAAAAATCTTAGCTAATAGATTAGCCCCTATAATGCCCAAATTGATACATCGATATCAGGTAGGATTCATATTGGGCCGCAAGGCAGGTGATAATACTAGGAGGGTTATTAATCTTATTGAAATACTTAATACATGCTCCATCTGTCGTTCTTAGCCTGAATTTGGCAGGTTCTTACTTAATAGCGCTCAAAAATCTCTATAGTCAACCTTCTACCTATTTAAAGCTGCCTGGACAAACTGGTAAGCCTATTCTAATAACAAACGGTACAAGACAGGGCTGCCCTCTCTCGCCCTTGTTGTATGCCTTGAGCATAGAACCTCTGGCAGCAGCAATCAGAAGAAACCCTAGCATTTCTGGGGTTCCTTTAGGATCTATGCAGTTTAAAATTGCTCTTTTTGCAGATGATCTTATTTTAACGTTAACTCAACCAACTATATCTCTGCCTACTGAGGAATAGATGTAATGTTTGTTTTTTTTTCTCTTTTCTTTTTATTATTTTATTTTATGTATGTATATTTTTGGTCTGTATAATTTCTAATAAAATATAAGTAACAAAAACAAATGGAAAATAGACAGTAATTGGAAAAAGTCGTTATTTCTGGTGATCTTTCTGAAAACAACTAGTTGTTTGAAGGTGGAAAACCACTTTAAAGTTGCCCAGTGACAAAGTGAGCAGAGTAGGTATGCGGAGCCTTTATGGAAGATTACGTTTATAATTTCTTTGTTAAAGGGATAGGGTATGTAGAAGTTGACTAGTGTAATGGTCTGATTTTGCAGTGCAGGGCCACATATTTACCTTATTGGTCTGTGTGAGATCAAGTAGTTAAAATTGTAGGGTTTCCCCAATTACGATAGCTACATCCCTAGAGTATGTAGACTAAGGTGAATGGTACATATGACTAACCCAAAGTTCATAAGGGGTAGGAGCCATTAGGTGTGTCTTTTTAAAGGAAGGGAACGCTTTCCAACCTGGTTTATTGCACTCACAAAGCATTTTATTATTAAAGCTTTATTAGTCTAATCAGCACTGCCATATTTGACAGGCTTAATATGGCCAATGAGCAGTCTCTGAGCATGGTCCAAGATAATCCTACAATGCTACTCTCAATGTACAAGTAGAGGCTACAGCATGCATCCTGCTCTCAAATTCTAAGTGCTGTTCTGCACATACGAAGAGACATAGTAGTAGCATGTCAAACAAAAATTAAACATACAAAGACAGGTCAAACTATAAACCCCTCCTAACTCACCTGCACATCTGTTTAACATAGATAAACAAGACTGTAACTCTGTATATTCTATTGCTGTAATTTAGGTTATATCAATAGTCGGTAGTCCTGAGGTCCCAGAAGTGGGGAGTGGTAGCATTCACCTAGTAGAACCAGCTTGACATAGTCCCCTTTAGTCTGGCCACACTATGGGAAAGTGAGTCGCATATGTTATAGTAGTGGCAGCATTCATCTTGGAGCAATTCTTCAAACTGCAATATGTTTAGGAGATTTTCATACAGCTGCTTTAAGCATAGTATTGAAAGTTTGGTAGTGTGGAGTAGAAAGAGGTTGTTAACCACTTTCAGGTTTCCTGTTCTCCAACACGGTAAGATATGCAACAATATCCCTTAAATGCATTTTCCAACTTGTTCTGTTGCAATAACAAAGTTTTGAAGTTCAATGTTGTTTGTTTCTACATAAACTGGCTGTTAGTTTGGCCTGAAAGTTACTCCATAGCTTTGGAATGTAGCTGTATGTATTGCTCCAGGTCCTCTTTCTGGGCTATCACACAGCATGTTTCTCCAGCATTCTGTGTGAATTGGAAAGGTTATCCAACTCTATATCCAATGTTTCTATTTGTGCAGTATCTTTTCTGAACTGTTCCTGCAGACTCTTTACTCTTAGCCAATATGTGCTTGGTATTAGTCAGTTCTGTACATTACCATTGCAAATTAAGACGTGTCTGTAATGCTCTGTTTGCCTGTGCTAACACTGTAATTTTTTTGCTCATATTTTTGCTTCTTCTATCTCCCTGCAGTCACTTTGTAATGGTTTGACACCTCAACATGCCCCTCCTTTTGTAGCTCTGTCTCATACTTGGGGCTGTTTAAGCTGTCATTCTTTTTTTTTTTTTTTTTTT
>CM044444.1:45434689-45474405 GCA_024363595.1 Xenopus borealis
TTTTTTTTTTTTTTTTTTTTTTTAGAAACAATTAAGCATACATCACTTATAAATATTCAATGTATTTTACCTGTTCAGGCCCTGTACTCCTTTCAGCCTATTTTAACACTCCTTTAGTAGGCAATTTCACTCCAGCTGCCAACTTTACTTAATTTGTTTTGAGTACAGTTGAGGCACCAACCTCTTGAAAGTCTGCAGACTTTATAATTGGATAAACATTCACTATTTATTAGTTGCTTTATATGTTAGTGTAGGGATGCCATGATATTGTGCCCCTTGCCATCAAATCATCAGTGGTTTGTATGATTAAAATTTTTTCTTTAAAATTAATGAATTAAAATGGCTGCTGGAGGACTTTTCATACTTCCGTTTTTTTTTTATTTACAGAAAAACTGGATAATCATGATTCAGGATTATAAAAAAGGGTAATTTTTTTTTTAAAGAAGTGACAGCCATGTCTTAACTTAGACACTTATTTACACTTATTTAGACACTTAAGGGCAGATTTATCAAATATGTGTGATGGATTGAACTTGCGCTTGAATAGTCTATTTTCCATTGTGTGACTATTCGAATATGCAAATATTTTCTACCATCGATTATGAAATATTCGGTTGCATCGAATAGATCGAATAAACTTGCCCTTTTTTTTATTCAACTGCCTACGTCGCCAGATTGAACCTACCGAATTGCATTAAGTGCATTAGGTTTTTTTTAATAACTTATAGTTTTTGTACGAAGAAACAATGCAAATATTCGATTTGTACGAATTTTGCATGAGATCACTCGATCATACGATTTAGACGAATATTCGAAAATTGCTCAAAACCAGCAAATGTTTTATTCGATTTTGACGAATATTTATTCGCCAATTATTCGACACTTGAACTTGAAGGCTAAAAGCCCTCGACAATTCGAGCCTTAGTAAATCTGCCCCTTAGACACTGTATTTACTGGGGTACCTAATATAATGGAACCCCCAAGGACACCACGTTTCCCTGTTCTTTATATAAAGGCTATAATAAAAAATGTGCATATCTGCCTTAAAAATTTAAACATCCGTAGCTGTGGGGGTTTACAAATTATTTTTTTTATAATGAAATTGCGTCATCTTTGCAAACTGTTCTGGCACACTTTATTTGTGAGATTTTGTGCCTATCTTTATTGCAGGTTATTCCGACTAAGTTGGTTTAACCCTTTCACCGCCAAACACATACACCGTACGTGCTGACAGTTAAATGCTCTGGCCGCCAAGAACGTACATTGTACGTTCTTTGGCAGCAGAGCTTTCTCTCTGCTTTGGTGGCTTCTGGGGGCCTTCCTTTTGGGGCCCCTATATGCTACGTGCTTGGGTACATACTGTATGGGACATGAAACTGTTCAGAGGACCCTAGTCTTTCATATTTGGTGTGATTTCACTAGATACCTAAAAGTATGTGGGCAATACAATGCTGCAGGTTGGAAATTGTGAGGTGATTTTTGGAAATGTCACCAAAATCACCAAATTTAGGAATGGTTTGAGGCGTACAAAGACATGCATACCCAATTTGGATTCGTGGGGATGTGTACTTTCCGAAAATATATGGTTTTCCTGGGTGAACTTTTTTCTAGCTTTGCCCCCCTCCCAAAACTATGTAAATGTGTTTATTTTGCAGTACTTGAAATGACAGACCATATGTGGGTCTTCTTTTTGGGGTCCCTATATGCCACGTGCTTGGGTACACCTATACATATTGGACATCAAACTGTTCAGAGGACCCCAGGCTTTCATATTTGGAGTGATTTCTATTGATACCTAAATACGATGCTGCACGTTGGAAGTTTTGAGGTGATTTTAGAAAATGTCACCAAAATTGGCAAATTTAGGAAGGGTTTGTGACATGGTGCTTTGGAGTAGATAGACATGCATACCCGATTTGGGGGAATGTCTACTTTCTTTTTAATGGTTTTCTGGGGTGAATGTAATTTTTTCTAACTTTGCCCCTCCCAAGCTAAGTAAATTTGTTGATTTTGCAGTATCTGGAATTACAGAACTGATAGCTGTCTACATTTTAGGGCCCCTATATACCACATGCTTAGGTGGAAATTGGTCTTTATAACCAATACATGTCTTAGGCTGGCCCACGATAGAATTTTTAAGCAATTGTTAATTTTAGATCAATCAGCCTCGGTTGAGTCTTATAAATTAATTACTAGCCTTTTGGGCAGTTTTATTTTACTCTTTAATCAACAGCAGCAATTTAATTAATGAATTGAGTCAATCTAATTAATTCACTGTATGAATTCTTTTTATAAATCCTATATATCTCTGAGATATACAAATATGACTTTGGTAACTTACAACTCTCAATTCTAACTCAGGTAAACTATAACTTTTTAACTGGGCTTACAAAGCGCTTTTTTTTTCTGTACCAAATTCTATAAAATATTACAATTTTAGGAAACAATTGGAGCTTGATAGTTTGGAGTACATAGATATAGTTATCCATTTTTGATTCACCAGAATCTGCACTTTCTAATAATGGGTAGTTTTCTATGGTAAACCTTGAGGGAGGAGGGGAGCAGTGCTTTGTAAATTTGGTAGTGTACTGCTTGTAGATTTTGATCTATACAAGTGAGAAATCTCCATAAAACTAGATATATATTTGGTATTGCCGTGTTCAGGAGACATAGACCTTTCCAAATCGGGTGTTTTTTCGTTCATAAAATAAATTGTTTCTGTTTATATGTGATTGTTCTTTGTGAAACATGATTTTATTAGACACTTAGAAGCCTATATTTTCTTTTACAGAAGTAAAATTACACCAAAAAAACCAATATGTCCTGAAAAAAACAATATATTGTTTTCCTGGGTAAACTAAAAGACCGCCCCAGGAAAGGCCCTTAAAGTGAAAGAGCTCAAAATGTCTAAAAACTGCTTAGATGTTCGCATTTAGGACAAAACGGCTGGCAGGGAAAGGGTTAAAATCCATGCTTATATTACCACAGATTTTGGACCCTCTGACTTTTAACAACTGTATTTATTTTGTAGCAGAAAACTTTACAATTGTATAAAATAAGAGTGCAAATATTTAAAAAAGGCAAATGTGGGAATGATGATGCCTATGATGCACAGTTTTAACTATAAATGTTATTTTTTTCTACAGTTGTTCCCAGCTCTGCTACTATTGTAATTGTTGTTTGTGTCAGTTTCTTGGTGTTCATGATTATACTGGGAGTATTTCGTATCCATGTGACCCATCAGCATGCAATAAGAGATCAAGAAGGAGGCAAAGAAAATGAGATGGACTGGGATGATTCAGCTCTTACAATAACAGTTAACCCAATGGAGGTATGTTATACTAATGGAGACAAGCATTCTAGCCTAGTACAATTTATTGATCAAATCCCAATACACAAATTCACTCAAATCGTGACAATTATTTATTAAAATATTAGTCATGCAGGCTTAATTCCTGCAGCGCTCACCTCTTTACTGAGTGGGTTTGGGGGAGAATGCCTGAATCTGTCACTTAAATCAATGTATTCAATGTGCATTAATGAAATACAGTTCACTCACTGCTCCTGGTCTCTGGTCCAGGTGCACCTCCCTGAACCCGCAGCTTTGGGAGGCTTTCACAATCGATTCAATACCCTTCTAGCATGCACTCGAGAGATCAGTAGACAATGGTGATGTAAAACCATTTTATGTACCGGACCAACTTCCTAACACGTTTTTGTGTGATCCCATGCATACTCATAGGACCTATGAGTACGTGTGGGATCACACAAAATGGGTTAGGAGGTTGGTCCGGTAAATAAAACTGTTTTACTTCACCACTGTCTACTGATCTGTCAAATGCACACCGCAAGGGTATTGTATTGATAGTACAATTTATTACCATATAGGATGTATTCATAAACTGCCAATTCTTGCTCTTTTTGCTGTGAAGTTTACAAGAAAAACTCTGAATACCATAAAAATATGAAAATCTAGTATTATCAGAACAGTAGAGACCGTACTTCCTCCCACAAGGCAGTTTATGAACAAAATGTATGAGCAATTGGCTCATCTCTACTATTGAGACAGCCCAGCAGACCATCCGCTGCCCACCCCTCCCGAAACCAGCCCTTCCAGCTCCTCTGGAGCACAAAGACAAATTGTGGCCTAGCGTTGCAGCGGAAGCACGGGACTCGCATAAGCAGGTCCCCGAACCGTAGCCACACCAGAGTACCTGATCTTAGATTCCCAGCTTCAACTGGTGACCCAAACCACGGAAGGAGCCCAGAGGGAGAATAAATCTGGGTGAGTGACCCACAGACCTTGAGGGTGTTCTTCTTTAAATTTCAGGCCAGCTCCCCTACCCCACAACAGCAAGCAGGTTGAAAGGGGCTCTGCAGACACAGGCTGAGGCTCCCATAACCTAGCCAACTACCAAGCCCATAACTACCTGTCCTAAGGGAGACTCCAGCCCCTAATCCCTAAAGCAGGGCCTGTAAGTTCTCATAACTCATACCCAGCATCAGCAGCGCAGATAGCTAACCTGTAGTGGCTGCTAGCTGCAGAGCCATGCTCATCCACTCCTCAGGGTGTTTTATCCTAAAGCCCACAAAAAAGAAGAACCCCAACTGCCATACCTAACAATAACCACAAAGTAGAGGTCAGTGTGGCAACTGAATCTCCTCATAAAAATGCCAGAATGCTAAATTAAGAGACTGAAATACGCTGTTAACCCCGTGCAACATCTGCAATCCTGAGCGCAACACTGTCCAGAAACTAAATCTTGGGTGACATAACTGCTTTGCCGAACTCCCTTACATACCGAAAGGCAGCAATGGGGAAAGATAACTTTGGATAACACAGTTTCTTCAATTAGCCCTGAGTCACGACGCATTTAACTTACAAATCCAAGTGACTGAATCTGTAGTTAGCTTTTCAGCTCTCTAAATCTGAGTTAGTCAGCGACTTGAAGGGGGGCCACATGAGACATAACTTTTCAGTGAGATTGCCATTGATTCTCCGCATGCAGCTCAGATTTAAAATCAACAGTTATGACCAATGTGGCCCTCCCTCAAGTCACTGATTGATTACTGCGATTACTTGGCGTGGACACCTTCTCCACTACATTAGTGGTTGAAATGGCACACAGGGTTCCTACTAGGCCATTACCTCCTGGTGCCTCCCTCGCACTCTTGCCTTATGCGGGACGCAGCCCTCAGGGCATCTAGACTCAAAGGCCCCCTCTCCTTCAATGGATCAATGCTATCTCTCGATCCAGACTTCTCATTGGCCATACAGAATCAAAGAACTACCTTCACAGCAGTTAAAGGGATCCTGTCATTGGAAGAAAATTTTTTTTCAAAATGCATCAGTTCATAGTGCTGTTCGAGAAGAATTCTGCATTGAAATCCATTTCTCAAAAGAGCAAACAGATTTTTTTATATTTCATTTTGAAATCTGACATGGGGCTAGACATATTGTCAAATTCCCAGCTGCCCCAAGTCATGTGACTTGTGCTCTGATAAACTTCAATCACTCTTTACTGCTGTACTGCAAGTTGGAGTGATATCAACCCCCTCCCTTTCCCCCACCCAGCAGCCTAACAGAACAATGGGAAGGTAACCAGATAACAGCTCCCCAACACAAGATAACAGCTGCCTGGTAGATCTAAGAACAGCACTCAATAGTAAAACTCATGTCCCACTGCATACTATTCAGTTACATTGAGAAGGAAAAACAAAAGCCTGCCAGAAAACAGTTCCCTCCTAAAGTGCTGGCACTAGGCAGCTGGGAAATTGACAAAATGGCTAGCCCCATGTCAGATTTCTAAACTGAATATAAAAAAATCTGTTTGCTCTTTTGAGAAATGGATTTCAGTGCAGAAGTCTATTGGAGAAGCACTATTAGCTGATGCGTTTTTAAAAAAAAACATGTTTTCCCATGACGTTTCCCTTTAAGAAGACACTTTGTGACTCTCCTTCTGAAGCAGATGACTGGCGAACCTGGAAAAATCCAAGGAGATCTCCTCTTCGCAACTTAACGACAGAATTGCTCCAAGACCTGATAAAACACTTTATAACTATTTCTATTCTATCATATTTCCTTCTAATGCAGACACTGCAAGAAGGCGAGTAGAGTTCACAAGCCCTACAACAAGACTCCCCGACAAGGATACAGCAAAATGGCTGATCTTCCAATAATTTCATGGAATGTAAAGGACCTTAACTCCAAATTTAAAAGAAGTCTGATGTTCAGTTATATAAGAGGTATTCACCCTCAATACTCCTCCTACAGAAGACCTATTTGGTGGGGCAGAAAATAATGGCCCTGAAAAAGATATGCGTGGGTTGGCATTATGCCTCCACACTTACTCAAGAGGAGCATTAATCCTACTTCTCAAAAATCTTAACTTTGAGCTGCACAAACTGCACTCTGACCAGTACAGTAGATTTCAGATCCTACATTGCCACTCGCGAACAAACAACTAATAATTGTAAACCTATACTAGCCCTGCCATTTGCAGTGTCCATCCTAGACCAAACTGGCAACAAATTGGCTGAATTCCTTACCAGCCCCTTTTGTACACTAGGGGATTTTAACTGTTGCATTTATCCCTCTATAGACAGATTAATACTCAAGCCTAGATACCCCCACTAGTCTTGCACAGTGGGCAGAAACTCCCCAACTAATAGAAACTCCCCAACTTATAGTCTAGACTAATAGAGGTGGAAGCACCCAAATGATAGGACATACTCGCCATTCCTCAAGAATAGACCTAGCCTCCACAGAGCTCCTCTGTCAAGTAACACAGATCCAATACTTACCCCAAGTGCTGTCAGGCCACTCACCCCTCCAACTAACAATCCGCTGGAAGTCACCCCACTTGGCAAGATCCTGGCAACTGAGCCACAGTGGCCACCCTAAATGGTAGTACTTACGAAGAATACTGTGAACTCAATGATAACTCAGCCTCACCAGCAACCCTCTGGTACGCCTCCAAGGCAGTTATGAGAGGAGCCCTCTGCCAGGCCATAGCTCAAGCTAGAAATGAAACCAAAGAACGGGGGACAGAGGCAGAGAATCATTTGCAAACCGCTGAAGTTGAACACATTCTAACCTCCACTTCAGCCTCTTACCATAAACTCAAGGCTGCTTGCACATCCCTTAGTAGAGTGGCAACAGAGCTCACCAAGAAAGCCCTGCTTTACCAGTCACAAAACATATTCAAATATGGGGACAAACATAGCAAACTCCTAACCTAACTATCTAGACCCCAGACAACCAATACTGCTGTGCCCAACATGGACAATGTGTCAACATGGACATCAATTCGTACACTACAATAAAAACCTATACTCCTCCAAGGCCACCTACACCAGGGCTCAACTAGACTGCATCCTAGACCTCATCCCCATCCCAACTCAATCCTCCAATGACTGAGCCCTCTTAGATACCCCAATCACCGAACAGGACATTGCCTTGGCAATTAGGGTCCTTCCATCTAATAAGACACCAGGCCTGGGATGGACTTCCGGCAGACTGGTATAAAACCCTATCAGAAGCTATACCCCTTAAACTCCTCAATACATTCCAGGATGCCTTCAACAAAAAATCCCTTCCTCCCTCATTTGCTGAAGCCCTAATTGTAGTTATCCCCAAACCAGGTAAAGATCCATCTCACTGTTCATTATACTGCCCCATGTCTCTCCTTAACACAGACGCCAAGATACTGGCTAAGATCATTGCAAATAGACTCCAAGTGGTCCCAGATCACGTACAGCCAGACCAATCTGGGTTTGTGCCAGGCAGATCTACAGATATCAATCTTAGACTACTTTTCACAAATCTTCAATTACATCATGTAGAAACTGGCAGTAGAGTAGTGACTTCGCTCGACTGCCAAGGCTTTTGACTCCATAGAGTGGGAATAGCTGTGGAAAGTCCTGCGGGACTTTGGCTTTGGCCCAAACATACTAACCTGGATCAAGCTGCTTTACCAGCGCCCCACATCCCGAATTAGAGCAAATGGACTAACCTCCCCCTTCATCCCTCTGAAGAGAGGGAGGAGGCAGGAGTGCCCCCTTTCCCCTATATTATTTGCTTTGAGTCACTTGCCATATGCATTAGACACTCCCCCCAGATGGAAGGTCTCACATATAAGACAGTCCATGGGAAAGTCTCATTATATGTAGTTGACCTACTCATCTACTTAGCGGACCCAACCAACTCGCTTCTTACCCTTCTTTTCAGGACTACAGATTAACTGGGAAAAATCTGTACTGTTCCCTGTTGATACTAATCAACCACAAACCCTACCCCCAGGGATCCCCCAACAGTGGAAACAGGGGTGTATAGGATAGACTAGCAAATTTGAATCAAATTCAAATCGAATATTATTTGAATTTATGTAAAAAAAATTTTTTTCCAAAAATAATAATACTTTATTTTTTATGAGGGGAAAATACTCAGCCAAGTCTTTTAATACTTTAATATGCAGATTACCGAAGCCTAGAATTATGATCACAATGCCCATTCATTTATTTCCATTTATTTGGCAGTGTCTCCCCCCCCCCCCAAAAAAAATTAAACGTGCAAGTAATTTTGAATTATAAGGGGAAAAGAAAATGTAGGACTAGAACCCATAACCTTCTCCTCCAAAAAGCATCAGGATATTGTCAGGGTTTCTATAAAATATAACATAGATGTATGCTTTTTTATTATTAATTTGTTTTTATTGGGGGAAAAGTACTCAACCCAGTGTTTTAATGCATTACTACTATAAATATATTATGTCACAATGCCCATTCATTTATTTCCAATGATAGGATTGCATTTACTAGTTCCACTTTAAAAACCGTGATCTCATATATTAGGCTTAATTCACCTTCAAAAAGCGGGGGTGTAATTTTTTAGGCGTAGTTCTCCTTTGAAAAGTGGGATCTCATATTAGGCTTAGTTCACCTTTAAAAAGCGAGATGTCATATATTAGGCATAGTTCCCCTTTAAAAAGTGTGAACTAAAAGCGTGCCTATCCAGCTTAGTTACAGCACACCAAATCTATGAACCATCTGGCTTCATCTGTACCTTTATTGTGCAATTAACCTCTCTCACTCCGTGGCGTAACTACCACGGGTGCAGAGGGTGCAATTGCACCAGGGCCCCCACTGTCTTGGGGCCCGTCGGAGCCTTAATAATGGTTATGGCAGGCATTATCTAGGGGGAGATTTTATAGCACACATGCAATCAGCACTCCAGCATGCTATTTGAAGAGGTAAGGGCCCGACGGAGGGGCCCAGGTGCCCATCCTGTACCGGGGCCCACCAGGGAGTAGTTGCGTCACTGTTCTCAATATAGAGGAAATCCTCCACTCTCCTAGCCCGGTTAAACTAACTTCCAACATCTTCCAAAACCTGTTGTTAACGGGCCCTAAACCTGTGGGTGGACCACCATTCCTCTGCTTTTCTGATTAGAAAAGCACAGGAATGGTGGTCCACCCACATTCCTGAA
This sequence comes from Xenopus borealis, assembly GCA_024363595.1. NCBI lineage: Eukaryota > Metazoa > Chordata > Amphibia > Anura > Pipidae > Xenopus > Xenopus borealis. Next base: position 45,444,177 of record CM044444.1, read on the forward strand.
CTCACTTCTGAAGACTGGGAAGAAGTGACAGACAATATTTATAACTAGATGGTGTCGTTTCTGAAGAAACCACATGATGTTGGCTTGGAAACGTTGTAGAGGTCACGCCCAGTCGCCCCTGGAGCATAGAGAGTATCCAAAGTCTTGGAAACCTGGTTTAAACCTGTTAGAATTAAAGCAGATCAAATTTTACCATTGAAATCTATTAAAAAAAATCTGATTGGCTGTATTTGACTCCACCCACTTTTTTTTAATTTGGATCCCAGTCACCCAGTGACCATATGTACCAAGTTTGAAGAACCTGTCATTAACAGTGTAAGAATGGCAGCAATGTAAATATTCCTATTGAACAGCAAAAGGTGAAATTTGATTGGCTGTTTTAAGCTCCACCCAGTTTTCTGAATTTCAACCCCAGTCACCCAGTGATCAATGAATCAATGAATGACATTTGATTGGTTGTTGGTGGCTCCGCCCACTTTTCCTAACTTTGAAGGGCAAACACCCAGTGACCACCTTTGTGATATTCGAGGTCCATGACAATAACGAGAATTTTATTTAATTTCAGAGTTTTGATCCTGGTCCTGCAGTGACCAACTGTGCCAAGTTTGAGGACTCTCCCATTAACAGTTTTAACTTTTCCCATTTAAATAAATGGCTAATATTTGATTGGCTGTGGTAGACTCCGCCCACTTTTCAAAATTTTAACCCTAGTCACCCAGTGACCCACAGTGCCAAGTTTGGCTTTAACACTGTGGGAATGACAGCATTTAAAATAAGAAGAATAAACAGATGAAATCGAAGAACAAGATGTTGGCTTGTCACCAAGCCACTGTTGGCTTGTCACCAAGCCAACATAATAACCAGGTGAAATCGAAGAATAATAACCAGCTGAAATCAAATAACAAGATGTTGGCTTGTTTTCATGAAGCCAACATAATAACCAGCTGAAATCAAAGAACAAGATGTTGGCTTGTCACCAAGCCAACATAATAACTTGGTCTTGATAAGAGACAGACTTATTCAATACAAAACTTTCCATCACTTGTATGCAACACCAAGGAAACTTCATCTGATGGCACGAATACCTACTGTTTCTTGCCCTAGATATGGCTCGGCCTCTGCTGACATTTTTCATATGATTTGGTCCTGCCCCCAAATCTACATATTTTGGTCCAACGTGATAAAACACCTGGCAAACAACCTAGCCTTTCCCAGAGTGGTCGCTCCAGCAACATGTCTCCTGGGAGTTCTGGATGATATAATCCTGCTGAAACACTCCAGACTCTTATTGAGACTACTTATTTTCTCTGCTAAAAAAAACCGGTAGCCATGAACTGGATGTGCACCACACCTCCTACTCTTAAAGTCTGGAAACAAATAGTCAACAAATCGGCCCCTCTGTACAAAAAAACATACAAAAACAGAACATATAAAAAAATTGTATCATATCAAATTTGATAAGGTCTGGGACCCCTGGTGTGACCTAGAGGAGCTTAATAACAATAATTAGGAACCACCCACTTAGCAATCACCTTACAAGCTGCTGCTGTATTACCTCCAACTATAGGGACAAATAAACCGTTAACCTTGCATAATATTGATGATAGAGGTTCAAAAATAGCTAAAAAACTCACAAACTTGCACGTGATCCCGAAACAGTAAACTCTCCTCCTGCCAATGTACTGTAATTGTTCTTCCTGTCCTTGTTTTTATGTATGTGATTTCTGGTTTTGTTAAATGTTTTATCTTTTCTGAAAACAATAAAAATTTTATCTTCAAAAAAAAAAAATAGCAGCCAGCTAAGGACAGAACCCCATTCTGTTTACCACCACTTTAATAAAACTTTTATATTCAAGACCAATATTCCCTAATTTAATCATTAACTTTTTTATGATATTGTATGAAAGTAGGTCACATACACTGCAATGTGCACCATAGTCGAAGGCAAAAGGAAACATGCTGCAAGGGAGTCAATAATTCACTGCTGACAGTGATTGCCGATCCACTATATTCATGTGGTACAATGCAGAAAATCCTGCGCTAATACAAATAGATAAAGCAGGCAGGGGAGAATATGGCGTGACTGTTCTAGTCAATGCAGAATCCAGTGCACCCTCTGCAGAGAACACATTTATATATGAATATAGTATTCTCGGCAGAGGGCAACCTGACTTCTGAGGAAGTTACATAGTTAAATTGGGTTGAAAAAAGACAGAGTCCATCAAGTTCAGCCCCTCCAAATTAAAACCCAACACACACACACGCGCACACACCCTCCACACTTTCACACAAACCATATATGCCCATAGCTATACTAACTGTAGAGTTTAGTATCACAGTAGCCTTTGAAATTATGTCTGTCCAAAAAATCATCCAAGCTCCTCTTAAAAGCATCAACAGAATCAGCCATCACAACATCACCCGGCAGTGCATTCCACAACCTCACTGTCCTCACTGTGAAGAACCACCTACGCTACGTCTTGTTCTTCTAGTCTGAAGGGGTGGCCTCTGGTGTGGTGATCCTTGTTATCATTTAAAAACTCCAAGATTCTTCTCATTTAAGGAAACTCCCAACACACTGCCATTTAGTGTATATCATGTATTTATATTATTTTTGCCAAGAGCAAATTTTCCAGTTTGGTGCCCAGTTTCCCAACTTAGACAAATCACTCTGCAGAGTGGCAGCATCCTGCATGGAACCTATACTTCTGCACAATTTAGTATCATCTGCAAAAATAGAAACAGTACTTTCAATGCCCACCTCCAGGTCATTAATAAACAAGTTGAAAAGCAAGGGACCCAGTACAGAGTCCTGCGGCACCCCACTAACAACACTGGTCCGAATAGAAAATGTTCCATTTACCACCACTCTTTCTAGTCTATCTTTTAGTCAGTTCTCTATCCAGTTACAAATACTATGTTCCAGGCCAACATTCCTTAATTTAACCAGTAACCTTCTGTGTGGCACTGTATCAAATGCTTTAGCGAAGTCTAAGTAAATCACATCCACAGCCATCCCAGAATCGATGTCCCTGCTTACCTTCTCATAAAAAGAAATTAAGTTAGTCTGGCAAGATCTGTTACGCATAAAACCATGCTGGCACAAACGCATAGTATTGTTATTTGCTATGAAATCCAGTATCCTTCAAAGTATCCTACCACCGACGTCCGACTAACTGGCCTATAGTTTTGAGGCTGAGAGCAAGATCCCTTTTTGAATATTGGCACCACATTAGAAATTCGCCCGTGTCTCATCAGACTAACTGGCCTATGGTTTTGAGGCTGAGAGCGAGATCCCTTTTTGAATAGTGGCACCACATTAGAAATTCGCCCATGTCTCTTGGCAACATGCCAGACCTCAATGAATCTTGAAAATTTAAGTAGAGAAGTTTTGCAATAACAGAGCTAAACTCGCTAAGTACCATCTGGCCCTGGACCTTTGTTATTCTTAACATGTTCTAGTCTCTTTTGAATTTCTTCATGTGTGAAACATGCATCATTAGATTAGTATTACTAGAATTGGGACTATTAATAAGGAAACCTTCATTAGCTGGTTCCTCATTTGTGTATGCATTCAGAATCTGAGATTTTTGCTTGTTCTCATCAACCAGTTGACCCCCCTCTGATAATAAAGGTCCCACCCCTTCCTGCTTTATTATTTTACTATTAACATATTTAAAAAATTATTTTGTTATCTTTTTACTGCTTACTACAATATCCTTTTCCATATCGATTTTAGCTTGCCTGATTTATTGGCCTCCTTGCACGTCTTTTCTTGCCCACCTCAACACCAACACTTCTATTGAACCAAAAAAAGTTTTGCTTTGCAACAACCTTCCTTGATTACAAGGGGAATATACTGACATGTACATTTATTAAGCAGCGTTTTGAAGACTTCCCATTTTTGGTCTGTATTTAACCCGGTGAAAAGCAAAGCATTTCCCGTTTAATACAGATGAAGCAACTTTGGAGTGTGTGTTTGACACAGAATAACTTAACTCAGATATCCCATTTTTCCCACTTAACACAGAATATTGTGTCACAGCATCCCATCCAATTAAAGAGTTCACCATTGAAAACAATGGTGCTTTGGTATGCTAATGAAAAGGTTAAATGCATTAAATGAGTTAAGATAACTTTAGATAACACAGTTTCTTCAATTAATGCTGAGTCACGACGCATTTAACTTACAAATCCAAGTGACTCTATCTGTAGACTAGAAAGAGTGGTGGTAAATGGAACATTTTCTATTCGGACCAGTGTTGTTAGTGGGGTGCCGCAGGACTCTGTACTGGGTCCCTTGCTTTTCAACTTGTTTATTAATGACCTGGAGGTGGGCATTGAAAGTACTGTTTCTATTTTTGCAGATGATACTAAATTGTGCAGAAGTATAGGTTCCATGCAGGATGCTGCCACTCTGCAGAGTGATTTGTCTAAGTTGGGAAACTGGGCACCAAACTGGAAAATTTGCTCTTGGCAAAAATAATATAAATACATGATATACACTAAATGGCAGTGTGTTGGGAGTTTCCTTAAATGAGAAGAATCTTGGAGTTTTTAAATGATAACAAGGATCACCACACCAGAGGCTACCCCTTCAGACTAGAAGAACAAGACGTAGCGTAGGTGGTTCTTCACAGTGAGGACAGTGAGGTTGTGGAATGCACTGCCGGGTGATGTTGTGATGGCTGATTCTGTTGATGCTTTTAAGAGGAGCTTGGATGATTTTTTGGACAGACAGAGGGATTCCACACCAGTGCCAGCAATGGTTAATTCTTTAGTGCATGGCTTTAATTCAGGCTTTACATACAAACACACTCCTCCACCCTTTTTAATCCCTCTATCCCTCCGAAAAAGGATGTAACCATTTAAATTCACAGTCCAGTCCCATGTTTCATCCCACCACGTCTCAGTGATACTAATTATATCAATTTTTAGAGCATGCAATTAATTCTTGGTCTCCCATTTTACCTGACAAACTTTGTGCATTTGCCAGCATACAGGGGATTTTATTTACTTTTTAAATCTTTGAGGAGAATTATATGTAAAGTTAGCATTAGTCTGTTAGGGACCTCCTTAGCTGGTACATTGTATGCCCCCCTCACTCCTCCCCCATGACCCCTTACTAACCCCACTACCCCATCTACCATAGCTTCCCCATAATTCTAGCAGGGACAACTTACTTTAATAGCAGAAATCTTCTGATACCTAATTTAAACATATGTAAAGATTTTGAACCCTTTGTCTTCATTCTTTAGACATATGAAGGACATCAAAGCAGTGGGGAGGAGGAGGATAGTGAAGAAGATGATGATGATGATATAACAAGTGCAGAATCTGAGTGCAGTGAAGAAGAAGATGGGGAACAAGAAGGTGATCAACAGAATATACATAAGCAACAACAGCTTGAATGGGATGACTCCACCTTAACCTTTTAATCTTTCTTACCCTGGAACCACAGAGAATACTAATTTTCCAATTGTTAACAGTGTAAACAACCATTCCAGATGCTTATGGCATGCTTTCCTATTAACTATATATGGACGTTTACCATTTTTTGTTATTTTTAGTTTAGTTATAACAGTGTTTTTGAATATTATTCCTCTTTTACCAGTATTTAATTACAAAAGGGGCAAATGTCATTCACCATTATTACTAGCTGGCCCTTGAAGATGCATGAATTAAAGGACCAGTAATAAAGGACCAGTAACTTTTCTTTTAAATTTGTGGTGTTTAGATCTGTTTGGGCAACTCCTACAAATATCAGCAGTCTAATTTTACATTAGAAAGATTTTGTATCTTGGACGTGTAGAGAGCTATGAATGATATTTGACAACTGTTTCTCTCCATTTGTCTACTTAAACCACTTTATTCTAAAAGCATCACTGTATCTGCTGGGTAACAATACAATTAAAAACTTTAATGACAGCTCCATGGCTACATAGTAGCTTGGCTGTATAAGCTTTAATTGGACATTTATAGTATACACACTCTTTAACCAGTTCAGGCTAAGAAAACAAATACAACATTGTTTGATATATTTGTGTTACTGGCCCTTTAATAGGAGCATATGGACTCCATATATATGGCATATAGACCATTGATATTGTTTTTACAATTAAATTAGTGCATGTCAGATTGTGTGAGTATGCAGAGAATAAGCTTTTTAGTATTTTTTGTAGCTAGAATAAAATTGAAAATCTGATTCTTGTAAATAGGACATGGACTGCAGCACGAAGAGTATCTGAGACGTGACTCAGCCTCATAACTTACTGTCATAAAAGGATTGAAATTGTCATACACAAAACAAATATTCATCATTTCATAATTGCCTGTACGATGTTTTGCACAGAAGTATTTTGTGCATGTTTTTTTAGAAAAAAAATAATTCCAAGCAAGTGCTAAACTGTGCAAACACAATGTTCTGTACATTCACTCATTTCATGCTCACAGGTATAGATTATGTGCATGCACAGGAGAACACAGCTTAGAAGAGGCTTTTCAGACAACTGCTTTGATTTTCAAGCTTGCTGGGGGGTTATTGTAGTAACTCAATACCTGAACTATATGTTCAAGTGTCACTTCATATCTGTACCTTGGAGTTTTTTAGATTATGGCAATTTAATTAATCTCTTTACCTAAAGTCTCCTAAAAAATCTAAGCATGAATTAAACTCAATAGGACTAGTTTTGCCTCCAATAAGGATTAAATATATCTTGGTTGGGATCAAGCAGAAGGTACTGTTTTAGGGTGGTTGCAGACGAGGAAATTAGTCGCCCAGTGACAAATCTTCTCTACTGTGGGCGACTAATCTCCCAAAACTTTGGGCAACTTAAGAAATCCGTATAGTTTCGTATACCATCCTGTCAGCAATTTATATTTTTGCCAATGGGATGGTATACGAATTGATTTGGATTTCTTAAGTTGCTCAAAGTTTCCTTATGAGGCGATTCATATGCCGGACGGCATTTCAACGAGATTAGTCTCCTGCAGTAGAGATTTGTCGCTGGGTGACTTATCTCCCGGACTTCCACCACCCTTAATAATACAAGGAAAGGAAAATTATTTTTAAAATTGTTCAAATTTGATGAAAATAGAGTCTATGGCAGATGGCCTTCCTATAATTTGGAACTTTCTGGTTAATTGGATTTTGTAAATTGTATTCTTTAGAAACAATGATTACAGGTATGGAATCCTTCATCAGAAAATTATTATTCAGAAAGCTCCACATTACAAGATTGCCATCTCCCAAAGAGTCAGTTTTAATTGTAGTTTTTAAAAAGTATTTCCCTTTTTCTATTATAATAATAGTACAGTACATTATATTTGAGGGTAACTAAGCTGCAAAACAATCCTATTAGGTATATTTAAGGTTTAAATATTTTTCAGCAGACTTAAGGTATAGTGATTTAAATTACAGAAAGATACCTTGCCATTCTAGGTCCCAGTCATTCTGAATAATACACCATATACCTGTATTATAACAGATAATTTACTCGTGTTGTAAAATATGAGGTATTAGACACTTTGGAGTTCTATGAGCTGTATAAAAGCACTTTGCTTTTGGCCTTGTTTACTTACTGCTTTTGTAACCATGAACCATTAATGCATCTATCGAGATTTTACAATCTAAGGTCCCTATAACATAAGGACCCTTACACATGGGCGTTTTTGACCTGCACTCTCCTGCGTTCTGTTTGGCTGCGTTCAGCCACAGGGGAGCGCAGGTCTAGACACACCTCATTCTTTTCAATGAGGTTGTATCCACGAGACGCGTGTAAGCAACATGCTGCGTCTGAACCTGTGTTCGGCGGCGCTTACATGCGTCTCGTGCGTACAACCTCATTAAAAAGAATGAGGTGCATCTAGATCTGCACTCCCCTGTGGCAGGTCAAAAACGCCCTTGTGTAAGGGTCCTAAGAACTTCAGATTATAAGATCCATTTGTGCAGGAACTAATGGAAGTAAGTGCATCATGATGTGTGTCAGCAGATAATATAATAAGCAAATTTGTCGTGCCATTTTACATTTTGACTATTTTTATCTGCAACACAGTATTACATAGAAATTAAGCATTAAGAATAGATGCTTAAAGGTCATGTAAAGGCAAAAAAATTAAAATCCCATTTTTACTTCCTTTAATGAAAAAGAAACCTATCTCCAATATACTTTATTTAAAAAATGTGTTCTGTTTTTATAAGAAACCTGACTGTATGCAGTGAAATTCGCCCTTCATTTACTACTGTGAATAGGAATTGTCAGACGGTCCCTAACTGCTCTACAGGGAAACAATCATACTTATGAACATCCGCCTTACCTCCCGCCCATGCAGAACTCAAACAGCTTTGCTTCCCTGTCGGCGACTGTGTAGAGATTTTTATTGGACTTGATTTTTGCCATTACTGTTTCCAACTCCAGCTACAGTGACAAAGATCATGTAGCCAGATTTAAACAGATAAACTGGGATTCTATTTGGAGGATTATTTTGCTGCAGCCTCTGGTTCTGGAGAGTTGGAGAAAGTTTGTATCAAACAATACAAAAACTATAAAATACACATTAAATAACATGACAACACAGGACCCAGAACAGTGTGCAGATTCTGATTATTAATTTGTCTTGCTGTATCGGCTTCTGGCAGGTATTCTTTGACTTGTGCTGTTTTGATAATTTGTGAAGATCACTAAGCATCCCAGACCACACCGAGTATGTTCACAGTCTTGGTCTTGCAAAGATTTTACACAAAGTTACAAGATGACAGACCCCCTGTGGCCAACTTCAAAAAGCATAAATCTTTTGTTTGATTAGGCATGTGGTGCAGTAAGTTCATATTTTATGTTTATTATTCAAAATACAGCATTTATAGCCTTGTTCTATTTTAGACGTTCCTTGTCCTTTAAGAAGGACCTGGATTATATTGGTAAAATGGTCAGTAACAAAGACAAGCTGATCAAGTTTAATTATGATCCAGTGGTTATTTACCTTGTCCACTTATGTAAGAATTGTATTACCTCCACTCTTGAAGTTCTTAGAGATAACCCAAAGATAAGCTAATTTGGTTACACTATAGAGGTATATAATTACTATAATTTGTTAAATATCATATAGGGATTTTGACTATATAGATGACAAGCTGAAATGTAACACTGGAAAATGTAATATATGTCTGTCAATCGTCATGTTCATGTTAATGTGTACTTCTGTCTTTTCATAATATTGTAGTTATTACTGTATGTAGATTAAATTTAGTGCAAACTGATAATGTGTTCTATACATTCTTATGCTGAATGTAGCAATGGCGCTAGCATTTTAAATGTGTATGCTAGTGAAAGGCCAAATAGAGCATTGTATGGGCTACAATAAATTTCTGGTTCTAAAGTTCTGGATTTTTGTCAGTTTTATGAAGAGTAAAAAAAATGCAGCATGTTGCAATTTAAAAGTGGCCATGATTTTTTTTTTTTAATGTTTTAATTGTTCTTATGCCTACATGGATTGACCTGCACAAACACAAAATGGTGTAATTATAGGAAGCTGGGTCCCTCCACTAAAAAGACTTACTCCCTCATCTTACCCCCTCACCCTCCAGTGTTTTCATTTAATGGGAAGGAGGCAGTGGCTGGCAGAGCAGAGCAACGAGCATGCGGCAAACCCTGGGCTTCCCTATAATCATGGCATCTGCTGGTATTATGCCACTGGAAACACCTATGACAAGAGTTTTTTAATCGTTTAACCAGTGCAAGTGCAGTTTCATCTAGCCACACTGCATATTGTTGGGTAAACAAAGACATGTTGCATGGCTTAATGGTACTTTAATGCCAGCATAGATTCTGTGGAATGCGGCACAAATGATTATTGCACTTTTTTTCTTTAGAATATTTCTGCAACAAATATACTTTAGCTTGTTTCTATTGACAGTCTTAAATTGCCTCTGTGGGCCCTGGTACACACACTAGGGGTATGAGAATTATCTCCAGGCTCGTAATATTATTCAAAAATAAACTATTTTATTGCAGTGTCCAATGAATGAGGTACAGCATAAATCACAACTACAGTTAAAATTAACAAAATAGAGACACTGGGAACAAGCACAAGATTTTAAACCTCAATCTTAGTACCTTATTTTCTTTTTGATTTACTAGATTTGTGTGTATACCTCGGAAAATCACTTCTCCATGAGAGGTGGCTTTGATGTTTTAGGGCAGTGGCACATGGGGAGATTTTGGGAGATTTGTCGGCAACATTTTTGTTTTTATTTTATGTGGCTGTGGCAACAAATGCTTCTCCATTGCCAAGCATTAAAATCGCTATTGTTATGTCCAACTTGTTGCTAAATCACCCAGGATTACCTCATTGGAGATATTTTCAGGCTATTAACAATAAGTTGGACATACTGAAGTGTTTACATTTTACTGATGAATGCAAGATTGTTCTTTTTGGGTCTAGGTGCTACAGACAGTTTGTCAGATGACCCCAAACACTGAATGCAAGCCACAATACACTGGCGTAGCATGGTGGGGTAAGCATCATGATATGGGGATGTTTCTCATTCCACGGTGTTGGGCCAATTTATCTCATACCAGGGATCATGGATCAGTCTCAATATATCAAAATACTTGAGGGGAGCATGTTGCCTTAAGCCAAAGAGTAAACAAGCTACATTTTGGATCCAGATCAACAAGATTGACATTATGGAGTGGCAAGCCCAATCTCTGGACCTTAATCGAATAGAAAATGTGTGGGGTAACATCAAAAATGCTATTTCTGAGGCAAAAGCCAAGGAATTCAGAAGAATTGTGGAATGTAACAGGTGCCAAAAGTGAAATGTAACAGGTGCCAGAAGTTGGTCGACTCCATGCAACACAGATGTGCAGGAATTCTCAGAAAGGGATTATAAAACTAAATATTAAAGCGATTCAAATGAAATAAAAATTATGGAACATTTTTCAGTTTATACAGTGAATGTTTGAGTTTGTAATGAAGAATGTATAAGACACTAATAATTACCTAATATTACTTCTGAATCAAGCACACAGCATATAGCCACTTGTGATGAATGCTTCTATCCTCTTAAATGTACCACACATCTGGAGTTTCAGTATTAGATGAGATGGGGAGAACAGATTAACTGCTGTGATTAGTGTTTATTGTAGACTGTCAGACACAACATGTTTCAGGCCCCTTAGTGACCTTTCACAAATGTAACAACAACAGATACACAATAACATTTTAAACACACCAATGCCACCCCCTAATGCTGGTGGCAGATGGGGAGATTAGTTGCCCAGCAACAAATCTTGTCTACTGTGGGCAACTAATCTTCCCAAATGCCTTCCCACAAGCAAGAATACGAAACACCTGCAGTAGAGAAGATTTGTTGCTTGGCGACTAATCTCCCCTAATAGTCCATTGTCAATCATTATTGGTATGTAAATTACACTATTATCCATCTTAATAGCCACAGTTAGATTCTAGTCTCCAATTCACATGGTATCTAATTCCTAAAGGAATTAGATACCATATGAAGATAAAATATCCAAATGGAGTAAATGAATTGTGCCTTGGGGTACAAAATACAGTATGCCCATTTCAGTTAAGAAGCAAAATTAATAAAATACATCTCAGGACATATATCTTCAGTAATACTGCCTGCCACAAATTAACCCAAAACACAATTATTCCTTTTTAGAAACAAGGTTATAACCACCTAGTGCCACCTAGTGACCCATATGTTAATTAGACTTATCATTCAAGGTTAAGCCTTCCCCCTAAAGTTCACAGGAAGTAGAAGAGAATCCATTTTGAGCACACACAGGCAGCTCACAAGCAGAGGGACAGACCTCCTTAGGATTCTTCACTTTTACACAGGCCCTGGTCACATAACCGTTTGTAAGTAAGATGATATGTTTCCTGTATGTGTTTACATGTGTGTATATGCTGTACAGGTTGTGATGCAATGTTATTATGTTGTTTTACAGTTTTACAAAGAACTCTTATATAAGGATAAAGCATTCAAGTTTATTCAACTTACAGAGCAGTCTGAGTATTCTTTGCCGAGTCTTATGTGGAGTGTGTTAAGCTGGCTGGTTAACCTATATTACGCAAGGCACAGTATAGTGTGAAAACAGTACAGTAAAAAGACGGTTGCAGCAGACCTGTATACAGAAGTGACTGCATTCTAAACATGAGTCTGAGATTGGGGAAGAAGTATATACCTGAGGATGGGCCCCCCATGAGACAGCATGGCAGGGAGAAAACTAGCGCCGAGCAAGATGAGTTACGGTCACATGCATCCAAATCATCTAGGTCTAGCAAGATGTCTGCAGCGAGTTCCTTAGCACTCAAAGCACGAGCGAAGGCAGAGGCCACACGTGTACAGCTAGCCTTTGCAGAAAAAGAAGCTAGTGTAAAAAGAACAATCGCAGAAAAGCAGGCTAGCATGAAAAGAGAAAAAGCTGAAAGAGAGAGAAATCGCAGAAAGAGAGAAATGGCAGAAGCAGAGCTGCAAATTCAGCAGTGTCAGAGAGAAGCTGCTGCAGCAGCAGCTGGAGCTGCGGCCTACCTAGAAACATATTCATCAGAGAGTGAGGGAACCCATGAAGGCCCAGAAGTGCCGGAGAAACCTCTTTCCCCTGCAGAACGTGCAAGCGAGTATGTTCAACGGGTTTCTAGTATGCCAACCACTGAACGATCCATTAAAACTGAGCCAGCAGAAGTATACAGGCCTAAGCCAGCAGCAGTTACAAGTACACCAAGGCAACGCTACGGTGCCAGTGACGTCAAACCAGCTAGAAAATATCCAGCAGAATACCCTAGAGACAGAATTCAGAGTTTCCCATTGCCTCAGCCTAAAGATTGTGCACCTGAGCAACAATGCATACAAGATATCACTAAATATCTGTTACGCAAAGAAGCAGTTAACTCAAGTTTCATCAAGTTTGATGACTCCCTTGAAAATTACTGGGCTTGGAAGTCCTCCTTCCAGAATGCAATCAGAGATTTGAACCTTTCAGCCTCAGAGACGCTTGACCTGATCATTAAATGGCTAGGTACCGAGTCAGCCGCACATGCAAAAAGTATGCGCCGAGTGCATTTGTTCAACCCTTCAGCAGGACTTGATATGGCTTGGCAGAGACTAGAGAAAAAATATGGCTCACCTGAAGTAATTCAGCGAACATTACAAAAAAGTTTAGAGGCCTTCCCCAAGCTGACCAACAAAGATGCCAAAAAACTAGAACAATTGGGAGATCTTCTTCTGGAGATAGAGTGTGCCAAAGAAGAAGGATATCTGAGAGGTTTAACATACTTGGACAATGCTATTGGTCTTAATCCCATGGTGGAGAATCTACCATAACACATGCAATTAAAGTGGGCATCTGTTGGAACCAAGTATAAAGCAGAAACAGGAGAAGATTTTCCCCCTTTCTTTGTGTTTTCCAGGATTGTGCAGCAACAAGCACAGATAAAGAATGACCCAAGCTTTGCCTTTTACAGCAACAGTGATCAACCTCCTAAACCGGAAAGGCCTTACAGATACCACGGTAAAACCTCTGTGTCCACACACAAAACATTCATCCCTACAGGAACCTCACACTCTCAAACCAGCAGCAGGGAGGGCAGCATAGAGAGCCCTGATAGACAATGTCCAATTCACCAAAAGCCCCATCCTTTAAAAAAGTGTAAAGGATTCAGAGGCAAACCTATTGGTGAAAGAATGTATTTTCTCAGACAGAACGGCATCTGCTGTGAAACCACCAAACACTTACTTAGCCAGAGACTGTAAAATATCAGTGAAGTGCGCAGAATGTGGCAGTGCATATTGCACTTTATTGCAGCTTTACACCCTGACTCACCTGCGCCACCAGCAGAGACTGTACAAGCCGGGACAGATCACCTCCTCCAGTAATGTCTAAGTGCATTGAAATCTGTGGCACAGGTAAGAGCTTCCGATCATGCTCTAAAATATGCTTAGTGACTGTGTTCCCCTCTGGACAAAGAGAGTGAGCAGTGAAAATGTACGCAGTTCTCGATGAACAAAGCAACCGATCTCTTGCAAAGTCAGACTTTTTCAACATCTTCAACATTAAAACTACTGTTGCTCCATACACTTTAAAGACTTGTGCAGGCGTTACAAAAACTGCAGGCAGAAGAGCCACAAACTTCATTGTTGAATCCTTTGACAGAAAAAAACAACTCCCTTTACCTGCATTAATAGAATGTGATATGTTACCAGATGACAAGGAAGAAATCTCTTTTCCAGAAGTATCTTATTACCATCTCCACCTCCATTCAATTGCTAACCTCATACCAGCTTAGGATCTTAGGAAGAGACATTTTACAAGCACACAAAGTGCATGAGAAAATCAATGGTCCATTTAATGCCCCTTACCCACAAAGACTTGAATTAGGATGGGTAATAGTCGGAGAAGTTTGCCTGGGATCTACACACCAGACTAATAAAGTCAGAACCTTAAAAGAACTTCTGTGTTACCGAATGGGCGTACCACCTCGTTGAACCCATGTTAGAACAGGTTCACAGTCAAAGAAAGTTTTGATAACCTAACACATTTCAATGACTCTTCTTTGTGCAGCCAATAAAACAGCTTCACTCCAGAGACTGATAAGCTAGGAACAACAGTGTTTCAAAAATCAAAGAATGATGACAAGCAAGCTCTATCCATAGAAGATCAAGTGTTTCTTCAGATCATGGACAAAGACAACAAGACGACAGCCACAGCTGGGTCACTCTATTGCCTTTTCGTACACCCAGGTGTAAATTGCCTTCCAACAGAGAGCAAGCCATGGTACGTCTCGCCTCACTTCGCAGAACTCTGCATGGTAAGCCAGGAATGAAAAGAGACTTCACAGAATTCATTAAAAAGATGCTGGACAATGACCACGCTGAGATTGCAAGACCACTGGAACAAGGTAAAGAACACTGGTATCTGCCGATGTTTGGCGTTTACCATCCACACAAACCTGATCAAATTAGAGTTGTATTTGACTCCAGTGCTGAATGTGAAGGTGTCTCTTTAAATAATGTACTGTTAAGTGGCCCTGACCTAAAAAACACTTTGTTAGGGGTTCTCATACGCTTTAGGAAAGAACCTATTGCCTTTACCGCAGATGTGCAACAGATGTTTTACTGTTTCTTGGTGAGAGAAGACCACCGAGATTATTTACGTTTTCTGTGGTACAAGGACCATGACATAGACAAAGAAGTAGTTGAATACAGAATGAGGGTCCATGTCTTTGGAAACAGTCCCTCTCCTGCTGTTGCTATATACTGCATGCGTAAAGCAGCTCTGACAAGTGCAGAACAATTTGGACAAGATGCCAAACACTTTGTGTTCAGACACTTCTATGTAGATGATGGACTTGCATCTGCCAGCACCCCGGAGATAGCGATTGAGATTCTAAACAATACAAAACAGATGCTGGCAGAGTCTAATCTGAGACTTCATAAAATTGCATCAAACAGCACACAGGTCATGAACGCCTTTCCTGCTAATGATAGAGCTAAAGACCTCAAGGACCTTTGCCTGGGTACAGACACCCTGCCCCTTCAGAAAAGTTTGGGACTGAGCTGGGACCTAGACAGAGACTCTTTTGTTTTTCAGGTATCTTCCAAAGAAAAACCTTTCACTAGAAGAGGAGTCCTGTCTACAGTGAACAGCCTTTACGATCCTCTTCGGTTTGTAGCACCTGTAACTATAAAGGGTAAGGCACTAGTTTGTGAACCGTTATCTAAAAAATGTGATTGGGATGCATTGCTCCCACAAGAAAAACTACATGAGCGGCTTCAATGGAAGGAATCCTTGCAAGCTTTGGAACACATAGAGATACCCAGGTGTTATGTGTCTACTCCCCTGTCAGCAGCAAGTAGAAAAGAACTGTATGTATTTTCAGATGCATCCAACACAGCGATAGGTGCTGTAGCCTACTTGAAAACAATTGATGTTTGCAATAAGTGTTCGGTTGGATTTGTTCTTTTTTTCTTTTCAATTTCTTTTTATTGAATTTTATAATAATCCAGCAAAAACAATACAAGCAATTAACTGATATAATCTTAAAAAATATTGAAATAAAATTATAACTCATATTAAAATATACTTATAATAATCAGTAATGATTAAACAAAAAAACAAAAATTAAGATAAAATAACTAACATAACTACCATAACTTCCATGTGGCCAAAAAAAGAAAGAGAGAAAAAGAAGAAAGAAAAAGAAAACTCTTCATCTAAAATCACTCCATATATGAAAGAATTGTAAATAATGTGAATGCAGCTAAATCGATTTCATATACATTCATTACATATGATAACTTATTGTATCTCAATTTCTTTTCCCATAAAGTCAAAAATAAATAGCTTTTTTTTTTACTTCTATTGTTTCTAAATAGATGAACCATTTCATTTCCAATTGTTTCCTTAACCGAGGTTCTCCAGTTTTATATCTAACAGCATCTTGTAAACAAAGATTGTACAAAAAATGAGTAACATTTTCCAAGACGGGAACATTGTCTTTAATCCAGTAAAGAAAAATTGATTTTTGGGAAGCTGCAATAACCAAAAAACAAAAATAAGTAATTTCATCAGAGATATCAGGAAGGGAGTCTTTATCTGATTCTTGCAGTCTATAAGGTCAAGCAATGCAAACTGTGGATTCAATTTTATTTTAAGATTAGTTACCTTTCTTATAAAATTCTGAACACTAACCCAGAAATTCTTTATAAGAGGACATGACCAAGTGTAATGAAAAATATCAATATCATGACCTTTACATTTAGGACAATAAGATTCTTTTCTAAAGTTAAGAGATTCACAAAACAATGTGTTGTAACCCAGATGTATCCATCTAAATTGTTGGTCCCTCCAGGATTCTGGATAAATGTTTTTTCTTATAATTTTGTAATAGTTTTAAAAGATCTTTGGAAGTAATTTCAATTCCTAAAAATGAAGACCATTTTATCCCAGAAACGTAGAGGATCATAGTCCTTGCAGGATAAAAGCAAGTGTGATATTTGGTGAATTTTATTTAAATTAGGATTCTCCATCAGACATTGTAATGAATCATAAAAATGATGTTTAAACAGAGAAGAATAATACTTGTTTCCGAATAAATTAATACCTCTTTTTATTTGGAAATATGTCAACTTATCCCTTTCCTCTAAGTGGTAACTTTCTTTGAGAATATTCCAGTGAAATGATTCTCCTGTATTTGGATCTATCAATTGTCTGATTTGATAGATTCCTCTCCTCTCCCAACTCTGAATTATTTGACTCCCCTCTCTTTTGGGGAAACTTCCCAAGAAAAATGGGGATAGAAAAGGAGAAATGTTATAGTTTACTTTATTCAATTTAGAAAGAATTTTCCAGGTTATGACAACTATAAAAGATATAAAAGACTATTTTTAATATCATGATTGATCTGACAATTTCTTATGGAGAGAGGAGATAATGTGTGTTTTAGATACTGTTTTAAATTCCAAATCAAGATTGGTGTATTTTTCTTTATCTGATAACCATTCCACTAAGTATCTAGAATTGGAAGCTAAGTTAAATTTGCAAAAATCTGGGACCAATAAGCCACCCAAAATTTTAGGACATCTCAGTTTTTCCAGTGAAATTTTTGGTTTCTTTTTCTGCCATATAAAATTGTTCAAGGCTTGATCTAATTCTTTTTTTATATCTTTGTGTTTTAAAAGTAAAGGGAGATTTAAAATAGGATAAGATATCTTAGGGAATATTAACATTTTAAAAAATGCTACTCTCCCTAATAAACTAAGAGGACAATTCATCCATTTGTTACACAAGGAAATTGTAGATTGAACTAAAGGAGAATAGTTTAAAGAGTATATTTTAGATAAATCTGATGCTACTGTAATTCCTAAATATCTAAATTTTCCTGAAGGTGATTTTATTTTAAGATCCTTAAGTAATTGTTTCGGTATAGTTCCAGCTATGTTTAAAATATCAGTTTTGTCAAAATTTATTTTGTATCCAGAGAATGAACCATAATGAACCAGAAAACTAAATATATTATTAATAGATCTTACAGGATTGGTGACCACCAAGAGAAGATCATCAGCATAAGCTAATGTTTTGATGACCTTACCCTTAATTATCAACCCCTGAAAAATATCTGTTGTGTCTAAGTATCTAATTAGTGGTTCCATAGAAATATTGAACAAGAGTGGGGACAAAGGGCATCCCTATCTAGTCCCTCTGAAAAGATTAAATGTTTCAGAACACTCACCAGCCACTATAATTTTAGCTTTAGGGAAAGAATAAATTTGCCTTAACAGAGTCATAAATAACCCCCTGAGACCAAATTTATAGCAACATTTAAATAAATAGTTCCAATGTAAATTGTCAAAAGCTTTCTCCGTATCTAGACTCAACAATGAACATGAATTTGTCAAGATCTTGCCTTTGTGTATTACATATAATAATTTCCATATGTTTTTAACCCCTGATCTGTTCTTCACTAAACCTGTCTGTTGAGGAGAAATTATATCTGTCAAAATGTTGGATAATCTGTCGGCCAATATCTTGGTCAATAACTTAAAATCCAAATTAATTAAGGAGATTGGTCTATAGGAAGCAGGATTAGATAAATCTTTCTCTTTAGGAATTCGTTTTACATTGGATGTAAAACTAGAGGGCAACTCTTTTCCATGAATATATATTTCGTTATATAAATTTGTTAGAAAGGGAGCTATTTTCTGCTTCAGAGCTTTATAAAAGGGAGATATTAAACCATCCGGACCTCCAGCTTTAAAATCTTTAAGAGATTTGATGGCTGAGGAAACTTCTTGTATTGTAATAAGTGAGTTTAATTGGTCTAATTTTTCTTGAGAGATTTGAGGAAAATTAATTTTGGAAAGAAAACAAGTACCTTCAACATCTCTATTTTCTAATGGAGGAGAATAAAGATTTTCATAATACTCCTTAAAAATATTAGACATCTCCATAGGGGAGTTAATCAATTGACCTGTTTTATTTCTAAGAATGATTGGTTTATTATATCCATTCCAGTTTTTTGTCAGATGTTCTCACATTTTGTTCCAGTTACTCACTTTGTTCAAGGAGTCTTTATATTTACCACTATTTTCCTTTGTGGGATGTGACAAAAAATTAAGATAGGTCAGTTTTACTTCCTCACTAAGGGATATAAATTCTTTGTTAATCTTTCTCAAAAAACCTATCTTATAAGTGGTGATCTCACCTCATATAACAGCTTTCCAAGTATCCCACAGTAGTGGAAGGTTTTTCTGATGAGATTCATTCTCTTTAAGAAATAGATCCCATCTATCACTTAACATCTTAGTAAACTCTAATTTATCTTTACAAAACAAAGGATACGACCATGGAATATAAGATTTATGAGGTGAATTCAATTTTAGTTCAATTGAGACTGGGTCATGATCAGATAAACTAATATCCCCAATAACCGTTGACTTAGTATTTTTTAAAACATCCTGGGAAGAAAAAAAGATAATCTATTCTAGTACTAATGCCATGAGGGTGTGAAAAGTAAGTATAATCCCTTTCGTTTGGGTGTAGTATCCTCCATAAATCACATAAATTTGTTTCATTAAATTTGATAATAATTTTGACTTCACTATAGGTTGTTTTTGGTCTGTACCCATCTTATCAAGAGCCCAGAGATGAGATTCATTAAAATCTCCACCAATCACTATATTTTTTGTGGGGAGAGCTAATATTGTCTGTATGATATGCAAATAAAATATCTCTTTATTTATATGGGGAGCATATATAGAACCTAAAACCCAAATGTTATAATTTAAGAGAATTTTTGTAAAAATATATCTACCCTCATTATCTATATCGGAATTTAATATCTGAACATTAAGTGACTTATGAAAAAGTATTGCGACTCCACCTTTTTTTTGTATTGCTGGAGAAAAAGTGACACCTCCTACCCAACCCCTTTTTGATTTTTCAGATTCTGATAGATGGGTCTCTTGAAGTAATATTATATTAGATTTCATCTTGTTTGACAGAACTCTTTTCCTTTTAATGCAAGAATTAAGCCCATTCACATTCCATGGTGTGATTTTAACCATTTTCTAAATCCATGAAGATAACAACAAAACATTTTACATTACTTATGTATTTATAAG
This sequence comes from Xenopus borealis, assembly GCA_024363595.1. Lineage (NCBI taxonomy): Eukaryota > Metazoa > Chordata > Amphibia > Anura > Pipidae > Xenopus > Xenopus borealis. The sequence goes on from CM044444.1 coordinate 45,464,323, forward strand.
GGACTAGCACAGATGAGTATCATTTAAAGAAGAAATTTTTAGACGGTTGGATTTGTTATGGGAAAGTCTAAGTTAAGCCCCAAACCAGCCCACACAATTCCACATCTGGAACTATGTGCCGCTGTTCTAGCGGTAGAGTTGTATGAGCTCATCAGAGATGAATTAGATAAGGACTTAGATGCTGTGCGATTCTTTACAGATAGCAAAACTGTACTAGGTTATAACTGCAACACCTCCAGAAGGTTTTTCCTGTATGTTGCCAAATGAGTGAATAGAATCAGGCAAGTAACCCATCCTGATCATTGGGCTTATGTGACAAACAGAACAAAATCCTGCAGGCTATGCTTCAAGACCTACAAAAACTATTCATCTGCACAATTCTATATGGTTCTCAGGCCCTCCATTTCTCTACCACACAGACAGAGAGGAGTTAGGCAATTCAGCGGAAAATTACCCACTTATAGAGCCTGAAGCTGATCCTGAAATTAAACCTACAGTTGCAAGCTTCAACACCAAAGCTTCTGACAATGGAGGACCATTCACATGTCTTTGAGAGATTTTCTAACTGGGTGTTACTGTGTAAGACTATTGCCAGACTTATCCATGTAGCTAAGAGTTTCCAGAAAGAACCAAGTAATGTACATTGTAGAGGTTGTTTTCCAGAGAAAGTCAACTCAGAGGAGATCTCACAGTCTAAAGCTACAATAATCTCTTCTGTTCAGCACGAATATTTTAAAAAATAGTATACCTGTTTAAGTGAGGATAAAGCACTTACGAAGCAAAGTTGGCTTAAGAAACTTTGTCCTTTTATAGATAGAAATGGACTGATGAGAGTGGGTGATGTTGTGTTAGTGAAAGACAAGTCAAGAAAGCAGGAATGAATGGCCTGTGGGACTCATCATCAACACTCTGCCAAGTAGAGATGGCAGAGTCAGGAAAGTTGAAGTAAAGATTATCAAACAAGGGACTGCCAAAATGTATATGAGGCCAGTTTCAGACATTGTTGTTCTTGTTTCTGATAATACTTGAATTGTATTCTGCATAGCAGTCCGTTATATAGTGACATATTGAAATATGCCAGGCAGGGAGTGTGCTATACCTTATCTGATGCCATTTTAATGTTAGACTGTATGCAATAATATTAGTTTAGCTGTTATGTGCTGCCACCTAGTGACCCTTTTTGGGATAGCTGCCCATGTGTTAATTAGACTTATCATTCAAGGTTAAGCCTTCCCCCTAAAGTTCACAGGAAGTAGAAGAGAATCCATTTTGAGCAAACACGGGCAGCTCACAAGCAGAGGGACAGACCTCCTTAGGATTCTTCACTTTTACACAGGCCCTGGTTACATAACCGTCTGTAAGTAAGATGATATCTTTCCTGTATGTGTTTACATGTATGTATATGCTGTACAGGTTGTGATGCAATGTTATTATGTTGTTTTACAGTTTTACAAAGAACTCTTATATTAGGATAAAGCATTCAAGTTTATTCAACTTACAGAGCAGTCTGAGTATTCTTTGCTGAGTCTTATGTGGAGTGTATTAAGCTGGCTGGTTAACCTATATTACGCAAGGCACAGTATAGTGTGAAAACAGTACAATACTCATAAATAGTATATTCATTGTATTCATTATTACCATTTCCTTCCTTTCTATAAAGGAATAAGACATTTGAAAATGTTTTCTGCAACATTTGATTTGGAATAAAATGTGCAATGTTCCCAATGCATTTGTGTGTATGGAAATAAAAGCAAGGATTTTGAGATTTCTTCACTTTTTTAAACACACTGCTACAATGACTAAAATGTGGAATGCTTGTTTGTTCTTGCTCTAATTGTTTTAAAACTATTAGGAACCTATGTATGAAGACTCAGCTTTTTTCTGGTTGAGTTTTAAAGGGGAGAAAAACCAAAGTTGTTAATAATCCAAATCCAAAAATACTCCAGCTAAAACCTGTTGAAATCATGTAGAAGTCAATGGCAGGTGGTCCCTTAAACATTTGGAACATGTTTTTTACCTTCACGAATCTCAATAGTTTCAGGCTGTTTGCTCTGGTTTTCATTCAATAATCTGAATTATTCAAGTTTTTTGGACTTGAAAAGTGTAGTTTTTGGAGTGTCAATTGTAAAAATTAGCATGATCCAAATTGACGCTCACATTTGACGCAACATTTTTCCACACTTATTTTTTCAAGAAAAAATATTGGTAAATTAAGGGTACACAATGAATAGATGTGAACATGTGTGTGCGCATGTGTCTCTCTTTCATATTGGGCCTAATGGTTTAACACAAGGTAGTGTGAGTTTGAGTGTGTTTTTTTTTCATACAGATGCAGTCACTTGGATTTGTAAGTTAAATGCGTCGTGACTCAGGGCTAATTGAAGAAACTGTGTTATCCAAAGTTATCTTAACTCATTTAATGCATTCAACCTTTTCATTAGCATACCAAAGCACCATTGTTTTCAATGGTGAACTCTTTAATTGGATGGGATGCTGTGACACAATATTCTGTGCTAAGTGGGATAAATAGGATAGATGAGTTAAGTCACAACACATTTAACACACAAATCCAAGTGACTGCATCTGTACATATTGGGCTTAATGTTTTAACAAAAAACATTTAGGTTTAACTAAATATTCGGTAGGGTTTTTTACAGTGAGAGCTGTGAAGATGTGGAATTATCTCACTGAATCATTCCTACAGGCTGATACAATAGATAACTTTAAGAAGGGTGTTGGATGGCTTTTTAGCAACTGAAGGAATACAGGGTTATGGAAAATAGCTCAAAGTACAAGTTGATCCAGGGACTAGCCAATTGTCTTGGAGGAATTTTTTCCCCCTCTGAGGGAAATTGGAGAGGCTTCAAAGGGATTGCCTTCCTCTGTATCAACTAGCAGTTAGACAAGTTAAATAGTGTTAAAAGGTTGAACTTGATGAGCAAGTCTTTTCAGCCTCACTTACTATGTTATTGGTTATTTAGCAATGCCCACTGTAAAAATAAATTTAGTTCCTGACTACTTTAATGGCCCAAACTCAAGTTTCTGCCTATTTCAAATGATTATGCATCCTGTTATCTACATACCCTAAGAAACCATCTGTTGAGGGTCTTTTACATGTCAAAGTAAAACTCGATGTACAGCAGTTTATTGGTAAAAAAAAAAAGTTAAAAAAAATACAGGGTTTGACAAAAACAACAAAATTGTGTAAAATTTAAAACGTCCCTATTTTGGTCAATGAGATTTTAAGTGTATTCCTTAAGATAGACGGGGGCATGAAGGTTTAGAGGGAATCTCAGGGAACAGTCTTCTGAAGGCTGTTCCCTATATAGTATATCCTTTTTATCAATTTCTGTCTCTGGGCTGGATAATCTTAGTAAATTGTTTCATCCAGGCTCGCTTCATAGATGCACTGACTCAGCTCAATGTAGTCAGTGGCTGACTCAGGATATGATTCATAAAACTTTAATAAAATTAATGTAAACAAGGCGCCAGGGCCTGATGGTATACACCCAAGGGTTCCAAGAGAGCTTAGTTCAGTTTTAGACAAGTGTTTTTTTGCTGCCCCTTGTAACCGGCCGCTCCGTGCCACCTTGCCTCATGGCCAGAGCGGCCCTGGGTATTGGGTCCACTTTTAATTAACTTGTTCATTTAATGATTTAGGGGAGGTTGTTGTAAGTAATGTATCGGTGTTTGCAGATGACACAAAACTATCCAGCCCAATTAATTCCACCCAGGATGTGGCATCCTTGCAACAGGATCTTGACAAACTAGCAAATTGGGCAGGTAAGTGGCAAATGAGATTCAATATTGATAAATGTAAAGTCATGCACCTGGGATGTAAAAATATTCAAGACACTTATACCCTTAATGGGACTGCACTAGGCAAATCCATTATGGAAAAGGACCTTGGAGTCCTTGTAGATGATAAACTTGGCTGTAGCAAGCAATGTCAGTCAGCAGCATGAAGGGCCAATAAGGTCTTGAGCAAAAAGGGGCATAGAGTCACGGGAAGAGGGGGTCATTCTTCCACTTTATAGAGCACTTGTAAGGCCACATCTAGAATATGCAGTACAATTTTGGTCTCCCTCACTCAAACAGGTCATTATTGTATTAGAGAGGGTACAGAGAAGGGCAATTAAGCTGGTAAAAGGTATGTAAAATCTTCGCTATGAGGAAAGACTGGCCAAATTGGGGATGTTCACGCTGGAGAAGAGGCGCTTAAGGGGTGACATGTTAACTGTATAAATATATAAGGGGATCATAAAATAATCTCTCTAATGCTTTATTCACCAGTAGGTCTTTCCAGCTGACACGAGGTAACCCATTCCGTTTAGAAGAAAAGAGGTTCCGTCTAAATATTCGGAAGGGGATTTTTTAGTTAGAGCTGTGAAGATGTGGAATTCTCTCCCTGAAATTGTTGTATAGGCTGATACATTAGATAGCTTTAAGAAGGGGTTGGATGGCTTTTTAGCAAGTGAGGGAATACAAGGTTATGGAAGATAGCTCATTATACAAGTTGATCCAGGGACTAGTCCGATTGCCTTTTTAAAGTCAGGAAGGAATTTTTCCCCCTCTGAGGCAAATTGGAGAAGCTTCAGATGGGGTTTTTTTTTTTTTTTTTTTGCCTTCCTCTGGATCAACTAGCAGCTAGGCAGTTAAAAAAAAAAAAAAAAGTTAAAAAGGTTGAACTTGATGGACATGTGTCTTTTTTCAGCCTAACTTACTATGTTATATCTTTGGAAACCTCAGTGTTGCCTATATTTACCTGGCTGTGGTAAATTTCAGAATCTATTTTTCATACACTACACATATCTATAATATCACACAACAACATGCATTGTTTGGGAGTTTGGAGAGAAAAAGTTTTAGTAAATAACCCTGTTAGTTTAACTATAAATAACATTCATTAATAATAGCCATGTATAAACCCGAACAATCTCGTTATAAAACCCGAACATTCTCGTTATAAAAACTGCAAGACACAGTATGAAAGCATCACAAAAACCCATTAAAACCATTACAAATTGCACCTTACAGTTGATATTTGATACCTAAAACTTGAAATCCAATTACAATATATCTGGATTTTAGGTCTATTCCCTTTCTTTCCCATTTTTTTCTGCAAATCATTCCTGTGTTATTTATAATAATAAGATTAAGAGACTTCCAGTGAAGATGGAGGCGCTGAGCTAGTGTGCCTGTGAGTTAGGGTCGCAATTCTGCATTTAATACAGGATAATTGCAGTTTAAAGGAACAGTTCAGGATAAAAATAAAAACTGGGTAAATAGATAGGCTGTGCAAAATTAAAAATGTTTCTAATATAGTTAGTTAGCCAAAAATGTAATGTATAAAGGCTGAAGTGACTGGATGTCTAATATAATAGCCAGAATCCAGCTTCCTGCTTTTCAGCTCTCTGAGTTAGTCAGCGACTAACATGGGATATAACTGTTCAGTGAGTTTGCAATTGATCCTCAACATTCAGCTCAGATTCAAAAGCAACAGTTATGACCAATGTGGCCCTCCCTCAAGTCACTTATTGTTTACTGTAATAAAAGGATATTGAAAGGTTCTAGCAGTCCGCTTCCTCTGCCGGTCCCTCAAGTGTCTGTTCCCCCATCAGACTTGTAGTAGAAATTCAAATAATGTTGGAAACCAGCGCTCAACAGCACGAGGTCAGGCAAACAAATGAAGAAAATGTAATTCAAACATAGTGCAGTATTCTTTTACTTATATGGGTACACCCTTAGTGAATATTTCATCCAATTGTGTCGAATATTTCTTCACCCCATAATCACTCATATCCATATATCCAGTTATCTGTTCCTTTAAACCACAGGTTATAGCAGCTTGTATAGTGGGGTACTTACAAACGTTTAGGAAATAATGTGCTTTGAGTAGATGATTTCAATAGTAGGTCCCCAGCGTTCACAATGATCCTGTTAAAATCTCGCATATATACTGTTAGAATCTGCCACTCCACCTCTTTCTCTTTTCTGGTAATTGGTGCAGTTGGTAAATGCCGGCGTCTCCCTTCCCACATGTGAACCCAAGGCGCCTGAGAAAGCAGCGGAGTGGCTGATTCTAGTTTATATATGAGTTTTTAACAGGATCATTGTGAGTTTAACTTTTATTATAAAGGCTATTAAAATGTTCACAATTTTACACTATGTCAGCGCATTCTTATAGAGGTATGAGAGTTGGAACGCGGAGGACCTACCATTGAAAGCCTCATTGAAAGCACATTATTTCCTAAACGTTTGTAAGTACCTTACTATACAAGCTGCTATAACCTGTGGTTTAAAGGAACGGATAACTGGATATATGGATATGAGTGAGGGGTGAAGAAATATTCAACACAATTGGATGAATTATTCACTAAGGGTGTACCCATATAAGTAAAAGAATACTGCACTATATTTGAATTACATTTTCTTCCTTTGTTTGCCTGACCTCGTGCTGTTGAGCGCTGGTTTCCAACATTATTTGAGTTTCTACTGATTGGTTACTGCCTGGTAACCAGGGTAACCAGTCAGTGTAAACAAAAGAGAGCTGAAAAGCAAGAAGTAGTGTTCTGTTATGTTAGACTTACAGTCACTCCAGCCTTTATACATTACATTTTTGCCCAACTAACTATATTGAAAACATGTTTTATTTTGCATAGCCTAACTATTTACCCAGTTTTTACTTTTATTCTGAACAATTCCTTTAAGGCCTCTTACTGACGGAGTTTACTGGGAGTCTGTGAGTCTGGGGATGCGCAGCCTCTATTGGCCTGCACCATTGCTGCTCAGGGCTCTTTGATGGCTATATGTTGAAGTGAAACCCAATGAGGAGACCTGTGTGCTGGCACATCTCCCGATCAGGAGTTCTGCTGTAGGTCTTTGGTCCTGGTTTGGTCTGTCTCTGACACATTTGGAAGCTGTGTTTAGACAAAATGGCCACCATTAATTCACACAAACTCTTCATAGTGCAACAGACTGAATACTGGGGGCGGCCTTCAATTTGCCGCCCCCCCCCCCTTCCCCATGGCGCTCACTTTCAAGTGCGTGCTCTGCACTAGAAGAGCCGAATTTCCTTTTTGAAAACCAGAAATTTGGTTCTGTTACCAAGAGCGGGATTTTTTGCCGCCTGAGGCGAGTGCCTCAACTCGCCTCATTGGCGGCTCACCCCTGAATACAAGCTTCATTAATAGAGCTTATAAATTCACTGCTTTGAGGAATTTCTTGTCATCCACTGCTGGTTCTTCCATAAATTGACGTTCCATTATACTTGTTTAGTCCAGTATCTCAGTAAGGTCACTCTCTCAATAGTTAAAGGGTTGTTCACCTTCCAAACACTTTTTTTTGTTCAGTGGTTTTCAGATTGTTCTCCATAAATAAAGACTTTTTTCAATTACTTTCCATTATTTATTTTTTACTGTTTTTCCAAAATCTAAGTGTAAAGTTGATAAACTTCACAGCAACATCTCTAGAGTATTAGCAACTATTGTATCAATTCTAACAGTTGCATGTAATGAAACCCAGAGATTCTGCTCAGCAGGGACAAAAAGAAGAAATGTATCCATTAAATGTATCAGTATAGAACAGCTGTGGGGGTCGGCGACCCCCCTCCCAGAGCTGAAAAAGGACACTTTACACTTCAATATTAGAAAAAGGTTACAAATAGAAAATAGACAGTAATTGGAAAAAGTCGTTATTTCTGGTGAACTATCTGAAAACAACTAGTTGTTTGAAGGTGGGCAACCCCTTTAAGAAGATCATATTGGCTTGAGGAAGTATATAATAGGGAAGGAAAAAATAAAAAAGGGGAAAAAATCAACAAAACTAATTAATAAAAAGGGGGAAGGAAAGGAAAACAATACTAGAAAAAACAATACAAATCCCCCATACTATATATTAGTCATATTGTGGTTGCAGCTGATTATTCCTTGCCTATGGAAACATTCTGTCCTTCAGTTACAATGCCTTCCAAAGCTAATGGCAAAACTTACAAAAAGGCTAACAGGAAAAATGGGAAGCAACAGAATTCTGATGCTAATAATACTGCTGCTTCTCACAGATAGGGTTGCCACCTTTTGTATATTTTTTTACCGGCCGGCGTGGGGGCGGAGCAAAAAAGGTGCGGATCGTGACATCACAAAGGGGCGGGGTCATAAAAGGGCCGTCCTGTGACGTCAAAAGGGGCGGGATGGTGCCGGTTTGGGGGCGTGGCCACAAAGCGGAGCCTGGAAGAAAGAGAAAAAGGTAAGTTTAAAGGGGATTGGGGCTGGCCGATGGGTCTTTTTAAGGGTATTACAAATTTACCGGCAGCTACATTGCCGGTAAATGTGTAATACCGGCCCCGGACTTGGCAGGTGTTTTACCGGCTAGGCCGGTAAAATACCAGCCGGGTGGCAACCCTACTCACAGACCTTCATTCTCTGAAGACTACTCTCTTATTGCAGCTGAAGTAGACAAACATAAAGTCACTGCATCACTTAGCAGTTATAATAAAGATAACATATAAAAATAACTAAAATAAATTCAAATAAAGAGAAAGATAGCATTTTCAGAGTACAGTGTATGTAATGTAGTAAAGAAATACCTTCCTGTTCTATATAATGATGACAGATTTAGTGAAACATTATCTTTTAATAACATCAGATTTGTATCAAGAAAGCACCTACCATAGGCAATATCTTAGCCCCTAGTTTAGTTTCCTCTGTCACCCATAAGGTGAATGATACAGCGAACAATTGGCTCACCTTTAAGGGAACCTATAAATGTGGGGCCACTAGTTGTAAGACTTGTAAGGTAATTGATGTCAGTAATAATTTTAAATCAAATGTTACAGGCATAACTTATTAGAGTAATGGTTTTTATAATTGCAATTCAAAACACATTGTAAATCTTCTGGAATGTAAGTGTTGCACTAAGCAGTATATTGGTCGGTCTTATCGCCGCCTAAAAGATAGGGTGAGAGAACACATAAGAGCCATAGAAAATAGGGATGAGAAATCTCCCATTGGTAAACACTTTGCATACTGCTCCTCCAGGGGAACTGTAGACCTGAAAGTTAGGGTCATAGAACAAATAAAAATTCCGCTGAGAGGAATACCCTCCGACCTCTAAATTTGAGAGAGGCCTTTTGGATTTTCAAATTAGATACTAGGGTACCAAAGGGTCTAAACACGAGATATGATCTCACTTATTTATATTAATGGAATACCAATGGAATTTTACTCTATTTCAAATTTAAGATACCATACTAATTTACATTGTACTGTATTATATATAACATTATTTGCATCCCTTCAAGTAAAACTAAGTAGCATTTTTTACATTTCATATGAATTTGATATACATTATACCTTATATTTTATATACTACTTATCATACGGCCTTCCTCTGAAATGAATTCTAGTTATTATTAGAGAATCTATATATATATAAATATATATATATATATATAAATAAATATATATATATATATATATACACATAACTGTTATTTATAGGCATAGCTTCTCTCAAAATATAGAGATAGGTATCCAATTACTTTCTCTGTTTTAGCTGTTTTCTGTGGTTTTCACCTTTTAAGTAAGTAGCATTAAAACATACTTTTTAATTGCAACATAAAGTGTATATTTAGTATCTATAGCATTAGTTACTTATCCATTACAAATTATGTATTAGTTGTTACTATATTTTTTCTTACTATATTTTGTCCAGCAGATGTTAAAATGTGTATTTAAGGAAATGATAATTTCTGATTTGTGAGCCTATGATTAAGGGAGGTCTCTCCCAAAACGCGTAAGGCAATGTGGATCCTTTCCTGTTTGGAATAAATATCCTATTCATTTTATTCGGAGTGCTGCCTGCTTGTTTTCATGTTTCCAATAAGGTGCAGCTGGGGCGCTGTTGGCTGAGCAACCGAATCTGGAGTGGTGTCACGAGCGCTCGGCGCTCCTTACCTGAAGCGGCGGCGCGGAATCCATCATGGCGGCGCCCAGGAGCTACACGTGGCACAAGGACGCCGGCGTCTGCGGACGACAGATTACCCTATCCACTTTCCTAATAATTGAATCCCCTACAACCACAATC
>CM044444.1:45477100-45493062 GCA_024363595.1 Xenopus borealis
CAGTCTCAGCCTTCCTTGACTCCGGAGCTGCAGGAAACTTTATGGACTTGGCATTTGCTTTGCCGTTTCTCTCTTTCCAGTGACTCCTCCCATAAGAGTCTTTGCCATTGATGATAGACCCCTCTCCACTGACACCATAACTCTGTCTACTGGAGAACTGTCTGTTCAGAATGGGATTCTACATCTGGAGAAACTTTCTTTCTCTGTCGTCTCAGGGGGACACAGGGAACTCTTGGGGTTAAGCTCCACCCTCCAGGAGGCAGGACACTTAAGGTTAAAATTAAAGGGGGCGTGCCGAGGAACTGGCTTAACCCCACCCACTGTAACAATCCCTCTTTTAAGTGTCCTGCTACCAGGAGGATGGACTTCCCTTGTCTCCCTGAGACGAAATGAAAATGGACTCTTAGCACAGGATTTTGGGGTATACCAGGGGCAGGGTTGCCTGTCACCTTTCTTAGGTTACTCCCATCGTGGGAACTCTTCCGGGGTCACTACCTAGCCGTGCAGGCTATAACTGACCACTACAGACATTCCTGCGACTCATGCTAGGGGAGCAGAAGGTCTGAACGGGGAGGACAGAAATGTGAGTAGGAATTGACCTTTCTCACTGTTTATCGGGTTGCTCTCCCCTGAATCAGCTGTACTTGTTGCCCTCCCCGCAGTCACCTTTCCCGGTCTCCTCCTTCCCCTCTTAGGACAAAGCTGTCGGCAAGCACCAGCTGCGTGTCAGCTCTGTGACACGAGTACTGTTCCGCGTATACCGCAGCCGGGAGGGGGGGGGTTGGTGAGGGTGCTCTCCTTCTCGAGCCCCAGTGAACTTGTTCGCGCCGCAGTGGAACGCAATGTCTCGCGTTGTGTTCCAGGCACCATTTTGTTTGGGCGACGCGGTTTCTGGAGAACAGTTCCTGTCCGCCGTCTGCGCACTTCACAGCAAGCAGCTGCAGTTGGTTTCAGTGTTCACTCCTGTTACCCTATTTCATTCCCGATACAAGGATAGAGGATAGACCAGGGGATAGACCAGGGGTGTTTACAAGGCAACCTTACTGCTACAATCTCCCAGCAGGTACCTCAGTCAATGCAACCATGGGAGAAGGTAGGTCAGGGGGACTTTTCCCCAGGGCTGGGGGGAGAGCACCCGCAGCAGTAGCGCAGGTGACTTATTTCTCTTGCAAAACTTGCCAATCAAAGTTACCAGGGGCCCAGTCAGAGCCCATCTGCAAGTCTTGTTCTAAGGGGCAGGGACCTGCACCTGTCCAGAGACAGGTTGCTCTCACAACTCCTCCAGAAGGAGATGCTACACAGGAGATTACAGTATAGGATGGGGGGCCGGGACCATCGGCAGGCCCACCTGCTCCCTCATGGGCTATTCAGCTTTCGCAGTCTCTTGCATCCTTGCAGAGCCTGCCTTCAATTGCTGAGAACCTGGGTAAAGCACTAGCCAACTTAGCTCAGAGGCCAGAAAGAAAGCGCAAGAGGCTCCATAAAGGAGTCACTGACACCCCTTCTGATGGTTCATTATTGGAAGGAGAAGCCTCTCATTCAGAGGGCGAATTACCACTGTCTGCTGTTTCCTCTTCAGAGGAAGAAGATAATGAGGAGGAGAACATGGGAGAGGAGAGCAGGGACGTTCCCCATGACGTAGATAATATAATTAAGGGGGTGATAGAGGTACTAAAAATATCACAGACCTCAGAACCACAGGCATCATCTGCAGCACTATTTAAGAGGAAACACAAATCTGCAGTATGTTTTCCGTCTCATGATCAACTACTTAGCATTATTCAGGCCGAATGGAATTCCCCAGAACGGAAATTTCAGTCTACAAGGAAATTTTCAAAGTCCTACCCTTTCTCTAAGGAATAGTGCGATGCAACTCTCAATATGGCACAGATCACTGCACGTACCTCAGCCCTATCTGTAGCAGCCCGCAGAACACTCTGGCTGAAAAACTGGACAGCCGATCTCAGTTCCAAAAAGTCACTGAATTTGCTTCCGTTTAGGGGACAACGACTATTTGGGGAAGAGCTAGAAAAGATAATTTCCCAAGCAACAGGGGGAAAAAGCACCTTTCTCCCCCAATACAAAAACAGACCTACGACATCATCAAGACGTGGAAAGTTTTTTCGTGGCCATAGTGGATGGGTTCTCCAGACGAAGCAGCCCCCCTCAACCCTCCTATAGTCGTTCAAAACCAGGTGATAAGGGTCGCACGCCATGGAAATCCAACAAGTTTCACACCAAGCCTTCAGTTGACAAGTCCACATCAGGCTGATGGGGCATCCCCTCCGGGGTCTTGGCAACTGATAGGGGGAAGATTGCTGGAACCAATATTAGTCAGACGATTGGGTCAGCGAAATTATTTCCGTAAGGCTATCATCTAGATTTCGCATCTCGTCCCCCCAGGAAGTTCCTCATATCCAGAGTTCCATCCAATCCATCCAAGGCACAGGCCTTCATGGACTGCATTACACGCATGGAACAGAGTGGAGTAATCAGACCGGTCCCCCAGTCAGAGACATTCTCCAGTTTTTTCTCCAATCTGTTCTTGGTTCCGAAGAGCGACGGGTCATTCTGACCAGTGCTGGATTTAAAATGTCTCAACAAACACATCCGGTCGGTGCGGTTCAAGATGGAAACTCTTCGGTCGGTTATTCGGGGGATGGAACCAGGACAACTCTTGATTTCTGTAGATATCAAGGATGCATATCTCCACGTACCAATATGGCCTCCACACAATCGTTTGACACCCAGTCACCAGATGTTATTCCTGGGACTTCTGTTCAACACATTAACACAACGTGTGTCCTTACCCCAGGACAAACAGAGCAAGATAAGAGAGCAAGTCAATCTTCTTGTTTATAGTCAATGACCCACAGTTCATCTGGCAATGAGGGTACTGAGACTGATGGTATCGTCCATCGAAGCGGTCCCATTTGCTCAGATACACCTACGACCATTGCAGGCCAACATCTTGTCAGAATGGAAAGGAGGGACTCTGTCTCAACGAATTTCCCTGCGACAAAAAACAAAGGAGTCACTGGGGTGGTGGCTAAACCAACAAAATCTAGCCAGGGGCCAATCCTGGGCAATGCCGGACTGGACGGTGATAACAAACGATGCCAGCCTTCTCGGCTGGGTTGCAACAATGAACAATCTATCCACACAAGGTCCATGGTCTCCCTTGGAAACAAAATTACCAATAAACATTCTAGAGCTTCGAGCGGTCAGATTAGCCCTGAACCACTGGTCACACCTTCTACAAGACAAATCCGTCCGAGTGCAAAGCGACAACTCCACTGCAGTCACATACATAAACAGACAAGGAGGAACCCGCAGCAAAGCTGCTCTAGCGGAAGTAGAACAGATTCTTGCATGGGCAGAACTTCGTTCTGTGAAAATATCCACCATTCACATTCCGGGAGTGTCCAACACGCAAGCGGACTTTCTCAGTCGGAATCAATTAGACCCGGGAGAATGGGAACTTCATCTCAAGGCATTCACAGACATAGTACAAAGGTGGGGTCTTCCTCAAATCGACCTCATGGCGTCCAAAACCAATCGCACAGTACCAGACTTCTTTGCTCGTTATCGGGACCCAGTGGCGATGGCAGTGGATGCCATGAAACAAGAATGGAGCTTCAACCTGGCGTACCTCTGGGGACCATTTCCGAGAAGTGGCTTACCTGGAAGGTTGCGTTCCTAGTAGCAATCACGTCTGCTAGAAGAGTTTCAGAATTCTTGTGCCTTATCGTGTGATCCAGCATTATTAGTCTTTCACAAGGACAAAGCTGTTCTTCGCACAGTGCCTTCCTTTCTCCCAAAGGTGGTAACATCCTTCCATTTTAAACCAAGAAATTGTAGTACCGTCGCTATGTCCAGAACCTAAAAACGACAAGGAACGGAGACTTCATGGTCTAGATGTGGTCAGAGCAGTTCGCTGGTACCTTGAACGTTCCAAATCATTTCGACGTTCTCAAGCTCTATTTGTAATCCCATCTGGACCTCGTCGAGGCATGGCGGCTTCTAAGACTTCCATTGCACGATGGATCAGAGAGATCATCCGTCAGGCTTATCTATCCAATGTCTGAGCTCATTCCAGGAGATCATTGGGAGCTTCCTGGGCATGGCGCAACTCAGCCTCTTTGGACCAGATTTGCAGAGAAGCCACTTGGTCCTCGGTACATACATTTACAAAATTCTACAGTCTAGACACTTTTTCCTCAGCAGACGCCGTTTTCGGTCTCAAAGTACTACAGTCTGTAGTACATTAAGTGTCTCAATAATTATATGCAATTTACCTGAATTCGCTCCCTCCCTACTGTTCTGGGACTGCTTTGTTAAGTCCCCAAGAGTCCCCTGTGTCCCCCTGAGACGACAGAGAAAACAGGATTTTTTGTTACTCACTGTTAAATCTGTTTCTCTGTAGTCGATATTGTGGTTATTTTGCAGTGATAGTCAGTTGTATATAGTGATGTTCGGGTCCTTGCTCAGAGAACCGAGAGCTCTCCTCTCTTGTGTAGTAAGATTAGAGGAAGGTTTTCTGGCACTTGACAAGGCAGCTGACACTTTTAGTCGGAGTTGTTCAGCTTCTTCCTTTTTTAAGTGATTATTATTGATAGCTGATTCTGTGGCTGTGATGAGTTCAACTACTGGGGATGTGCTGTGGTGTCACTGCATAGTTTAACCCCTTGGCTAGCATGTCCTTTTCTGGCTGAGTTAATACCCTATCTGATAGGTTCTTTACCCACGTGTCTTTGGTGTTCTGTGGTGTCTCATCTTTCTGCCTCCAGGTTAGTTCTTCTGTCCTTTTCCAACTGCTGCTTCGTGACAGTAAGGTGGTGAATTTGCTTATTTGTCTCTCCTTACTCTTAATGTATTGGGTCATCTGTGCATGTTCAAGAAAAACAACCACCCTTTCCAGAGTCCCATCAAGCTGTTGTTTTGCCAGACTCTGTTTCAGACGTTCAACTTCCTGCTTAAGGGCCTCAATGGTAAAGTCTGACTCGTTCATTCAGTTGATGCTTTTTGTAGAATCTTGTTGGCTCTGTGACCTATTATGGTGGAACCCAGGCGTAGGCTACAAGGGGTGAGTCCCTGATGTCGGCATCTGAGATTAAAGCGTAGATGGTTTCGATAGTCCGCCAGTTTTCTTGCTGTTCTTTCATATTCCCAGTTTTAGAGTATTCTCTCCAAAATGAATGGCAATATGACTATGAAGATTTTCATTCATCCAGGTCATGGTATATCTGATATAAGTAATTCTAAAACATATGGACTTGCTGAGTAATTATTGAAGACGTTTCACTACTCATCCGAGCAGCTTCTTGGAGTTGCATGACACATTGGTAATCCTATCACAGTAACTACACAGAATCAAATTCAGATGTCACCTCTTTGAAGAGTTACAATGTGCCATTGTGATTGGATTAGTGGAAGAGTTTATATACCGAGAACTTCCCATACCAGTCAGTTGAACTGAAGAAGCTGCCCGGATGAGTAGTGAAACATCTTCAATAATTACTCAGCAAGTCCAGATTTACTTATATCAGAAATGCAGTGTAGAGTTTTTTTGTATAGTTACTACAGCTATTGGTATATTTTCAGATCATGACATATAAAACTGAAGAAAACGGAAAGCAAAAATAACAGAATAAAAGGGTTGTTCACTTTTGGGACAATAAAGCTGGTTTAAAAGCCCATGTCATAAAAAATGTTTTTGTCATTTATCTTTATTACCTAAAATGTTTGCTTTCAGAGTTACATACCATAGAAGCTATGGATCATCTCTGCCACATCTCTCTCAGTTCTCTTCTGTGTCTTGGGTTCGCCGACACTCTGTGAAAAAAATAACAGGTTGCCAAATAAGGAAGTTGACTCTGCACAGAGCATGCTTCATTTGCATATAGCTCTGCCATGGACAAATGTCATCTGTGTATGAGTTTGATATAGACCTTTTTGTGGTTCGTGCATTTTGTCGCTCCCTTTGGTGCTGCCAGGATCTTTTGCCACTGTTCGGAGTAAAGGTTTTCTGGAGATCTCACTTCCACCTACTCATGTATGAGAGTTTATCATTAGGGCCCTGAGTTTGGAGCTGTTTGTAGCAATTGGAGATGAGGATTCCACTTCGGATTCCATTATTGATGCTAAGTGGTAGAGCTTTATGTTTGGTATCTCCAAGCCTCCCTCTGCTCTGGGCAACTGTGCAGTGTGGAATTTCACTCTTGGTTGCTTATTTTGCCAAATAAACTGGTGTACTCTGCAGGGTTTTGCAGTATAAGGGCGGCAGCGAGATCTGGAGAGTCCTGAACAAATATAGTATTGGGGCAAAAGTAAAATTTTTGTAGCCACAATTCTGCCCAGCCAAGATATATATTCCCTTTTCCATTTATTACAGTCCTGAGTGATTTTACAAAGCAGGGGCTGGTAGTTTAATATGAAGATGTTTTCCGGGTCTTTTGGCAATTTGACTCCCAGATAAACTAAAAATGTATCTCTCCATTCAAACTGAAATGCAGAGTGTAGGGCCGCTAAAGGAGCCTCTGGCACGTTAATGGGAAGTGCTTGCGTTTTAGAGATATTGAGCTTATACCAGAAATATTTTTGGAATTTTAGGAGTCTCTTTATGAGGTTTGGGATTGATATGGTAGGGTTGGTGAAAGGTAAGTAGGACATCGTCTGTGAATAGCCCTATCTTTTGTATCCCTGCTTTTGTTGCTAGACCTTTAATATCTGTCTTCCCTTATTCTCTGTGCCAGTGGCTCCACCAGCAAGGCGAAGAAGAGGGGGGAAAGCGGGCAACCCTGGCCGGTTCCATTGGTGATGGGGAAGGTGTCCAACAGGGCTCCAGAGACACTCACCCTGGCTGTTGGGACTGAGTATAAACGCTGGGTTGCTTTTATAAAGGTGGGGCCAAGGGCACATTGCTGGAGTGTTTTATTCATGTACAGCCAGTTACCCTGTTGAACGCCTTCTCCGCATCCAGGGACAGCACTATGATGGGTTGTCTAATTTGCTAAATTATGTGTAGTTTAATTTTAATCTGGGTGCCGTCTGGTCGCTGACTACCCAGAATAAATCCCACTTGGTCATTTTTGTTCAAGGTGGGAAGCAACTCATTCAGTCTTCCAGCTTATATTTTAGAGTAGATTTTCAGGTCCGTGTTTAACAGTGCAATCGGGCGGTAGTTTTGGCACAGGTCAGAGAGCTTATCTGGTTTTGGGATCGTGACAATTTGGGCTACTAGAAATTCTGGTTTAATTACTCCCGTATCTTTGATGTTATCATATAGCGAGGTTAGGTGTGGGATCAGTATATGTTTAAAGTTCTGATAGTATAAGTTAGTAAAACTGTCTTCCCTGTGTGTTCAACCTATTCCTGCGTAATGTCCTTGTTCAGGTTTGCTAACTGCTGGGGGGTGGGATGAGGGAGCCGTATTAAGGCCTCTGTGGGTTGGCATTCTGTGTGGACCTTATTTAAATTATAAAGTTTGGCATAATAGTTAGCAAAATAGTCTGCTATGTGTCCGGGATCTGTCAGTTTGGCTGTGGAGGTGGTGAGGTAAGCTATTCTAGACTTAGCTTGTTGTTGTTAGTGGAGATACTAATAATTTATTGGCTTTATTTCCCATTGTGTAGTAAAATTGTTTTAAAAGTTTGAGTCTCTGTTGTTTTCTAGCATAGGAAAGTTTATTAAGCTTGGTCCTAGTTTCTGCTATGTCCCTTTGCCTTTGTGGGGTAGGTTTAAGCAAATTAGCCTTTTCTAGTTTAGAGAGCTTGAGTTCTAGTTGAAGAGTCTGATTCACTGTTACCGTTTTAGATCTTTTGGACAATGAGAGCAACTCCCCCTTATGGGCCAGCCACAAAATTTGGGGGTCTGTGGTCGGTTTCTTGTTTTCTAGAAAGTATTGCCTTATTTTTTCATCTAGGGTTTTTCTGTGTTCTGGGCTCCATGAATTGACTTATTGAGTCTCCATCTCCTCATGCCCTGCGTGTAGTAAAGCCATAGTTCTATGTTTACATGGTCTGACCACATCCGGAGGCCTATCCATGTCTTTGATATTTGAGACATGGTTTGCGGATCTGCGAGGATTAGGTCTATCTTAGTATGGGTGAGAAGTATGTGAAGTCCCTCTTTCTCTGGTTTTTTGCCCTCCAGACATCTATTAATGCATGAGATGTAGTAAGTCTCTAAATTTCCTTGCTGGGGCATTGTGTGAGATGGCATTGAAAGTCAGATTCAGTCTCCAGACATCCAGTACTGGATCCAGGACTTCATTGAAAAGAACAGTAACACCAAAGTGTTTTAAGAAAACATCATGACCTGCACTCTTAAAACTGATCTGTTTGCTTCAGAAACACTACTATAGTTCAAATAAACAAGCTGCTAAGTAGCAATGGCGGAAATTGAAAAATGGCTATATGGCACATGATAAGTAATGGATACCAGGATAACATTATGTTCTACAGAGCTTATCTGCTATCTGCTGTGTAACTTGAGCCTTTTTTCCTTTGAATGGCTGCCACTATGGCTACACAACAGCATATTTATATAAACAATAGCAGTGCTTCTGAAGCAAACACTGCAGTTTTACCAGTGCAGGGCAACACTGCATTATATTTTTATTACTTTAAAACAATTACATTTTTTGATGTTACTGGTCCTTTAAAAGGGACTGGTCACCTTAAGAAATAATGCCAAATTATTTCTATCATGTTAGATGAGCAAAATAAACTTTACTTACACTATATTTATTATTTGAATTTTGTTTGCTTCAGTCTTGGAATTACACAACAGCAAGCAGGCGGGAGTCATTTTGTGGATATTGTTAAGATTGTTTATTTTGTATATGCACCAGAACGGGGGGACCTGGTGTACATGCATAGTGCCTTACATAATTATAGAGCCTGAGGAGGGAAGGGGGAATGTAAGAAGTGTGGTTATATGTAGGAAGTGCTGAATGGAAAGTGAAAGTAATTGAATGCCCCACCTCTATGCCTCAGGCATAAAGGCGGGACGCATAATATTTGATGGACAGCTCAGATATTTAAACAACTTTTTTAACAGGTATGGATGTTTTAATGAAAAAATTTATATGGGTTCAATGTTTAATTTGCGAAGGACTTTCATTATGCAGCTTTTTAGAGACAGGTCCACTTTAAGGAGAAATTATAAGAACACAAAAAATGAGACACTTAAATGCCTGCAATTTTTTTTTGATGCAGGGGTCCACAAAAAGCACTGCCATCCAAAAGAGGTGGTGGTGATCATGACAGGAGAAAGTTCTGCTCAAATCATGTATTAACCAGTGTGATGGATCTGATGTGCCATATTGGAGTGAAGTGTATATATTTGAATATTATGTATGAGTACTTGAGTATTATGTATCAATGGAATAATGTATGCATCCATAAGGCTCCCTAGTTAGCCCAATTGAATGTTATTAATTGTGGTGCCCCATATTGATATTGTGCTATGCTTGTGGCTCAACTGATAGTAGGGCCTATGTTATATGAAACTGCATTGGTTGCTTTTTCTGTAATGAAGATGACAATGGTGGATGCATGAATTTAAGAGAAGATGCCTAGGTAACTTTATTACATCTCACAAGAACTAGAACAAGTCATGTGAAGGCAAAAAAATAAACTCCCATTTTTACTTTCTTTAATGAAAAAGAAATCTATCTCCAATATACTTTAATTAAAAAATGTGTGCCCTTTTTATAAAAAAAACCTGACTGTATGCAGTTAAATTCTCCCTTCACATTCCCACTGAGGATAGGAATTGTCAGACGGTCCGTAACTGCTCCACAGGGAAACAATCATAATTATGAACAGCAGGGGGAGCCCTGCCTCACTTCCCAGCCATGCAGAACTCATCAAGCAGCTTTGTTTCCCTGTAGAGCAGTCGGCGACTGTGTAGAGATTTGTAATGGATTTTATTTTTGCCATTACTGTTTCCAACTCCAGCTGCAGGGACAAAGATCATGGAGCCAGATTTAAACAGATAAACTGGCATTCTATTTGGAGGATTATTTTGCTGCAGCCACTGGTTGAAACAGCAATTGCAGAGGCTAAAACTCTCAGTCAGGGAACTGCTGGAAATGTACAGACTATTAATCCAGCACTGATGTCAAATAATGTACAGTTACAGGCACAATACAATGCTAAGGAATAGGATTCAACTACACCGGAAAACCATGCAGCAAATACAAATAAAAAATACTGCTTTCACTATGGTTCAGCACAACACACTGCAAATTATGCTACATGTCTTGCAAAAGCCTGCAAATGCAAAAAAGTAGGACATTTTGCTAAGATCTGCCGTAGTTCTGCTAAAGATGTCATGAAGTCACTGCTTCAAATGTTATGGTATTAAGTGTGGATAAAGCCCATACATTTATTCCAGACAAGTTTATATGTCAATGTCAGTACTGCTTCTGTCAGTAAGGGCCATTCCATTAACTTGATGCTTGATACAGGTTCAACTGTTTCTACACTACCAAAGGATATTTTCTTGAAATACTTTGCAAAAGATCCACTTTTTGCAGCTGCCCTGAGGCTGCTCAGTTACTTAAAGTATCCAATCCCTGTGCTTGGTTGCTTGCCGGTGACTGTACAATTTGAATCAAATATTGCAAAGTGTGACTTTTGCAATGTGAACAAGGGCACTTCTATACTTGGAAGGGATACTTCTATTAGGGATGCACAAATCCATTATTTTGGATTCGGCCGAACCCCGGAATCCTTGCCGAGAGATTTGGCCGAATACCAAACTGAACCCTAATTTGCATTTGCAAATTACTTCCTTTTTACTTCCTTGTTTTGTGCCAAAAAGTCACGTGATTTCCCTTCCAGGCCCAGCCCTCCCTTGCCTTCAGTGCTTGTTGCTGTCAGCCCTCCTTCTGAGACCCTGCTTGTTGCCGTCAGCCCTCCCTTCTGTGTCCCTGCTTGTTGCTGTCAGCCCTCCCTTCTGTGTCCCTGCTTGTTGTTGTCAGCCCTCTCTTCTGTGTCCGTGCTTGTTGCTCGGCCTCCTTTCTGTGTCCCTGCTTGTTGCTGTCTGCCCCCTTCTGTGTCACTTTTTGTTGCTGTCAGCCCTCCTTCTGTTTGTTTGCTTTTTTCTGTGTATACCCACCACATGAGAAACGTCACCTTCAAAATACAAATTTCTCAAGAGGTTAATCTTTTAAACTTCTATCTAGTTTGCCTTATGTTATGGCACCCTCCTGAGGTAAACACATTTGGAGATGCATTTATTAATTATAATATCCCTGTCTGCGTGGGGCTTCCTCGATTGCTGATAACTGCTGGGGGTGATTCCAGGCCATGTCCTCCCCCTGCCCATATGGGGCTGCTGGAAGGGGTGCACAGAGCAGCCCGTTATTATTGCAGCCCCATGTGGGGCTTCCGTGCTCTTTCAGATGGAAAGGGACGGTGGCTCTCATTGGCTGCAGCCGACTCCGTGGGGCTCCACTTGGCTCCGTACAAGCAGGGGTTGGCAGCGGGGTGGTAGAGCCGCGTCTTCTTACACGCTGTTGGGACATCTTCTTGCCTTTGCCTACTAGTACCCACAGTGGTTACAAAATGATGGAAGAATAGTCCCGCATCGAGAAGCAAAAATACTGGCGAATTCCTTATGTGTTACCTGGTCGATATGGAGCTCCAAATGTATCGTAAAAAATGTCGGTGTCAGAGATGCTGCACCTGCAGCACACGTCGAAAAGGTGTCCTGCAAACAAACAACACCCATGGTTCCCAGGAAAAGCCCACCGTCTCACTCCGACTGGCTGATGGCCGGAGGCCAATAGACACACTGGCTGCGGGAGCTGATTGGTTACAATCATCGCCTAGCTATTTCTTGACCGATAAGCAATGGTTCTTCCTAGTCCAAGCGAAAATAGAGGAGATGAGTCACGGTCTACCAGGAAAAGGAAAGCGATCGACGTCCTGGGCACCCCTGACCTACTCCATCTGCTTTTCATACCTTTCTTAGGTCCTTAGGTACTTAACAGTATTCTAAATTTATTCTCAGCTATGCTTCAGTTGTGGAGCCACTTAGAGCATTATTACATGGAACTTCAAGTCTGGTTTGGTCAGAGACTGCTCAACATAGCTTTGATATAGTGAAACAGTAAATTGTGAACAGTCCAGCGCTAGCCCTATTTGATCTTGCACTACCCACTATGGTTATTACAGATGCTTCAGATTATGGGGTTGGTACACTTCTCACACAGACCCATGCCGATCATACAGAGAAAACTGTTGCATTTGCATCTAGAACACTTACAGAGGCAGAGCGCAAGAATTCAACTTTTGAAAAACAAGCTCTAGCATGTGATTGGGCAACAACAAAATGGAGAACCTACCTATGGTGTAGAGTATTTACCTTATGCACAGATCATAGCCCTTTAACAAACTAGGAAGAGCTGGAATGCGTATAGCTAGACAGTCAGCAAGACTATTAAGTTTTCAACTACAAAATGCAATACAAACCAGGTTTGAGAAATGTTAGTGCTGATCGTTTCGAGAAATGTAATATATTAAAGATATATGTCCCAAGGCTCATTTATAGTAAAAAAGATATTTATTCAAAAGTCACATTAAAATTGGTACATACTGACCCTATATGGCCCACCTTACGCGTTTCATACCCTCTGGTACTTAGTCATAGAGACACCAGTAGGGGACCGGTAGTAGAGAGGGAAACTAACCTATGTATTAGTTAGAGCCCAAGTGTGGCAAGGATTTTTGTTTAATTTTGTTTTATGCTGCTTTGCTCACAGAGTCTGTATATGTGAACAATAAATGGACTTTGCCCTGTTAAAGACCTACCTGATCCTGCTCACAGAGTCTGTATATGTGAACAATAAATGCACTTTGCCCTGTCTGATCCTGCTCACAATGCATTCAGTTTTATGGTTTCTGTTTATTACATTTACCCAAATGATTTCCTACTATAGGGGGAATATGTCGTGTTTGTGCAAGGTGCCTGTAGGTGTCACTGTGCACAAGAGTGTGCATACACTGTATTTTCTATACTGCTTAAAAGGGGTTAGAGTTCAAGTGACTGTTGTTGTGTAATGGCTGCATGAACCTGCTAATAAAGCATTGTTGTACTCCGCTCATCCTCGGCTACCAAAACATAACATATTCCAAATAAAAACATGAAGAAAAATGTATCGCATTTGTGTACTGCCTTTTCAGAAAATGAAGTAAACAACATATTAGGCTGTTCCAAAAATTAGTTCTTCTTTACAAACTCAAAGAATTTTTTTTCAAATGTTTTGCTTTCTTTTGAATCACTGAACTAATATTTAGTTGTATAACCAGTTTCTGAGAACTGCTGCATATCATTGTTGCTTGGAGTTAAAGGGAAACTGTAATGGGAAAACATGTTTTTTTTTAAATGCATCAGTTAATAGTGCTGCTCCAGTAGACTTCTGCACTGAAATCCATTTCTCAAAAGAGCAAACAGATTTTTTTATATTCAGTTTTGAAATCTGACATGGGGTGGCCATTTTGTCAATTTCCCAGCTGCCCCAGTCATGTGACTTGTGCCAGCACTTTAGGAGGGAACTGCTTTCTGGCAGGCTGTTGTTTTTCCTTCTCAATGTAACTGAATAGTACGCAGTGGGACATGGGTTTTACTATTGAGTGCTGTTCTTAGATGTACCAGGCAGCTGTTATGTTGTGTTAGGGAGCTGTTATCTGTTTACCTTCCCATTGTTCTTTTGTTAGGCTGCTGGTCGGGGGAAAGGGAGGCGGTGATTTCACTCCAACTTGCAGTACAGCGGTAAAGACTGATTGAAGCACAAGTCACATGACTTGGGGCAGCTGGGAAATTGGCAATATGTCTAGCCCCATGTCAGATTTCAAAATGAAATATAAAAAAATCTGTTTGCTCTTTTGAGAAATTTCAATGCAGAATTCTTCTGGAACAGCACTATTAACTGATACATTTCGAAAAAAAATTTCCCATGACAGGATTCCTTTAACCAACTTCTGGAACCTGTATCATTCAACAATTCTTATGCATTCCTTGGTTTTGTCTCAGAAACAGTATTTCTATTAGATTAAGGACTTAAAGGGCACCTATTGTGAAAAACAGTTACCCCCAACCAAATGTGCGGGCTGATAGAGCCCGCATTCCGGTTGGGGGTACTAGTGGTTTTAAAAAAAAAAAAGCCCCGCGCCAGCGCCGCCATGACAGTTTCTGCGCATTTGCGCGAGCAAAGTCATGCGCATTAGGAAAGGCGGCCCCAACACTGACGTTACGCGCGCGCAAATGAGCAGAAACTGTCATGGCTGCTTGCACCGGGAGCTCCCGCCCGGTGCAAGCGCGCTGGTGGGGGGAATTAAAAAAAAAAAAAAACCACTAGTACCCCCAACTGGAATGCGGGCTCTATCACGTTAGGTGCCCTTTAAAGCCTTTTTTTTCCAGAGAAGAAAACCCCCACCTTGCTGCACTCTCTCCAGTTCATTTATATCCCTCTTAAGGACTGGAGTCCAGGTGTGGCCTTACCAGGGACCTATAAAGAGACATAATTATGTTTTCATCCCTTGATTTTATGCCCTTTTTTATGAAAGACAGAACTTTATTTGCTTGAGTGGCCACAAAATGACCTCAACAACCTGTGCCATAAAATTGTCATGTTTGTAAACTTGTTCCCATTAACTGATCTGGCAGTACTGTTGCTCCAGTCAATATCTGGGTAATTAAAGTCCTCCCATTATCATTACTTTACCCAAACTAGCAGCCTTTTATATTTGCATGAGGAACTTTGCCTCCTCCTCCTCATTTACAGTAGAGGGCCTATTAATTTGCTGGTCTACAGTTGATGAAGAACTCCACCCATAAAAGCCTTCTTTCCTACCTTACGTTTGCCGATGCCATCAGTGCTGCCAGTTCCCCCCTTATAGTCTGAGTTCAGATTCCAAGATAAAACCCACCGACATCTTTCATATGTAAATACTGCATGAAACTGCAGCTCCAACACCACGTACATGTGACAAGACACACAAAGAGTAATATCAGCAAACCCACTTGCACTCATATTTACACTGGGTACTTTTTAACACTGCTTAACAGTTAATTCACATGCAACACTCGCTTAGCAGCTCCCATTCTCGCTGTGCAGTCACAGACTTAGTGGTTTCAAACCTCTGGCAAGATATATTATGCATAAAACCATTTTGACACAAACTTATAATAATATGATTTGCTATGAAGTCCAGTATCTTATCTTTTATTAACCCTTTGAAAAGCCTTCCTACCACTGATGTCAGACTAGCTGGCCTATAATTTTGAGGCTGAGAACAGGATCCCTTTTTGAAAAGCGGTACCACATTACCAATTAGTTAGTATCTAGGCACCATGCCAGACTTCAATGAATCCTGGAAAAGAAAATAGGTTTGGCAATCACATAGCTAAGCTCCCTAAGTACCCTGGGATGAATACCATCCAGCCCAAGACCTTTGTTTGTTATAATCTCTTTTATGTTATAGTCTCTTTTGAATTTCCTCATGTGTGAAGTTTTATAGTTGTATTCCTAGAATTAGGACTTTTAAAAAGGAAACCTTCATTAACTGGTTGCTCATTTGTGTAGTCAAACAAAAAAATTGTTCAGAATCTCAGCTTTTTTTCGTTGTTCTCATCAACAAGCTGACCTCCCTCTTATATTAAGTGCCCCACCCCTTCCTGCTTAATTTTTTTTACTGCTTGTTTTACTACTTTCCATATCGATTTTAACTTGCCTATAGCTTTTTTGCATGATTTATTGGCCTCCTTATAAATGTTTCGCTGTCCCAGCTACAGCCTTAAAAGCACATCTTTTCTAGTACATCACAACACCAATACTTCTATTGAACCTAAAAGTTTTTGCTTTGCAACAATGTTCCCTGCTTTTACAAGGACCTTTCTTTATTAATCAGCTGTCCAATAGCTGTAGCTTAAAAAAAAAAAAAAAA
>CM044444.1:45493122-45508355 GCA_024363595.1 Xenopus borealis
CCCCCCCCCCTACCCAGAGAAACATGTGGCAGCATTAAGAAGTGTAACAGGAGGCAAAACATACAGCCTTAACAGCACCAGAAAAAAATCATCTTCTAAAAGCTTTTAAAGAAATAGTGCAAATTGTTCAGGAATACGTAAGCCCTGGTGATAGCAGAAAACATTACTTTTAAACAAGCAATAGAAATTACAGTAGCAATGGAGACCGCTGCTAAGGACACAATTACAGAACATAATCAAATCAGAAATACTAGAGAAAGCAGCAACTGATGTGAATAGAGTGGGGACAGGTAAAAATAAGACATTCTAATTAGAATCCTGGATCCTGCTACAGGTGTGGGAAAGGATTTCATAATGCTACAACTTGCAAATTCAAGAAAATGTAACAAAAAGGCTCATATCTAAGCAGCATGCCTAAGTGACAAAAGGAGCTTCCCAAAACAGCCTTTTATAAATACACATGATGTTGATAATGCTTATTTGTCTGATAGCACTGATTCAGAACTTGTAAGTATTGATGTTTATCATGCAGATACTGGTGATGGAATTAGACACAGGGTCTGCTGTTTCAAGAATAACACCCCCAGAATATAAAACATTGTTTAAAAAGACACCTCTGCAGAAAACAGAAATGCTACAAAAAATATACACTGGACAGAAGATAGTGTCACTTGAAGTTTTAAATTCTGAGGTAGAGTACAATAATTTTAAATGCCCGATAGATAGACATATATGTGGTGGAGACAGGTGGTCCTGCATTATGCGGCTACACAAAATACCCATTGACAGGAAATCCATTAAAATGCTACATTCAGTGACTGCTGATAACACCAAACCAGAGCTCAGGCCTCAGAAGTATTTAAAGCACATCAGGCTAATATCTGCCTTGAGGAAAACGCACAGCCCAAATTTCACAAAAGTAGTAGTGGAATTGGATCATCTAGAACAGTGGTCCCCAACCAGTAGCTCGTGAGCAACATGTTGCTCCCCAACCCCTTGGATGTTGCTCCCAATTGCCTCCAAGCAGGTGCTTTTTTTTTTAATTCCTGGCTGGAAGGCAAGTTTTGGTTGCATAAAAAAACAGATGCACTGCCAAACAGAGCCTCTTTTAGGCTGCCAGTCAACATAGGGGCTACCAATAGCCAAAATACAACCCTTTTTAGCACCACCTAGGAGACATTTTCATGCTTGTGTTGCTCCCCAACTCTCTCTACATCTGAATGTTGCTCACAGTTGAAAAAGGTTGGGGATCCCTGGTCTAGAACAAGATGGAGTAATTTCAAAAGTCTCTTGGAGTGACTGTGCCTATTGGTTCAGTTAGAATTTGTGGAGATTTTAAAGTTTCCATTAATCCAGTTCTACAGTCTATGATTGAGGATATCTTTGCTTCTCTTGCAGGTGGACTAAAATTCAGTAAAATTGATCTTGCACAAGCCTACCTACAAATGGAGGTAGAGGAAAATGCCAAACACTACCTTACAATCAACACGCCAAAAGGACTATATCAATACAACAGATTAGTATTTGGCTTGGCCTTGGCACCTGCCATATGGCAGAGGTCATATCACATACTAAATGTTATCTGGATTACATCATTGTGACAGGCACAGATGATACAGAACATTTGGAAAACCTAAAGAGGGTTCTAACATGGCTAGAAGAATATAGGCTAAGAGCCAACATAGAAAAATGTGCCTTCTTTAAGGACTCTATACAATATTGTGGATATTTTATAGATGCTAGTGGTTTGCACAAGTCTCCAGAGAAAATCCAAGTAGTGTTGCAAGCACCACCGCCCAAGGATGTAACACAGCTCAAATCATTTTTGGGGTTTATTAATTACTAGACATTAAGCCCGTTAAATTAACGGGCGCTAGAACATATGTAGTCAAACATTTATAAAAACAGACTTGTTCCAGTCCAAAAAAAAGTGGACAACCATGGTGGACACCTAGAGTGCTTCTCAGTAGTTTTAAAAATACTACTGCTTCCTAAAGAGTTTGGGCAATGTTTGTTTATGGTATAGATCACACCAGTGTTTTTTTTCCACAAAAAATTGTTTGTCCTACAGAATTTCAGAGGCGACTCTGCCTCAATGTTACTTTTAGAAAAAGAGCAACGTCAGGGACATGCGCTGAGTGAGCGGGTCTCGCTTCTAACAATGCGAGATTAAAGATAGGAACAGTTGGCCCCGCCCCCGCCTCTTGATCATTCGCGCTTCACGCGCATTTTCCGCCAATCATATTTTTTCCTTGGCGTCCTGTAGGCGGAGTTGAGTGAGTCAGAGAGCGCGAGGTACTTTCACAGCTTTGGGATGCCAGACAGTAGCTGCTCCTCTGTCACCCGCCGGCCAGCAACGCTCTATCCCTCTGCCATTGGGCAGCACAACAAAGAGGGGCGGGGTAGCGCACTGGGATTGGCTGTGGCTCTCCTGTGAGGGCGGGGCTTTTAGGCAATAAATAAAGAGGCAAGACGCTCTGTGAGGAGCTGGTGGAAGTCTCTCTCTACCCCGACCCCCCATTTACCTGTACTGACTGTGCCGCAGACTCCCGGGTCACGCATCCCACAGCTCGAGCTGCTCCTCTGTCACATGGTGCTTGGGCATGTGTACAGCTGGCGGTGTAGCGGTGAGCAGAGGAGCAGCACACCGTTATGTAGCGCCGGTCTTTCTATAGATTGAAGGCAGCAGATTATAAACCACTAACGGAAGTCTCTGCGCTCCAAGTGGGACATTCACTAAGATCCGAAAATTCGCCTGCGCTATGCAAATTCACTAAAGGGCGAATTTACGCTCTGGTCGTCGAACGGTAACGTATTTACGCTAGTGTTACTTCACTAGGCATAGCACAATTTCGCTAGCGAAGCCTAATTTGCATACGGCGCAAATCCTATATAATAAAGTTCAAGTGTCTCTGCGTCCACTCCCTGTGTCCGTGGGATTGCGCTACTGCTCATGTGCCCCACGGACAGCCAGCGCGAAGCGTCTAACGCTAGCGCAAATTCGCCAGCGTGACATCAAATCGTAATCGCAAATTCACGAACACCGACTCTGGCGAATTTACGCTAGCGAAGTAGATAGACTTGCGCAACTTCGCACCCTTACGCCAGGCAAAGTTGCGCACTGGCGAAGGATCGTAATTACGCAAATTCACTGAGATCAACTTTTTGCTGTTCGTTAGCGCTTACGCTAGAGCAATACAATAGATAGGAGGTTGAAAAAAAAAAACTGAAAATTTTTCTAAGTCCCAAAAAACGCTGTGGCATGTTTTACCATTGTGGGTGATAGTCTGAAAAACATAGTTTTTTTTGGGGGGTGTTACCCTCCTTCCCCCCCGACATATGGCAACACTACTATATAGGGGGCACAAGTAGGGCAATAGGACAACTTTATTTTTTTTTGATTAAAGGTGTCCTGGGCATGTGTAGTGGCTGTAACATACACTTCTTTTTCAAACTATCATCCACAATGGTAAAACACGCCACAGCGTTTTTTGGGACTTTTTTTTCAACCTCCTATCTATTGTATTCTATCTACTTAGCTAGCGTAAATTCGCGCTGGCTGTCCGTGGGGCACATGCGCAGTAGCGCAATTCCACAGACACAGGGACTGGACGCAGAGACACTTGAACTTTATTATATAGGATTACAGCCGGTTTGCGCCAAATCTTGCATCTGTGCTATACCCATTAAATCGATTGCTGCAGAAAGTGTACAGTGTGACAACGCCCTCAAGGAAGCAAAGACATTGGTCATGTTTGATTATGTCCTTGAGCATTTCAATGCTTCCTTGCCAATAAAGCACAAATTGTAGCTGTGATATCTCATGTTCTCCCAGACAAAAGTTAAAGGCCAATAGCATTTGCTTCAAGGTCACTCACAAGTGTAGAACACAACTATGCACAGATATACAAGGAAGCTGGGAAGTGAAAAGCTTTTATACATTCTTATATGGGCAGAAGTGTATACTTGTAACATACAATCAACCAGGCCCGGACTGGCAATATGTGGGTTAGGGCAAATGCCAGATGGGCTGCTATAAGGTCCCATAGAAAGTCAGTATTTAGTGGGCTGGTGGGGACTGTTTGGGCCTCTATGTGAGCTGATTGGGCCTCTGTGTACCAGAAATGCCAGGGCCTATTTTGATCCTCAGTCCAGTCCTGCAATCAACCATTGGTTGCAATACTTCACCCAAAGAAAGGAGTTTCTGCAACAGCTGCTGCACGTGCAGTGCTGGTTATGACTAAGATATTGAGTTCAACTGGACAGCCGCACATGCAAATGCAGATGGACTGTCATGTCTGCCAAGAAACTTCTGAGGAAAATTCTGATTAGACTGTGGCATCACCAGATGTAACAACCACTGCAAGTCCAACAGAAATGGAGAGCATGTCCTCTGAAGCATCTGTGGAATCTGGTTGTTCCTAGCACCAGTTCCCTCCCCTAGAAGAGAGCAATATTTCTAGGCGTTACTCACAAAGAGCATCGACCCAAACCAACCCAAACCAACGCCCATTTTTTAAAAGCACAGGACCACCATTAGTTTAAAGGGGGGGTATGGGGTGCTGCAACCACTGAAGCTCAGCCACAGCTTCTGGCTATAATACAATATCAAAAAGGGG
Source organism: Xenopus borealis (assembly GCA_024363595.1). Classification (NCBI taxonomy): domain Eukaryota; kingdom Metazoa; phylum Chordata; class Amphibia; order Anura; family Pipidae; genus Xenopus; species Xenopus borealis. The sequence goes on from CM044444.1 coordinate 45,497,742, forward strand.
GATTGTGGGAGCACTCTAAAGGCTAAGTGAAAGTATATTTAAGTATAATGGGAGTGCTACTTGCAAAGCACACTCCCTGGGCCCCTGTCTCATAAGTAAATCAGTATAAATGCCAGTGCATATTGTTTAAAAACAGGGGTTGTTTTGTAAAAAGTTATGATCATAAAGTTGATAAGCCACCATACCACGTCAAGGTAAACCCCATATGGCAGTCCTTAACTTGTTTACATAGTATATAAAGTCTTATTTCTTTGCATAGTAGCATTACCTGTAGTCAGTGTATTTAGCCTTGGTTAATTTTAATTCACAATCCAGTCATGTTTCATCCCAACAGGTCTTAGTGATACCAATTATATCATAATATTTAGAGCAAGCTTTTAACTGTAAGTCTCCCAATTTATCTGACAAACATTGTGCATTTGCCAGCATACAGTAGAGGTTACTACTTTTCCTTTGGAAATTTGCAGTATGAGAAACATCCCCATATCATGATGCCTGAACCACCGTGCTTCACTGTCTTCAGTGTACTGTGGCTTGAATTAAGTTTTTGGCGGTCATCTGACAAACTGTCTCCGTCCCCTAGTCCCAAAAAGAACAACCTTGCTTTCATCAGTCCACAAAATGTTGCGCCCGTTCTTTGGCAAAATGTAACCTTTTCAGAAAGTCTTTTTTTCAACAATGGGGCTTTGCAGTGGCTTCTTGTCGATACCTTGGTTTCACATAGGAGTCTTCTAAATGTAGCAGTACTCACAGGTAATTTTAGATATTCCTGGAGCTGATTAGATTTTTTTTATAATTGATATTTGAAAAAGGGAACTCCGTTACAGAATGAAGCTTTCTATTTAAATCATTATAAAATGCTTTTGAATTAGCTTAATCTAAGGAACCTGATACAGGAAGAAAAGGAGCGAAATCACATTTGTTATAGTGGAATAAAAGTTTCCAGGTAAATAGCATGTCTCTATAGACATTTGGTATGATTTGGTATATTTTTCACATTTTTGGTGTAGGTAGTCGGATGTTGGTGGTATACATATATATATAGGATACTGGACCTCATAGCAAATAATACTACTATGAGTTTGTGCCAGCATGGTTTTATGCATAATAGATCTTGCCAGACTAACTTAATTTCTTTTTATGAGAAGGTAAGCAGGGACCTCAATTCTGGCATGGCAGTGGATGTGATTTACTTAGACTTTGCTAAAGCATTCGATACAGTGCCACACAGAAGGTTACTGGTTAAATTAAGAAATGTTGGCCTGGAACATAGTATTTGTACCTGGATAGAGAACTGGCTAAAAAAATAGACTACAAAGAGTAGTGGTAAATGGAACATTTTCTAATTGGACCAGTGTTATTAGTGGTGTACCGCAGGGCTCTGTACTCACTTGTTTTCAACTTGTTTATTAATGACCTGGAGGTGGGCATTGAAAGTACAGTTTCTATTTTTGCATGATAAAAAATTGTGCAGAACATTGTGCAGAAGGGCATGTTCCATGCAGGATGCTGCCACTCTGCAGAGTGATTTGTCTCAGTTGGGAAACTGGGCAGCAAACTGGAAAATGAGGTTCAATGTTGATAAATGCAAGGTTATGCACTTTGGCAAAAATAATATAAATGAAAGTTATATACTAAATGGCAGTGTGTTGGGAGTTTCCTTAAATGAGAAGGATCTTGGGGTTTTTATAGATAAGTTGTCTAATTATGGGCAGTGTCATTCTGTAGCTACTAAAGCAAATAAAGTTCTGTCTTGCATAAAAAAGGGCATAAACGCAAGGGATGAAACAATTATACCTCTTTATAGGTCCCAAGTAATACCTCATCTGGAGTATGCAGAGTTTTGGACTCCAGTACTTATGAGGGATATAAAAGTGCTGGACAGAGTGCAGAGACGTGCAACTAAACTGGTTAGAGGGATGGAAGACAAATTATAAGGGTAAACTGTCCAGGTTTCTCTGGAAAAAAGGTGCTTGCAAGGGGATATGATTACACTTTACAAGTACATTATAGACAAATATCAGGGGACCTTTTTACCCATAAAGAGGATCACCTTTCATTTGAAGCAGCATAGATGGTTCTTCACAGTGAGGTCAGTGAGGTTGTGGAATGCACTGCTGGGTGATTTTGTGATGGCTGATTCGGTTGATGTTTTGATGGCTGATTCGGTTGATGTTTTTAAAAGGGGCTTGGATGATTTTTTGGACAAACATAATATCAAAGGCTATTTTGATACTAAACTCTACAGTTAGTATATATAAGGTTTGTGTGAAAGGGAGGAGGGGTGTGTATGCTGGGTTTTAATTTGGAGTGGTTGAACTTGATGGACTGTCTTTTATGCAACCAAATTTAACTATGTAACAATATAACAATTTGGTAATATCAGATAGCAAATGCTTTGGCTGTCTTTTTCAGTTCTTCATGCTTGGGGGTGTTACTAATACACTGCTCTACTTATGTAAAATATCAGCAAAAGAGAACACATACAAACCTTAAAGGTAAAAGCAAAGGGGGCATTTTGGCATTCAACATTCATGTTAACCTCAGAACACTCTATTAAAGTCTATTTTCAGTATTACAAAATTGAAGACAGACTAAAAATCACAATAATATAACAATTTATTTGAGGAATCAGTTTATACTGAGGAATCAGTTTCAAAGGTTTTCATAGTCAGCACCCTCACCTCCAAGTTACTTTAGTATGATGCCCGTCCGGCGGTTCCCCACTTCAATCCGTTGCATTCAAAATGTAGTAATTGACGGCACCATTCAGCAATGTATTCTCTTAAAATGCCTTTATTGAGACATAAGGCTCTGACCTTCAAACAACCCAGCAACGTTTCAGACCTCTCTTGGTCTTTTTTCAAGCTACTAAAACAGCACCTGTGCTCCATTACTTATACAATGTATCACAGTGACCCCTAGTGACATTTTTCACAATTGCAGTGTTACACATAATTACAATGTTTTACAATGTTTCAAATCGCCATGATTGTGTCAAAATGTTTTAAACAACCGTATGCCTTTATGCTTGTTATACATAAAGTCCAGTGCTCCTTAAAGTGTCCACCAGTTTTAATGTGTAAACAGTTTTTTACTGTAAAAAAGGGAATATATACTAGTTACACCTTCAATAAAAATTACTTATAAAAACATAACAATCCGGTAGTATATTAAAAACAATTCAATGATATATTTTACTCAAGTCATATTCCCTGTTGAGGCCATGGGGAGCCATTGTTTCCAATTTTTTAATCCATCTTGCTTCTTTCTTTAGTAACATCTTTAATCTATCTCCTCCTCTTCGCATTTTAGGTACACTATCTATTATTTGGTACTTTAACTGTTGCACCCCATGGCCTGCAGCTAGAAAATGCGCTCCTTAGCGCTTCTAGAAGTTTGTCCAACATAGGATAACCCACATGGGCACTTGATCAAATATATAACATGATTACTATCACAAGTGTAAAAACCATTAATTTTTATTGGTGTACCTTTCCTTGGGTGGTATAGTGTATCCCCTTTTAAGCAATTCGAGCAACAGTTGCAACCAAGGCATGGGTATGTCCCATTTTTTCTTGGCCGCAACAGTTGCTCTTGGGCACTACTTCCCCCTATATCTGATCTTACAGCCATTGATCCAATCGTTTTTGTTTTTTTGTATGAAATAAGCGGACCGTTTTTAAACGAATCAATCTCAGGTAAACCCTCTCTAAGCAATGGCCAGTGTTTCCTGATTGCTTTTTCTACATAGGTACTCACTGTGCTATATCGTGACACAAATGGGATTCTCTGAGCGTCACTCTTTTTACTTTTCTTAATATTTTACTGGACCTCATCCCGTTGTTTCTCCAATAATCCCATGGGGTATCCCCTCTCTAGAAATTTGGTTTGCATTTAATTTAATCGAGTTTCTAATGCACTGCCATCGGACACTATTCTTTTAACTCTAGCAAATTGAGATTTGGGTACTGATTTTTTAATTTGCATCGGATGAAATGATCTGTAATGCAGAGAGTATTTTTATCTGTCGGTTTTATATAGATATCCGATGACAGTGCATTGTCCTCACGACCAATTGAGGTATCCAAAAACGAGACCCGTTGTTGATCGCTATGTAATGTGAATCTTAAGTTTGTGTTGGTACCATTGATTTCATCATGAAATTTTAAAAGGGTCCCCTGTGGCCCTGTCCATATTATGAAGACATCATCGATAAATCTGTACCAGCACAAACAATGGGCTTTGTACAGCTCATTTGTATACACAAAGGTCTCTTCAAATGCATTCATATAAATATTTGCATATGACGGGGCCACATTGGACCCCATAGCGGTTCCCCGCGTCTGTAGATAGAATTGGTCCTTAAACAAGAAAAAATTATTGCTTAAGACCAACTCTAAACAGGTCATGACAAAGTTTTTTTGTGACCCATCCAGAGACTCATCACGGGATAGCTCGACGCGGACAGCCTCCACCCCCCCATCATGTGGGATGGAGGTGTACAGGCTCTCCACGTCAAGCGTGGCCAGGATGATGTTTCTTAGTAAATTTTTTAATTGATTTATTTTATTTAAAAAGTCTCCAGTGTCTCTTATGTAGGAACGATGTGTCAATACATAAGGATTTATTATTTTATCGACAAATACAGAAAGTGGAGACAAAATGGATTCCATACATGAAACAATGGGACGCCCTGGGGGATTTTCAAGGTTCTTAGGTATTTTTGGTAGAACATAAAATACTGGTGTTATTGGGTTTTCTATTTGCAAAAATTCCCCCAGGGGCCCATCAATTATGTTAGCTTCACGAGCAGTTTTTATCAAACTTGTTATCTGCGCTCTGATATTTGGGAGAGGACTGGTGGCTAGTCTTTTATATGTGGATTCATCTGATAATTGGCGTTCAATTTCACCAATATATTGATTTTTGTCCATCACCACCAGGGCTCCCCCTTTATCAGCGGGCTTAATTACAAGGCTATCATTTTTTATTAACGTTTGTAAAGATTTATATTCAGCCTCTGATAAATTCTTGCGGGTAGTATGTAATGTTCCTTTTCTATAGTACACTTCTATACCTGTTATTTCTCTAGTTACATTTTTAATGAATGTCTCGACAAAAACATTTTCAACCCGTGGCACATATGAACTTGGTTTCTTAAGTTGTAAACTACTTGCATTAAATATACAAGAGCCATCATTCCCAGCCTGGTTATTGCTATTTTTAAATTCCACCTTCAATTTAATATTGCGAAAAAATCTATACAGGTCACAATCTAAATCAAAAAAATCAGGACCAGATACTATGCCAAATGAGAGCCCTTTTGAAAGTACCTGTATTTGTTCCTTAGATAGAACAGTCCCTGAGATGTTCACCACCGTTTGTGGCGGTACTTCATGGGTGCTTCTTTCTTTTTTGTGTCGATGTTTCCTCCCTCCTCGATGTCTCCTCTTCTTGGTATATCGTTCACCGTCTGCGAGCCACCTAAAAAAGAAGACTGGGACGATGTTGAGGACATTGAGGATGAGGCAGAGTGTGAGCGGTCACGGGTATTCCCTTCCCCGCTGCGTAGAGTGTATCCGCGTCTAAAGGGTTCCCCAGCAGATCTCCGTTGTGAGTTTGCGGCTTCACTCTCTCCCCGGCACCAGCTGTACACGTTACCGGCCATGTAATCTGCCGCGTCGCGCTGGAATTTGGATCTCTTTCTCTGCCTCAGTTCCGCATCGAACCTTTCCATGTGGTCCGCCAGTTTTTTAAGTCCATCTGCAACACAGGCACCAGTAAACCGTTCCTTCAGTTCCTTCTCTGCCTGCGCCGCCTCCTGTTTTATCGAAGGTAATTCCTTCTGTAACCGCTCCATGGTGGCTAGCATCAAATCAGTAGAGCATTTATTTAGTATAGCCTCCCACGCAAAATAATTTTTCATTAGAAAATAGTGTGGGGCGCACAATCACACGAAGTCCGTGTGGGATTCGTTGTAACTTTACATATTCTGCTAGTGTCCGCAGATGTGAGTCATATGCAATATTTTTACGTTGTAAGCGTTCCAAATTTCTAAGTTCTTGGACATGATCTTTAGTGCTTAGAAAATCACAATGTCCCTCTACTGCTTCAGTAATTCTTGCTTTGTCGAGGTCAGTATAGGCAAAAGTCATTTTCACAAAGGTATGGTGCACGACTTAAGTGGACAATCAATTTCAAAGGTTTTCACAGTCAGCACCCTCACCTCCAAGTTAATTTAGTATGATGCCCGTCCGGCGGTTCCCCACTTCAATCCGTTGCATTCAAAATGTAGTAATTGACGGCACCATTCAGCAGGTGAGGAATCAGGGCAAGAACTCAAGGTTTGCAGGTAGAATGTAAGGAAATCCACGTACCGTCTTCGGCATGCCCTCTCCCAAGATGGCGGCACTCCGTCGCCAGCGCTATTACGTATGACGCCAGCGCCATCGCGTTCACGCCGGCGCCAAAATGCGCGCACGTCAAATCAGTGACGTCATCGCGCCCTCTACGTTTGGCGCCAAACTTGGACTATTTAAAGGAGCCTGTGATCTGTAATCATTGCCCAAGTATAGGTCTTTATTGTAAAGTTCCTGGGTGTGACTTCCTGCTACCTGATTCCTGTTTTTGACCCTTGCCTGCTTACTGGACTTTGAACCTACTCTGCCTGGATTGACCCTTTTGCCTGGACTTTGACTACTCTCTTGTTTAACCCCTCGGATACCTTGCTTATATTGGATTTGCTTCTTCCTTGGTCCGCATCATCCTCCCCAGAGCCTTCGGGCCCCGACACAGAAGAGGTACTGCCTAGTGCCCCCCCTATCTATGCGCCCTAGTCTCATGCCTCTTCTGCCTATCCCTAGTTCAGGCCCTACCGTGGCTAGTAAAGATGGGGCTTGTGGTTCTATACACTTGTCTCTTGATCCCCCCTGACTGCAGCTTTTAGTATCTGAGGCATAGGGCTCACTATGTTGCATAATGTATTGTTTAAGTATAATACCAGATGCCATTACTAACACAGTTACATGAATTATTTTTTACCAACTTCTAAGTGCTTCTTTGTAAATGTGTTTGTTGTGTATTGATGGCAAAATAGGTGGACACAGCACTTTTTGGAGTTAGTTTTGCATCTATTATGCAAATATATGTGGGGATGCACTGAATCCATGATATGGCACTTTTTCAGCAGGCTTCAGATGAACTAAAGTGTCTGGCTGAACTGAATCCAAAAAATCATGCGACTTTTCGTCACACAAACATGGAATTTTTTTTTAAATCAACTTTTATTTTATCCATTTTTTGCTTTTTCTTTTGTTTGTTGTCTGTAACATCTCAATGTACATTGCATTGTTACCTATCATTACCATGTCTTAGTTCACAGATGGAAAAGCATCTCTATTTAGAACCCACATATCCCTCCATCTGATTGTAATATTTGATATTTCAAAAGTTCATTAGCATGTATGAACTCAATCTTTTCCAAGACTTCAGTGAAAGAAATGCAAGTTGACTTCCACTGTGCTGCAATATGAATCCTTGCTGCCATACAAATTTATTGTGTTAGGTGTTGTGCCGGATTATTCATGCCTTTAAGTTTGTGTCCAGGAGCATGACTTCCAGAAAAGGCTCAATAGGGGTGTAAAAATGTTTAGACAAGACCTTGGCTACCTTATTCCATAAAAAAAACAAAAAAAAAAAATCAGACAGCCCCACCACGTATGCCATACTGTTCCTCTAGTTGAACATTTCCTAAAGCATTGAGGCGAGGTGGTTGGATATATGCGGTGGAGTCGTTCTGGAACAAAGTATGAAAAAGTTTAAGTGAGGTTTCCACTATTGTCACATTATAGCTCCCTTTGAAAATTCATTGGTAGCTTTTGAGCCATATTTCCTTGGAGAATGTTGTTCCATGTCCTTTTCCCAGTCTAGCATGTGTTGGAGTTTATATGGTGCATTAGTATGGGTGAAATGGTTATATATAGCTGATAGAATGTGTCTACCCATTGGTGAGATCATGCATATAGTTTCCAAGAATGTTCTCGAGATGGTGTTTTTATTCCATAAGTACAAGGCAAAGTGTGATAACTGCATTGCCCGGTAACTTTCAGTAATTGAGACCTCATATTTACATATAATTTCAGCTGTGTGTAGCGGCTTAGAACCATCAGCTAGCTGGTAAGTATAGGACACTCTACCAGTTAAAGGTTGACCAGATCTGCTTGGGGGGAAAAGGATATTCCTATGTATTAGTACCATTCAAGACAGTTTTGAAGCCAGACGGTATTTAAATTTAACTTGGTTCCATAACTGTATCATGGTGTAAGTTAGTGGAGATGCAGTTCTGTAGATTTTTATTTTTGATTCTGGGTTCCATAGTAAGCTTTCTATGGAAATGGTTTTGCCAAGCTTGCCTCCAAGCTCAAACGTGCTGCTCTGTCGTAATGGAGTAAGTTTAGCACTGCAATTCCTACTCTTGTCTTATGGAGAAATGTATTTTGTTGATCCTTGGTCTCTTGTTGTCCCAAACAAAAGTCATAAGTGATTGTTGAAAACTTATCAGGTCCTTTCTCAGGATGGCAAAGGGCAGAGTTCTGAAATAGTACAGTAGCCTAGGTAAAATCATCATTTTAATACAGTTTATTCTCCCTATCGATGAAATCTGTTTCAGTCACTCCTGAAGTTCCTGTAATGAGTCGCGCCTTACCGGTGCGGCGGGGACGCCCGCCACACTGCTCTGTTCCTCTGCCGGCTCCTTAGTGCGCTACCCTGTTATCTGTATCCTGACCCGATCCTGTTATCTGACCACCGATTTTGCCTCATCCCTATCTGATTGATCACCCGGTTTTGACCCTCAACTGCCTGACGTTCCTTGCTGTCTGCCTGCCTCGATCCAGCCTGTTTAACCACGTATCTGCCTATCTCCTGTCTGTACCGTGACCTTCGGCCTTTAAGATTTCTTATACAGTCGTGCCCCAATGCTGGCCAGAACTCCTGCCCTGCACCTCTCGTTTAAGTCCAGGTGGCATCTGAGTAGCTGAGGGCTCCTCCCGAAGCCAAAGGCGGTCACACTACTGGTGAAGCACGAGCCGAGACCAGGGTGCTCTGCGTTTGTTCTGGTATCGGGTGCCGACCGTGACATTATCACGGGCCAAAAGATGGAAGACGACGGTCACGTAAACTCTGCTGCTGCTGCTGCTCCGTCTACTCCTATCACTACTGAAGCACTTCTAACTACACTGCTACAGCGCTTGGAGGATCAGGAGCAAAAACAGAACTATCTCCTACAGGGTTTTCATGATCTAACCCGTCAGTTGGAGACTCCACAAGTTCCACAGCAGCCGCCTGTTCTTGGTCCCTCTTCTCCTGTGGTGTCCCCTGTCATGTGGGGTAACATTACTAGGCCCCAAGAACCTAAAATTGCATTCCCTGAAAAATTTATTGCGGACAGATCAAAATTTTTTGTATTCAAAGAGGCTTGCAAACTATACCTCAGCTTTTTCCCACATTCATTCCCTAGTAGTGAGGAAAAAGTAAGGTTTGTAATGACCCTGCTTCTGGGTGATCCCCAAGTTTGGGCCCTCAGACTGCCCACCTCTGATCCAGCCCGTTTCTCCCTTGACATATTTTTTAACACCATGGCAATACGATGACCCGGATCGCGCATCATCTGCTGATTCCGCGATTCGTAAATTGCGTCAAGGGAGACGGGATGCGGAGGAGTATTGCACTGAATTCTGCCGGTTGGCAGTTGAGACTGGGTGGAATGATGCAGCCTTACGTAGCCAGTTCCGCATCGGGCTCTCTGATTCGATTAAGGATAGCCTGGTTAATTACCCCTTATCTTCTAATCTGGATGACCTCATGTCTCTAGCCATCCAGGTAGATAGGAGACTTAGAGAGAGAAGGGGTGAGAAGGGGACTTCTTCTTTTTCAGGGGGTACTAATGTAAGACCCAGCTTGGTAACCCATGCTAAGTTTTCTAACCCTTCTGTACCTGTTCCTCAGGAGGAGCCTATGCAACTAGGCATGTCCCATCTATCCCCTGAGGCAAAGGCACGCAGGCGTTCCCTAGGTCTTTGCATTTATTGTGGGGAAAAGGGTCATTTTCTGAATCGGTGTAATAAGAGGCCGGGAAACGCCCAAGCCTAGATGGAGAAGGGGAGCTCCATTTGGGCGCAGGCGTTTCCTCTCCCCAATCTGCCTCAAGAATTTTGTTACCAATCAAATTATCCTGGCCTATTTTTATGTCTGCTTTTGTTGACTTGGGAGCTGAAGGAAATTTTTTAGATGCTGCTTTTGCAGCCAAAAATAATATTTCTTTGGTTCCTTTATGTACTCCTTTGAAAATATTAGCGGTGGACAAAAGACCCTTAGGGTCAGGTATCGTGTCTAAAAGTACAGTGTCATTATCCATGTGTATTAACAACTTGCATTGTGAGGAGATAACCTTTTATATCATTGAAGGTGCTTCTTCTCCTCTCATTCTGGGGCTACCATGGTTATTTAAACACAACCCACATATTGACTGGGTGTCCAGAGAGATCCTTGGTTGGCAGGGCCGGTCTAACCAACTGCGGGGCCCAATTGGAGCAACTTTGGCGGGGCCCCCCA
>CM044444.1:45508943-45531786 GCA_024363595.1 Xenopus borealis
GACAAACTTGCAATAACCTACCGTAGGTTATTGCAAGTTTGTCTTTTTCCAGTCCTCTCCACCTTCCCTCTGCCCCAATCATGTTGCACTGTGTCCCCCTAGCTTATTTCCCTGTCAGTCTAGAGTGAGTCCCCCCAGTTCCTGTGGTTTAGTTCTTCCTGGTGCTGCAGTAAATGCTACCCAACACCCCCCATAAGATACATCATCTATTGTTTTATTTAATTGTTCGATGTACCTTTAACTCCAATTATGGAGCGAGCAGCGAGGAGAGCCAGCCAGCCAGTGAGGGAGCTCAAATTCAGCTCCAGCTCCAGGAGCTCAATCTGACGCCTGGCTGGCAGTGGCTCAGCTGTTGAGAGACTGCACTGTTTCGGTGCTCCGGCTGCTACAGTCTTCGGCAGGGGCGGGCACAGCAGGAAGGTAAGGGTGGGCGGTGGCGGGCGGGCGGCCGGTCCCTCTGCTTCAGCCATCACAGTCAGTCCGACACGGTCCCTCTGCTTCAACCATCACGTCGGCGACATCACGTTGCGCCGGCAACGTCGCGTCAGTGACGTCACTCAGCCTCAGCCGCCAGCCGGAGGACACCATCAGTCGGACAAGGTGTGCAGCCCAGTGCGGGGCACATTTACTCTTGAGGGCTTACCTATAGCTTACTCTGATTATGCAGATGTTTTCTCTAAGTAGGCTGCTGAAACCTTACCCCCACATAGGCAGTATGACTGCCCAATTGATTTAATTCCGGGTTCCATTCCTCCTCGTGGGAGAACATACCCTCTTTCCTTGCCGGAAGCCCAGGCAATGGAAGAATATATCAAGGAAAACCTAGAAAGAGGGTTCATTAGGCCCTCTAATTCCCCGGCTGGGGCAGGTTTATTTTTTGTGGGTAAGAAGGACGGTGGTCTTCGCCCCTGTATAGACTACAGGGGCCTAAACAAGATAACTATTAAGAATCGCTATCCCCTTCCTTTGATTTCTGAACTCTTTGATTGTGTGAAAGATGCCAGAATCTTTACCAAGCTGGATCTTAGAGGAGCTTATAATCTCATACGTATCAGGGAAGGGTATGAGTGGAAAACTGCATTCAATACCAGGAACGGCCACTACGAATACCTGGTTATGCCATTCGGCCTCTGTAATGTCCCCGCAGTGTTTCAGGAATTTGTCAATGACATTTTCCGGGACCTGCTGGGGATATTCGTAGTGGTCTATTTAGATGATATTTAAATTTTCTCTTCTGACATTAATGTACATCATAATCATGTTTGTGAAGTATTACGTAGACTAAGAGAGAATAATCTCTATGCGAAACTAGAGAAATGTACTTTTGAGGTTTCTTCTATTCAGTTTTTGGGGTATATTATTTCTAACAAAGGTTTAGAGATGGATCCAAGCAAGGTGAGAGCTGTCCTGGATTGGACCCAACCCCTTTCTTTATGTGCAACCCAAAGGTTCCTCGGATTCGCTAATTATTATCATCAGTTTATTAAGAATTTTTCCCTCATTGTCACTCCCATCATTTAACTAAGAAGGGCGCTGATCCCAGCACGTGGCCTCCTGAGGCTGTTCAAGCATTCGAGTTCCTTAAAAAGGAGTTCAGTTCTGCCCCAATCCTTCGCCACCCTGACACTGCGCTACCTTTTATTGTGGAGGTTGACGCCTCTGCGGTGGGAGCGGGGGCAGTTCTTTCCCAAAGGCATCCGACTACCAACAAGCTACATCCTTGTGTCTTCTTCTCCAGAAAATTTTCACCCGCGGAGGTGAATTATGATGTAGGTAACAGGGAATTGTTGGCAGTCAAATGGGCCTTTGAGGAATGGCGGCATCTCCTAGAGGGTGCAAAACATCTGGTGACAGTCTATACTGACCACAAAAATCTTCTATATATAGAGTCTGCTAAACGCCTTAATCCAAGACAGGCTAGGTGGGCTCTATTTTTCACAAGGTTTAATTTTACTCTGACTTTCAGGCCTGGGACTAAAAACACCAAGGCAGATGCTCTCTCTAGGAGTTTCACATCCATTTCTTCTGACTCTAGTGAGTGTTGTCCCATTATTCCCAGAGAAATAATCTTAGCAACCCTTGAATCTGACCTCTCTTCTTTATTGCTCCTACGGATACCCCTTTGGGGAGATGGTTTGTACCACAGGAGTTAAGGGAGCAAGTATTGAGGGAGGTTCATGATTCTAAAATATCAGGGCATCCTGGCATATTTAAGACGGTGTCCCTGTTATCCCGTCATGTTTGGTGGCCATCATTCAAACAAGATGCTAAAGCCTTTGTTAATTCCTGCCCAGTCTGTCAAAGATCAAAGCCTTCTCGAAAATCTTCCCAAGGCCTGTTGATTCCTTTGCCGATTCCAGTAAAACCTTGGTCCCATCTCTCGATGGATTTTATTGTTGATTTACCCCCTTCTATGGGGAAAACGGTCATCTGGGTGGTGGTGGATAGGTTTAGTAAGATGAGCCATTTTATTCCCCTTCCACACCTCCCTTCTGCTACGGCTTTGGCTGACCTGTTTGTTACCCACATCTTTAAATTTCATGGTTTTCCTGAGAATATTGTTTCTGACAGGCGGGTTCAATTTGTTTCTAAGTTTTGGCGTGCCTTCTGTTCTTTGGTTGGGATTGAATTATCATTTTCCTCTGCCTATCACCCTCAAACAAACGGTCAAACTGAGAGGGTGAATCAGTCCCTGGAACAGTATCTCAGGTGTTATGTATCTGACAACCAGTCCACATGGGCGGAACTGTTACCCTGGGCGGAATTTGCATATAATAACGCTACCCATTCTTCCTCTGGGAAGTCCCCTTTCTTTGTTGTAAATGGGTTACATCCCAAGGTTTTTTCTTTTTCTGGGTCTGGCTCCTCTGTACCTTCTGCCAACTCTTCTGTCAAACTCTTCTCTAAGGTTTGGTCTCAGGTACATGAATCTCTGGCAGCAGCTACTTCGGCTCAGAAAAGAGCTGCTGACAGGTCTCGTAGTGACGCACCCCAGTATAAGGTGGGGGATCAGGTTTGGTTGTCTACAAAAAATATCAGGTTGAAGGTACCTTCTCTCAAACTAGGGCCCAGGTTTATTGGTCCATATCCCATTTCCGAAATCATTAATTCGTCAGCGGTTCGCCTTCGATTGCCTGCTAATTTTAAGATTTCCAATTCATTTCATGTGTCCCTCCTGAAACCTGCTTCTGATGTTCGTTCTTTATCTGCTCCTCCCCCAGTGTTGGTTGAGGGTCAGCCTGAATATGAAATCCAAGGGCTCCTCGATTCACGCCTTGTCCGAGGTAAACTTCAGTATCTCGTTAAGTGGAAGGGCTATGGCCCTGAGGAGAACTCTTGGGTCTCCGTTGAAGACATCAAGGCTGACCGCCTCAGGAGACAGTTTCATGACAGGTTTCCTGAGAAGCCTGGGGGTCCAGTGGCCCTCCTAGAGAGGGGGGTAATGTAATGAGTCGCGCCTTACCGGTGCGGCGGGGACGCCCGCCACACCGCTCTGTTCCTCTGCCGGCTCCTTAGTGCGCGCGCTGCGTGCACTTCCGGGATTTAAAGGGCAGATGCGCTGACGTCAGACGTCAGCGTGCAATGGCGCCAAATTTAAAATATTTAAAGGGGCATTTTGGTATTTTACTTAACCCGTGATAGGATTTGTTCCTGGTGCCTTGTATCTGTGCTGAAAAGCTTCTGTGTGTTCCTGTTTGCCGTGTTTGACCCTGCCTGACTTTTGACTACGCTGTTATCTGTATCCTGACCCGATCCTGTTATCTGACCACCGATTTTGCCTCATCCCTATCTGATTGATCACCCGGTTTTGACCCTCGCCTGCCTGACGTTCTTTGCTGTCTGCCTGCCTCAATCCAGCCTGTTTAACCACGTATCTGCCTATCTCCTGTCTGTACCGTGACCTTCGGCCTTTAAGACTTCTTATACAGTCGTGCCCCAACGCTGGCCAGAACTCCTGCCCTGCACCTCTCGTTTAAGTCCAGGTGGCATCTGAGTAGCTGAGGGCTCCTCCCGAAGCCAAAGACGGTCACACTACTGGTGAAGCACGAGCCGAGACCAGGGTGCTCCGCGTTTGTTCTGGTATCGGGTGCCGACCGTGACAGTTCCTGTGTCAGTCCCTTATATAGGTGTGGGTAGTTACATACATAGTTTCTAATGTGGGTGTGAGGTGTATACCAAGATATGACATACATTTCTCCCTTATCTGAAACTCGAAAATTAAGTTCATTAAGTTAATTATATTCTTGGGTATTCCTCAAGGCAAAAATCCACTCTTATCTTGGTTTAGCTTTAATCCTAATACCTTTGTGAACTCTTGAATAACTTGAAGGAAATGTGGTTAAAGGGTGTGTAACAGTAAGTAGTAAATGGTCAGTGAAGAGAGACCTGTAATTGCAATGGTATAGCCCTTAATATTCTGATTATTCCTAATAGCCACAGCCAACGGCTCCATTGCAATGGCAAAGAGGGCAGGAGACAGTCAGCCCCCCTGTGTCGTACCCTTTTGTATCTTTATAGTTTGATAAGAAGAAGTATGGAGTTTCAGGGAAACTGTTGGGGTGAAATAGTAAGTTAAGATTATTGTAGGAAAGGGTTGACCTATCCCCACTGAACCAAGGACTTCTTTGAGGTACTCCCAGTCAAGGGAGTCAAATGCCTTTTCTATATTCAAGGCGAGGACACCCAGTTGTGTTTTGGTAGAATTAGCGTGTTGTATAATGTTAAGGGCCTTCCTTACGTTATCTCCAGCTTGTCTATAGGGTATAAATCCTATCCAATCCTTATGTATTATATCTGGCAGAAGTGAAGATAACCTCCATTCTAAGATACTGGTTAGGATTTTTAAATCAATGTTCAGTAGAGAAATAGGTCGATAGTGCTTTGGTTGTAGGGGGTCCTTATTCAATTTAGGAATTAAAGTGATGTGAGCCAATATCCTTGGGGATAGGCTTACCCTCCGCCACATGATCAAACAGGGATTTCGAATGAGGAATTCTTATATCTGCAAACACTTTATAGTACTTAGCTGAATGGCCCCGGAGGCTTTCCTACTTTAAGATCCTTAATCGCAGAAGGGATATATTTCACTGTTATTGCACCGTTTAGCATATCTATCCCTGACTTGGATAGTGTAGGTAAAGGGTACTGGGAGAGAAAGTTCTATATATTGTGGTTGATTGACTTATGTATTTGTGTATACAATTGCCTATAAAAGTCTAGAAATGTATCTCTAATGGTAATGGTGCCTAATGGTGCCTAACAGTGTCTTAAGAAGAGGTATCTGATTGATCTGTGATTTAGTTCTCAGTAGAATAGCTAAAAAGTGTCTGGTTTGTCACAATGTTTGTAGTACTTAAATCTGGTCCACCTTATGGCTTTATCTACCTTCTCCATTTGTAAAATGTTTAAGTCTTGCTTAAGCACCTTAAAAGCTTTGTTAAATAACGTGATGGTTTAGTTTGATTGAGCTTCTCTAAGGTATGTAATGAATTTTCTAGATGGGTATACTGATGAAGCCACTTTGGATTCTGTGTTTGACACAATAACTAAACACAGATTTCACACTTGTCCCATTTAACACAGAAAATTGTGTCACAGCATCCCATCTAATTAAAGCGTTCATCATTGGGAACAATGGTGTTTTGGTATGCTAATTAAAAGGTTAAATGCATTAAATTAGTTAAGATAACACAGTTTCTTCAATTAAGCCTGATTCATGACGCAAATCCAAGTGGCTGCATCTGTACAGTACCTCCCCTTTTCTTGTTTTTTCTCCTTGCTGCATAAAATAGCCTTGTATTGTTGCCTTGTGGGCTGCCCATACAATATTTCGCATGACATCCATTGTTACATTTCCCTAAAATAATTTGTGTCAATTTCAGCTCTTGTACTACTTGGGGGTCACGAAGTAGATGTTCGTTAAAGGAAAAGTAAATGTTTTTCTTTTTCTTTCTGTAAATTTGCTCTAAACAGCCCCCCAGATTAATGTACCCTAGTCCCTGCTGCAAGTCTGCTCTGGTTTCTGTGTTATCAGCAGCTTGTTTCCCCTTCTTCCTGGTGCAGAGTGAAGCCCAGCCCCTTAGTTTACTGAGCAGTCCATTTGCTGCTGTTCCACAATAGAGAGGAAGAGGGAGCCAGTGTGTGCATTAGTAAGCTAGTTTCCCCAAGCAAAAGGTGCTAAACACACTGGTCTCTGCTATGTCATAGTATGCAAAGATCTCCAGGACTAGTCCAAGAGATAAGGTCAGCTCAGTAAGCTAAGGGGCGGGGCTTCACTCTGCACCAGGAAGAAGAGGAAACAAGCTGCTGATAACACAGAAACCAGAGCAGACTTGCAGCAGGGACTAAGGTACATTAATCTGGGGGGCTGTTTAGAGCAAATTTACAGATAGAAAAAAAAAAGGTTTACTTGTTCTTTAAGGCACAACCTAGTAGTCAATGTAAGTGTCCTGGATTTTTATATTGGCTAGAGTGGGGTCATGATCTGACCATGGGCATACCTTAATAAAAGCATCAGTTAGATTGGGTGCCATTGAGATATTGAGTAAGATAGCATAAATTCTAGAATATTGTTTATGGGGGGCCAAAAAAGTATATCCATGTGATTTGGGAGTGCATTTCTCTCCAAATATCTACAAATTGAGGTGTATTAAGAACATTTTAGGTTATTCTTGTGGCTTTAGTCTCTTTTACAGTGTGTGCGTTGCTGTTGATTTGTCTAATACAGGATTAAAGGGGGAAGTTAAAATCCTCACACCATATGTTAAAAGCACTATGTTTCCTGGCTGATTGATTAAAAATGTATTTGGGGGTATCATTCGGAGAATAAGTGGATGTTATCTTTATATATTTCTCATATAAGGTACCTGTAATAGATATACATTGTCCCGCTTTATCTGCATCTATTTCTGTTATTATGATCAGGAAGTTATTATGGATTGCCACACCTGTTTCTTTTTGAGAGTAGATGCTAAAATACTGGGAGTACTATTGATGGAATTATTTGGGGAATTATTGCCTAGTGAAGTGGGTTTCCTGCAAACAAATCATATCTGGGTGTATACGTTCATACCACTGAAAAGCTAGTCTACGTTTCCTATGGGAATTTAAGCTTTTTTCATTATGGGAGATTATTGTTAAAGCCATTCTTAAATTTACCTTGTAAAAGGCCATTATAGCTAAACATTACATTTCCCATATGGATAATCCTACAGATGAAGTGATTTGTTTCTAATAGTAATATATGGAAGTTACTGCTTGACCCTGCAGTTTCCTTGTAAATTAATATTAAGGTATTGTGGGTTGTTTCTGCTAATGGATGGCAGGAGTGGGGGCAATTTGTAAACATCATACTGTACATATACCAAAAACTTTTGATCAAACAGCAAACAGTGGTGTAACATAAGAGTATGCATATAAAGAAATGGATAGGGATTATGCACTTGGAACACAAGGTACAACAAACATTTGCTCGCACAGTAGTTCCACTCAAAGTTAGAGGTCTGAAACATAAGGTAAAACATTATAACTATATGGTGAAAAACCACAAGTATCCTGAAAGTAGGCCCCAACAAGTTGGGGCAAGTGTCCTGTCCTGGCAAGTGTCCTGTCCTGGCAAGTGTCCTCCATCGACTGTCTCTGTAGTGTCATCACAAGGCTGGGAGGTGTGGGCAACCTTTATTCCCAAACCCTTTTTACACAATCCCAATTTGTCCCACACATGTACTTGGGGTATATTATATACTTATTCAGGATGCTCTCTGTCTTCTTGCAGCAGGTGGGATCGGAGCCTTTGAGGTTTGGGAGTACCTGAATTCCGTTCTGGTGAGGGAATGAGCGAGGAGTGATCACTATTTGCAATTCTGTTTAAGATCTTGGGCTACTACCTGCGGATGTCATCGGTGAGAGAGAAGCCCTTCCTTCCACAGTACATGTAGAGTGGTCTCTCTCTGTAGCTGAGTTAAATCTGCATGGACGGTTTGTATAGTGCTAAATATTTCTGAGACCTCAGACAATGGTCCCGGTTGTTCTTGTTGGGAGTGCGTCAGCTCCGTGTCTTGTGAGGCCTGCGAAGATGGTGGTAGCGTGCCTGGGCTCCGTTGCTGAAAAAACTTTTGTGTGCTCAGTACTGCCCCTATTTTTTTTGGTCACTTGTGATATTTAACTGCATATTGGTACATATCACTCCGAAGGCAGATTAGGTGCGGTGCTGGGACTTATAGCTCTGGTTGCTAAATTACATGGGCAGGGATACGGAGCTCACATCAGGTGCGTCTTCTCCTGATGGCACTGCGCATGTGCTTTTTTTATCCGCAGCCAACTTTTCTCCCATTGTTTCTCTAATTTGCAAATGCAGATTCGGTCTGGTATTTGGCCAGATTTTTCAAGGGATTTAAGGTTTGGCCAAATCCTAAAATAGTGGATTTGGTGCATCCCTAGTTTTATGCAAATATTTCTTGCTTACCTTGTCTCGCACTGTTGATGAGTTCACAACTTCGAGAAAGACTACTATATGCTAGAAATCATACTATACTGGATCTAATAATCTTGAAGAATCCATTATAATTATTAAATTTGGCCATGGGTGGATCTTCATTACAGCTTGAGGAGGCCAACATCTCCATATAAGGGTAACTATGCTAAATAATATATTTAGTACTCGGTTTTTAAGAAACAATGGCTGTGTTGAAAGGTGTGTAATGCAGCAGAGGTTCTTAAAAGGGAGGTATGATTACTAAGCATCAACAAGGGGACCATACAATGAATCACTGAAACAAGGCCACCTACAAATAATGAATAAAGAAATTGCCATCAAAGAGAAGTTAGATTGACACCTCATCAATCAAGTGCAACATTTTAAGTCTATATATAACCTGCCCAACTGGAAGTTGATCCAGAGGAAGGCAAAAAAACCCATTTGAACCCTCTCAAATTTGCCTGTGGGGGGGGATGCTAAAAAGCCATACAACCCCTTTTAAAGCTTTCATCAGCCAGTATGACTGATTCAGGGAGATAATTCCACATCTTCACAGCTCTCGCTTCCGAATATTTTGCTAGAACCTCCCTTCTAAGTGGAATGGTTCCCATGTGTCAGTAAGTTCCTGTGAGTAAAGCATTAGAGAGATTTGTGCTCTGGAGACCAAAAACTGTACAGTATATTCTAGATGGGGCCTTTCCAGTGCTCTGTACAGTGGAAGAATACTCATCCCCCACAAATCGATGTCCCTTTTTAATACAGCCTTTTTTTATACATACCTTGCTTGCCCTTGTAGCTGCTGACTGGCATTGTTTGCAACAGCCAAGTTTATTATCTTCAAGGTCCTTTTCCATTATGGATTTGTCTAATGCAGTCCCATTAATATTTTTACATCCCAGGTGAATGACTAGTGATAGCTGTGAAACTTTGAAATTTTCTTGAATTCATTAGCTGATCTACACCACCAAATTTTTGGGTCAGAAAGGAAAACTTCTTTCACCTGTGGCAAATTGGAAATGTTTCAGATGGGGTTTTTTTTTATATATTCCTCTAGAACTAGCATTCAGACCAAAAGCTTGAATTCTTTGGATGCTTTCCCCCCCCCCCCATCTAAATTACTACAGTCGTGCTAAAAAAACTGTAAAAAAACAGCTTGTTCATTTATTTGAGGTAAATTATCTAAGTTTCCTTCTCCTTTAAAATATAATGTACTGTTCCTCTACACTGGTAAAACAGTTGTCTTTGCTTCAGAAAGACTATAGTCTATATATACTATAGTTTATATAAACAAGCTGTGTAGCCATGGGGGCAACCATTCATGTTGGAAAAAAGAAGAAAAGGCACAGGTTACAAAGCAGATAACAGATAAAACATCACTGTATCCCCCTTCATCCCCCCCATTTTTTTTTACGTTTTGTGTACGGTCATATTTTTATGTTTTGCTATAGGGATCTTGATGTGACATAATGCAAGGGAATTAATAATAACTTATTGAAAGTTGCTTGTATAGAAGGAGAGAGGAAGGTTAGGGAGAAAAGACAGAAGGAAAAGAGAAAGGAAATAAATGACCGTGGGAATGCTATGGAAATGTCATTATATTGATGTTATCCCTTTTTCTTTCTGTATCCCCCTTTTTTTCTTTTAGAAAATTATAAATAAAAAAAAAATAAAATCACTGTATTGACATAACTTATTTGGTATTTGCTATGTAACCTGGGCTTTTTCTATTTTTCAGCTTGAATGGCTGCACAGCCATTGCAACCTTACATTCTATATAAAATATAGTAGTCTTTCTAAAGCAAACACACAGCATTAACCAGTGCATGCTAACAGTATATATGTTAATTACTCCAATGAAAGGAATTGTTCAAGCTTAGGCAATGGCACCTTAGGCTAGCGTATTTACGCAGTGGTCAAATTTTTAAAAACCGTACTGCACGTGTGTCCATGGCCTAAAATCTTTTAGGCACACAGATCTGAAGGGTCCTACTGAATTTTTCTTGGAAACAAGTGAATGGGGGGAGAATGTGTATACTGTATTTTGACTGAAAGTAATAGCTTCTCCTATGGCAGCACAGTCTTCAAGACAATTCTGATACTGGAGACTGATTACAAGACAGAGAAAAGAACAGCAAAGGGTATTGTGGAAGATGAATAGCAATAAAAAGCTACAGAATGTAATGTGGCTATAACTTGATTTAAGCATCATCCCCTAACAGATAGTGCTGTGATTAGATATCAAATAATGTGATAATACAGAGAAATTAACTGTCTTGTTTGGCCAGTACACACATGAGAAACACATGGTTCATGAATTCCCTTGCTCCTTGTAGCTATAACAAGGCAATGCTAAAATGCCAAGTGAAAATAGGGCTAGTGATAGTCTATGAAGTAATCCCATATTTTTAGCAGCTTTTTTTTCCCCCTTTCTTTCATTCTCCACTTCCAAAATGATGATAATATTTGTAAGGTATCAGCTGGAATAGTATATAAAAGGACTGTCCAACAAGTACGTGTGTGCCCTGCTCTGCCTGTGGAACATAAGCCTGGTATTTGTTCTGGGGGTTTGTTAGCATTTGAAAATAAATTATTGTTAGGGTTTATTCATGTGCTGGGGGCACTGTATTATCCACAGGGGAAAAGTACTAGTATCCCAATAAACATAGTACAGTTCAAAAGTCTTACTTTTTTCTGTGCGCTGTCATCAGAAGAACTGTCATCACTGGATACAAACTCTTTGCTTTTGAAGCTCTCCGAATTTGATTTCAGTGTTTGCTCTGGCTGGTGATGCTTTCACATGTTTTTTTCTTTTCTGACTTCTCTGCTTTCTTTTTCTCTCCTTTTGTTTTTTTCTCCCTTTGACAATTAAAACCATAAGATTCAGCAGAAACCAAAGACACAACAGAAGCCGTTTTAAAAAAAATGTAAGCCTCCCTTTTTAGATGCCTCAATATGTGCACTTGTATTGTACTCTTTCATAGCTTTTTCATAATCCCTCTTGGCTTCTTCTGCTCTCCTGTCCCACTCCTAAATCAAATAAAGGAATAAAAGAGATTGTGAAGATGAAATGGTTTCCTACAATCTTTTGAGGTACTAGCAATGTCCGCACTCAAATAAAACACTTAAAAAACTAAATAAATATTACCACTGAAAATGCAGAAGGTAGCTTGTCAGAAGCTAATTTGTTTTCCAAACAGAATAAAATGATAGAACACCACATTAACTATGGATTTTGAATACAAAAGTGTTACATAGTTTTGCTTACTGAATAAAGCACTGTGATTCAAAACAGAACGAAAGTTCAACAAAGTAAATGGCTTGAAAAGTTTTATTTTCAGTTTTTTAATTTGTCCAATTACTTACCGAGTTCAACTGCATCCGAGTTGTTTCATTTACAATTCATTGGTAATGTACAGAACCAATATTAGAAAAGTAGTCTGGCCTAATATTTATGAACCTTAACTGGATGGCTTTTGAGAAAATCTACACACTCTGTAAATATCAGCTACTACTTGTGTTCTTGTAACTAGGATATTGTCCAAGTCGTGGAAATTAACTATACGCTGTTTGCTTATATCTGCAATGGGTGACTTTGGTGAAGACCCTTGGAGATTGTGACAGACTGAAATGAGGCATCTGAACTGTTCAACAAAATGAACAGTTTCCAAACAGTGCTCCTGACAAAAATGGCAATTTAATCATTACTGCACCAGTCATCTCATTTGTATTATTTTATCTATTCTTCATTTGGTTAAACATATATATATATACACATGTATGTATATTAGGGGTCTTTAAATATACTCCAAACAATATATCTGGATTATTGTACTGTAAATAATCATTGGTTTTTAGGTATAAAGTAGTAAAATTACAACCCAATTTCCTTAAAGGAACAGTAACAAAAAAATGATATATTCATAACTTTAAAAACATTTTTTGGTGTTACTGTTCCTTTAAATAAAGGTAAAATTTTAATTAGGGCATTTTTATCCCCTTTTTGGGACTATAGGGTATATGAAACATGGTATACATATTACTTATATATGCAAATAAAACAGTGATATTTATGAATACATCGTATATCTTCTTCTTGTCAAAAATATTTTTAGATTTCTCATAACCAAAACAGTCTCAAAGTGCCTGAAACTTTCTTTATTAGAATAAGTATTGATTACAAATCTTTCACTCTTTCTTTGGGCTGCACAAACTCTCCTGCTTCTGCATAGAAGAATTGGCCCATGTCCATCTCTTGCAGTAAATATTAATTTTCTTCCAAATTTCTGAAAGCATCTTGTGTCTGCATAATCAGATGTGGCTTTTCTTGCTTGCTCCCACCACATTTCTGCTGATAGACTGGCACTGGGGTCTACAGAACATCTGCCAATGTCACTTCCAGGTACATAGAGCTATGACAATTGTCTACCTTATGAGATTCAGCTTAAAGTTTCAGTACAACTATACAGAAGACTTTAGCTGACCCACTAGGAGAATTAACCCCATTTTAAAATCCATGCTATGTATGACTAGTAAATTAATCTATGACAACTTTACTCTGCTTCAGCCCTGTGGTCTAATACTTTTCTTGATAGGCAACATTTTGGTTTCTCAGCTGCCATGCAACATGCACCTGAAATATCTACTAATTACAGATGAGCTTTATTAATGCCACTGTGTTTAGCCTTCCAGAGTTTATAGGTTCCCAATTTTAAAGGGATGTGAAGAAACCATAAGCTGCAATCAGAATGCTTTATTGCTGGTTTAAAGAAAACTTGTGTTTGCCAGAAAATTATCTTAAAGCTAGACACCTTGTGAGGACAACATGACTTCTCTTTACATTTTAGAGAGATGGCAGGGAACTTTTTCCAATAAAACGAATTAACACACCAGAGGCCAGCCCTTTAGATTAAAGCACCAGAACTGTCATTTGAAGCAGAGTAGGTGGTTGTTCGCGGTGAGGGCAGTGAGGTTGCTGAATGCTTTACTGGGTTATTGTCAGCTCAATGCTGGGCCTTAAAGTAAAACAACTCCTTTATTTATATGGGGGTGACACATAATATCTAGAAATAATGGTATATTTTACTAAAATTTAAAAACATTATTCATGTGCTTCCAAATTTCTCCTGCTTTCTTGGATAGGTCAGTTATGCTGATCCCTGGATTCTCACTTTTAATTTTCTCCCGACTCGCATTTAACCACAGCATGTAGGCAGACATGGGATGCTTTGGAGCAGATCAAGGAAGAAAAGGTGCTAATGGCATAAGATTTTGTACATCTGTTAGCCTGTGGATTAGGAACTGACCAAAAAGATCAGACTGATATTAGTACGCATTTACCTTAACAAAAAAAGTCACTTTGACATATACTTTTTCTGATGTAAAATAAACTAAACCACACAATATTTAGAGTAAAGTGTGAAATTGTTGTAAGTGGTTTCGATAAAATTTTGCAATTAAGAAATGTGGCTCTTAATTTAAAAGTACCACATGGCATGGCTAACTCTAGATAATACGCAATAGTGCTTAACTAAATGCCTGATTGAAAAAAAACATATTAATAAAGCCTAACTCTAGCATTAATCTTCCTTGAATCAATTTACTTTATTACACCATTGTTAATTGGATCTAAAACAGTCAAACCACAAATGTTCAAGTGAGTATTAAACATACCAACACCCACAAAATTAATTTGCTGCCACCATTGATCATTAACAAGTGATAGAAACCTCATGCAACTATTTCCCTGCACTCTACAACAGGTAATAACTCACAGTACAACAATGCATCAACCACGCTCTCCCTATGGTAGTTAGTCAGGGTAAGATCCTACTAGTTCAACAAGCATTCCAGCAGCCAAAGAGTAAATTGACATACAAACACTTTCCTGCTAGCCTTGCCCTTACTAGTTAAACATATGAATAGATAACTTTCCCTTTCTACACATACAAAGAGTTCGTACACTTTGGCACAATCATTCATATGGGTGATGAGTTTGTTAGAACACAGGGACAAAACATATTAAAATGTTATTTACAAGGGTGGTTCACCTTTAAGTTTTAGTATGTTATAGAATGGCTAATTCTAATCATCACTTCAGTTGGCCTTAACTTTTTCTTTATAATAATTTTTGGATAATTAGCCTTCTTCTTCTGACTCTTTCCAGCTATCAAATAGGGGTCACTGACTCCATCTAAAAACAAATGCTCTGTAAGGCTACACATGTATTGTTATTGCTACTTGTTATTACTCGAATTTCTATTCAGTCCCCTCTCCTATTCATATTTCAGTTTCTCATTCAAATCAATGGTTGCTAGGGTAGCCTGGAACCTAGCAACCAGGTTGCCAAAACTGCAAACTGGAGACCTTCTAAATAAAAACCCGAATAACTCAAACCCCACAAATAAAAAATGAAATCCAAATTGCAGAGTGTCTCAGAATATCCCTCCCTACAACATACTAACAGTTAATTAAACAAACCTTAATATTATCCCAGTATGAATATATATAGAATTCTATTGCAAAGACAAAATATATATGCAAAACAGTACATAGAATAAAAGGGAATAAAATACTGAGAAACCCCTAGGTACTTAGCCAAGTTTAGGAATTTCCTGTGGTGTCCCCTGAGGCAAGAGTTGGGAAACACTGGGCATACAATTTGCGAATATGATGCCTCCTTCCATGACATGCAGTACTGGGTCTACATGCAGTACTGGGTTTATCACCTTTTTTATCACCTGCTGGGACATTCCCGTCATTACCTTATGCATGAGCTAGGCGTGCCCAAGAACGTGTCATTTATGACTGTAGGGGCTTGTTATTTTCAGGCAAGCTTCCCCAATATAAAATAATTATTATAATATAATTATCAATATTTTAATATTAATATAATATATTATAATAAAAACATGGGCAGACTATGATCCATATGTGAGCAATCAGAATGAAACCAAACACAACTTATCTTGTGTTCCGGTCCCCCACAAACCATCCTTCCTAACTGGTGGGTATAGGCTGGCCCTGTTTGGTATTATTGGGACCTCCTCATAACCAATATGTGAGTTATGAGGGTGTGAATCGTGACACAGGAGATCTGGATCCTTTCCTATAATCCATATTTTTCTACTAAATATACCCCCCTGCTACTTTAGGTCCACAGCTCTGTTCTTTGATCTAATGATCAAAGAACTTACTGGCCCAGCTTCCTTAATTAAGGGTCTCTTTGAAACACGGGAGTTCTGCATGGAACATAATATTAATACTGGCTGAAAGGACAGACTACAAAGAGTGGTAGCAAACAAAGCATTTTCTAATTGGACCAGTGTTAGTAGAGTACTACACGTGTTTTCCTTTGGCCCTTTGGTTTATAAACTCTAAATTAAAGGGCCAAATTACCAAAAAAGGAAAGTTATGAAAAAATGTACTGTTGTGCTGCACTGTTAAAAATGGTGTGCTTCAGAAAAGCTATAACAGTTTATATAAACAAGCTGCTTTGTCAGCATGGGGACAGCCATTTAAAACCGAAAAAGGAGAAAAGGCACAGTATACACAGCAGATTAGCTTTACAGTATACAATGGAGTTCTTCAATACTTTTATCTGCTATCAACTGTGTAGCCTGTGCTTGAATGGCTGCCTAAAATTGTGTTTTTGAAGCAAGCATACCAGTTTTACCAGTGCATGACAAAAGTAGTCATTCCTATAAATCAGTTTTTTTTGTGATACTGTTCCTTTAATGGCCTTGAGGTGAGCATTGAAAGACAGTTTCGATCTTTATCCTAAATTATGCAAACCTTAAGATCAATGCAGAATGACAGCAATTTGCAGAGTGATTTCACTAAATTAAAAAAAATGGACACCAAGCAGGTTCAATATTAAGTGCAAGGTTATGAATGATGCAGAAATAACAAATACAAGTTATACATTAAAGGATAACAACCTGTGTAATTCTAAGCAGTGTCATTAGGCTACTAAGCAAAAAAAAAGTACTGTACTTTATACTGTACAGGTATGGGATCCATTATGTGGAAACCAGTTATCCAGAAAGTTCCAAATTACGGAATGCCCATAGACTCCATTTTATCCAAATAATCAAAACTTTTAAAAGTGATTTCCTTTTTCTCTATAATAATAATTAAACAGTACCAGGTACTTGATCCAAACTTAGATATAAGTAATCCTTATTGGAAGGAAAACTAACCTATTGGATTTATTTAATGTTCACGTGATTTTCTAGTAGACTTAAGGTATGAAGATCTGTTATCCGGAAAACCCCAGGTCCCGAGCATTCTGGATGACAAGTCCCATACCTGTACTGTATAAAATAGGGCATTAACCCAAGGGACCTCTTTATAGGTCCCTGGTAAGGCCTCACCTTGATTTATATATATATATATATATATATATATATATATATATATATATATATATATATATATATTGAATATTTAAATTATCACAATAGACTGATGGTTGGGGTTGTTTTCTCTGGGGAGGGCAAGATGCAGATGAAGGGAAATGATCATGCTATACCAGTACATCAGTGTACAAAGTATATTACATTAGAGAGATTGTGGAGCATCTTTTCCCATTAAAAAAAAGTTGATGTACAAGTGGTCACCCCTTTAGAGTAAATGATACCTGAAATTTGAAGCAGTATAAGTGGTTCTTCACAGTAAAATTGTGGAATACCCTTTTGGGTGATGGCAAATTCTATTAATGCCTTTAAGACTGGCTTGGGTGATTTCTTTAACAAGTAGAGGGGAAGTAGGGGACAGAATAATAGGGTAGTCCGCAGCTTGTCAAAAGCAACAGATTCAACATTTTGGCATGGAGCAGGCAGACTCTCAGAACACCCTGGGAAGCAGTGGCTTTAATAAAGGCGGTGGGGAGAATGCAAGAAAAAAAAGGCAGGTTTTAGTTATAGGGGATTCAATTATTAGAAAGGTGGATAGGGTAAACTGCCGTAAATTACCCTTCATGCCGAACAGTCTGCTGCTTGCACATGGATAGAAAACTGGCTAAAGGATCGGGTACAGAGGGTGGTTATTAATGGTACATTCTCTACTTGAAGTAAGGGGTCTCTCAGGGCTCGGTATTGGGTCCACTTTTATTTAACTTGTTCATTAATGACTTAGGGGAGGGTATTGTAAGTAATGTATTAGTGTGTGCAGATGACACAAAACTATCCAGCCCAAATAATTCTGTCCAGGATCCAGAATCCTTGCAACAGGATCTTGACAAACTGGTGATATGGGCTGCTAAGTGGCAAATGAGACTCAATGTAGATAAATGTAAAGTCACGCACCTTGGATGTAAAAATATACAATTCACTAGGCAAATCCATAATGGAAAAGGACCATTGAGTCCTTGTATGTAGATGCTAAACTTGGCTGCAGCAAGCAATACCAGTCATCAAGGGCAAATAAGGTCTTGAGCTGTATTAAAAGGGAATTGCTTCAAGGCAGAAATGGGTTATTCTTCCCGTTTATAGAATACTGGCAAGGCCCCATTTAGAATATGCCATACAGATTGGTCTCCAGTGCTCAAACAGGACATTATTGAGAATGGGTGATATGATAACTATGCATAAATATATGTAGGGACCCATAAGTAGTATGGCCCTTATGGCTTCATTCCCTACCCCTTACCTTCCTCTTCCTGTTACTGGGCTAAGTCCCATGTAACAAAATATTGATACAGGTTGTGACCACCCCCTGCAGTGCTGTAATAAAAGTACTTGCAGGGAGGGGCACTTCCTCTTTGGCCTGCAGCAGTTATACTGATCAGAAAATCCATTGAGCCTGGAGTTAAGGCCCCAGAGATAACAAGGCCCTAAAGGTATTACCACCTTTAGTGAAGTCGGGGATACAGGGACCCCGTGAATGAGGACTAGTTAGCTATAGGTTAACTCTGTCATAGCACTCTCTAGGAGAGGTGAGATTAGAGAGGAAAGATAGCACGGGCAGCTCAAGCTCCAACAAGGAGGATAGAAGGGAGTAGCTCTCCCCCAGGCTCTACCTTGCCTGTAGTGAAGGGACCTCAGTATTATAGGGACTGCAGGAAGAGTTCTTTAACCCCTGACCCAAATCTGCTGTTGGGATCCGGACCACATGAGGTATTGCTATCCTGGCTGGTGACCCTATCAACTCCCATCACAAATCCTACCTGAGGGTGATACATATATAAGGGCGATCATATAATAATCTCTCTAATGCTTTATTTACAAGTATGTCTTATCAGCTGACGCAAGGTCACTCATTCAGATTAGAAGAAAGGAGGTTCCACCTAAATATTCGGAAGGGTTTTTTTTTTGTTTTTTTACAGTGAGAGCTGTGAAGATGTGGAATTCTCTAATAGAATCAGTTGTACATGCTGATACATTAGATATCTTTAAGAAGGAGTCAGATGGATTTTTAGAAAGAGAGGGAATAAAGGGTTATGGAAGAGAGCAAATAATACAAGTTGATCCAGGGACTAGTTTGATCTCTCCATCTTGGAGTCAGGAAGGATTTTTCCCCCTCTGAGGCAAATTGTAGAGGCTTCAAATGTTTTTTTTTGGCCTTTCTCTGGATCAACTTAGCAGTGTCTTTTTTCAACCTAACTTACTGTAACCCTTTCTTGGCCAAATTAGACAGAACACCAGCTAGATGGGTAGAGCATGGGCTATAGACGACCCTCTTTCACCAGGAAGGGCTTCCGCAAAATGGAAACAGAAATGCTGATGTTGTTGTACTACAACTCACTACTGCCAAAAACAAACAAAAATGGAGGCCAGGGGTTCTTTGCAAAACAGTAGAACAGTCTTTATTCAGGCATAAAGCACCACAGGGTTGTTATCCTCTACACATGAGGTAGCACAGTACATCTCCAAGTAAATGTACAAGCATAGGTGTAGCATAGACCGCATAAGCAGACACCACACAAGAGAGTTAATAAATTAAAAAGAAGTAATAAACCCCCAATCACTTACTCCAAAAAACTAAAGGGTTAATGCTCCCAATACTTTAGTTAGCAGAGATCCATCAGTCAATTCATTAAGTCTAAACGTGAAAAAATCATTAGTTGTGAAATGTTATCATATAACCTTCAGGATTAAAATAGGGAAATAAATAAAGTGCTAAGTGCTTACTTACATACAATTGATTGCAATAGAAAATTATCTTTAAAAAATTATTACAAGAGCCAGTACCTGCAATAAATACTTAAATGGTAACAAGAAGCTTATATAGATAATTCAAACATTTTTACCATTTAAAATCAATTCATACAATTGTAAGTTTAATTCATTTTGTGTATAGCAAGTGAAATAATTGTGAATTCAATTAATTAGATAAATTAATTATTGTGAACTAAAGAGAATTAATTAAATACTAATGTGAAACTAAAAATTCAGGTGCAGCTTCAATAATTCATCAACCTGCATTTGGAAAAATTAGTAGGAAAAGGAAAAATAGAAAAGAGTGGAGAAGTCCCAAAAAAGAACTGCTGCCTATACTTGTTCTAGGCCCTGGGACCCCACAGCGGGAGCACGGCAAGCAGTGTGGACTGTGGTCTTGGAATATTAATCTGACTATCTCAATGGAGAGCTGAGCTACCCTGCAGGGCCACAAATCTCACAAAGCCATGTAAATGAGAAAGAGTTTGTGGAAGATAAATGCGGTTGTGATAGAGATTGCTAAAATTATTAGAATAAGGAGAAATAAAATCAAATACAAGGTATCAAACCAAGCTCAAGCTGTAAGTAGAGACGCATGGTTTTGGCGTCTCTGTTTTTCTGCCTTGACAAAGCTGCGGCGAAATGCGCGTTGGTGAAAATTTGGTTTGATACCTTGTATTTGATTTTATTTCTCCTTATTCTAATAATTTTAGCAATCTCTATCACAACCGCATTTATCTTCCACAAACTCTTTCTCATTTACATGGCTTTGTTTCTGCAAGGCAGTTCATGGTACTTTGACCTCAACAATCGGAGTAGTTTGGTGGGCCCGATGGAATGTGAGAAAAATTCAGGATGTATTCCTGACCCAATGGAATCATCAGAGAGAGGACTAGGAACAAGTAATTTTTTTCTCAGTGGAAGCAAAACAACAGATGGATTGGTGGAAATGTCCAGAGAATCTTCGCTGAGGATTTCCTCTGCAAGAAGGAACCTTACTGCATATTTTCACAGATGCTTCAGGTTCCGGTTGGGGAGCACATCTTCAGGAATGGTTAGTACAGGGCCGTTGGGTCGAAGACCTATCTTTTCTGCAGTCCAATCTATTGGAGCTAAAGGCCATCATGAAAGCCCTGGAAGTCTTCAAACCGATGATTTTGGGGGAGGACATTTGCATAAGAACAGACAATATGGCAGCGGTCTCTTACATCAGACGACAGGGTGGCACCAGAAGTCGGGCGATGATGAGACAATTAGAACCTGTTATGAATTTTGCTCAGATGTTTTTAGCAAGCATAACAGTGGTCCACATACAGGGGTTCCATAATTGGAAAGCTGACCAGTTTAGTCGCCAGGATGTCAACCAGGGAGAGTGGAGTTTGAACGAGCAGGTCTTCGCATTTCTAGTGAAGAAATGGGGGAAACCGGAGGTGGATCTGATGGCGACTGCAGTAAACAGCAAGCTTCCAAGATTTTTTCCAGAATTCCCTGTGTGGAAGCTCCGGCAGTTGATGCATTTGCATACAGCTGGCACAATCTGTGGGCATACATTTTTCCTCCTTTCTTCATGATCTTCCGGGTGCTAACGAAGATTCTTCTTTCCAGAATGGAAGTCATTGCCATTCTGCCAGATTGGCCAAGGAGGCCTTGGTATCCTCTCTTGAGGAGACTGCTGGTGGACAAACCAGTGAAGCTTCCGAACAGGAAGGACTTGTTGAGTCCTGTTTCATCCGTCACCTCACCAGTTAAACTTAACAGCATGGAGACTCAGTTCAGCAGAATGAGAGACTTAGGTTGTTCTGAAGCAGTCATTAGTACTTTGTCTAAATCTAGGAAAAGTACTACTGTTACTAGATATGACAGGATTTGGGATGCATTCTGTTCTTGGGCTCTAGGTGAAGCAGTTAATCCGGTGGATCCTCAGATTCCTCAAGTGTTGGAATTTCTTCAGAGTGGTTTGGACAGAGGCCTTAGTGCTAGTAGTCTTAAAGTACATGTATTGGCCTTATCTGCAGTATTGGGAAGGCAACTTACCGACCATCCGTTAGTGGCAAGATTCTTGAAGGCTACTCTGAGGATCAGACCTCCAGTTAAAGATTTAGTGCATTCTTGGGATTTACCTCTAGTCCTGAGGGCATTGTCTGTACCACCATTTTTTCCAGAGGCGGAATCTACATTGTGGAATCTAACCTTTAAAGTGATATTTTTGGTGGCTATTGCCTCAGGAAGGAGAGCTTTGGAACTTCAAGCTCTATCAGCTGAACCTTCTCATACTGTTTTTACTGCAGAAGGTGTGACGCTTAGGCCAGTGTTGAATTTTTTACTGAAGATTGTTTCCAGTTTTCATATCAATGAGCCCATATTTCTCCCTACGGTTGCTTCTGAAGAAACTGGAAGTGATGTAGGTCTTCTTAAAGCACTGGATGTAAAGAAGTGTCTACAGGATTACTTGGATGCAACTACATTGATCATGAAGACAGAGAGGTTATTTGTCATTCCGTTTGGTGCCAAAAAAGGGCAGGTTGCCTTGATTGCTACTTTGCGGAGATGGATCGTGAATGTGATAAAAAAGGCAAATTCACTCCAGGGACAGGAGGCACCTAGGGGTGTTAAGGCACATTCAACCAGGAGT
This sequence comes from Xenopus borealis, assembly GCA_024363595.1. Taxonomy (NCBI): domain Eukaryota; kingdom Metazoa; phylum Chordata; class Amphibia; order Anura; family Pipidae; genus Xenopus; species Xenopus borealis. Next base: position 45,531,208 of record CM044444.1, read on the forward strand.
ATGGTGGTCTCCTGGGCAGCAGATGCGGGAGTTTCCACGGAAGCAATCTGTAAGGCAGCTACTTGGGCCAGTTCTAACACTTTCATTAGGAATTATCGTTTAGATGTTAGGGCTGGCAAGAAAGCTACTTTTGGGTTTGAGGTTCTTCGATCAGCACTTGCAGCTGAATAAAGTTTACGGCAGATGGGTTGTGTCCCTCCCTTATTATTGCTTGGGTATTTACCCGATTAGTTAATTCTGACCGGGGATGGCCAGGGAAAGGGAGAATCCTATCATACTTACCGTGATTCTCCTTTCCTGGCCATCCCCCTGGTCAGCATTCCCACCCTTAGGGAGCTTTGTTACATTGACAAGGCTAGGATAGTAGGGGAGGGGTTCTTAAAGGAATTGCTTGGAGACGCATCTATGGGGGAGGGGTTACCCGATTAGTTAATGCTGACCAGGGGGATGGCCAGGAAAGGAGAATCACGGTAAGTATCATCATCATTTATTTGTATAGCGCCGACAAGATACGCAGTGTTTCCTTAGTTATAACAAACAGGGAATAAAAGTGGATAACAATCAAGGATTTACAGATAC
>CM044444.1:45533668-45555246 GCA_024363595.1 Xenopus borealis
ACTGCCATAGCTCTCCTGCCATGCTCACCCCTGCCATGCTTCCCCTTAACTGAAAGTCCTTATATACAGCAGGGGGGTCACATGGATGAGGGCGGGCAGTTGATTAATTAAGTCAGGTTTAAAGACACAAGAATCTCCTAGTCTGGTTATCTAACAGAACATCAGCAATTAAACAATAAATTGGACTGAGCCAGATAGCAATACATTGGACATACCAACCCTTGAAGTTGGAAAGTTGCTAGATAAAATCAAACTAGGATTCTCCCTTTACCTGCTACACGGAAGCTGCTGTTGAATTCCAAAGGGAAAGGTACTTTTGGGAAAGGGTAGCCCTACCTGGGGAATAAGAGCCCGGTGGAAGGGATATTTCATTTGAACTGTGTGGTTATTAACCCCTTCCAGAGAATTGGTTCCCCCAGCGTAGGAGTGAATGGTGTATTAGTTGTCCAAGTTTAATACAGTTATATAAAGTTTGAATTTGTTCATTTGCAAACTGTGTGTTTTATTATTCCTAGTGGAATGCCCCCTGAGGTGTGTTCCTCAGTGTCAGTGTCAGACTGGGATGCCAGGGGTCCACCATAAAACCATAGACCAGGGGACCACCAGAAAACCTTAGACCAGGGCCCCAACTATTCTTCCATTATAAATCCTCTTTTTCTACATGAAATAGGCCAAATTGATAGAAGCAAGAAGGCCCAATGACACCTGGGCCCACCAGGAGTTTTCATGGTATCCCTGTGGGCCAGTCCAACACTGCTCAGTGTTCCCTAGGTGGAGGCACTGCGCTGTAATTCCCAGTTCCCAGTACTTTTCATACGCAAAAGGGGCCCTGAGTCTATTGCTATTTAAAGAGAACGTAACCAAAAAAGGGTTATATTTGGAGGCACTGCTGAGATGTCAACTGGGAAGCTGGATGTGTTTGATGAAACTATGTCTGCCTTTGAAACTCCACAAAGTGTTCGCCAGTGGTGTACTGCATTGGGACGTAACTCCCGAAAGGTTGCCGCTGTTGGGCCCATGGTGACCCGAGTGAAAGAAGAGTTTATTTACCAAGTTCTGGATGGGGAACAGATTTTTTACCACCCAAGGGTGGCTGCGGCACGCCGCGATTCTGCCGGGGTCCTGCTGAATATTCTTATAGACAGCCCCAGAGAGATAGTGATCGTGACCGGGTTCCCGCTGATATTGATGCTGAGAGTGAAGGGCCCAGGAAGATTGTTCTGCCTGACATGTCTGATGACACAGATGAATTCATGTCCCAGGATAAAGCCCTTACTACCAAGTATGCAGTGAAGGCACCGGAGAGTGTGCAGCTGAACAAGACATAGTTTGATTTGCCAGCTGAAAGGAGTCAAGTAAAGAGATGTCCATCCTGTGAGAACGTGGTCTCCAAGGGGGGTCAGCAGAGTTCTGGTGGCCTGCTGGATACCCCAGAGATTGTGAGTGCGCTGGGACAACTTACTGACCAACTGACGCAGCTGGCCTGGAATGGTAATTTTAAGAGACTTAAAGTGTTTTCCGGTACCGATCCTGTACCCTCAGGTGAAGAGTCCTTTGAGAGTTGGAGAGACTCCACTGTTGTGTCCGTGAGAGATTGGACAGGGCCCGAGACTACTATGAGAAGGAAGATCCTTGAGAGTCTCCACAGTCCTGCCTTGGATGTTTTTAAATCCTATATGGTGGGTCACCCTGACGCTACTTCGGGTGACCTGATTGAAGTTCTGGAGGTGACATTTGGCCCTGTGGAGAGTGCTACAGAGATGCTTTATCGCTTCCACTATACCTTTCAGGAAGAGAAGGAAGATTTGTCTGCTTATCTTGTGCGGCTAGAACAAGACCTTAGACTGCTAGTGAGCCGCGGTGCAATTACAGACGATGAGATGGATTCTCAATTGAAAAGAGGGACCCTGAACAGTGATCCTGTTGCCATGACAATTAGAGCTCACTACCAGGATAAGCTACCCCTTGGTTTTGTTGCTCTGATGGAGAGAGTTCGGTGAGAAGAGGCGGATGCCTATGTGATGGTCAAACGGAGTTCCACTTTAGGGCATAAAGAGAAATCTCCTACTGAAGTAAAACTGGAAGAAGAGAACAAGAAACTTCTCAAAGAGTTGGAGGACTTAAAGGCTCAACTGTCTGAGAGAGCCAAACCCCCAGCTGAGACTAAGAGAGTTCCTACGTGTTACCGGTGTGGAAATCTTGGCCACATCCAGCCAAACTGTCCAGTTCCTGATGAAGGTGAAACGCAGTTTGCACTGTGTAAAGTACGCTGCAGGCGTAGAAGATTCCCTGGAAGATGTTACAAGTGCCAAGTGATGGGTCATCAGGCCCAAAATTGTAAGACTTACAAAAGTTCTACAGTACAGAAGTATTATTATGAGCCTTCCATCTGTGAGAGTGACTCCCCTGAAGAGGAATGGGTGTTGAGTCGAGAGAAGACTACTGTGGAGAACCCTGTTGGCATGAAGGTGGCCCCTGAAACCTTTGATACCCCCAATAGATCTAAAGGACTGGGTCTGGGTAAGCTCAGGTCTTCAGGTAAGGCCAATGTTAGGGTCCCAGGTAACAGTAGTGATAAAGACATTATTGACTGTTTTGCTGTCCAGGCATGCCAAGGCATACGGCAAGCGAGGATGTTGCCGATTTGTCCAAGGGTAGAATGTAGGGGAGAAGAGAAAGCTTTCCCCTGTTTCTCTGTATTTTGTTGGACTTCTCATAAAAATATTAAGAAAAAATAAAGAAATCTACTATTTATATCCCTCTGCAAGTTATTTTTAAGGTGAATAGTGAATAACTTTTAACTTCTTTGATAGAATGTATTTTACAACTTATGTGAGTACATAAATACATTAAATCAGACTGGATGCTAGAACTACAACTAGGACATACATTTGTTATACCCATACATTAGCATCTTCATTGCTATGGTTACTGACTAAGCAGCAATTACTCCACACCATAAATAATAAATGTAGAGGTTTTATCTTCTGGAATACTCTGCAGTCTATTAAAGACTGATGCTTAGAAGGAAGGTAGAAATAAGGAATTCCTCTTTTTTTTTAGTTTTAATATAGTATAGATATAGGTAGAAACCGTGCATACTCTAGTAGTACCCTTCTGAAAAGAAAACCCACCACACCAAGATGTTCTTTTTTCTAAGAGACACTCAACGTTCTACTTCTGAAATCAACACAGGATGTGTAAAACAGAAACAAAAAACATCAAGAAGGAAGTTAAGTAAAGCAAGATCTCACAGCCGAGGAGGATGAAAACCAGGAGGAGAAAGTGAGGGCAGCACAAGAAAAACAACAGAAAATGCCTATATCTGTGGTTCCACCTTTTAAAGAGTGGCCAAAAACAACAATTGACTTAAAGGTGAGATACATCTACCCTGTACATGCATTTCCCCAATGTTTCTTGCTACTCCATTTAAATATTTTAAATAATTCTCTCTTTGTAGAACCTTACACCCTCCCCCACTCCTGCTTCTATACTACTAACCAAATCTATCTTGTACTTATTGTGCAACATGATATGATACTGGCTACTTTCCATGTTTATTATAAGGGTATGATTAATTCAGTATATTGTTAAATTGTTGCTATAGGTGATTAGATTTATTGTATAACTCCAATGGTGTGGGATTTTCCTAAAAATTATTATTCCACTACTAAATAAGTATAATTAATGCATACTTATGGGATTATGTCAGTATATTGCGCCACACCTGCTGTTCACTTTGACTAGTGTACCTTTCCCAAAGGGTATGCCCCTGACCAGTATGTTGCAGGGAGAGTAGGGGAAGTGTAAACAAATATGTAATATAGTATTGAACCCCCTTACTTCTGCCAGAGAAAAAGAGGGCTGTAAAATCAGTGGAAACATGCTTTGACTTCACTCTAAACGTCTTTATCTACTAAATACTTCAAATTAAACATATTCGATTTTTGGAAATTCTTCATTTAGAACCACTTCGTAGTATAGGAATTATCAGCATATGTGAAAGTAGTACACTAGTACAGTTCTGCAACAGTCTCACTGCTTGCAAACTTTTCCAGGTGACCCCTCTGCAATTCACTCACTACGCCCTCACTTGCACTGCTGGACTGACCTGCTAATTTACCTGCTTGCCTTATATGCACTGTATATTTAGTCTACTGCTGCCTACCCTGTGAAGAAATCTACAGACCCCTATGCTTGATGGCAACCAGCAATACTTATTATAATGTGTTATTTGATACTGAGGACTCCATTACCATATGATGCTAAGAGTCACAATGTCATTTGATACTGTTAGAGCTCTGTGTCATTTGATGCTGAGAGTCACTGTGGGATTTTTTAAAAATATGCAATGTTTTTTTTTTTTACTTACAATGTGGTATTTTGCCTGTAATTTCCTTATAAATTGTTGCAGGTGTCTGCTAAATAGCCACACTTTGTGTACAATTGTTTGTGGTGAAAGGTGCTGGATTTTTAGAAAACTGATCTTTTTCTTTGCCTACAGCCTCTTTATTGTACCAGTATTAGTATTGCAAGAAGCTTGTATGGTAAAATGGGACAGCTGGCGTTAATGGCATTAAATAATACTGAATGATGTTATTCGCATTGCTAAAACATAGATACGAGTCATATGACTGGGCAGTAAATATAGAACAATATAACTTGTAGGGATAGGGAAATACTGCAGAAAAGTAACAGTGTAAAAGAGGGGACTCTTTTTGCAAGGTGGCAGGCAAATTAATACATAGTAACATAGTAAGTTTGGTTGAAAAAAAGACACACATCCATCAAGTTCAACCTTTTAACTTTTTTTTTTTACCTGCCTAACTGCTAGTTGATCCAGAGGAAGGCAAAAAATTGCCTCAGAGTGGGAAAAATTCCTTCCTGACTCCAAAATGGCAATAGGACTAGTCCCTGGATCAACTTGTACTATGAGCTATCTCCAATAACCCTGTGTTCCCTCACTAGCTAAAAAGCCATCCAACCCCTTCTTAAAGCTATCTAATGTATCAGCCCGAACAACTGATCTAGGGAGAGAATTCCACATCTTCACAGCTCTCCCTGTAAAAAAACCCCTTCCAAATATTTAGGTGGAAATTCTTTTCTTCTGATCTGAATGGGTGACCTTGTGTCAGCTGGAAAGACCTACTACTAAATAAAGTATTAGAGAGATTATCTCCTTATATACTGTATTTATACATAGTTATCATATTCTCCCCTTAAGCATCTCTTCACCAGCTTTAACACCCCCAGTTTGGCCAGTCTTTCATCATAGCTAAGATTTTCCATACCCTTTAGCTTAGTTGCCCTTCTCTGTACCCTCTCTAATACAATAATGTCCTGTTTGAGTGATGGAGACCAAAACTGTACGGCATATTCTATATGGGGCCTTACAAGTGCTCTATAAACAGAAGAATGACCCCCTCCTCCCGTGACTCTATGCCCCTTTTAATACAGCTCAAGACCTTTTTTGCTCTTGATGTTGGCTGTAGCAACAGACTGCCATTGCTTGCTACAGCCAAGTTTATCATCTACAAGTACTCCAAGATCTTTTTCCATAATGGATTTCCCTAGTGCAGTCTCATTAAGGGTATAAGTGTCATTTTTACATCCCTGGTGCATGACTTTACATTTATCAACATTGAATCTCATTTGCCACTTAGCTGCCCATATTGCCAGTTTGTCAAGATCCTGTTGCAAGGATGTTACATCCTGGATGGAATTAATTTGGCTGGATAGTTTTGTGTCATCTGTAAACACTGATACATTACTTACAATACCATCCCCTAAGTCATTAATGAACAAGTTAAATAAAAGTGGACCCAATACTGAGCCCTGAGAGACCCCCCTAAGAACCTTACTCCAAGTAGAGAATGTACCATTAACAACCAACCATTGTACAACTTCACTAAGCCCAAAAGACCTTAGTTACAAAGCAGTCATTTGTGAGGCACTTATCAAACGCTTTGGCAAAATCCAAATGAATCACATCTACTGCCCCCCACACAGTCCAGGATCTTACTTACTTCACCATAAAAAGCAATCAAATTTGTCTGACATGACCTATCTTTCATAAAGCAATGCTGATTGCTGCTCATAATGAAATTCATTAGGACAAACTTTTGAATAGGCATGCACCAAATCCACTATTTTGGATTCAGCCAACCCCCGAATCCCCGAATGATTTGGCCGAATACCGAACCAAATCCAAACCCTACTTTGCATATGCAAATTAAGGGTGGGAAGGGGAAAACATTTTTTACTTCCTTGTTTTGTGACAAAAAGTCATGCAATTTCCTTCCCGCTCCTAATTTGCATATGCAAATTAGGGTTCAGATTCGGTTCGGCTGGGCAGAAGGATTCGCCTGAATCCGAATCCTGCTATAAAAAAGGCCGAATTCTGAATTTGGTGCATCCCTACTTTTGAATGTGATCCCATAACAAGCCTTCAAATAATTTGCCTACCACATATATAGCTATGCCAGGCTGAGATTATGATCCCTTTTTAAATATTGGAATTACATCAGCTTTTCTCCAATCCATAGGCACCATACCAGATGAAAGTGAATCTGAGAAAATCAGAAATAGGGGCTGGTCTAAAACAGAACTAAACTCTCTTAGAACCCGGGGGTATATGCCATCAGGCCCTGGAGCCTTGTTTACATAAATTTTTATGAAAGCTTTTGGTAATTGGGGTGTGGCCACAAAATGGGTGTGGCAATTTTTTTTGCCACACTACACAACACACGGGAAAAAAACTTTTATGCAGTAACTTCTGTACTTTCCTAACAATCTGCTCTGGGCTGGCAATGAAAAGATTTTAATATTTTATGGTTGGGGGTCACCACAACTTGAGGAACTGTATTAAAGGGTCGCAGCATTAGGAAGCTTGAGAACCACTGGACTAGATTGAGCTGAGCCAGGGACCTCGATTCTGGGATGTGATTTACTTAGACTTCGCTAAAGAATTTGATACAGTGCCACACAGAAGGTTACTGGTTAGATTAAGGAATGTTGGCCTGGAACATAGTATTTGAAACTGGATAGAGAACTGGCTAAAAGATAGACTTCAAAGAGTGGTGGTAAATGGAACATTTTCTAATTGGACCAGTGTTGTTAGTGGGGTACCGCAGGGCTCTGTACTGGGTCCCTTGCTTTTCAACTTGTTTATTAATGAAAGTACAGTTTCTATTTTTGCAGACAATACTAAATTGTGCAGAACTATAGGTTCCATGCAGTGTCATTCTGTAGCTACTAAAGCAAATAGGGTTCTGTCCTGCATAAAAAAGGTCATAAACTCAAGGGATGAAAACATAATTATACCTCTTTATAGATCCCTAGTAAGGCTTCATCTGGAGTATGCAGTGCAGTTTTGGACTACAGTCCTTAGGAAGGATGTAAATGAGCTGGAGAGACTGCAGAGATGTGCAACTAAACTGGTTAGAGCAGTGATCCCCAACCAGTAGCTTGTGAGCAACATGTTGCTCTCCAACCTCTTGGATGTTGCTCCCAGTGGCCTCAAAGCAGGTGCTTATTTTTGAATTTCAGGCTCGGAGGCAAGTTTTGGGTGCATAAAAACCAAGTATAGTGCCAAACAGAGCCTCAATGTAAGTTAACAATCCACATAGGGGCTACCAAATGGCCAATCACAGCACTTATTTGACACCCCAAGAATATTTTTCATGCTTGTGTTGCACCCCAACTCCTTTTACTTCTTATTGTTGCTCATGGGTTCAAAAGGTTGGGGATCCCTGGGTTAGAGGGATGGAAGACTTAAATTATGAGGGTAGACTGTCCAGGTTGGGGCTGTTTTCTCTGGAAAAAAGGCGCTTGCAAGGGGACATGATTACACTTTACAAATACAATAGAGGATAAAAAGTTGTCTAATTCTGGGCAGTGCCATTCTGTAGCTACTAAATCAAATAGGGTTCTGTCCTGCATAAAAGGGATGAAAACACAATTATGCCTCTTTATAGATCCCTAGTAAGACCTCATCTGGAATATGCAGTGCAGTTTTGGACTCCAGTCCTAAGGAGGGATATAAATGAGCTGAAGAGAGTGCAGAGATGTGCAACTAAACTGGTTAGCGGGATAGAAGACTTAAAGGGAAACTGTCATGGGAAAACATGTTTTTTTTTTAAAACACATCAGTTAATAGTGCTGCTCCACTGCTCCAGTAGACTTCTGCACTGAAATACATTTCTCATAAGAGCAAACAGATTTTTTTATATTTCATTTTTGAAATATGGCTAGCCATTTTGTCAATTTCCCAGCTGCCCCGGTCATGTGACTTGTGCCAACACTTTAGGAGGGAACTGTTTTCTGGCACTCTGTTGTTTTTCCTTCTCAATGTAACTGAATAGTACGCAGTGGGACATGGGTTTTACTATTGAGTGCTGTTCTTAGATCTACCAGACAGCTGTTATCTTGTGTTAGGGAGCTGTTATCTGGTTACCTTCTCATTGTTCTTTTGTTAGGCTGCTGGGTGGGGGAAAGGGAGTGGGTGGTATCACTCCAACTTGCAGTACAGCAGTAAAGAGTTATTGAAGTTTATCAGAGCACAAGTCACATGACTTGTGGCAGCTGGGAAATTGACAAAATGTCTAGCCCCATGTCAGATTTCAAAATCAAATATAAAAAAAATCTTTTTGCTCTTTTGAAAAATGGATTTCAGTGCAGAATTCTGCTGGAGCAGCACTATTAACTGATGCACATACCTCACTGCCTGCTAGCCTTCTCTTGGGAAAATTATAATTAACATTATTTAACTTAGAAATAATTTTCAGGGGCACATGTGCACAATGTGAGAGACAGAGGTCCCTTGCGGTTGCTCTGGCAGGGGGTTTCTAATATAAGCTGACAGATGACTATTGACCCTGCTCTAAAAAGATGTAAAAAGGTCCTAACTGGTGGAAGATGCCTCCAAAATATAAAAAATGAGACCAGCAGAGCTTGGTTATTTACAACGAGCCCCCCGGTGCAACAAAAGGAGGATAGCTTCCAAGATGGTGCTGCAGCTTTGTCACCTGCAATCAGATGATTCAGCTGAGTGGTCTATAGCAGTCACCTCACAGGAGCTACAAACTCATCTTGAACAAAAACTTTACTCTAAGATCTCAACTACTATTTCTGATGCAGTCGGTAAGGCTGTAACCATGCTGCCAGCAACATATCGACTGTCCAATGAGTTTTATTCGACACATCATCATTTGGAAGACATAGAAAATAGAGATCGGAGACAAAACTTGCAGAGCAAAGGTATTCCCACTACTGTTACAGCTGCGGAACTACCTGCATATTTACAGGAGCTGCTTCATACTATAGCTCCTGCAATCCCAATTGGCAACTGGCGGCTTGGTAGAGCCCATAGGGCCTTAGGCTGCAATAATGACTCTCCTGATCGTCCAAAGGATGTGGTTCCCTGACTCCACTATTTCTCAAGCAAGGAGGCCATAATTCAATAAACTCACAGTATAACTAAACTTTTTTTTCAAGACCAGGAACTACAGATTCATTCAGATCTAGCACCCTCAACCCTTGCCAAGAGGCAGGCGTTGAAAGGCCTAACAATGCAGCTAAGGGAAAGAGGAATATGTTATAAATGGGGATTCCCGTTTAAATTGATGGTTGCCCATAATGACAAGACTTTCATACTGCACAATCCAGGCGAGATGGCAACTTTTGCTAAAAAATTGGGCCTATCTGAAAACACAGACCTAAAGGCAGGAACTACTCCGGAGAATGCGAGCTTGGCTCAGCAAAAAATGGAAGTGGAGTGGCAAACTAAAACTAGTAAACCTACTTTGGCTTGAGACACACCTCATGGAATAACTACTGATTGGGCCTACCTAGTTGGCAATATGCTACCCCTGGCGGAGCACAATGATTGAAAGTGCTCATGACACTGGCCAGTTGGTTAAATGGCAGTTACCCCCCAACTACTACAGGATGGGTAGAGATGGAAGAGCAGGATTGCTACCCGTTAACAACTAACAATTTACTATGGGCAAATCACAAAGATAGGAACAAGTTTAAGATTCATAATCTAGCAACACCAGGTCTGCAAGCACAACTTTTTGGGCGCAAAATGGTTTGACTGCCATCCAGTCTCTTTTGGGTCCTTACCATAAGTCTTTCCAAATATTGCAATTTACATATGACTTTGCTGACTTGTAGGTTTGTGCTCAAGCATGACATTTTGTCCAAAGTCTAACTCACAACATACCATCTAAGTAATATACCATACAGTATTTGTAACCACATGCAAAAATGTCCCACTTACTAAAGGAATGATATCCATACTTTATAACCAGATGCTTTAAAATACCTTTCAAGTTAACCCTGCATATTGTTTAGCATGGGATCGAGATCTGCCAACAGCGCTTCCAGGAGATGGTTGGAATATGATTTGGATGGCTACTAAAAAAGTATCTGAGAACATTGCTACAAAAGAGTCATCAGTCGCATAACTAGATCCCCAAGGGCCAGTACAGAAATTTAGAAACAAAGGGATTGTTCACATATAAGTTAACTTTGAGTATAATGAAGAAAGTGATATTCTGAGGCAATTTTCAATTGGTTTTAATTTTTTATTATTTGAGGTTTTTAAGTTATAGCTTTTTATTTAGCAGCTCTCCAGTTTGCAATTTTAGCAGTCTGGTTTCTAGGGTCCAGATTCCCATAGCAACCATGCACTGATATGAATAAACTTACAATTGTATGTTGGTGTTACATTACCTGCTAAGTTCTGTGGGGCTCTAAATGAGGTACCTGAACTTGTTGCAGTGGGAAAGTAGGCATTCTGGACCAAACAAATAGCAAGCCTGCTTTGGATAGAAGGTTTAACACAGTTCTACTAGGCCTTTCCTTACGGAACACAGCCAGGAGTTTTGCTGTCTTTCCAAGGGGTTTTAGGGCTGGGTGGGCAAAAAGAGCCCATATTACTTTAAAACTTGAACCTCCCTGCTGTAAAGTAAATAGTACAGGGGAATACCTATGCTGCCATAGTTTTATGGGATCTCTCTGTACAGACTATGAACAAACCTAGGGGATGTTCCTGCTGAATTGTGCTTAGTACAGGGGAATACCTATGCTGCCATAGCTTTATTTGATCTCTCTGTACAGACTATGGGGCAAATTAACTAAAGTGCGAAGCGTCTAACGCTAGCGCTAATTCGCCAGCGTGACGTCAATTTGTCACTTCAGTGATTCACTAACAGCGTCCCTGGCGAAAATTCGCTAGTGAAGTAGATAGACTTTCGCAACTTCGTACCCTTATGCCAGGCAAAGTTGCACACTGACGAAGGGACGTAACTACGCTAATTCACTAAGATGACCATTTTTCTGAACATTACCTCTTACGCTAGACGTTACTTCGCCAGGTCAGAATTGGCGAAGTTAATTACAATAGATAGGAGTTTGAAAAAACAAATTGACATTTTAAGTCCCAAAAAAACGCTAGCGTCTTTTACCTTTTGCCCCATGAGCAAACTTAGGGGCTGTTCCTGCTGAATCCTGCTTAGTACAGGTGAATACCGATGGCTCAGATGCAATTTTGTGTGTGAATAGTGGGATGGCATAGTGGCAAATTCATGTATAAATACCTTTAAAGCTCATAGCCAGATGGTACAGAGGCGATTTTATGTATAAATAACCCAGAACTCATAGTAGAATGGCACTTTCATGTATAAACATGACAGCACTGATAGTAGGATGGCACACAGATGATTTTATATATAAATACCCTCAGAACACAAAGAAGGATGGCACAGTGGAAATTTAAAGTATAAAACCCCAAAACTCAGAAGAAATTTCTTGTACACTATTCTCAGCACATGTAATAAAATGAATAAATATCACATTCCATGGGTTTAAAAAAAATCAAAATGGCTAATGTCACAATGGGAAGAACAAGCTAGATCCATGAAAGTGGAAATGCATTGTAAATATGTCAGGTAGTAAACAAGTAATAAAAACAGAAGTCCTTACAGTATTCTCCCTGCACTGAAACAGTGCGTGTGTGTGTGTGTGGTGGGGGTGGGGGGGGGGAGGGCAGTCTGGAAAGCAGCCAGTCATTGACCACTCCATCAACTTGCCTTGCCTTCAAAAATTCTTTCCCATGAAAAGGAACAAGAGTGTGGGCAGGTCACTGGAAATTCAAAGTGCTCACAGGGCAAGTGCAGCGAGTTTCTGTAATCTGATCGCTGTTGCTGCTGATCCTTTGCCTGCCCCCTGCTTGCTCTCCCCAATGCTGCAATCTGGAAATGGGAGATCACAAGCAGGAGTGCAGGAGATGAAATGTGAAGATACCTGTGGTGCCTTGCCACTATCTCTCTGGTTCTGCAGGCATGATTGGACAGCATAGCATGAGTAGGAACAGCACTGCTTTCTGGTTCCTTCCATCACGGGGCCCGATTGGACGGTCCCACCAGTGATGTCACATGAAATTACAATTATTTTACTTCCTTTCCTGAGACGTGGCAGGCCCAATTAAAGGGTGCAGGTTGCACCATCTACACCCCAGGTAGTTCCACCACTGGCTCTTATACAAGCTAGATACAAGCTTATACATACAGATGCAGTCACTTGGATTTGTAAGCTAAATGCGTTGTGACTCAGGGCTAATTGAAGAAACTGTGTTATCCAAAGTTATCTTAACTCATTTAATGCATTTAACCTTTTCATTAGCATACCAAAGCACCATTGTTTTCAATGGTGAACTCTTTAATTGGATGGGATGCTGTGACACAATATTCTGTGCTAAGTGGGATAAATGGGTTAGATGAGTTAAGTCACGACGCATTTAACTTACAAATCCAATTAACTGCATCTGTACTAGGTGGTATATGACACCTCAAAGAAAATACTGGATGTTGCAGATGCATTCACCGTTATGTTTTAGTTGTTTGCGAAAATACAGGAACTTTAGTTCACATACATTGTGGGATTACCCTATAGTGCAGCATTTTTGGCACAAAATCCATGCCTTGATACAAGAAATTAGTTGTGTAACATTTCCATTAAAACCATGGGAACTGCGTACTTCATATTCTTCAACCAGCACAACTCATTAAACCGGCTAGACATCTCACTAAACATATCCTTTCAGCAGCTAAATGGAACATAGCTGTCAGTTGGCTGTCTCTGGACTTACCTTGGCAACAGACCTTAAACAAATTAAATGCTATATGTAATGGAAGAACTTTTGGCTCGAGTTCAGGATACTATGGATAACTTTGTCGAAATCTGGTCTTCATGGAAGGACTATATGGTTGAGAGACGGCTTAATTTTTCGTAATGTTGTTGCATATATGTGGGAAGATATTCCTTGATCACTTACAACGTTGAGCAGGGGCTCCATCTCCATCTTCTTACTTTTCTGTATCTTACTTTATTTCTTTTATGCTGAATGTTTTTATTTTTGTTTTACTTTACCTTACATATCTTGTTCAGGAATGATGTACAAGGCAATATAGCTTTTAGAAACATTATATAATCACTGCATAACAAACAAATTTAACAGCTGTGAAAATGTGATTGTTTTTGAGAACCAGAATCAAAATGAAAATATTTTGAGTAAAAAAAAAAGAAATAATTTTCCAGGTTATTACTAAATAAGGGGTTATTTTTTATATCAATTGATTGATCTGACCATTTCTTATGTAAAGAGATTTAGAGTCAGTTCTTAATTCCAATTTGAGATTGGTACATTTTTTGTGACCATTTTAAAATCTAAATTTATTTTGTGACCAGGAAACAGAAAACACAGTGATTAATAAAACAATTTCATTGTTTTCCTAGTAACCCAGGGCATGCAAAACTGACACCAGGGAGGGACCACCACACATGTCTGTCATTAAATAACACAAAATATGCTTTTTTCAGCAAAATGCACAATTGACTGCAAGACCTTCCTCCCACATCCATTCTATAATTCTATAATTTTTCATGAAAGTTTTGACTGATGACCACCTCAACAGATTACTTCTGGCAATGCTTTGGCTTCACCCAGGAACTTGCCAATGGTCTAGTGTAGGGTTGTCCAACATTTTGGCTTCCCTGGGCCACATTGGAAAAAGAAAAATTGTCTGGGGACACACATGAAAAACATGATTTGTAAAAGTACAGAAAAAAACTACAATACCCGTTGGATAACCAGATGGAGCAATTCACTGGAATATGGGACACCTGGATATTAAATAGACTTATTATTATATTATTATTACTACTAACTGGACAATGGGCAGCCCCCCTCCTGCCTACTCCTATATCCTTTGCAATATGACGTTTCCTTGGGAAACAAACGTTTCAAGCTGATCCGCATTCATATCCATCCTGGACCGCACGCACGCATGTTGGACACCCTTGCTCTGGTGGAGTGGGCTTTTAAGCCCCTGGGGGAACCTTCATGCCTGCTGCATTGTAAGCCTTTGCAAAATAATCCATGAACATATAGTCTTCTTAGAAATAGCTTGGCCTTTCCTGAAACCACAGGGAATCACAAACAGGTGGTCTGATTTCCTTCAAGAACATGTTCTTTCCAAGTATATCTTTATTGCTCTTTTTATTTTTCAGCTTTTGGAGACAGGCAGAATGAATGAAGTTCTGCCTCTAAATCCATGTGAAACAACTTTTGGAAGAAATTAAAAGGCAGGCTGAAGTACCACCTTGTCTTTAAAGATGAAGGTATCTAAGAATAACTTTCAAGGTAAGATTCCACAAGACGTTTCCCACAGTGGTTCAAATGGAACAGATGGTTGCATCTGAAACAAATGGCAGATCCCATGGTGAAGATACTTTCCTTATGCACAGTCTTACTCTCATTAGTGCATTAAAACATCTTTGGACAAAAGGCTCTGGAACCCAACTTCTTCCAGTTAATGCTGACACTTGTATTTTAAGCATATTCAAATGGAGACCTCTTGCGTATCTCGAGAATAGAAAATATAGTAGAGTAGAGGCTGTTGTAAACTTGGGATCTTGACCTGCAGCAAGTGCAAACTGTCCCAAATCTTATAGTACTGTGTTGAAGTTGAACATTTCCTTGATTTTAGCAGAAATTCAATGACTTCTTCTTACAAATTCAGCCTTCTAAGGCTCTCCCTTTCAACCTCCATGCCATCAAGGATGACTACTATTGCTTCTGCTGCATCCTGATCCACCTTCTTCACAACTCTCCATATGAGAGGAATTTGGGGAAACACATAGATCACCTCATGTCTTGCCTCAAACCATCTACTGCCAGTGCCTCTCTTGCATGGGTACCTTGGAAAGCACTGTATTTTTCCTGTGACTGCGCAATATTATGCCACAGTTTTGAATTCACAATCTGTACATTCCCAGCAGTTCCCTGACTGAGAGTTTTAGCCTCTGCCACAGCTGTTTCAGTTTGGCTAGCAACTGTAATAGCCTCTCTCTCACACAATGTGAGTTTGTTTTTTCCACTATTTGGTCTCTTAGCATTTCATCTGTTAGATTTCCAAACTCACAGGTACCAACCAGCTCTCTCAAAACTGCTACAAAATGTTCTGTGGATTCATCATTCCGCTGTCCACGTTGGTGGAATTTATATCTTTTAGCAACCACATTTACTCTTGCCATGAAAAAGTTTTTTATAGCAGTAAGAGCAGTTTCATAACTTTCATCATGTGATGGTAATGTATAGAAAATACACTGTCCCTCTGCTCCCAGGCAGTGAATAAGTAAAGCACGCTTTCTAGCAGCAGAAACCTCCCCTTGGCCAGCAGCAATAATGTAATTATCAGACATATGATTCCAAGCAGTAAAAGGTATGGTAGGCTCACCAGAGTTTGTTAGAAAAGGTGAAGAGTGCAGAGGTAGAAAAGACATCCTTGTCACCATTTGTTGTGTTTGGTAGCCGAGGATGAGGAGAGTATAACAGTGCTTTATTAACAGTTTCCTGCAGCCATTACATAACAGCAGTAAATATTACTTTCACTTACAAGCTGTACAGAAAGTCCTGTGTATGCACAGTGACACCCGCAGGCCATTTGTATAAACACCACAGTGATGTCATCATGTGGTGACCGCCCATACCACATGTAGCGCAAATCCTCTGACTGTGCACAACGCTGTGTTTCCTATCTAACCCATAATAGGAGGCAATTGCTGGACCACTGGTTACTCCACCGCCAGTCCGCTGCCTTCTTTGGCTAACCCCATCACAGGGGTGCCTATGGACTTCTAGCACAAGAGGAGGAATAAAAGAGAGCGAGAGAACATCCTCCTGCTGGGAACCACATGAGACAGTGTGCCCCAGGAACCTTCATCCATCTATCATCTTCCGAACAGGACAAAAAAAAGACAAGTGAGTAGGGGCGGGACTGTCTCTTTAATTTCTTTGTGGGAAGTCCTGTCCGTTGACCCAGAGGGAAGTTAACCCATTGGTGAATGCATGCCATGGGTGACTAGGAAAGATGGCAATCTGGCCAGACCCTGGATCAACTAAAAGCTGTTTTCAATAACCTTGTATTTTATTGTTGTTCGAGTTGATTAAAACTGAACCCGCACTAACACACTAACATGGCCTAGCAGCACCCACACTCAACCCTAACCCAATGCACTCCTTCATTTCTAAATCCCACCTCGCTGTGACATCACAGAAGGGGGTAGGTAACAGCCAGCTCATGTATAAAAAAGAGCTTGCATGGAGGCCAACATTTTGCCCACACCCACCAGCTGCCTGAAGACTATGGGGCAAATTCACTAAAGGGCATGTAGTGCAAAGATAAATGTTTTCTGATGCAATGAAACTATAAAATATTCTTATCATTGATACCTACAGTTGCCTAGAGGCACTGACAATAGACTCTGGCTAGGCCTGTTCTCTGTAGACAATGATCAACAAACTCAGGCCTGCTCTCTGTGGGATTCTGTTTATCCAACAAGGCATTGCTCTAGGTCACATGGTGGGAGTATGGTAGCCCGATTAGTCCAAATGCAGTTAAACCATGTGGAGGTGCAGAATAAATATAGGAAGTGGCCTTGCGTGATTACAGCAAGCATCCAGCAGAGAGAGTTCGTTACAAATGAGAGATGAAATGTAGCAGCATGATGACGGCATATGCTAGAGACACAACACTGATATTATGGAGAAGGAGGCGCAGCAAGTTTGGAGAAACATGAGATGTCACAGATTGCCACCATCAGAAGGCCTTGAATCTTCCATGAAAGATTCGCATTAGTTGACAATTTATTTCGCTTGAACCTTAAAGGCAATTCTGGAGCTTTATGTTCATATAAGTGAAGACATGGAACCCTTGATGGCAGGCAGTCATGCGGTGCCTGGCATGTGTGAGATTCTCTCTGTCTTATATTTTCTAGCTAATGGCAGCTTCCAGCATGTCATATCTCAAGTAATGGCAATCAGCCAGTCTACTATGGGGTATATGAAGTTTGAGATTGGGTCTGCTACAGTGAAATTACACCACTCTCCATTCATTTCTATTTTTAAATGAGTGTTATCAGAGAGTGAACTCTCACTTTCAACCATTACTGAAATGGTGCTTAATTCTTTTTTAGATCACACCATTTATGACTATGGCACCATGGGAACACATTTCTAATTGCATTTAACAACATTACACTGACGTTAACACATTT
The DNA here is from genome assembly GCA_024363595.1 of Xenopus borealis. NCBI lineage: Eukaryota > Metazoa > Chordata > Amphibia > Anura > Pipidae > Xenopus > Xenopus borealis. The sequence continues at coordinate 45,551,291 of CM044444.1, forward strand.
GGAAATGGTCAAAACACACGTTTAAAGACATTAAAACGCATATACGGATGAAGCCACTTGGATGTGTGTGTTAAATGTGTCATGATTTGATGAAACTGTGTTATCTAAAGTCATCTTAACTTATTTCAATGCATTTAATTTTCATTAACTTATCAAAGCACCATTGTTCAGAAATGGTGAACTCTGTAACTATATGGGATGCTGTGATGCAATTGTCTGTGTTAAATGGGATAAGTGGGTTAAATGTATTTTGTGTTAAACATACAAATCTAAGTGGTTTCATCTGTATATCTGGTCATAACAATGACCACACACATTTTTTAATGTTTAACTTAATGAAATAGAGAGTAATCAATTAGTATAGTAAATAAATATTTAGTAATTAGATCTTGTAATTAGATAATTAGATTAGTGTGTTCATTACATAATTAGCAATTCAATCTAGTAATTAGATAATTAGAGTGCAACTAAACTGGTAAGAGGGATGGAAGACTTAAATTATGAGGGGAGACTGTCCAGGTTGGGGTTATTTTCTCTGGAAAAAAGGCGCTTGCGAGGGGAAATGATTACACTTTACAAATATATTCGAGGACATTACAGACAAATATCAGGGGATCTTTTTACCCTTAAGGAGGATCACCGCACCAGAGGCCACCCTTTCAGACTGGAAGAAAATGACTTGCATTTGAAGCAGCGTAGGTGGTTCTTCACAGTCAGGACGGTGAGGTTGTGGAATGCACTGCCGGGTGATGTTGTGATGGCTGATTCTGTTGATGCTTTTAAGAGGGGCTTGGATGATATTTTGGACAGACATACTCTACAGTTAGTATAGCTATGGGCATATATGGTTTGTGTGAAAGAGTGGAGATGTGTGTGTGTGTATGCTGGGTTTTTAATTTGGAGGGGTTGAACTTGATGGACTCTGTCTTTTTTCAACCCAATTAACTATGTAACTATGTAACTATGAGTGTGCTGATCATGTAATAAGCCATTTAAAGCTATTTAAATGCAAAATGAATGTAACCACATAGTTAAAGATTAGGTAATTACAAGATCTTTTTAATGTAGTTGCTATGGAACATGTCCTATAGCAACTAAATTATGAACATCTGGAAAAGCAGGCTTTTGGTGCTGTGACACACGTATTATAGCCCTACAATACAAACAAAGTTCATTCAGTGCTTAAATTGTGAAATTTGGTGTAAAGAATCTTGATTGCAGCCGCCCTTCACTGGTCCACTCTGCTGGACTCTCCAATACAAAACAAATCTCTGTAGGGAAGCGCAAAAATGGATACTATGGTCCAGTACCCTTAAATTTGTATGTTAAAGTGCCAAGTGCATCACACTGTGCTGTGTTAATTACATAAAATTTGTTTAAAAAGTGCCATGTGCTATAGACCCTTCAGGTAAGTTAGACCAAGGATGTTCAATCAGCCCACCTCTGGTGAAATTGCCTACTCACCAGATTCTCAAAGTACAGATGCAGCCACTTGGATTTGTGTGTTAAATGCGGCATGACTCAGGGTTAATTGAAGAAACTGTGTTATCTAAAGTCATCTTAACTCATTTAATGCATTTAACCTTTTCATTAGCATACCAAAGCACCATTGTTTTCAATTGTGAGCTCTTTAATTGGATGGGATGCTGTGACACAATATTCTGTGTTAAGTGGGAAAAAGGGGATTTCTGAGTTAAGTTATTCTGTGTCAAACACACAATCCAAAGTGGCTTAATCTGTATGTTACTTTGAGAATCTGGTGAGTAGGCAAGTGGCATCATCACCCTTGGTGACGTGATAACACATCGTTGTTGCCAATCTAGACGCACCGCGATCGTCATGCACGCATCCAAATGTGCTGGTGAGCATCTCAATCCAAATGCGCGTCTAAAGGAAGCTAGGGAACCGGCGCGACTAAAAGTTAATGCATATCCCGGGGCTTCTTACACAAGGGCTTTATAATAATTAAACAAAAAACAGAGAACAGGGGCAATGTTAAAAGAAAAGAAACATCAGCCCTATGGCCCTTTTCACAAAATGCTACATTATTATTATTGTTATTAACATGTATTTCTATGGAGCCAACATATTTCATAGTCCTGTTTTAGTACCCCTTACATTAACTGTAAGGGGTACTGGAGGAGGAGATGCTACTGAACTTGGACCCTTACCAGGGTCAGAAGTATCATTAACAGCTGAAGAAGAAAAACTGTCTAAGGTTACATTACTAGTTAAAATTACACTAGCATCATACAAAAACGATTGCTTGTGGAAATATAGTTGTGCTCTTTAGTGAATTGTTATAGCTGTAGCGCATTTGCACATGGCAAAGTTGCGTGACATATGGCAAAGAGGTTGCTGGCGAAATTCGCCCGTTAGTGAATTTGACCCATTGTGTGCAAGTCACAATTGTATTTCCTCACTTGATAAAAACCATCTAAATCCTTCTTGAGGCTATCTAATATATCGGTCAGTACAACTGACAGGAAAATAATTCCATTCCATTACTTCACAACGCTCACTGTAAAAAAATCCTAATCGAACATTAAGAAGGAACCACCTTTTTTCTAATCTGAATAGATGCTCTTATGTCTGCTAGAAAGGACCTACTGGTAAATAAAGCATGAGATTATTATATCATCCCCTTATATATTTATACATAGTTATCATATCCTCACTTAAGCAACTCTGCACCAGTATAAATAATCCCAACTTCACCAGCTTTTTTTCTTAACTGAGACTTTCTAACTTAGTTGCCCTTTTTTAAATGCTCTCCTTAATTCAATAATATCCTGTTTGGGTACTGGAGACCAAAACTACATAGCATATTTCAGGTGGGGCCTAACCAGTTCTCTGTAAAGTGAAAGAATGACTCGCTTCTGACACAAATCTATATTCCATTTAATCCAACTAAAAACCTTATTTGACCTTGCAACTGACTGCCATTGCTTGCTGCAGCCAAGTTTGTTATCTACAAGGAGTCCAAGGTCTTTCTCCATTGAGAATATGCCTACTGCAGCCCCATAAAGGGTATTTATGGCTTGCACACATCCAATGTGAATGACCTTTAAATTTATCAACATTATATCTCACCTGCCACTTACGTAGTTGCCCGGATTGCCAGTCTGTCCTTTGCAAACATTGATATGTCAATTACAATACCCTCCCCTAAGTCATTAATGAACAAGTTGAATAAAATTGAACCCAATAAAGAACCCAGTAGCCCCCCTCTAAGAACCTTACTCCAAGTAGATAATGTACCATTAATAACCATCCTCTATAGTTGTAGCCAGTTTCCTACCATGGATAGCCAGTCTCCTATCCATGCACAAACAACCTTTCTATGATAGACAGATTTCAGTTTAGAAAGCAGTCTTTTGTGGGGCACTGTATCAAACACTTTGGCAAAATTCAAATACAGTAGATCACATCTCTTGCAATGTCACTGTCCAACTTCTTGCTAACCTCAATGTAAAAAGCATTCAGATTTACCTAACATTACCTATCCTTAAAAAAGCAATAACTCACGTGTCCTCTACCAGTATCCACACCTCCGACGCACCAGCAGCTGCCGCACTCCTACTTCCACTCGCTGGTCTCCTATCCAGCCGGAAATCATTTGTAGCACATTTTTTAGTTAGGGAGGAGGTCCATGCAGTATTTAAAATTCAAAACGCTTTATTCCTGGTTACATTTAAAACATGCACAGGGATTACACAAGACTTACATATCCTGTCTGTGATAGGATGGTCACCTGACGTGTTTCATGCCTCGTTCTGGCACTTCATCAGAGGTGATGTCATTACTAGCATTGGTATTATATATAGTCACACCAATTAAGATCATTATTAGACTTAAAAGCAAAAGTTACGTACAAACAGGTCACAATGGTATATTTTTATACATACATATAATTCCTTATATAGTTCCCTATATGGTATCTAGTTGGATAAGGT
>CM044444.1:45583087-45625772 GCA_024363595.1 Xenopus borealis
ACCACTTTGGTCTTTTTGGCGCCAGTGGCACCTGCCGTGACTTCGGCGGCTCGGCGCGCAGTGCTCAAAGTGACATCAGCGCACCGCCGCCGGAAGTCAGAGGCTCACAGCAGGGGCCCAGAAGTTCCAGAACTGAGAAGATACAGCTGGCGGGGGACCCGAGCATTTTTTCCCCATTCCGGGCCGGATGCCCGGGCCCCTCGAGCTAGGCGGGCCCTAAGCAGGTGCCTAGGGTGCCTAGCGGGTAATTCAGCCCTGCCGGTATCCCAACAATCAGATTCTTTGGATGACAGGAAGAAGCATGTAGCAAAGTATTGCCACTAAATGGCTTCTTATAGATCGTTGTATATATCGCTTTATCCACTACCATGAGTTTTATATCCAGAAATTTCATTGTATCCTGCCTAAATTCATTTGTGAACCTCAAGTTTAGCTCATTACGATTTAATTCCTGTACAAAGGCCAGAAAGCTACATTCATCTCCCTGCCACACACACAACAAATCATCGATATACATTGTGTATAGTTTCAGGGAGTGCCTCATATGTGCAGAGTTGTGGGTCTCCTCCCACCACCATATACAGGTTGGCGTAGGAGGGGGCAAATTTTGTCGTCCCACACCTCTGCAGATAGAAGACCGTGTCAAACAGAAAATAGTTATGCTCAAGCTAAAATCTAATTGCTAACAGCAAAAAGCTCCTTAGATCCGAATAACCGAATAACTGCTATATTTTTCTAGATGGTATTGTACTGCCTTCATACCCAATTCATGTGGTATCGAGGAATAGAGTGAGGCGACATCCATTGTCCCCCAACTATATCCCTCTTCCCACTTAAACTCACCCTGTTTAATACATGTGCAGTATCCCTTGTATACCTAGACGTTTGACTAGTAGCTGTAAATGTGCATCCACCCATTCTGATAGATGTTCATTTAATGAGCCTACACCTGAAATTATTGGTCTCCCGCGAGGTGGCCTCTTTTCCTTGTGGACCTTCGGCAGATGGTAAAAAGTGGGTATAGTTACCGTCCTAGGGACCAAATAGTCCCTCACCACTGTGTCAATCAAACCATCCCCCAAAGCTCCATCTACAAGTTCAATGTAGATGGAGTTCAATGCAGGATGCTGCCACTCTGCAGAGTGATTTGTATAAGTTGGGAAACTGGGCAGCAAACTGGAAAATTAGGTTCAATGTTGATAAATGCAAGGTTATGCATTTTGGCAAAAATAATATAAATGCAAGTTATACACGAAATGGTAGTGTGTTGAGAGTTTCCTTAATTGAGAATGATCTTGGGGTTTTTATAGATAGCAAGTTGTCCAATTCTGGGCAGTGTCATTCTGTAGCTATTAAAGCAAATAAAGTTCTGTCTTGCATAAAAATGGCATAAACTCAAGGGATGAAAACCTAAATATACCTCTTTATAGATCCCTATAAAGATCATCTGGAGTATGCAGTACAGTTTTGCACTTCAGGATATCAATGAGCTGGAGAGAGTGCAGAGACATGCAACTACGTTGGTTAGAGGGATGGAAGACTTCAATTATGAGGGTAGACTGTCCAGGTTGGGGCTGTTTACACTTTACAAGTACATTAGGACATGATTACACTTTACAAGTACATTAGAGGACATTAAAAACAAATATCTTTTTACCCATAAAGAGGATCACCACACCAGAGGCCACCTCTTCAGACTAGAAAAAAAGTACAGATGCAGTCACTTTGGATTGTGTGTTAAATGCGTTGTGACTTAACTCATCTATCCCATTTATACCACTTAGCACAGAATATTGTGTCACAGTATCCCATCCAATTAAATAGTTCACCATTGAAAATGAATGAAAAGGTTAAATGCATTAAATGAGTTAAGATAACTTGAGATAACACAGTTTCTTCAATTAGCCCTGAGTCACGACGCATTTAACTTACAAATCCAAGTGACTGCATCTGTACTTTCATTAGAAGCAGCATAGGTGGTTCTTCACAGTGAGGACAGTGAGGTTGTGGAATGCACTGCCTGGTAATGTTGTGATGGCTGATTCTGTTGGTGCTTTTAAGAGGGGCTTGGATGATTTTTTGGACAGACATAATATTAAAGGCTACTGTGATACTAAACTCTATAGTTAGTACAGCTATGGGCATATATGGTTTGTGTGAAAGTGTGGAGGTGTGTGTGTGTATGCTGGGTTTTAACCACCATGGAGTGGTTGAACTTGATGAACTGCACGTTTTATTCCTCCCCAGAGTAGCTCAGTGATATTGAGGTCAGGAGACTGAGATGACCACTCCAGAACCTTCACTTTGTTTTGCTGTAGCCAATGACAGGTCGACTTTGATCATTGTCATGTTGGAATGCCCAAGTTCTTCCTATGTGCAGCTTCCAGGCTGATGAGTGCATATTTTCCTTCAGTATTTTTTGTATTTCACTTGAAGTTATTTGTGGGTTTTTACTTGCATCCCAAACAATTTTTCTGGCAGTTGTGGCTGAAATTTTAGTTGGTCTACCTGACTGTGGTTTGGTTTAAACAGAACCCCTAATTGTCCACTTCTTTTCTTTCTTTTCCAATTGTTTTTATTAGCATTTTAAACAAACAAATGATGTAAAGCAATAAAGCAATAGCTCATCAATGGTAGAGTTCATAAAACAACAGTAAGTATCATACATCAACTCCTTTAAGGACAAGCATCAAAGAAAATAACAAAAATCATCAGTGAAATTAAATAAAATAAGGTAAAGTAAAATAATATAATATAAACTTCTCTACTGTCTATAAATCCTCCTGAACTCATGTTCAATCAATCTTGGAATTGCAATGAGCATATGAAGAAGAGTCTTCCTCAGGGTTATACATACATTTCTCTATGCAGACTTTGTCTTCTGGCATCATAATTTTAAGGTAAGGGGACCACTTCTTAAGAAAATTCTCTCTAAAACCCATACTACCATACCTAAAATCTATTGCTTCATCAATGCAGAGAGACTTAAGGTAAGATAAAGTAACCTTTAGATCTGGGGAGGTATCTTTTATCCAATATAAGTAGATGGATTTTCGAGTAGCAGCAATAGCTAGATGCACAAAGATCTTATAATTATTCCAAAATTTGCCCCTTTGATTACTAATAGAAGAAGATGTTACCTGACAGTCAAGCAATGCAAGATCAGGATACATCTTAATGTCAATATTCTATTTGTCACTTAAGAAATTTTCAAGTTCATTCCACAACTTAGAGATGAAAGGGCATTTCCACAAATAATGAAATACAGAAACATCCTTTAATTTGCACTTAGGCCAATAAGAATAAGATTTACCTTCCGAATTCTTTAAGTAAGACAATTTATAACTCAAGTGAATTAATCGAAAATGTTGTACTCGCCAACCTTCACATCTAATGCATTTACCAAAATTTTTAATAGAAGTTAATAAATGTAATGTTAATTTTCAATAAATATGTCAATTTTCTTGCTAAAATGTGTAATGGATTGGGACTGCAAGGAGCAGATCTAAGACAAAAGTCAGTAATGTAAGAGATCCTATTAAAGTTGGGATCATCTAGAATTTTTTGAAATCCTTTACATAAAGGAAGTTGATATACTGCTACAGTTTTTTTGTCTTTAATAAGGTCTAGACCATACAGATGCAGTCACTTGGATAACTCATCTATCCCATTTATCCCACTTAGCACAGAATATTGTGTCACAGCATCCCATCCAATTAAAGAGTTCACCATTGAAAACAATGGTGCTTTGGTATGCTAATGAAAAGGTTAAATGCGTTAAATGAGTTAAGATGACTTTAGATAACACAGTTTCTTCAATTAGCCCTGAGTCACGACGCATTTAACTTACAAATCCAAGTGACTGCATCTGTATATAAATCTCAGATGAGTTAATCTATCGCATTCATTAAGATCAAATCTGCTTTTCAAGTCATCCCATGGTATTGGTAAACCAGAAACATTATCAACCAAATGTATCAATTGGGATATGCCCTTCTCATTCCAATATGGGATCAAAAATCCTCTCTCTGCCCTAGTAAATGTACATAAATCAAAAGGGGACAAAAAATTGAGAAATTTGATAATTACTACCATGTATTTTATAAATTATCTTCCATAATCATAGAGATGTGATCACCCCCTTCCAAACAGGATTCAAAAGAAGGGTTGGTATAGACTTCCTCACCCGAAATCCACTCAAGAATATATCTACATAGAGAAGCAACATTAAAGAACCTAAAATTGGGAATATTAAGACCACCTAGAAGTTTTGATTGACATAATTTAACTAAAGAAATTTTAGGTTTCTTCCCTTGAAATCTCGAGAGCGTTTGATCCAACTTCTTTATATTAGAGTGTTTCAAAAGGAAGATTAAGTAATGTATATGATAACATTGGGAAAATAAACATTTTTAAAAAAGCAGCTCTTCCTATAAGATTAAGAGGTGAATTAAGCCACTTATCACAAATGGATTCAATTAACCAGGGGAGACAAATTCAAAGAATAAAGCTTAGACAAGTCTGATTAAAACCCAAATATTTAATTGAACATCCAGGAGACTTTAACTTCAAGTCTAAAAGGATTTTCTTTGGAATATTACTATTAATATTAAGCAATCCCATTTTATTGCAGTTAATTACATATCCAGAAAAAGAACTATAAGAATTAAAAAAATTAAACATTTTTCAAATTGATCTTTGAGCATCTTGAACTACTAACATTAGATCATCTGCAAATGCTAAAATTTTAATGTATCTGCCTAATGGTATACCTTGAAATAGGTCTGAACAGTGTAAATATCTAATCAAAGGGTCAATAGTTAAATTAAAAAGCAGGGGAGACAGAGGCCAACCTTGTCTTGCTCCCCTACACAAAGTAAAAGAATCAGATTGTTCTCCCACAACTATTATCCTCGCTTTGGGTGAGGAATAAATTTGCTTTAAGAAATAAATAAACTCTCCTTTAAAACCAAAAAAGGTACAACATTCAAAAAGATAACATTAACGTTAATTAAAAATTAACATTTTCAAACACTTTCTCGGCGTATAGACTTACCAAAGAGCATGGGATTTTATGCTTTTTAGAAAAGTAAATGGCATTTATGATGGCTCTAATATTTTTTATACCTGACCTTTTTCTAATAAACCCATTCTGAAAGGATTAAGTAATATCTCTAAGAATATCAGCCAATCTATCAGCTAGAATTTTTGTGAAGATTTTGAAATCTTGATTTATTAAAGAAATTGGGTGGTATGAAGAAGTTAGTAAAGGATCTTTTCCCTTCTTTAGGAATAAGCTTTTGCTTTTATTATACAAAGGACATGAGTAAATGTTTTGATTTATTCGAAATGGCCTTAGGAGAGTTAATAACTCTATTCTTGTTGTCTTTAATCATGTAAGTATGGGAAGAACTATTTTTTCCCTAAATTAGCCAAAAACCTATTCGATTTATTACTAAGGTTATGAAATTTAGCTTTTGAAAAGGAGGTATAAAACTGATCTCTCATATTTCTCCACTTCTTAAAGATATCCATAATCTCTTTAAGCTTGGAAAGGTTTTATAAGCTCCGTATTTTTTGCTTAGTGACAAAAATTTCCTCAGCAACTGGAAAGGACCAAGGAATATAGGATCTATGAGCATTATTAGTTTTAGGTTCAGCCCAAACCTGAGCATGGTCAGATAGATCAATTAACTCTATGTCAGAAGATTGAACATTATTCAGAATATCTGTGGATGTAAAAATAAAGTCCATCCTGGAACCCATATTATGGGGATGAGAAAAGAAAGTGAAATCTACCTCAGTAGGATGTAAAGTTCTCCATAAGTCAGTTAACTTATTCTTCATAAAATTGGATACCAACGGAGATTTATTAAAAGTGGATTTCAATTTACTGTATGACCACACTTATCCATAGAAGCAACATGTGCCTCATTAAAATCCACATCTACAATAAACCTAACTTGAGGCAAAGAGGTAACTTTCTGTGTCAACATTTTATAAAACTCAATTTTGTTATCATTGGTGGCATAAATAGCAACCCCTTACATTTTCTTTAAGGCTGGAGAGAAAGTTACTAACTCCACCCAATCTCTTTTCAATTTAATAGACTCTTGGTCAGAAAGATGAGTGTCTTGGAGTAAAGCTATATCAACCTTTTGTTTCTTTAAAGCCCCAAGAATCCTTTTTCTTTTAACATATGAGTTTAACCTATTTATATTTCCAAGTTAATATCTTCAAATTACCCATTACAGAGCACAAAATGGGAGTCTAACTTAGTAAGGTATTTAAACCAAACAAGATAAGGTAACTTTCCATCAGGTAAGGAGGAAAAGACTAGTAAAAAGGTATTAAAAAAATTAAGAGAAAAATAAAAAATAGACTAAGAATAGTTAACAAAAACAGCGTTTACACTGCCGATTGGCATTCTCAATTCCTTTGATTTTTCTTTTTTTTAAAAAATTTTATTGTATTTCGATTTAGGTAAAATACATTAACATGGTTAAACCGTACGTTACATGTTTGCTATGGTATAATGAATATATAAATGTTATTAATTTTTGAATTTGTTCAACATCAGTCGCTTTTAACACGGTTTCATTATATATATCAGTTTCATTATATAACACATTAAAACTTGAAAGTAAGCATATAGGAATAGGAAATAAAGCAAGAAGAATAAGGGGAAAGAGAGTATGAAAGTATGAAAAAGAGAGGAGAGACTGAGGAGGGGGGAGAAGAGCTTCTCATGCATTTCGTGACAGTTGAGAGGTAGTTTTCCTTGATTTGGGCATGGACGTTGAGAAGAGAGAGGGAGGAGGCGAGTCCTTCTTTTGCATTTTTTTCCCCTTGAGTTGCTAGGGAAGTTCACTCCTAAGAGAGGCTTCTGCCCACCATTTGGTATATCTGAAGGGGGCTAATACTTTATGTTGTTTCTGTCCTTCTAATGTGTCTAAATATTTGCTCCAAATTTCAAAGAAATGCAAGCCTTTTGATTCTTTGTCTTGTAATGCCAAGACCCATTGGAGTTGCATCGTATATAATAATTTGAGTTCCCATAGTTGTTTTTGGGGTGGTTGTATTCCAAAATGGTCTTAACTGTGGTCAGTCTGATGTTACCTTTAATGGCATTATCAGTAGGCCTGGGATATAATCCCAGTAGTATTTGTGGATTTGTCTGGGTTATCGCACCAACTTGTGATATGCGATATGACTGTATTCCATAAAGCGTTTAATTTAGCCCATGACCACAGTGCATGTTCTAGTGCAGTGATTTTCAACCTTGTGCCTCCAGCTGTTAAGAAACTACAAGTCCCACAATGCATTTGCCTGACTGTGGCTGTCAGACTCCTTCATTGCATTGTGGGACTTGTAGTTCCTTAACAGCTGGAGGCACAAGGTTGAAAATCACTGTTCTAGTGTACTGTAGCATCTGGGTGATTGTATCTTGCACAATTAGACATCTGTGTGTTTTGATAGAATTGTGCGTGAATTCTGTTTATTAATTTTATGCGCTATTTTGGGTGTCACATATGCTCTATGGAGGAGTCTAAGGGCCACGTCTTGGAAGTATACTGCTGATAAAGCTTTTGTGTGTTTTGAATATGCTGTTGTAATTTGAGCTATTGTTATGCTTGGTATGATATTTGGCCATCTTGATATTCCTTCAGTGTGTGAATTGTGATCTATATTTGGTCTGATGATAGCATATACTCCGGCTGTTGTGAGAAGTTGTCCCTTATTTGCTTTTATTAAGACATCCAGTGGGTTATTTGTTAATTGTGTTTTTATGCCCCGAGTCACCAACTCCGCATAACTTTAGACTTGCAGGTATGCAAATATATGATTGTTCGGGAGGCCATATTTAAATTGTAGCTCTGGGAATTTGTATATTGTGTTGGGGTTAAGGAGTGAACCAATCATTGTTAGTCCTTTGGAGTGCAATTTTTTTAAACGAGGGTCTGGAAGCGGTTGTTGTTTAATAGCGGGAGAAAGAGTGATAATTTATATGTACCAAATAGTTTGGTTCTGACTTTTTGCCACGCTTCAATTGTGGTATGGATTCGAGTGGATTCGTTTGACAGTGTTGTGGAATTTCTGAGGGTAGGGCGTGTAGTAGAAGTTTTGGTCTCTTTGGGTATTGGTGTACATGTTCTCTTGATTTATCCAGTCCTTGGCTATTCGCACAAGACTGGCCATATTATAGTATTTTAGTAGTGGTAGGTTGAGTCCCCCCCATTGCTTTTAGGCTGTGCTAATTTCAATAATGATATCCTGGGTTTTTTATGTTTCCATATGAAGGCTTGTAGTTTTTTGTTAAGTTTATTTATACTGTATCTGCGGGTTTAATTATGAGTGGTAGCACTTGCACTTTATAGTTAAACCTCGGGAGGCGATCATTTTATATAGGTTAAGTCTGCCTATATAGTTGATGGGCAGATTCTCCCAGCTCTTAAGATCCTGTACTGTTTTTTCTATGGTTTCCACCATGTTTAGGTTAAATAGCTGAGTTATATCTGCTGGTATTTTTACTCCTAGATATTTTAAAGTGGACCCGTCACCCCAAAAAAAATTCAAAATCATATTTTATCACATTCGTCAAGCAAAATGAACATAAATTACACTATATAAATTATTTGAATCTTGTTTCTTTCAGTCAGGGAATTCATAATTATAGGAAGCAGGCAGGAGCCATTTTGTGGACACTGTTATTAAGGCAAGGCTTGCATCATCTCAGAATCTTGTTTGTGCACCAGAATGAGGGACCCGATGTCTATCCCCATGTCCTGGCTACACAATTAAATGGTTAAGAGAACTGGGGGAATGTGTGGGGATCAGTGGCATCTAGGAAGTGCTGAATGGAAAGTGAAAGTAATTATCTGCCTCGCCTCTATGCCTAAGACATAGAGGAGTGGCAGACAATATTTGATTGACAGCTGAGATTTTTAAATGAGCTTAAAACAGCTATGAATGCTTTAATAAAAAAATGAAAATGGATTTCATGTTAAATTTGAAAAGGACTTTTATTATACAGAGTTTTGTGTCTGGGTGACAGGTCCACTTTCAATAAGAGGTGGTCTGTTGGAACATATTAGTTGATATTTTTGTATTATTGTCAGGGTTAGGCTCCCAGACAAAGCAGTTCTGATTTGTCTAAATTGGCTCGAAAGCCTGATATGGCCCCAAAGTCTTTTATTGTGTCTATTATGTTCGGGATTGCTGTGTTTGGGTTAGAGATAAACAGCATTATGCCTTCCGCCTATGCCGATAATTTAATTTCTGTATCACTTATTTTAACACAGTTGAAAGTTTGTAGTTGGTTTAGGTTTCATAATAATGGGTCTATTGCTAAGTTGAAAAGCAATGGTGATGTTACATCAACTTATTGTGTCAACTTGGAGTTAATTTTTGGATATACGAATAAAGGAAAAGCGTTACATTAGAAACAAAATTAGACACAAGAGAAATAAGATACATATTAGCATTCTATTTACACATGTAGTAATTAAAATATTTATCAAAATGTGTTGAAGTTTGAAATACAGTACCATACAATTTACATAATACTCTGATTTGTATTTGGAAGTAAGAAAAATTGAAAAAATGACTTTAGGATGTGATTAAACATATAGAATATAGAAATGACTAATAATATCTGACAATATAGAATGTATAGTCAGCAAAATGTGATTTATATCTATTCAAATGTTAAAAAACTACTATAATTTGATATGTCATATAAATATGACTGTTATATATACAATTGAAAAATTTTTCCAATAAAAACTATTGTTAAAGAAAAGCAATGGTGATAAGGGACAGCCTTACTTTGTCCCTTTGTGTATTATGAATGGTTCTAAGGTTATCCCTTGTGTTGAGATAATAGCTTGCAGGGCCTTATATATTGTTCAAATAATATTAATGAAACCGGGGCCAAATTTTTGATTTGCCAGAGTCCTAAGCAAGTGTGGCCAAGTGACTTGATCGAAAGCCTTCTCTGTGTCTAGACTGATCGTGGCAGCAGTGTGTTGGGGACAGTCTCTTTTTTTTATATTTTACCACTGTCACTATGACGTTCCTAATGTTCTGAACAGAGTATCTGCCTTGTACAAAACCGGTTTGTCCAGGGGAGATAATTTTAGGTAAAATCAGTTTGAGTCTCTCTGTAGTAGTCTGTGTTTAACAGTGAAATGGGCCTGTAGGATGCCACATTGGTGAGATCTGGTTTTGTTTTATTCTGGCTGGTTGATAAGTTTATCCCAGTCTTGGGATTCCCGCTGATCCCCAGTGAAAGCTCTTTTCAGCACATCAGCTAGTGTATTTCAGCCTGTAGTATTTGACTTCCGCGGCTTCCTGTATTCAGAAGAGAAGGGATTGAGGGAGTGTGAGCACAGGGAGATCTGTGCCTGTGTACACATTTAAAGGAATGGTCGCAGGCTACCAGGAACTTTGAATTGATCGACTGGTAGACCACAATCAATGTCGGGCACCCGTGAGTTAGAAACGTTGTATCTTTTTCTGGCTGTTCAGTGCAGCACTGAGCAGATGAAAGAAAAACTTGGGACTTATCAGCACAGATCCGGGACTGGGGGTTCAGCTCTCAAAAGCGAGCCTCTCCTGCTCAAAATGAGACAGTTGGGAGGTATGTCCACAGCATGTACTGTAAAATGGAGTCTTAGCTCCCACAAGGCACTTTGTTGAGTCACATGGTAGAACTACAGATGCAGCCACTGGGATTTGTGAGTTAAATGCGTCATGACTCAGGGATTATTTTGAAGGTTGTGTCTATGAAAAGAGATATGTTTAAAGTCTTCCTCTCTGTTTTTAGCCAGGCGTTGCCTCTGAGACCTAAAGGGTAGAAAAACAACCCAACTGTTTGAATTATTTTTAACTAGTTCTTGTTCCATTATTTTCAGAAAGAGTCTGTCCTTGAAAGACATTGCCAATTGGTTATCCTCTTTAGTTCTCTGGAACACTGTGCATCCTAAATGATCTTGGTGATCACAGGTGAGGTAATCATCAGAAATGTTTAGGGATGTGTTTAACAGGCTGGTACTGTAAGGTTTTTCCTATATTAGGAACTGGTTGTGGCTTGGTGGAAAAATGGGGTTGTCCATTTCCTATAGAGAATGAAGGTTCTCTGGAGAGCAAAGTATTCAGTTTTCTAAATCAGGTTTATTCAGTGCATAGTACAACATGATTTGAACCTCTTGGATCCTTCCTCTGGTGCAATTACACTTAACACAGTGAACCAGGTTTTAAAGGCCCACCAACCCCCACAAATCATGTGATCAAACAAATTCCATACCAACTCCATCTACTGGCCAGGTATAGTTGTTACTTCAGCATAACAAAAGCAAAAGGAAACTACAGTTAAAGGGATGGTTCACCTTCAAGTTAACTTTTAGTATATTGTAGATGGGCCAATTCTAAGAAAGTTTTCAATTGGTCTTCATAATTTTTTTTCATAGTTTTTTTAATGATTTGCAATTTTCTTCTGTTTCTTTGCAGCTTTCAAATTGGGGTCACTGACACCATCTAAAAACAAATGCTCTGTAAGGCTACGAATGTATTGTTATTGCCACTTTTTATTACTTATTATTCTATTCAGTCCCTCTCCTATTCATACTCCAGTCTCTTATTCAAATCAATGCAGGGTTGCTAGGGTAATTTGTACCCTAGAAACCAAATTGCTGACACTGCAAACTAGAGAGCTGCTGAATAAAAAGCTAAATAACTCAAAAACTACAAATAATAAAAAATGAAAACCAATTGCAAATTGTCTCAGAATATCCCTCTCTACTTTATACTAAAAATTAACTCAAAGGTGAACAACCCCTTTAAGTCTATCCAACATAGCACCAATAAGATACAATCATATTGTTTGCAACAAAGTATTTATGTTATCAGCTCAATAGCAATGTAGTAACAATTTAGTATAATGTTATCCTACCATCCGGTTGTTTTCAGTCCATAAGTAATTGTCCATATACTGTATAGTATCAAAAGAACCAGATGATACTTAGAATCTGAAAAAAAACAATTTATAAACATTAGGGGTGTAATAAGCATTTTAAGCTCCATGCTTCATTCATGCCCTTTGGTTCAATAGTATTTAATAATTCTATCCATCTGGCTTCATGTTGCAATAACATGGCTTTTCTATTACCCCCTCTTGTTGGCATATTTATTTTTTGTAAAACCATCCATTTGAGACTAGCAGCACTATGTTTTTCAGTATAAAAATGTCTGCCGACATGTGTATGTGTCTTCTTTTGTTAGGGTCAAAGGATGTAATAGATTTTTTATGTTCTCCAATTCTGACGACTTGTTTGTCCCACATAAAGTTTGCCACAAGGGCATTTTAAAGCATATATGACATGGTCAGAATTGGAAGTATTATATTGTTTAATAGGAATCTTATAGCCTTGGTGTGGATGTGTTATATATTCCCCTTTTATAATCGAATTACATTTATTACAGTTCAGGCAGGGGAATTTACCTTTCTTAGGTGTACTTAAAAATCTTGTATCACTATTGATGTTAGCTCTATTAAGTTCAGCCCTTACAAGAGAGTTTGCAATGTTTCTCCCTCTTTTGTATGAAAACAACGGTTTTTCTCTAAACAGTTCCCCATAGGTATAATCATCTCCTAACAGGGACCAGTGTTTTTTGATTATGTACTCAATTTTCTTACTTAGTGGTCCATATTCAGTGACCAACGGGATATTTCCCCTTGTTCTCTTGTTAGTGTTTACAAGTAAGGTATTTCGAGGTTGCAGCAATACCTAATTTCTTGTTTGTTCCAAAGCTGTTTTGTTATATCCACGGTCAACAAATTTGTTAAAAAGGGTATTAGATGCATGCAGGTATTTTTCATCATCTGATGAAATCCTCCTTATTCTTAGAAATTGGCCCTTTGGAATACCCCTCACCGTGTTAGGAGTGTGGAAACTGTCATACATTAAAAGATTGTTTCTCTCTTGACTCATGATTAATTTTCACTGTTTGTAGCTACAATTCTTTGCTGTTTGGGACATTATATATTTTGCCATTTTGTAAGCTACCTACATAATGCTTGAAGAATCACCCTACACAAACACTCAGGACAGCAGCAATACTTTTGCTTAAACGGAAGCAGATATTATTCGTATTATTGCAGCAGCTCATACTACAGTTGCTCTACATGGCCCTCCTAGTAATAAAGATTTTTATTATCAGCTTCTGAACCTATACAAAAAGGAACTGCATCTTTCTTCACACAGCTCTATGCTGGTAGAATATATTAAAGCTAAAAGAATACCCCGTGGCCTAAGAGTGGGATTCCCACCACTAGGATGTATTACAAATAAAGAATTTCTCTGCAAACGGGAAGGCATATGGAAAAAAGCGAGTACAGATGCCATGGTACTCACAGTAGAATATTTGCAACCAGAAATCAACAAGACTCGTTTGGAAATCACAGCACTGAAAGAAAACTATCAAGCCAGCTACGTGAATATAGAGGAATACTCGAAAATTGTGAAAGAAATTGAGATTAATATTAACAAACTTAAGAAAGAGATTATAGCGCGCAAGATAAAAAAATTGAGAGAGATACACGGGATTATACGATCGGCAGCGTCTATTCCTGGCAAGGTGAATCTACTAAGCAGCCAGTACAATTTGGAACTTTGGTCCCCAAGGACACTGTACCCAACAGAGGGAATCCCAAGTGCATCAGCAGCTGACCCCTGCGTACCGGAACATCGCAAGTGAAGTGGAGGATCCTACATCAACAGGATCTAACCGCGACACCAGCAGTGGTACCTCGAGGCATTCTTTAGAATCAGGCTGGAGAAGAGGGAATTCGCAGCGGCAATACAAGACTGAAAGGAACAGAGGGGTGCAAGGAGACGCATACGACCGATAAGTCATACCACAGAGGCGGTCACAGTGCTAAGCAACGAGGAGGTAATTTTATCACACTTAACTGAAGGAAGCGACAGCGAAATGTGTAAGTCTACTGACTTGGTGATTAATTTATCCAGCCATATACTATCTAAGGCTGAGAGAGATGTACTTAATAAGGGTTTGGGCTTTATCCCGACATACTCTACTGACATGTTCAATTGGAAAGTAGACTTCTATAAATGTATTAGAAGACTAAAACTGAAAATGTTCTTTCTAGATAAAAAAAAAGTGATAATGCTGGTTTGAATGTACACAAAAGTGAATTACTGAAGGTAAAAAGTGATTTCATACCTGACATTGCTAGCCAATCACTGGAAACTGTCCAGACGGTTGTTTTATATGAGGTTGCTAAAGAATGGGAATCTCTTAACATTTCTGATAGAAAACTAGTACATAACATCTCAAAGCAGGAAAAGAAAGCACTTAGAGATCTAGAGAATAATGAGAACATTGTTATTAAAGGAAAACTATACCCCCCGAACAATGTAGGTCTCAATAAAAAGATATTACAAAAAACAACTCATATGTAAAACCCAGCTTCATGTAAATAAACAATTTTCATAATAATATACTTTTTTAGTAGCATCTGCCATTGGGTAATCATAAATAGAAAATAGCCATTTTAAAAAATAAGGACAGCCTCCTGGGATCCTAGGATTCAACAGTGCACACAAACATACCAAACAAACTATAAAGTTAGGTCACATGAGCCAATTAACAGACCGAGTTGTGTCTTTTGCTTCTACACTTCTTCCTGTTACAGTTAGAGTTTAAATATTTCTGGTCAGGTGATCTCTGAGGCAGCACACAGACCATCACTAAATGGTGGTTCAAGGCAAGAGATGTAAAAAGGCAATATTTACTTAAATATATATTCCAGTTTGGTAAGATACTTTAATATGCCTCTTATTTGATATAAACTACCTGTTGCTCAAGTATTCATTTTGGGGGTATAGTTTTCCTTTAAGAAAGCTGATAAGGGGGGTAGCATTGTAATCCTCAATAAAGATGATTACATTAAGGAGGCCCTTACACAACTTTCTACCCCAGGTCATTATGAACTGATTGACCATGACCCCCACATGGGAAATTAAAAAAATGGTGGATGAAACTTATGCTTTTGATTGTGAGATTATCTCAGAAAGCACAAAAAAAATTCTGACTACAACACATCCTAAGACTCCATTTTTATATTTACTACCAAAGTTCACAAAAAATTGATAGACCCACCGGAACGCCCAATAGTGTCAAGAATGGGTTCTGTTTTACAACCACTGTCACAATATGTGGATACTTTTCTGCAAGAAATTGTACAAAAAATACCCCAATGTCTAAAAGACACGACCGATTTTCTGGTCAGATTATCTAGAACACCTAAGATTAATCCTAACTGTATCCTTTGCAGTATAGATGTACAGTCCCTGTATACCTCAATCCCCAATTAGAAAGGAATGGCATACATAGAGGAAATGCTGCTAACTGAGAATATACCACACACTAAGATTTATTTTATTTTGGATTTGCTGGCATTGGTCTTGAAGAAAAATTACTTCCGATTTGACAAAGATTATTATATTCAACAACAGGGGACCAGGATGGGAAGTAATTTAGCTCCAAGCTATGCAAATATATTCATGAACGCCATTGAACAAAAACTTATCCTTCAAAACCCCCTATATCGTGAGAAAATATCTTGTTACTATCGTTTTGTGGGCGATATTTTTATGATTTGGAATTCAACCATAGAGGAGTTGAATCCATTTATTTCCTTTCTAAACACACAACACAAAACTGTTAAATTTACTGCTGAACTCAGCCCTACCAGTATACACTACCTTGATGTAAAAATCAGTAATCAGGATGGTGAACTTACCACTGAGTTATATAGAAAACCATTATAGAGAAACAATCTTTTAATGTATGACAGTTTCCACACTCCTAACACGGTGAGGGGTATTCCAAAGGGCCAATTTCTAAGAATAAGGAGTATTTCATCAGATGATGAAAAATACCTGCATGCATCTAATACCCTTGTAACAAAACAGCTTTGGAACAAACAAGAAATGAGGTATTGCTGCAACCTCGAAATACCTTACTTGTAAACACTAAGAAGAGAACAAGGGAAAATATCCCGTTGGTCACTAAATATGGACCACTAAGTAAGAAAATTGAGTACATAATCAAAAAACACTGGTCCCTGTTAGGAAAACCCGTTGTTTTCATACAAAAGAGGGAGAAACATTGCAAACTCTCTGTAAGGGCTGAACTTAATAGATCTAACATCAATAGTGATACAAGAATTTTAAAGGGGTGGTTCTCCTTCAAGTTAACTTTTAGTATATTGTAGAAGGGCCAATTCTAAGAAACTTTTTAATTGGTCTTCATTATTTATTTTTCATAGTTTTTTAATGATTTGCAATTTTCTTCTGTTTCTTTGCAGCTTTCAAATGGGGGTCACTGACACCATCTAAAAACAAATGCTCTGTAAGGCTACAAATGTATTGTTATTGCCACTTTTTATTACTTATCATTCTATTCAGTCCATCTCCTATTCATATTCCAGTATCTTATTCAAATCAATGCAGGGTTGCTAGGGTAATTTGTACCCTAGAAACCAAATTGCTGACACTGCAAACTAGAGAGCTGCTGAATAAAAAGCTAATTAACTATAAAACCACAAACAATAAAAAATGAAAACCAGCTCTCTACATTATACTAAAAGTTATCTCAAAGGTGAACAACCCCTAAGTACACTCCCCTGCCTGAACTGTAATAAATGTAATTTGATTATAAAAGGGGAATATATAACACATCCACACCAAGGCTATACGATTCCTATTAACCAATATAATACTTGCAATTCTGACCATGTCATATATGCTTTAAAATGCCCTTGTGGCAAACTTTATGTGGGACAAACAAGTCGTGCGGTCAAAATCAGAATTGGAGAACATAAAAGATCTATTACATCCTTTGACCCTAACAAAAAGAAGACACATACAGATGCAGTCACTTGGATTTGTAAGTTAAATGCGTCGTGACTCAGGGCTAATTGAAGAAACTGTGTTATCCAAAGTTATCTTAACTCATTTAATGCATTTAACCTTTTCATTAGCATACCAAAGCACCATTCAATGATGAACTCTTTAATTGGATGGGATGCTGTGACACAATATTCTGTGATAAGTGGGATAAATGGGATGAGTTAAGTCACAACACATTTAACACACAATCCAAAGTGACTGCATCTGTACACATGTCGGCAGACATTTTTATACTGAAAAACATAATGCTGCTAGTCTCAAATGGATGGTTTTACAAAAAATAAATATGCCAACAAGAGGGGGTAATAGAAAAGCCATGTTATTGCAACATGAAGCCAGATGGATAGAATTATTAAATACTATTGAACAAAAGGGCATGAATGAAACATGGAGCTTAAAATGCTTTTTACACCACTAATGTTTATAAATATTTTTTTTCAGATTCTAAGTATCATCTGGTTCTTTTGATACTATATATGGACAATTACTTATGGACTGAAAACAACCGGATGGTAGGATAACATTATACTAAATTGTTACTACATTGCTATTGAGCTGATAACATAAATACTTTGTTGCAAACAATATGATTGTATCTTATTGGTGCTATGTTGGATAGACTTAACTGTAGTTTCCTTTTGCTTTTGTTATGCTGAAGTAACAACTATACCTGGCCAGTAGATGGAGCTGGTATGGAATTTGTTTGATCACATGATTTGTGGGGGTTGGTGGGCCTTTAAAGCCTGGTTCACTGTGTTGAGTGTAATTGCACCAGAGGAAGGATCCAAGAGGTCCGAATAAACCTGATTTAGAAAACTGAATACTTTGCTCTCCATTGGACCTTCATTCTCTACATGTTACCTTCATTCTGGAAAAAGCAAAACCAGATCACTGTTGGATGGAGCAGCTCATGACTAATTTTCACTGTTTGTAGATACAATTCTTTGCTGTATGCTTGTCAGCATGCTGTTTATGCACACTGGTTTGTGTACACTTCCAAGGCAAGCATCTCCTATTATGACCCATCCAAGGTCTAGCTTCTGAGCATAAGGTGCATTGTGAGGGTGATTTAGCTGGTCTCTTGCTTTGTGGAACTGTAGGATATCTATCCCAAGGAGAAGCATTATCTGAGCCTAGGGTCAAGTTCTGGTATTAAAGGAATAGTTCAGGGTAAAATTAAAAACTGGGTAAACAGAGAGGCTGTGCAAAATAAAAAAATATTTCTAATATAGTTAGTTAGCCAAAAATGTAATGTATAAAGGCTGCAGTGACTGGATGTCTAACATAACAGATTACAACACAACTTCCTGCTTTTCAGCTCCCTAAATCTGAGTTAGTCAGTGACTTGAAGGGGGGCCACATGGGACATAACTGTTTAGTGAGTTTGCCATTGATCCTCAGCATTAAGCTCAAATTCAAAAGCAACAGTTATGACCCATGTGACCCTCCTTCAAGTCACTGATTGGATACTGCCTGGTTACCAGGGTTACCAGTCAGTGTGAATCAAGAGAGCTGAAAAGCAAGAAGTAGTGTTCTGTTAGACTTACAGTCACTCCAGCCTTTATGCATTACATTTTTGCCTAACTACCTATATTAGAAACGTTTTTTATTTTGCACAGCCTATCTATTTACTTTTATACTGATGGTTTTATGCCTTTGGTGTGTTGGGTACACGTTTGCAGATTGTGGAGCAGGATCTGCCATCTATGGTTCTTTTGCAGACTTCTGGGCATTGGGAAGAGACCTCTGGTATGGCTGTAGCAGTGTCACCTTCCTCCCCGCCATGTTTGCTAACGCCCTTGTTATGAGATACAGTCTATGGGACTGGCCCAGGTTGTAAAGCTGTGTTGTGATGTGTGTTGTCACATTCTGTTCGATTTCACTGACCTTACAGTCCTTGGCAAGGTGAGATGTAGATGAACAGCACTTGTAGCTTTGCAGTCCTCTATGGGCTTCTCTCTGAAGGCTCTGCATTTCAGAAGAGGGTAATACTTTTGGTGTAAGGGACACTGCTTATGAGGTTCTTTGATCCTTGTCTCCTCGAGAGAGGTTTCTGCAGAACTGTGAAGAGAATATAAAGATTTTCTCTATGGTGAGCTTTTCTAGAAATGTTTTAAGCCGTGCGCTCTTCGTCCTTGCCTCAGATTCTAATTGTTCACTCTCTACTTTTTAGCCTGCTCTAGTTACTTTTGCTTCTGCCTTTAGACTTCCCCACTCTAGTTTTGCCTCCGATTCCTTCTCTGCAAAGGCGGCACAGGCCTTTGCTGCTTCTGCCTTTGTGCAGGCAATGGCTGCAGCATTATTAACAGATGAGTATTGAGAGGGGCCCGAAATTGGGATCTGGTTATTAATGAAGATGTCTTCGTCAACCTGCTTGGTAGCTGCTGTTTCACTGTGCATGCAGTAAGGATGCGGTTTACTTCGCCTATATGTCAGTTGCTGTTTCCCTGTTCTGTCCTCCCTGTGTATTACCCTGGGGCAGTGTGTAGTTCGACATGAAGCTAAACCTCCCCACAATCCAATAAAGAGACTGAGCAATGGACTTAAAACTGTTCTAAACCACCTGTACAGCTGCCAGCACCTCAGAGATACTTGCTGCAGACTTATTTTGTGCCAGTTAATGTACTTTATTTTGTAGTTGTGTACTTATACATGTTATATTACTGTTCATTGCAAAACAAACTTATTTCATGTTCTATTGTTTGTATTACAGTTTCACCTCTTTATCTATTCCACTTGCCTATCCAGTAAAATCTACAGAGTCCAAGCTCAGTCTCTTTATTGGATTGTGGGGAAGTTTAGCTTCATGTCGAACTACACACTGCCCCAGGGTAATACACAGGGAGGACAGAACAGGGAAACAGCAACTGACATATAGGCGAAGTAAACCGCATCCTTACTGCATGCACAGTGAAACAGCAGCACACTCTCTTTATTGTAGCATCGCTGGTAAGCTAATGAGCTTACCAGCGATGCTACAATAAAGAGAGTGTGCAAATATGTGTACTCCTTCCACAGCATGTACTGTAATATTGAGTCTTTGCAGCATGATGTCAGCTTATGCTGAAGACATGAAACTACCAAATGTACTGCTCCACAAAATTGCAACTTCTGATTTCAAGCCCAAACATCCCACTAACAGTCGTTTTACTCTAGAAAACTACACAGTATTAGAAAGAACAGATGCAGATGAGTCCAAAATGAGTACATATAGTTTTCTACTCCAAACTACCAAGTTACAATTCCTTCCTAAATTAATCAGTTTTTATAAATTGTATAACAATTTTGAAAAATGACCGCAAAACTTCCACCTT
This sequence comes from Xenopus borealis, assembly GCA_024363595.1. Lineage (NCBI taxonomy): Eukaryota > Metazoa > Chordata > Amphibia > Anura > Pipidae > Xenopus > Xenopus borealis. The sequence goes on from CM044444.1 coordinate 45,603,399, forward strand.
GCATCATCTTTTCTCCTGCATACTATTAGGTACCAAGATAAAATTATGAATGCCTGGGATCTGCTAAACAGTTTGATGTCCAATATGTATAAGTTTACCTAAGTATGTGGCAAATTGGGACCCCAAAATGAAGACACTATCAGTTCTGTAATTCCAGATACTGCAAAATCAACACATTTGATCATGCTTTGAATTCTACAGTTTGTAAGGGAATAACAAGAGGCAAAATGATAATTAATAACTTAAAAAAAGTATGTGTATGTTTGTATATGCATGTTTGTACAGCTCTAGTGTTTAAATGTGTGTATATGTGTATGTGAGTGTGTAACTATGTGCAAATGAGTGCAAGATCGTGCAAAAGAAAAAACAGCCAGAAAAGCAAAAAAAAAAAACTAACTTAAAATGTATAGTGTATGTGTGTAGCTGCATATATGTGTGTAAAAGTTTGTAAATGTACAAAGAAAGGGCACTTACCATTTCTGCATGGAGGAGGGTCCTTGGCATCGTTGAGGGTTCCAGGATCACATTGCAGGAAATGAGTGGGCAGTGCTGGAAGCACTGGAAGTCAGGTCCTGCAATGTCCTGTGGTGAGAGGCGATTTTGCTTGTTGTCTAGGGGACCCATCAGACTTGCTGCACAGCGGCAAACAGCTATCTAATATATCAATCACTACGACTCAGGAAGAGAATTCCACATATTCACAGATTTCACTGTAAAAAACCCCTTTTGAATATTTATCCAGAACCAACTTACTTCTAAATGGAATGGGTAACCATGTATCAGCTGGAAGGACCTACTTGTTAATAAGGCAGTAGAGGGATTATTATATGATCCACTTATATATTTATACATAATTATCATATCACCCCTTAAGTTCCTCATATCACCCCTCAAGTTTATCTTCTTCATGAACAACCCCTATTTAGCCAGACTTTCTCCAAATCTTTTGCCAGCTAGTTACCCTTCACTAGACCCATTTTAATTGAATAATATCCTATTTGAGTGCTGGAGACCAAAACTGGACAGCATATTCTAGAAGGGGCCTTACCAACACTCTGTACAACTGAAGAATAATGCCCTCCTCCCACTAATCTATGCCCCTTTTAATACAACTCAAGACCTTGATAGCTGCTGACTGACATTGGTTGACTGGCATTACAGCCAATTGTATTATCTACAAGAACTCCAAGGTCCATTTCCATTTTGGCAGGAGTGCCCATACTAATGTGAGGTCTACTTTTAGTGATGTTGTCCCATTATGATCTACATCCATAAACGCATTTTAGCATTCTGTTCCAGTTCCAGTTCACAGTACTTAAATGCTGATTTATGGAAACATGTATATTGCTATATTTAAAGAACAAGTAAACCTTTTTTTTTCTATCTGTAAATTTGCTCTAAACAGCCCCCCAGATTAATGTACCTTAGTCCCTGCTGCAAGTCTGCTCTGGTTTCTGTGTTATCAGCAGCTTGTTTCCCCTTCTTCCTGGTGCAGAGTGAAGCCCCGCCCCTTAGCTTACTGAGCTGACCTTATCTCTTGGACTAGTCCTGGAGATCATTTGCATACTATGACATAGCAGAGACCAGTGTGTTTAGCACCTTTTGCTTGGGGAAACTAGCTTACTAATGCACACACTGGCTCCCTCTTCCTCTCTATTGTGGAACAGCAGCAAATGGACTGCTCAGTAAACTAAGGGGCTGGGCTTCACTCTGCACCAGGAAGAAGGGGAAACAAGCTGCTGATAACACAAAAACCAGAGCAGACTTGCAGCAGGGACTAGGGTACATTAATCTGGGGGGCTGTTTAGAGCAAATTTACAGAAAGAAAAAGAAAAACATTTACTTTTCCTTTAATAACTTTTTCTTATGTAACCTTTATATAATAAATTTTGAATGAAAAGCATGAAATAGGAGGGTGATATAGAAAGGCCGTTTGTGGACAGTGTCTTGAGATCTACTGATATCCAGTTAAAGGTCTACTGGTAGATCTGGATTTGCCTAATGCAGTCCCATTAAGGGTATAAGTGGATTACATATTTTTACATCTCATGTGCATGACTTTACATTTCTTAACATTAAATCTCGTTTGCCACTTAGCTACCCACATTGCCAGTTTGCCAAGATCCTGCTGCAAGGCTGCTGCATGCTGGATAGAATTTTTGGGCTGCATAGTTTTGGGCAAACAGATAGGGTACTTACAAAAAGTGCAGTTTTTTTGATAGCTGCTACAAAAAAGTCTGTACTTGGTTCATTGCACCATTATGTACCATGTCTGTTTTCAAAGTAAAGGCTTGTCCAAATATCTATTAACAACTAGTGATAGGAGTTCACCAGATAAGGGTGACCCCATTGCACATGCAGCCCTTCCTTAAATTCCACAAGTAATCCACAGTCTCCATCATGGGTCCCTCTACTTTAATAGCCAGTCTTCTGTACTGGCTCCTTTTTTCAACTAAGTGCAGCTACTCACCACGTGCAGAAAAGTGCCACAGCTCCAAAACAAGTTGTGACCAACTCCATGGGCTGTGGCAACTTCCATGTGTAAAAAGGGTCCCCAAGGCCTTGATGAGGCTTACTATCTCCTTTTGCATAGCACTCAGGGATTCTGTCAGCTCATTGACCATTCCCTCCACCAAGATAATTCCCACCAAGAACAGAGGCAAATCTCCAAACTCTGTCTTTCTTTTCTGGAAATGTAAGCCGTTCGACACCCCTTCTGTTGGTGTTGCACTCCAAAGGGGGTGTTTACCTGATGGCACTGCAGAAAACTAAGCCCTACTCAGTGGTACAGGAAGAGACTGGGTACCTGGTACTTATTATCCCAATGCCTCCACATAGGGGTATCTGGGAATGCACCTACGGGTGGCCCCATTAAGAAAACAGTAATAATTCACACCCAGTAGTCAGGAGACACAGATGGGAATCCCCACAAGTGCTGGTTCCTCCAATCAGGACTCCTCTCACATTCTCTGTCTCTCCAAGCACAGTATTTGGCGACCCAGTGCCAGCCTTATTCAAATGACTGCTTTTGGTGGGGCCTTCCAGCTCTCTGGGCCCTACCGGCCCATGTAGCTCTTTGTAAGGCTCTCCTGCTTCTTCTTCCTGACGGCCATTCCGAGGTTGCTGTGTAACCTCAGAGTGGCCGGGACTCCAGTCCTTAGGAGGGATGTAAATGAGCTGGAGAGAGTGCAGAGACGTGCAACTAAACTGGTTAGAGGAATGGAAGACTTAAATTATGAGGGTAGACTGTCCAGGTTGGGGTTGTTTTCTCTGGAAAAAAAGGTGCTTGCGAGGGGACATGATTATACTTTACAAATACATTAGAGGACATTATAGTCAAATATCAGGGGACCTTTTTACCCATAAAGAGGATCACCACACTAGAGGCCACCCCTTCAGACTTGAAGAAAAGGACTTTCATTTGAAGCAGCGTAGTTGGTTCTTCACAGTGTGGACAGTGAGGTTGTGGAATGCACTGCCGGGTGATGTTGCTCATTCTGTTGATGCTTTCAAAAGGGGCTTGGATGATTTTTTGGACAGACATAATATCAAAGGCTATTTTGATACTAAACTCTACATTTAGTGTAGCTATGGGCATATGGTTTGCGTGAAAGAGTGTGTGTGTGTGTATGCTGCTTCTTCTTCCTGCCGGCCACTCCGAGGTTGCTGTGTAACTTCTTGCAGCCCTGAGATCACTATGCGTATGTTTTCTAGGCAACAGCTTACAGCCCACATACTCTGTGCGTGCTCCAGGGAACTGCTGCCAAAGAGTGGTAAGTGCAAGGATTCCGCACGACCTAACTACAGAATCTTTGACACCTATTGTCGTACTGCACAAAATGAGATACTGGAATCAAAATGCACATTTTCTTCCAGGGTAGCCTTTATAAGAGGTCCATGAAGGCCAGCAACAAACTGAAAACAAAGATGGATATAAAGTTCTTTCACCACAGACATCCTAAACGGATCAATTTTTATCAGCTTGTTCCATAGGTCTCTCAGAGCCACAGAGAATTAAAGTACAATTCATCATTGCTGGATTCATGTAAAGAATAAGGTTCTTAAATCTGTGTTGGCAGCATACGCGGAGGGTGTTTGGAGAGGCTAAAGATGACCATATAGCTATAGCTAAAGCTAAAATCGATAAGAAAAAGGATATAGCAGTAAGCAGTAAAACTTTTTAAATATATTAATAGTAAAAAATTGAAACAGGAAGGCGTAGGACCTTTATTATCAGAGGGGGGGTCAGCTGGTTGATGTGAACAAACAAAAAGCTCAGATTCTGAATGCATAATTTTCGTCTGTCTACACAAAGGAGGAACCAGCTAATGAAGGTTTCCTTATTAATAGTCCCAATTATAATAATACATGTAATGATGCATGGTTCACACATGCTGAAATTCAAAAGAGACTAGAACCTGTTAAGATAAACAAAGGTCCGGGGCCAGATGGGATTCATCCCAGGGTAATTAACGAGCTTAGCTCTATGCTTGTCAAACCTCTCTACTTAATTTTTCAGGATTCATTGAGGTCTGGTATGGTGCCGAGAGACTGGCGAATTGCTAATGTGGTGCCGCTATTCAAAAAGGGATCCCATTCTCTGCCTCAAAACTATTGGTCAGTCAGTTTGACGTTGGTGGTAGGAAAGCTTTTCGAAGGATTAATAAAGGATAGGATACTGGACTTCATAGCAAATAACAGTACTATGAGTCTGTGCCAGCATGGTTTTATGCGTAATAGATCTTGCCAGACTAACTTAAAGGGGTTGTTCACCTTAACTTAAAGGGGTTGTTAACTTTTAGTATAATGTAGAGAGTGATATTCTGAGACAATTTGCAATTGGTTTTCATTTTTTATTGTTTGTGGTTTTTGAGTTATTTAGCTTTTTATTCAGCAGCTCTCCAGTTTGCAGTGTCAGAAATTTGGTTTCTACAGTACAATTTACCCTAGCAACCCTGCATTGATTTGAATAAGAGACTGGAATATGAATAGGAGAGGGACTGAATAGAATGATAAGTAATAAAAAGTGGCAATAACAATACATTTGTAAAAAACTATGAAAAATAAATAATGAAGACCAATTGAAAAGTTTCTTAGAATTGGTCCTTCTACATATACTAAAAGTTATCTTGAAGGTAAACCACCCCTTTAATTTCATTTTATGAGAAGGTAAGCAGGGACCTCGATTCTGGGATGGCTGTGGATATGATTTACTTGGACTTCGCTAAAGCATTTGATATAGTGCCACACAGAATGTTACTGGTTAAATTAAGGAATATTGGCCTGGAACATAGTATTTGTAACTGGATAGAGAACTGGCTAAAAGATAGACTACAAAGAGTGGTGGTAAATGGAACATTTTCTAATTGGACCAGTGTTGTTAGTGGTGTACCGCAGGGCTCTGTACTGGGTCCCTTGACCTGGATGTGGGCATTGAAAGTACGTTTTCTATTTTTGCAGATAATACTAAATTGTGCAGAACTATAGGTTCCATGCAGGATGCTGCCACTTTGCAGAGTGATTTGTCTAAGTTGGGAAACTGGGTAGCAAACTGGAAAATGAGGTTCAATGTTGATAAATGCAAGGTTATGCACTTTGGCAAAAATAATATAAATGCATTATACATTAAATTAAGTGTTGTTTGCTTAAGTGAGAAGGATCTTGGAGTTTTTATAGATAACAAGTTGTCTAATTCTGGGCAGTGTCATTCTGTAGCTACCAAAGCAAATAAAGTTCTGTCCTGCATAAAAAAGGGCATAAACTTAAGGGATGAAAACATAATTATGCCTCTTTATAGATCCCTAGTAAGACCTCATCTGGAATATGCAGTGCAGTTTTGGACTCCAGTCCTTAGGAGGGATGTAAATGAGCTGGAGAGAGTGTAGAGATGTGCAACTAAAATGGTTAGAGGAATGGAAGACTTAAATTATGAGGGTAGACTGTCCAGGTTGGGGTTGTTTTCTCTGGAAAAAAAGGGGACATATTATACTTTACAAATACATTAGAGGACATTATAGACAAATATCAGGGGACCTTTTTACCCATAAAGAGGATCACCGCATTAGAGGCCACCCCTTCAGACTAGATGAAAAGGACTTTAATTTGAAGCAGTGTAGGTGGTTCTTCACAGTGAAGACAGTGAGGTTGTGGAATGCACTGCCGGATGATGTTGTGATGGCTGATTCTGTTGATGCTCTCAAAAGGGGCTCGGACATAATATCAAAGGCTATTTTGATACTAAACTCTACATTTAGTATAGCTATGGTCATATGGTTTGTGTGAAAGAGTGTAGGGGTGTGTGTGTGTGTGTGTAACTATGTAACTGTATACTGGTTAATGTAAAGGGAACCATGGGTGATTTGAGGGATTGAGGGATTATTGCAAAACACTGGGGTCTTACCGATGTGGGGCATGTGAACAATGCCAATACATCAAGATATCATACATTTTCGGGAGAGAGGGACAGACTTATAAGATGTATCATTATATTAACTGCACCACTACTTTCGTGATATACTTATTTACTTGCCATTGTGGCAGTATGTATGTGGGCAAAACGATTAGAGCCCTTAGGCGACGCATCTATGAACACTTACGAGATATTAAGAACTGTAACCTTATGTCCAATATTGTGAAGCATATTTACTGTATTCATAATGGCTCTTATTCGGGTGCTTACTTCCAGGGTATTGACCACCTCCACGGAGGTGGTGACTCTGATAACAAACTCTTGCAATTAGAGACAGTGTGGATTTATAGACTTAATACCTATAAATCTGAATTTGGCTTTAATGGGCATCTGAATTTTCAAGCTTTTGTTAATCGTTAACTCCATGTGGGAGAGAGATTTATAAAAATTCTGGATTGTGATTCTAATGTAATATAATTTGTGTTATTACTATTTAGTTTAATGGCTTTATTTGCTTCTTAAGTATTCCAATGTATCTGCAGTAATTTTGGCCATTCTGTCTATTGTTTATATAGGACTGGCCTATATGGCATATCGTATCTTATAAATATTAATTTCTGTTATCACCACACCACAATGCCGTGTTTTTTGGTGTTAAATTGGCAATACTGTAAATATGTGTGTCTAGTCATAATAGGGATAGATCTAGGAGACAGCTAGAACCACTCTTTCCAAGTCAATCCATCTGATCTCGAAGACAAATACTTCTTCCGATCATTAAGGTTTCAAATGAGTTAATTACTGTTGGATGAGATAAAAAAAAAACCTAACAACCCATGGATTTCCTTATGGATAATTTACAATTGACATTGTTTCTTTTACGGCACACAATTATTCAGTTTAACTATGAAGATTCTCATTCATCCAGGTCATGGTATATATATCAAAAGTAACTCAAAGCAACTGGACATGCTGAGATATTTTAATGAAGACGTTTCACTCTACAGGACAAGACTCGGCTGTTTTTCTACACATAAAAGACAAGGGACACTCTTTTGAAGATAGCAAGGTCCAAATTTTGGATAAAGAAGACCGCTGGTTTGAAAGAGGTGTGAAAGAGGCGATTCATGTTAAGGTGGAGAAACCATCCCTGAACAGAGGCGGGGGCCTTCAACACCACCTCTCTGCTACATACAATGCTGTTCTCGCATCTGTTCCCCGGCGGTTTCAGAACTCGAAAACAGCGAAACGGCTGTAGAGGAGCGTGGCTGTTTTTTGGGACTGGGACTCTACCCGACTGCGATGTGGATGTCTGTGGCAGCATTGATATGCGGTTAGCACAACATTTCAATTAAGCCCCGTCGGGCAGCACTGCACAGAACACGGAACTGCAATTACTTTGCTTTGGAGTCACACATTACTGCAACAGGGAGCAGCATATTACAACATTTACGCTTTGACCTGTGAGCACATACGGAAGCGCTTGTTATTGCGATCATTGGTATCGCTAATTTTCACACATATCTCGCGCTGTCTGTACCAATTCCGATGCACCCACTCGCATTCTACTACCAAGTGAAATTTCGGGATTCTCCCGCATATTTATCAAATCATAAGCATGGTTAAATACCTGTCCTGTTATTTGAAACTTTCACCTGTGGCTTGGCCTTGAGTCATTCTGGACAACTAAATCTCTACAATTGCAAATGATTTGGGAGATCATTATTATTGGATTATAAAGAACTTATCTAACCTATAGACATATATCTGGACTGATTATACAGGACAGGATCAATGCTACTGGTTATATTGCTTCAAACTTCCATTTTTGACTAATTACTTGGGGATGTGGCTAGGCACATACGGGTGAAGTGTTCCCAGTTTCTTTGCAGTGCTGCATGTTTTTTAACTATTTTTAACTTTTCATTCGGCATGGTGGTGAATAAATATTGCCTTTTATTTATTTACATTTTGTTTTGTACATTTTTACATTGTATTATTACTGGGTATATGGGTTGTGGTGGTTTTCGGTTTGGTTCAGTAGATATTGTGTGAGAACACCCCAGACCCTTTAATAATAATATAATATTATAGCTAGCATTTATTTTTTCAGCATTCATACCTCGCTTTATTTGGTTGGTATGTTATTCTTTTATTCGACATGTTTCGAGCCAAAAATTCCCTTTATCAAGTGTACTAACCACCATTAACACACCTTCTTTATAGGCGTACAATTGGAGGAGTTCTCGGTATTCAAAAACCTTTATTTCTTACCTAGTAAAAAAGGTTTGGGCAGGACTCACTTGTATCTGCAGAGTAAAAGAAAGCATATATTAAATGAACCATGTCATAGGAAGCATTTTATGCTCCACTGATCATTCAACCCAATTGGTTGCATGCTTTCCAATTTCTTTATACACATGGTCTCTCTTTGCAAGAGTGCCTTTTTTCTGTCACCTCCTCTTGTTTGCATCTTTACTACCTCTACTACGAGCCATCTCAACTGTGATACCTTATGAAAATGCTGAGCCACCGCTGTTCCTTATGTTCCCTTTATGTTCCTTTATTCTTTCCTTCATGCTCCTTGACGTTTGTAGATTTTACCACAAGGGCATTTTAGTAAATACACCACGGAGCTAGCATTGCATGTTGCATAGTGTTTCAAATTTACTTTTGTGGGATGGTTGATTTATTTCCCTTTTATTATGGATGAACAGCACACACAATTCAAACATGGGAATGTGCCTACTTGGGGGGTACTGTGGAAAATTGTTTGCATCCTACTCTTGTTTTCCAACTCAGATTTACATAATCTATCTTTAATTGACCTCCCTTTCTTGTAACAGAACATGGGGACTTGCTTACAGATACTCAACAGCTTTTTATCAGTGTGCAAGATTCTCCAATACTTTTTAATAATGGTCTCAATTTTCCTACTTTGTTGGCCATATTGACTTACAAAGGGGATCCTATCTTGTTGACTCTTGCTGTTCTTTTCCTTTAATAGGGGTTCCCTAGGTATTGAGTGAAAAAAGTGCTACTTATATAGTAGGCAAAGTAAATTGCAGTTCTGGACTTCCTGTTGATTTTAAAAGTATCTATTTGTATATACTGTATGTTTTTATTAACCAGGTGTATTTAAAGCCCTCTACAGCTGTGTATTTAAAGGGCAAGGAAAGGCAAAGAAATAAAATCCGATTTTTACTTTCTTTAATGAAAAATAAATCTCCGATATACTTTAAGTAAAGTTTTTTTTTACCGTTTTTTTATAAGAAACCTGACTCTATGCAGTAAAATTCTCCCTTCAATTAGTGCTGTGTATAGGAATTGTCAAACAGTCCCTAACTTCTGGCAGGGAAAAAATCATACTTATGAACAGCAGGGGGAGCCCCTGCCTTACTTACCAGCCATGCAGAACTCAAGCAGCTTTGTTTTTTGATCATTTATGACAATCCCTAAGCTTAGCCCAGACCACACTGAGCATGTGTATGTAGTCTAGTCTTGAAAAGATGTATAACAAAGTTACAAGATGACAGCCCCCTGTGGCCAACGTTGAAAGCATAAATCATTTGTTTAATTAGGCTTGTGGTGCAGTAAATTCATGTTTATGTTTAGTATGCAAAATACATTTCTAGCCTTATTCTATTACAGACTTTCCTTGCCTTTTAAGCTGCAAAAACGGTGGCCATTCGGATTATTACTGTGAATGGACATAGAGCACGCTAGATGGTATTAATAATGGAGCAACAGTTTTGTACAAGTTTTAAGGACTTTGGCATACATTATAATGTTGTTTGTACTCCTTTGTATTGTAAGGGTTAATCTTTCCTAACAATGGGTGTGTTACCCTTTCACCTTTTATATCCTCCCATTGTACACCTATAAAGAAGGTGTGTCAATGGTGGTTAGTACACTCGATAAAGGGCATTTTGGCTAGAAACATGTAGTGTTGAATAGAAGAATAATTTGCAGCAAATTACTGCATTATCCTGGTTTGTTCCACTAAATACAGTATATGCAGATGAGAGTGCTTTGTGGACGAGGCACAGGAACAATATTTCAGGATTAGAAACTACGGGACATATATCACATCCAGTGGAAACAAAGTGACTTTTAAAGACAGTGGGTACTGGCACATTATACATAGTGGGAGACAGTGGGTACTAGCACATTGTACACAGTTTCAGACAGCGAGTACTGGCACATTATACACAGTGGGTACTGGCACATTATACACAGTGGGAGACAGTGGGCACTGGCACATTATACACAATGGGAAACAGTGGCACTGGCACATTATACTCAGTGGAAGACAGTAAGCACTGGCGCATTATACACAGTGAGAGACAGTGGGTACTGGCACATTATACTCAGTGGAAGACAGTAAGCACTGGCACATTATACACAGTGAGAGACAGTGGGTACTGGCACATAATACTCAGTTGGAGACAGTGGGACATTGGCACATTATACTCAGTTGGAGACAGTGGGCACTGGCACATTATACTCAGTGGAAGGCAGTGGGCACTGGCACATTATACACAGTGGGAGACAGTAGGCACTGGCACATTATACAATTAAGCAAAAACAATCTAAAGCAATCTTTAATACTTAATACAAGCTGGTGGAGAAGCTGCTGTATATAGTACCTGTGAGTTGAATGAAAGTTGCAAACATACCCAGTTAGATGTTCCAACTGCTTTATATTAGTCTCGCTTCTGCCATGCTGCCTTCAGTCAGTAAAGTTTTTCCAGCCACACCTACTCTGTACCTGGTTGGTACATTTCACTGTCTTTAAAGGTGGCCATACACGTAGAGATCCGCTCGTTTGGCGATGTTGCCAAACGAGCGGATATCTCCCCGATATGCCCACCTTGAGGTGGGCAATATCGGGCTGATCCGATCGTGGGCCCTAGGGCCCAACGTTCGGATCAGTACGGGCGGTCGGATCGCGGGACTGCATCAACGAACAGATGCGGCCGCGATCCGACGGGATTTTTAATCCTGCCGATCGACATCTGCCCGACTTTCGGCCAGATTTCGATCGGGAAAGCCTGTCGGAGGGCCCCCCACACGGGCCGATAAGCTGCCGACACAGTCTGTCAGCAGCTTTTATCTGCCCGTGTATGGCCACCTTTAGTCAGCTGTGCTCTGATCGGACAAGCTACAAACCACATATATCCAATCAGAGTGCAACTGCTCTCTCCAGCATCAGTGTTTGGAGGCAGGCCTTAGCTTTCAATCTGTGATTAAAGGAACAGTGCAGTCAACAACGGAGCAGGTTTTATTTATTTTTATTTTAGGGGTTTTACGCTATTTTGCTACAATGCTATTTGGTATTTTGGTATTTTACCGGCCTGGTCGGTATTTTTGATGGTTGATCCCAATGTTATTAATAGGAAAAACAGATAAATATATAGGAAGGACGGTATTTTTTTCAAGAAAAGGTGGCAACCCTAGCCCCATTATAAAGATATGCCAAAAATGGGCCCAAGACCTCCCATTACTGGATGAGGAGGCCTGGGAAGAAATACTCAAACAAATTCCAGATACCAATCTGTATTAAAGACCACTTTATTCATGCCAAATTTATAAAAGAGTGTGTCACTCCACAGAGACTGGCATAAATGTATAAAGGTTACCCTGATGTTTAGATAGAAAGAGGTATAATTATTTTATACCAATACTGTGCCACTCCACTATTAGCAAAAAAAAAGGGGGGGGGGCTGCTTCCTTGAATATCACTGTTCACACCAGGTTAAAACGACACAGGAAATATAAAAATAGAATGCAAAAGGAAGCACACACAAAGAGTAGTATTGTTTCAATTAAGATAAATAATTAAGTCCATATAGCCACAAAAGTGTTTAAAAATTGTGCCTGGAGAGCTACAGATGCAGTCACTTGGATTTGTGTGTTAAATGCGTCGTGACTTAACTCATCTATCCCATTTATCCCACTTAGCACAGAATATTGTGTCACAGCATCCCCATCAAATTAAAGAGTTCACCATTGAAAACAATGGTGCTTTGGTATGCTAATGAAAAGGTTGAATGCATTTAATGAGTTAAGATAACTTTGGATAACACAGTTTCTTCAATTAGCCTTGAGTCACGACGCATTTAACTTACAAATCCAAGTGACTGCATCTGTATATAGCAGAAGATCCACCACTGTGATATTCTACAAAATTCCCCCTTTTGGGTATATACTCACAAGATTTCTTAGATTTTGATGCATATAGTAATGTTAGTTCTTCGCCTTATAAAAGTCCGGACTTCTCTGGGACCAGATCTGTGAATAAATCAAACTGCTCCAATAACGCGTTTCGCAGTCTCCCTTGGCCACTTCCTCAGGGTAGGTGTGACGATCACACAAGTCACAGATCACAGACTCAACAGGTGAAGCTTTCCTGGTCCCAGAGAAGTCCGGACTTTTATTTTGCTTTGGGTACTATGTGTGTGCTTCTTTTTGCATTCAATTTTTAGATTACCCTGATGTTCATCTCAAATGTTATTTAGAAAGTGTTCTGGGAATGCCACAAAATCCAGCAATAATGGGTCACAATTCTCAAGTTTATGAATACATCTCTTGTATTGCTAAAATGTCAGACCTCTGCATTCTGTTTATTATTACATTTGGAAGAACCCTCATTGCACTAGGGTGACAGACTATATTTACAACAACTCCTGCACTATGCCAAGAAAGGACTAATAACATCAAAAAATGAAATTGTTTTAAAGTAATAAAAATATAATGCAGTGTTGCCCTGCACTGGTAAACTACAGTGTTTGCTTCAGAAACACCACTATTGTTTATATAAATAAGCTGTTGTGTAGCCATGGGGGCAACTAGTCAAAGGAGAAAAGGCTCAAGTTACACAGCAGATAGCAGATAACCTCTGTAGAACATAATGTTATCTGTTATCCATTACTCATCCTGTGCCATATAACCGTTTCTCAATTTCTGCCATTGCTACTCAGCAGCTTGTTTTTATGAACTATAGTAGTGTTTCTGAAGCTGACAGATCAGTTTTAGCAAGGCAGGGCAACTCTACATGATATTTTTTTCCTTTAAAACAATTTTTTGGTGTTACTATTCCTTTAATGACCTTGAAAGCACTGGAGCCTCCTACACTAAGATTCTGGATCTTCTGGATCTGGATATTCTGAGGCAAAAATTGATTTATGAGGCCCTAGTGTGCCTGACAAATTTGGAAAAATATGGGACAGATGGCTGGCTGACCTACAAACGGACACAGCAGCGTGAAAATGTTACAGGCCCACGGTGTGGCCGTGGCAAAAGTGATTTTGTTAAAGAAAATGAGTGGCGACACAGAACCAATGTTACTGGTGTGCTGCTGCTTCTCAACATACAATTTGTTATTTCCTGTCATTTACAATTCATGTGACATACATGCATTCTCAAAGATGCTAACATCTGAACAATATTGTACTTGAGCCTTCTCTCATAACTTCACATTCAAGGCAAATCACATGTGAGATGTCAGCCTCACCATACCAGTATTATATTTATACATATAAGTATATATGTTTATTCACAGTTTGGGCTGCAGCAATAAATACATTTAAATGTATAACCTTAACAGAGTGAGATCTAACAGACAGACAGACTGATGCTGTTGGTTGGCCTCAGTGCAACCTCTTTAACTGCCAATAACCTGATTTGTAACAATTTTCAAAATTACTGATGACCCAAAATCTACAAATCAGAGAATATACATAAGTATAAATGTATATGAACAAGTATAAAAAAAAGGTTGCATCAGACCTTTTGTCACTATATAGATACTATGTTCTACGTTCAAAAACAAACCTTTATGCAGCCACGCTGTCTCCTGTACTTTCCTAACAATCCGCTCTGGGCTGACAATGAAAATATTTTAATATTTTATGGTTGGGGGTCACCACAGCATGAGGAACTGTATTAAAGGGTTGCAGCATTAGGAAGGTTGAGAACCACTGGTTTAGATGACAATATTGTACAGCCACATTTTGAACCAAACAGGTGGCAAACTACATACCTGTTAAAGAAAATGAGTGGAGACACAGAGCCAATGTTACTGGTGTGCTGCTGCTTCTGACAAAACAGCAGCTCCCTGGGGCAAATTCACTAAGCAGCGAAAATGCGCTAGCTTGCCTTCACTAATGTTCGCCACACTTCGCCAGTGCTACGCAAATTCACTAAAGTGCGAAGTTAAGCTCAGGTCGGAGAACGGTAGCGTAGTTGCGCAAGCGTTACTTCGCCAAGCAAAGCGCATTTATGCTAGTGATGCCTAATTTGCATACGGCGCAAATTTCAGTATAATTGCAGTATTTGTTACAGCCACTACATTATACTACACAAGCCCAGGAAACCTTTAATAAAAAAAATAAAGTTGTCCTATTGCACTAAACATGTGCCCCCTGTATAGTTGAGTTGCCATATGTTAGGAAATGTAGGGGGGGAAGGAGGGTAACCCCCAAAAAAATTTCGCTCTTTTTCAGACTATCGCCCTACAAAAGGTAAAACATGCCAGTGTTTTTTTGGGGGAAATTTCCATTTTTTTTTCAAACTCCTATCTATTGTATTGAATTTCGCCATCTATTGTATTGAATTCAGTAAAATGTTCATCTTAGTGAATTTGTGTAATTACGATCCTTTGTCAGTGCGCAACTTCGCCTGGCGTTAGGGTTTCGAAGTTGCGCTAGTCTATCTATCTATCTTCGCTAGCGAAAATTCGCCAGAGTCGGTGTTAGTGAATTTGCAAAGTTACAAATTGACGTCACGCTGGCGAATTAGCACTAGCGTTAGACGCTTCGCGCTTTAGTGAATCTACCCCTCTGTGTCTAAACTCCCTCACAGTGTGAGCTTATGGGTAACCCCTATTGGTGGGAATGTGAATGAATTACCACACTATACAGAACTTGGCTATAGTCTGATGCACAGATACAGTATACATCCATATATATATATATATATATATATGTGACCCCAGTAAATATGAGGTCACATTTACATGAATGAATATATATATATATATATATATATATATATATACATTCATGTAAATGTGACCTCATATTTACTGGGGTCACAAAAAGGTTCCAATAATTCATAAAAGTGTACAGTCCAGATATGATATAAATGTCTTTTCTATTCCCTCTCCTCTTGTTCTTTCTTTTCCTCTCTAATTAAAAGTTAAAACTCAATAAAAAACACCTTTGAAAAAAAAACTAAAGATCAGGAGCAAAATGGTCATCTTTTCTAGGAACAAAAATTACTCCTAAACATCTGATTCTCCTAAATTATCATTTTGGCTGAAATGTAAAGAACAAAACGTAGATATTTTTTACTATATTTGTTTATGTCTGTTAATTAGATTTCTATGAAAATGTACTGCTCAGGGGAGGTTGAAGGTTGAAGGTTCTCCTTTAAAAGACATCCATCAATATCTTCATGGTCTTTGTCTACAAGATGCTACAAGGCATTTTAGGCATAAATTGGATATTTACTTGGAAACACTGGATGTCATTTTTTATAAAAAAAAACAATTAATCCACACATTTTATGGTAACTGCAACCTGAATTTAGGGCAATCCTATCTTACATGTTTTGATCGACTCTAAACAATTCACATTATATATATGTATATAAATACTGATAGAACTGGCTCATTGATTAAACAGAACAGGTTATGTGTTGGTTTTGTTATATTTACTGTTAACATAAAATGTGTATTTGCCTTTCTTTTTGTGGACTTTGTGGTCTAAAACTTCTGTCAAAAAGTCTGCAGGGTTAATTGTTAATTTCAATAAAGAAAATTTGAAAAGAAATACAAATAAAAAGTGGCGTCACTGCATTTGCAACTCTGAAAATTCATGAAGTGCATTGGAGTGCATAGAACATCCTCAGTCTTCAGCTACTTACATCATAATTTTTGAGTGGAATATGTTCTAAATCCAAAAAACGCTATCGTCTTTTAATTTTTTTAAGGGTGTTAGGCTGCAAAAGGCATAACATTTTTTTTCAGGTACCCAGTTTCCCCCCATACATGTTCTACTATATGGCACATTATTTAACAGAGGGATTATGTGTAGGGCATTAAAACAACTCTATTGAGTTTTATAATGTTCCCTTGGCATGTCTAGTTATAAGTAATGTAATGTTTTAGATGCACCATGTAACAGAAATAGCTCAATTCCTTTCTTAAATTTCCTGTCGTATGCAAATTAACCTGATCGCAAGAACTCTAGCAAAGTTGTGCTAGGCAGTATTGAACACTAGCGCAGCTTCGCTTTGATTTGCTCACTCTGCTGAAAATTCTCCAGCGTTTGGCAACCTGGATGCAACTGCGCACTTTAGCGAATTAGCTTTGCCCACCGAATTTACGCCTGGCTTAAAGTGTTGTGTTGGAGAGGCCATTTCAGGCGAATTTGCACTCTTCAGTGAATTTGCCCCATGGGTGAAGAGGTATTCTGAGAGTTTGAAGATGAATATCTAGACAAAGACTGGAAATGTTTCCTTTTTTTACAACTCTTATCTAATTTTTTATCAGTAATATATGTCCCTGATTGTAAGCTATGCTGACATGTCTGGACAGGTCCAGTACTATCATGCACAGCAGCCACGAATATCATTGGCGTTCTAGGCCAAAATCTCTTTTTTCAAACACTTTGACAAAAATGTATTGTTAATGAAAGAATATTTTATTTCCCACAACATTGCATTCTGCTCTATTCTGTCACTATATCAGCATTAGTCAAGCATCTAGACACATTTTTATTTCAGTTCATAAGGGGTCATTTCCATACCTCCCAACTGTCCCTTTTTTGGGACAGTCCCTCTTTTGACAGCTCAACCTGCAGTCCCTCATTCGTACTGGAAAGTGCATCTTTTCTCTGCACTGAACAGCCAGAAAAAGAAGTTTCTAACTTAATTGGCTTTTGGCAGAGAGCCCAGAACAGCTAACAGGTGCAAATAAGATACTTTGTAACACTTTTGAGATAAGAAAATAAGTAATTGTAACAGGAGAAATATTTTTAATAATTTCATAATCTGCCAAATTTTGTAAAATGAACTTGGTAATTAGGGGGTGTGGCCAAACTTTAGCTGCGCTACTTGCGAAAAAAAAAATGTTGTCCCTCTTTTTAATTCCAAAATGTTGGGAGGTATGAATTTCTACCTCTGGGGGTCCAACTGCAAGCGCATTAAGAGGTGAAAAAGTGCTATAGAGATATTGATATAACATTTTTTGCTCTGCAACAATTGCACACCAACATACTTGCTTTAGGAGCTGGCCCTCCACATACACAGTCATTTTGTTAAGAAACATTTAATTTTACTGAAAAACAATTGATACTTACTTGCATCTTGTCTTCCACCTTTTATTCTTACTAGTAGGTGTTCTCCCACATGCCACTACACTTTATTACATGAACTTCAGCTGTTAGTCATAATTTTTGCGGTAGGATCAGCCCATACTAATTCATGTTAATTGCTATGCTTAAACACTTGCATTGAAAGTTCAGACAACTTTTTTCTTTTGGCCTTTGCTTAAAAACTTTTTTAAGCATTCAACATCATTTCACCAGTTTGTAACTCAACAGAGGCACAGCCCTTGGATGTCAAGGTAAATAATTTAATTAATTTTGTTGAGCTGCAGTCACTTGCTCCATTTTTGCTACGTATTCTAATATATATTTAATGTTTATATTTTTCAGAATAACATGACACAAAAAAACTGCACAGGTAAACAACAGGACCAGTAGTGGCAGCTGGGGGGGGGGGCATGTTAATAGACAGAGATGAAGGGAGAGTGTCTTTGTCAGAGCCAGTGAAAGGGTTTGGTCAAGCACATTAACTTGTGAAATGTTTTTCAATCTTGAATATTTTTGTTCCATTTCTAATAGAAGATTTCGTAAAACTTTATTTAGAAACTGGGTGCTTCTGAAATTTCATGTATGGCTTTAAAAATAATTTTTACATTTTTTTTTTTTTGCCAGTGTTTTAAAAACACAAATTCTTCTTAAGCTAAAAATGTGCACACTTCCTATTTGAAAAACTGTTTTTTAATTAGAGAATTGTATATTTTGTAATTTATAATCATTGTCATTTTTTTATCCTAGATACTGCTGAAGTTGCTGCTACTGCCAGGGGGAGTTGCTAGGATAGAGGTCAAGAACCATAAGAGCAATCTGTGAATGTTACAGTGGTGACTACAGACAACTGTGGGCTTGACTGCTGATTTATAATCTTCATTTGTGCACCAACACAGCCACAATATCACATGTTTGCTTCCACTGGCTGGCAAGATTTAGCCAACTGAATCAAAGATATTCAAATGAAGCAGGAGAAAAAAGACATGCACAGTACAGATTAATTTCTGTCTTATTCAGCAGTCTGCATATCTTGCACTAAGCGGTGTGGCCGATCCCCTGCCAGAGAAGATAGCTGAGAGCGTTTTAGCAGCACTGATGCACAGTTTCTGTGGTGTGTATCTTTGGAAGGAAATATTTAAAATAACGAAGCTGAATTATGAATTACAAAATGTTTTTTTCTAACAGGCGCTGCTCAAATAGGACTATGTCACTAAAGGTGAACATATATATGAATGCTGATAACTTTTATTTTCTTGGCAGCAAAGATTACTATAACAAAATTGTTGAAGTCCTCATTTTAAGGAGACATTTAATTGGATAATGAACAAGTTAACTAGCATTCTTTTAGACAAACATGAAAAATGTGTTGAAAGTCTGGGAACCGTGGTACATCTACTCTGTTACAAATGCTGGTAACATAATGGTATACTTATTGTTTAGATAAGTGAAATCATGGTGCCTATCATTCTACATTGGTACATTATACAACAGTTTCACCCACTGTAAAAGCACTTTATTACCCCTCCAAATTGTGTCCGTAAGTTACCCTCCCATTTAGACTGTAAGCCCCATGGGGTAGGGTCCTCCATCCTTTTGTCTCCTCGACACTGTGTAATTATATTTTATATTTATTTGAACTGTATTTATAATAATGCACTTATTGTTACTTATTAATGCAGTGACCCCTTTTTTTTTACTACTAATTGATTGTTGCTGTACAGTGCTATACAAATAAAAATATACATACATTGTGATTCTCCTTGTTCCCCAGCAGTTAGCCTTAGAACCTTTTGCTAAATATTTCTGGACCTCAAAGGTATTATCTTTTTATAATTTGAACTTTATTTGGCTCAAAGCAATTTAAACAATGTAAAACTTTTTGTACGTTAAAACTTTTACTATATTGTGTTCTTTCCTTTGAGATCTACTCTATACTTTATGTAATAAGTGAGAATATGAGAATAAATGAGAATATATAAAGTTACATACAGTAGTTACACAGTTAAATTGGGTTGAACTTCAACCCCTCCAAATTAAAACTCAGCATACACACACAAACACACACACACACTCCTCCACTCTTTCACACAAACCATATATGCCCGTAGCTATACTAACTGTAGAGTTAATATCAAAATAGCCTTTGATATTATGTCTGTCCAAAAAATCATCCTTCTGTTTGAAAACAGAATCAGCCATCACAACATCACCCGACAGTGCATTCCACAACCTCACTGTCCTCACTGTGAAGAACCACCTACGCTGTCTGAAGGGGTGGCCTCTGGTGCGGTGATCCTCTTTATGGGTAAAATGGTCCCCTGCTATTTGTCTATAATGTCCTCTAATGTATTCGTAAAGTGTAATCATGTCCCCTGCAATGGGACAGAGAAAACACCCCAACCTGGACAGTCTACCCTCATAATTTAAGTCTTCCATCCCTCTAACCAGTTTAGTTGCACGTCTCTGCACTCTCTCCAGCTCATTTACATCCCTCCTAAGGACTGGAGTCCAAAACTGCACTGCATATTCCAGATGAGGTCTTATTAGGGATCTATAAAGAGGTATAATTATGTTTTCACCATTTTAGCTGAAGTTGCTGTGGAGGAAATTTCTGAACTGGCGTGTATAGAGCAGGCTGACTCTCAGAGCACCCTGGGAGGCAATGGTTCTAATGTGGGTGGTAGGGAGAGTGCAAGGAAGAAAAGGAAGGTTCTAGTTATAGGGGATTCAATTATTAGAAAGGTGGACAGGGTAATCTGCAGTAAGGCCCCTACATGCCTGCTGCTTGCCTGGTGCTAGGGTTCGGCATGTGGAGGAGAAAGTGGACAGATTATTGGGAGGGGCTGGGGAAGACCCAGTGGTCATGGTGCACATAGGTACCAATGACAAAGTTATAGGAGGTGGTGAAGATTTTAAAAAACTAGGTGTAAAGTTGAGGGTGAGGACCTCAAAGATAATTTTCTCAGAGATATTACCTGTGCCACATCCGAGCAACGCTAAGAAGACAATGGGAGCTTAGGGAGATTAATGCGTGGTTGAGAGATTGGCCGATTTCTCAGTCGGCTACAGGCTTTTTGCAAGGGATGGGCTGCACCACAATGATGATTGTGCAGCTGTTTTGGGGGAGAAGATGGCTAGACGGTTGGAGGAGATTCTTAACTAGGCATGGGGGGAGGGTTCAGTAAAAGATTCAGGGGAAGAAAGGTTAGATGAGATAGTGGGCAAAGGAAGGGAAATGGTGGAGGAGATTTGGTTGGGGGTAGTGGTAAGGATAGGGAGGACCAGGGCCGGACTGGAAGGAAAAAGCAGCCCTGGCAAAAGTATCGAAGCAGCCCATGTATTAACACACATGCAATGCATGATACTGTATATATTTCCAACCCCAAGATTTACTAGAACTAGTGTTTATTAATAGATATTTTAAGAGTCCATTACAATATAATCCCCAGCAATATTATACACCCTATGTGCTGGAACTGGCCCTTGCAACAAACATCTCACCCTAGTTTCTATCACAACTATTCTATCTGATGGATTAGTGACCCTTTACTTACAGTATATTCTAGATTTTCCTTTGTGTGCCCCCAGCTAGACCATGCAACTGATAAGAGGACTTTAATTACCATGTGTGTCACAGTGCCAAAGTGTGGCATACTTGAAGAGACTAGGCTGTCTCATGCAATTAATGCTACATATCACAGTGTTCCATATAAAGGCTGAAGTGACTGTTCTGAGCACGGATCCTCCAGTTGCTAACATAATCATAAGGAATTAGGTATATAGCAAGCAACTGTAATATTACTAACTGAAGTTGTTCAGAATTCCAGGTTCCTCCCTGTTCTGCCTCTCCAGTCTAAGCACTACAATGTGATCTCTTTTAACTCACGGTTGTGTTGAGATGTCTATAACTGCAGTCTTAGGTAGATTGGCGGACAGTGACTCGATCCAAACGACACCTTGAAGATCGTGAAGAAGTTTATTCAAAACTGTGCAGATCATACACCGATGAACAAATGGATAGTTCAAAAAATCATAGTGTGAGCAGCTAACAGAGCATGTAACTGAAATGCAGGTTGAAGCTAGAGTGAGCAGTAGGGGAGGAGCCAGGGAAATGAGAGCAGGCTAAGGGAAGAGAGAGGAGACATACATAAAAAAAGGCAAACTATTCATGTGTAACATGACACTCCCCGTCGGAATCTATGATTTCTAATAACAATAATAACTTTAGTTCAAGTCTGTATAATAGATATTGTTTCTGCTTGGAACAGCTGAAACAGGGGAAACAACAAATGAGCAACGGAAAAACATTACTACAATACTTGTAGAAGTACTTTTTCAAGTATAGACACCAGACTTCAGAGGGGAAGGCAGCAACAGCACCAATCCTTCTTACCTCCCTTTAATAATGTTGCTTTGGATGTCTGTTTTCAGAGGGGAAGGCAGCAACAGCACCAATCCTTCTTACCTCCCTTTAACAATGTTGCTTTGAAAGGTCTTGCATCAGAGCAGTACTGTGGTGGCGGCCCCGAGATGATGAGAGGATTTTGCTCTTTGCTAAGCATATCAGACCTTGCAATGCGACCA
>CM044444.1:45684956-45727383 GCA_024363595.1 Xenopus borealis
AATCGAGTCGCAGATCCGACTTGACAGCCCCCTAGCACTGTTGCCTAGGGGGCTGTCCTCTTTCAGTCTCTCTGCGGAGGCGGCAAAAGCCGCCGAAGCAGAGAGATTGCTCAGCCACCAAAAAACGTACGGAGTACATGCTTGGCGGTCTGAGCCTTTAACAGCCAACACGTACCGGGTACGTGCTTGGCAGTTAAAGGGTTAAAGACAAATTTAATGTTTTCCAAACATGACTGATCCATCATTGGATCTGTTTTTAAAACATCTTATCTTTTATTGATTATTGTTTTAATTTGTTTTGCCTGTTTGCTATATGGTGTTATAAAAAAAATTGATGATGGGGGCGTGGCTGACCACGGACAAAGCAAGTCGCACACTGCACAGCTCCTTGCTAAAAAAGCCCTTTATTGGTAATCAAACACGATTTGGATTGCTAATCTCACCCACAAACTGTGGCTGACGAGGAGCTGCCTTGTTGGTGACCGAATTGGAGGAAGACAGGCGCGACGAGAGAAGACTGAGCGCTGTTAGACCCGTGAAGAGCGTGGCAAGGCCACTGCTGAGAGACGCCATTGCGGACACTCCGGAGACCCACACAGCACGGAGTCAGAGCCGACACTAGACCACCAAGGAAACTTACCGGCGGAGGCGGTAAGCCTATTTAATGCAACTCCTTCGGCACTGAGAGCAGATTCGGGAGCCCGCTGCTAGCAGCGTTGCAGGCTGGAACGCATGATACTCCCCTGAGTCGCGTCCATTACACAACTGTCTGTAAACCCCTATACAGCAATACTATTTGCCAAAATAACATGCACGGATAATCCAAAAACAAAAACAAAGATTGCCATCTCCTACTTTACAGAACGACTGACACTCTATTATAAGTAGAGTTATCTAGAGGCCCAGGAGAAAGTTGGCTAATCTAAGTACTATATAATATATCACAGTGTTCTGCCCTCCAAGCGCGAGGCATTCCCCTTTATACACTTTGGCTGTGCCCAGGCAATTGATATATGCATCCAGAGAGACTTAACATAAGCACGACAAAATTAAAGGGGAAATCTACAACATTTAACGGACTGCTACCCTCCACTAACGATCTACCCCTTCCAAGTTTAGTGATGGGTTATAGCATGTGAGACATGTAACTCCGGGAACCAAACCCTGCAACATTCAATAAGACAGATACAAAAATCAATACATAAAGCTTTAAGTGACATAGCCTTTAAGCCCAAAAAGACTTATGTAAAAAAAGAAACGAAGCAACAAGGGGACTCAGACTACTCTCCAATGGCATCTTCCCAACCCAGTGAGGCTTCACAACTGACAACTCCAACTCATGCTCATTGCCTTACGAAGACAGATTTAGCTGATGGACTAGATACCCTATTCCTAAAAATGCAATCTTTTCTACAAACAGAACTACAAAAAACTGTCACAGATTTAACTAAAGAAATTACTACTATAGGCACAAGAGTTAATGACTTAGAAGCTGACCATGATGCTTTAATAATGGAACAAGGCTCTCTGAAAACTGATATCCTGGCTTTACACAATACCATCAAATCTATGGAATCACACATTGAGGATTTAGAGAATCGATCCAGGCGTAATAATATACGCATACGCAATGTTCCAGAATCCTATACTGATGTCCAAGAGATTCTCCAAACTCCTACCAGAGTACAATCCGGACCTACTTCTCATAGATCGAGCACATCGGGCATTACGCCCTAAACCTCTTTCAGAAGAACCACCGAGAGATGTTTTGGCCTGTCTACTCTATTTCGAAACTAAAGAGGATCTACTCCGTTCAGCTAGGGACCATGGATCTATTACAATGGAAGGTTCAACTATATCCATTTTCCAAGATCTTGCTCCAATCACACTGCAGAAAAGACGGGAACTTCGTCAAGTCACGGCAACTTTGCGCCAAGCTTGGATAAGGTACAGGTGGGGATTCCCATTTAGACTGTCGGTACAACATAAAGGACAAACCTGTTCAATAACGAAACCATCAGATGGGACAAAGCTTCTAACCAAGTTGGGTCTCCAAAATTTCAACGAGACTCAAAGGTCCCCAAACCAACTTCCTCAACCACCCAAACCGCAATGGTCCAAGATACCTACATCTAATTCCAATATCACTAAGTCACCTAAACGTTGACAATATTTTCTACCTGTTTTGCTTACACTATTTAGCAGGGCCGGATAGCCCGGGAGGCTTGTGATTCACAGCTATCCTCCCATGCCTCACAAGATTGAGGCCACCTGTCCGAAGTTGGACAGACAATTTTCATTTCAAAATTCATTTGTTTTTGTAAATTTTTTATTTTGCTTTATTACACTTTGCTTTTGTTAATAATATTAATCCAGTACAACGAATATCTATACTCAACTCAGCCCATCTAATAAGTTTTCTATTCATTATCTCACTATTGTCCTACCTTAAAATGTTTTGTATGACCATGAGCAGACAATCTTAATTTCGAAATTTATATGTTTTCGTAAATGAACATTTTGCTTTAAGTTACTTTTGCTTTAGTTAACAATGTTAATCCAGTACATCGAATTTATTTACTTCACTCAGTCCATCTAATAAGTTTTTTCTATTTATTAACTTGCTATGGTCCTATCTTAAAATGTTTTCTATGACCACTATCTCTAGGGGATTCAAGTTCACAGTGATTGTACAGCCTGCTTCACTACAACTAGGTTCCCAACCTCAAGGGATGCATATATGGTGCTTATTCTGGGTCCCCAACAGGGACAGACGGGGACTCAATGTAGGGTGTGTTGTCTGTTTTGCTAAAGCCTCCTTTTTACCGATACAATGGCAGAACTAACCATAATATCTCATAATGTCAAAGGATTGAATTCTCCTACTAAAAGATCTATAGCAGCTAAATATTACCGTAATCTTAAAGCTGACATTATAGCACTTCAAGAAACACACCTTGCGGAGGGGTCCCCATTTCCATATTTGCATAAGCAATATGCTCAAGTTTACTACACCACCTTCCAATCTAAACGTAGGGGGGTTGCTTTTTATATTAGATCAGCCTTAGGATTTCAGACAACTAATATCGTTAAAGACCCTAATAGTCAATATATTATATTGCAAGGCACCTTATTAGGAAAATTATATACGTTTATCAATGTATACGCCCCCTCAGAAGGCCAAAAAGCATTTTTCCACTCCCTATTCACTAAGATCAACCAGCTTAACCAAGGTACTATTATCCTGATGGGAGATTTCAATATGGTAATGTCGTCCACTCTAGACAAAACCCCTTCCTCTCGGCTCTATACTCATAAACCCCCAGCAACACTCACTAAGTCCCTTAAATCTTTATCTCTGGTAGATACCTGGCGCTCTTTACACCCCTCTACCAGAGATTATACTTTCTTCTCATACCCGCACCAGGTCTATTCCCGCATAGATTATTTCTTCACCCCAATCCAAACACTCTCACAAATCACGGCGACGATTATACACCCGATTACATGGTCGGACCATGCAGCTATAGAGATTACATTGATATATAGACCGCCTTTAGGACCTAGAACCCAATGGCGTTTAAATGAAGCACTGTTATCTAACCCAACCATAAAAGACAACATAGCTAATGACCTAGAAAATTACTTTGTTAATAATGTAGACCCAGCCATGTCATGGGAATCATTTGGTCGGCTCATAAGGCGACTATTAGAGGCTCATTTATAAAATTTGGGTCCATACAGAAAAAGAAACCGCAACAAGAAGTCGCAGAGCTGAATAGATTGGAAAGTCTGAATAAACAGAACCCTACCCCATATGTCACTAAAAAGTTACAAGCTACTCAATCTGTTCTTACTAAACAGCTAATGGAGGAAGACGACAAATCCATTAGATGGACTAAACAAAGACTATTTATACATAGAGATAAACCAGACACATTGCTAGCTAGAAACCTACATAATTATTCACAACTACCAAGAATTACAGCATTACGTAATAGCCAGGGACAACTATCTTCTATCCCTAAAGAAATCTTGCAAACATTTCATACCTTTTATAGCAACTTATATGCTGAAGCACAGGGACATGGACAACATAAAATTGACTCAGAAATGTTTCTGAACAAGTTAGATCTCCCTAAATTGAATCAACTAGAGTTAGACACTTTAAATGCAGAGGTCACATCAGATGAAGTAGAATGGGCAATCAAACATATGAAACAAAAATCAAGCCCTGGTCCTGATGGGTTTCCCCTAAAGTATTATAAACAATTTGCTACGTTACTAGTACCCCACCTGACTGCAGTTTTCAATGAAATACTAGGGGGTCACTCCATCCCATCGGAAATGTTAGAAGCTACAATTTGTTTACTGCCTAAACCTAATAAAGACCATACTGATCCGCAAAACTATAGACCCATCTCCATAATTAATGTCGATATGAGATTATTGACTAAAGTGATGGCTAATCGGCTGAACAATTACATGCCAAAACTGGTCCACCCGGACCAGTCTGGCTTTATTTTACAGAGACAAACCCCAGACAATATTAGGAGACTCATTAGCACTATAGACTATGCTAACTCAAACTATACAAAGCATAATTCTACTACTAGACCTGAAAAAAGCATTTGACTCAGTAAATTGGTCAGGCATCCCAGGCATTACCTTTAAACACCCCGGAACATGCAATTAAACTCTTAGAACTCAACTTTCCATTTATCTGGAGACATTCTTTTATTGAATATTTAGGGGTTAATATCACGCCAGTATATACGTCGCTCTACAAACATAATTATTCCAACCTTAAGAAGTTAACTAAAGACCTTGAAGAGTGGTCTCGATACGCTATATCATGGTTTGGGAGAATCCATGCAGTAAAAATGACATTAGTACCCAGAATTTTATATCGATTTCGTGCATTACCGGTGGAGATTAAGATAAAAGATATTAATTACCTTCAAAATAAAATTAATAAATTTATCTGGGCTCACAAACCACCACGTATAAACAAGAAGACCATGTACAGACTCCCACTACACGGTGGCCTGGGCTTACCTAATTTATTAGTGCATTATAAAGCTGCGAGGATCTCCCAGACCACACAATGGCATTTACCACCCCTTGAGAACAGATGGGTCCAATTAGAGACGCTCTTAGCACATCCCATAGACCTGTCATTCTATTTATGGGCAGATAAGTCACAACTCAAATCCGTCCCCGTAATAGGTTCTGTCCTGAAACATACCATTAAGATATGGCACAACAACCGATGGAATTTCCAACCTGCTGGAACTCATTCTTACCCCATTACATAACAACCCACTTTTTCCTCCCAGCTACGCTACCCCAGCATTTCAGTTTCAATAGTTTTTATTGGAATTTTTAGAGTATATAACATATACAAAAATGTATTTGGTGGTAAAGTCATTAAGAATCAAATACAAAATGTACGTTAACAGTATAGATCTTCAAAACAAAACAAAGAAGGTTATTACTATACATCTATAGTCTATAGATTATGTAAATATTGAACATTGAAATTTGAATGTTGAGTTGTTAATTATAAGTGAATCACATACATAAGTAATAAGTAATATATATCAAAATATGTTTTATATTCTGTTACAGGTTCATTCCATGTATAGATGTGTAAGTGCATGCGTAAACACATGCGTAAACATATGCGTAATTATACATTATATCTCGTGTTAACGCGTATATGTGCAACCCTGTAAACGCGTAACCACACACACACTTCAACGTGTAAATGCGCTAATTAAGCTACGATGCAGGCGTACACGCATGCCAGCCCACGAGTAAGCCCATCAATCAAATAGGTAATAAGGAGAAAAGTTAAACAATGACTAATACCATTCTACTCTATTTATAATAACTAATTAAATAAGTTAATAAAGTTTTCCAGATATACATCTTAAATCTCATAGCTAACCTACATAATAACTATTACATTACTTAGAGTGAGAACCCATTCAAATATCAGTTTTAGTTCCAATAAAACTACATTTTAATTATTATTTCTTAAACTGTAACATTTTTATCTATCCTAATCTAAACTACAGTGCATCTTTTGTGTCCCATACGAGATAAAAGAACTGTCATATTACAGAGATATTAGTTTCTTTGGTCATCCAGTGTATTGTCCAGGATGAATGAATAGGGCCGAACTCAATCAATCTATAATGTTTGATTCAGGTATACTTCAAGAGATTGTATATTTAATATTTCAAAAGTATAATAAGGAATCGAAATAGGACTAATCATTAACCACTCCTAGATCCATGACACCTCAGAACTACCCCAGCATTTCAATGGTGGAAGGCAAATGGCATCAATAGAATACAAGATATGTTATTGTCTATAGGAATTAAATCAATTCAATATTTACAGTATGCAAAATCTTTACCAGAAAATGAAATCTATAGATACTCACAACTACTTCACTTCATTCAATCTATAGACCCATCCTTTAAATCTAGACCCTCAACTCTGTTAGAAACTTGTTCTCAACAGGCTGTAAGACAGATAGGTACTATTTCCTTATTATATAAATATTTATTCTCTGTAGATGGTGGTGAACCCCTTAAATACATGACAGATTGGGAGAAAGATTTGGGACGGTCTATATCTCTACAAGAATGGTCCCTAATTTGGAATTCGGTTTCCAAAATATCTCCAAATACTGCCATTAAAGAATCTACATATAAAGTATTAATGCGATGGCACCTTACACCAGCCAGGAAACATCGCTTTAATCTTTCCACTTCCAACGCTTGCTTCAGGGGATGTACAGAAGTTGGAGATTATATGCATATATGGTGGAATTGCCCGGTGGCAAAACAATATTGGACAGAGGTCTATAGATTACTTGAGCAAGTATTTCATATACGTATAGTCCCAGAGGCAGCTATGACCCTACTAGCCCGCCCATCCAAAGAACTTACAAAACTTCAGAATACTTTGATGGGACAAATCTTAGCTGCCGCTAGGACTAATTTAGCGAAACACTGGCTGCGGAATAAAATAGATGTTCAAGCAGTTATTGCAAAAATCACCCAGACACAGAACTTGTTGTATTTAACAGCTTTATTAGAAGACAGGATAGAGAAACATACACAAATTTGGTCCTCATGGAATGTGTATCTACAGGCATAAATAGAAAAATACATTAATATATGTCATAATGAATCAAAGTGTATTGATGGGAAATATTCGAAGAATTTTGTACTGAAAACTATGTTTGTATAATCTTATGTATATACATATGTTTTTGAAAAATAAAAGAGATTTAAAAAAAAAAATTGACGATGTTTGTTCTTGTCTATGGTTTTTGCTGATAGTGCCCCTCATATCCTTATTTTTCATGGTGACTCTCTTATTGTATAGTTTTCTATTTGTATTGTTTTAGAAGATCTTGTCTGGAAGTAGCTACTGCTCTTTCATAAGCTCTCCTTATCATTTCCATGTCATATTTCCTTTCTAAAAAACGATCCCAGAGAGCCATTGCTTGGTCCTGGAAGGCGTTCCATGTGGTACATATTCGTCTCAGACGCAAAAATTGACCCACTGGAATGCCCCCCAAGACCGACCGGGGATGACAGCTATCTGCTAATAGTGTATTTCTAGTAATGGGTTTAATATATACATCGCACTCTATGCTTATCTCAGTGGAACCCTTCAATAAGATATCCAAAAAGGCAACCTCTGTTTTTTGTATTTTGTATTTCGAATGTTAATCGAATAGTTCTAGGCTACCTTTTATTCGATATTCGATCATTCGACGATCGAATACAAACCTATTTGATCAGTCGAATAAATCATTCGACTGAACGAATAAATCATTCGATCATTCGAATGATTTATATGATTCGATCGATCGAACACTTCAATCGTAGGAATCCTATTCGATCAGGACTTAGTCTCAGAAGCCTATGGGAGTGCTCCCATAGGCTTCTATTGCAATTCGGTAGGTCCAACCTACAGTCGAACTTCAAATCCTTCACGTGAATTTAGTACATCGGCCCCACAGTGATGCATTGTTCACACATGATGAAATTCAAAAGAGACTAGAACATGTTGAGATAAACAAAGGTCCAGGGCCAGATGGGATTGATCCCAGGGTACTTAGCGATCTTAGCTCTGTGATTGCCAAACCTCTCTACTTAATTTTTCAGGATTCATGGAAGTCTGGCATGGTGCAGAGAGATTGATGTGGTGCCATTATTCAAAAAGGGATCCCATTCTCAGCCTCAAAACAATACACCAGTTACTCTGACGTTGGTGTTAGGAAAGCTTTTCGAAGGATTAATAAAGCATAGGATACTGCACTTCAGTATAACAATACTATGAGTTTGTGCTAGCATGGTTTTTTGTGTAATAGATCTTGCCAGACTAACATTTTCTTTTTCTGAGAAGGTAAGAAGGGACTTCGATTCTGGGATGGCTGTGGATGTGATTTACTTTGCTAAAGCATTCGATACAGTGCCACACAGAAGGTTACTGGTTAAATTAAGGAATGTTGGTCTGGAACATAGTATTTGTACTTGGATAGAGAACTGGCTAAATTATAGACTACAAAGAGTGGTGGTACTATTGTCGATTGTTTTCTGATTTCCGGGGAGTTTTCTTCATCTTTGCTATTGTCCCTTGTTAGGGACTATTTGGAGGGGTTCTCCTGTCTCTTGGTGGGGAGTGTCTTATCCCTTTGCAATTCAGCCAGTCTTCCACCTCTATTGGTGTAGTGAGGAATAGTACCCAATCTCCATCCTGAATTTGCAGCTTTGCTGGGTAAAGCATGCTGTATGGGATATTTGCATCTCTCAGACGCCTCTTTACTGCTGTGAAGGTAGCTCTCTGCTTTTGAATTGTGGGTGAGAAGTCGGGGTAAAGAGACACTCCATTATAGAGAATGGGCCCTTTAATCCTTGCCGCTTTCAACGCAGCATCTCTGTCTTTATAATGAAATGGCCTTGGTGGAGTACCTGGTGGAAGAGCTCTGGTGGGGACCCTATGTGCTCTTTCTACTGCGAAGAGTGGGGTGAAGGTAGCTGCACCCAAGGTATCCTTTAGCCATTTCTCGATAAAGGTTTCTGGATGTTGCCCTTCTACCCTTTCTGGAAGGCCAATGATGCAGATATTATTCCTCCGTAGTCTGTTTTCAAGATCATCGGTTTTGTCTAATGCTTGCTTGTGTTGGGTTTTGATATCCCGGATGTCTTGTTGCATTGGTGGAATCAGGTCCTCTACGTCTGACACCCTATTCTCTACTGCTGTTGTGCGTTCACGTATATTTTGTAAGTCCTGTCGCAGCAGAGATAAGTCAACTTTAATTGCCTCCAACTGTGCAGTTGTGGTAGTGCGACTTTCAATTATTGCCCCCATGAGTTCGCTCATGGTTGGTTCTGGGGTCTCTTGGGTTATTTGTGTAGGAGGAGGGGATGATGGTGGTGAGGGACTTGGTTCCTCCTCTGGAAGAGGTGGCTGAGGCTGTGAATGGGCAAAACGCTCTAAGCGGACTGCTGCCTCTGTTCTAGTTTTTTGGGAGTGTTTCCCCATATTAAATTCCGTGTAATATTATTGTACTAGCAGTCTGTTTGTTGCTGTTTATGGTCACTGATAGTGAGCAGGCAGCGATGTACTGGTTAACGTATCGGTTGGCACACACAAATTTTGTTGTATATTTCACATATGTGTTGTTTATGCTCTGTCTTACGTATTTAGGGAGTTAACATAGCATTCCAGTCATAGTGTGTCATGCTTCTGTCTGTGAATGGAGTTATTGCTGATATTCCATGCACTCAGATTGAGTCCGTTTCCATACAAGCCCGTTGGTATTGTGCGTGCTTGACATAAATTAGGTGTGGGGAGTACTTATCCAGGTCTCTCAGTTTCCTTGGGTGATCCCTTGGGATGTGCTCTGCCTGAGTGCTATGTGTGGAGCCCCAAATCCTCCCCCTTCCTGTTGATTTGTAGGCAGTTAGCAGTACAGTTTGTTAACTGACCCACTCAGCTCCTAATCCTCCCTCACTTTTGGCACTTCCAAGCTGTGCTGGGGAGATGGAAGCAGCCCAATTAGGTACAGGCAGCTGGACCACTGTTGTAGTTGACTGGGTGCTTTATTATTATGGCAGGCAAATGGTGACACTCCCGGGGACCCCCGCGAGCTCACCCCCCGCGTTTTTATAGCCCTTGTATATGTGGCTAGAGTTGGGGCAGTTGCTTAGGCACCTCAGCGGGGATCTGATCTGGCACACCCAGTGACTCACGCGTCACCAGAGGTCGGAGTTTCCGCCTCCCGAGTAGGCCGCAGTCAGCTCTCACACCCCGTCGCAGCCAAAGTCCTGATTTTCCCCGGCGTTCTGCTGAATGGAGATTCGCGGGTATGTCCCCTTCAAGACCGGGTGTTCTGTGTCCACTGCAGGAGGATAGTTATCCCTGGTTTCAGGTTCGGCCCCGGGAGCGCCACAGATCGCGCCTGGTTAGATGTGTGGTTGGCCACGCCCCGAAGTGTTTACATTCTAATATAATACATTACAGGTTGCCATGGATCAACCTGGTTCTGGAAAAGGACCTCAGCCCAAAGGTCCTAGGTAAGCCTGCTTGGATATGTATTTAATGAGAGAGTAAGGATAGTGACTGACGGTTGTCATTTCCGTTTCAGCATGCATCTGTCAACTGAGTCGCAGAAAGGGGAGCCTACTCTATCTAGAAAGACTGCTTCAGCTATGGATCCTATAGCTCCCCTGCACCCTCAGCCTTCAGGATTTCCGCAGTTGGAGATGCTTGTTTCAATTATTAAGCAAGCTGTGGTGCAAGGCATGCAGGAGACTATTGCCTCTACCTCCGGAATACAGAGGAAAGCTAAAAGACTCAGAGAGATGCCATATGAATCTTTGTCGGATGTCTCAGATGAAGAATTGTATTCTCCTAGAGATATGCGTTCAGAATTCTCTGAGGAAGGAGAAGTGATTTCTGAGGAAGAAATGTCAGTGGAGAATCTGGTTAAAGCGGTGAGAAAGACATTATGTCTTTCAGAGGAACTAACTGTCTACTTCGGCAGACACATTTTTTCCATCTGTCAGGAAACGGCAAGTAACTTTTCCGGTGCATGATTCCATTAAGGAGATTATCAATTCTGAATGGAAGAAAACTGTAAAGAAATTCGTTGCTCCATATCCTGTGGAAGACTCTTTTGCCAGGGTATGGGATAACCCTCCTAGAGTCGATGCTGCAGTAGTGAGGTTGGCAAGGAAAACAACATTGCCGGTGGATGATGTGCTAGGTTTTCATGATCCAATGGAGAAACGCATTGAGAACAATCTTAAGAAAACCTTTATAGCAGCAGGGGCAACATGTAGGCCAGCCGTAGCCATGACTTCGACATCGAGAGCCATGAAGCTATTTCTTCGAATGTTAAGAGGTCTGTCCTGCATGAAATGTTGTCTGATTTGAAGCTGGTGGTGGATTTCATAACAGATAGCTCTTTGGATCTGGTACATCTGGCTTCCAGGACGATGGCTCTTTCGGTCTCTTCAAGAAGAGCCTTGTGGCTGAGGCCATTGTTGGCAGACTCGAAGATGAATCTTTGTCAGCTGCCATTTGAAGGAGATTTGCTTTTTGGGGAGAAACTCAACTCCATTATTAATAAGGCTTTGGGTGGCAAGAGTATGTTTCTGCTGCAAGAAAGAAGGTTCAGGTGTCAGGGGGGCAGGCCTAGTTCCCCCATAAATAGGTCCATGGTTTGGTAGCATATTAAAAGGGGCACATTCCCCGACTGCAAATACTTGTGTGTGCAGATCCGTTTCTACATTCACACGGTTGCTAGGGGACCCGGCTGGGTCAACGGTGAACCAGCACCACAACAGCAGAGGAGTGGAAAGGAGGTGTGCGGTGGAGACACAACATATGTTCCACATAAGGTGAGAGCCATCCTACCAGTAGAAAAGGTTCAGCGTTCAGCTCAACTCATTCGGAGAGAAAACAATCAGGCCGGCCCAGCAGAGTGGGGGCTCGTCTAACATCCTTCTATCTGGTCTGGGCCTTGAATATTGGAGATCAATGGGTCCTAAATGTTATTCAAGAGGGTTATCGTTTGGAATTTCACAGAATGCCTTCTCGCAATGTTTTCAGGATGTCTTTAGTTCCTCACATACCAAATTCAGAGTGTTACAGGATTATGTGGACCAACACCTGAGCTCCGGTGCAGTGGAGTGGGTTCCGAACTCTAAACAGGGCTTAGGGTTTTACTCGAAGCTATTTCTAGCGTCAGGGGCGTTCAGACCAGTGTTGGATTTGCGCCCTCTGAATCAGTTCATCAACTGCAGATGGAATCATTAAATTCCATTCTACAAGCGATTCCGCTACAATCGTGGCTCATAAATCTGGATCTGAAGGATGCATATTTCGATGTACCAATTTACAGAGCCCACAGGAAGTATCTTCGCTTTCCCTTCAGGGGTCAACATGTCAGGTTTACATGCCTTCCCTTTGGTCTCTCAACATGCCCAAGGACATTCACAAAGGTGCTTGTTACAGTCGTAGCCTTTCTGAGAGTGGAAGGTGTTTCGATATTTCATTACCTAGACAACATTCTGTTAGTAGCTGCATCAAGATAAGAAGCTCTGAAATTCAGAGAAAGAACAATTTCTGTACTCCAACAGTTCGGGTGGGTAATAAATTGGGAGAAGAGCAATCTATTGCCATCGCAAAGGATGGTCTTTCTGGGCACTCGAGAAGGAACAGTATCACTGCCACAAGAGAAAATATGTCATTTGTTGAGGCAGATAAGACAGTTCAAGGAACAGCGGAGAGTGTCTGTGAGATCTTGCATGTTGATTCTGGGTCTTATGGTGTCTACAATCCAGATGGTGAAATGGTCCAGATGGCACATGAGACCCCTACAGCAATTCTTTCTGAGAAAAAATGCTCGAAGACAGCTAAGCTTGAATTCTCGCTAGAGGTTCCAGAGGATGCCAAACACAGCTTGGACTGGTGGCTGGATCTAAGGAATCTGTCTCGAGGGTTAGTCCTCGTAATTCCTGTGTATGTGACGATCACAACAGATGCCTCAGAGAGAGGCTAGGGTGCAGTATTAGAAGTCTGTGGTGTTCAAGGTCGTTGGAACTTACAAGGTTTCCAGTCAAATGTCCTCGAGTTGAGTGCCATAAGAGAGGCCCTACTGGCTTTTTCGAGAGATGTAATGCACGGCCGGGTAAAAATTCAGTCCGACAATGTCACAGCAGTGACTTATATACAGAAGCAAGGAGGAACCAGAAGCACTCGACTTCTGAAAGATCTGGCTCCAATAATGTCTTGGGCAAAAGAAAACCTTGCAGGTCTGACGGTCTTACACAATCCAGGCAGTCAGAATGCGGAAGCAGACTTTCTCAGTCGCAACACCTTACAGCCTGGAGAATGGAGCCTGTGTTTAACAGTCTTTTGGGATGTATTATGGAAGTTTGGAAAAAAAGAAGTCGATCTTATGGCCACGAACAAGAATCACAAGTGCAGCAGGTTTTTCTCCAGGATGCTATGTCCTTTAGCGGAAGCAGTGGACGCACTCCTCCAGGATTGGAGCACGATATTCGGGTATGTCTTTCCTCCCTTCCCCTTGATTTGGAGGGTGTTGAAAAAGGTGGATGTCGAAGAGGCTCTGGTCTTAGCTATAGTTCCCTATTGGCCGAGACGGCCTTGGTTTCCGCTCCTTCAACGTCTAGCAATAGAGCCACCTCTAAGATTGCCCTGTTGGCCGGATCTGTTGTCTCAGGGTCAAGTGTTCCACAACGAAGTGAACCTCCTGTCTCTGACGGCTTGGAAGTTGAGAGGCAAAGGTTGTCAGAAAAAGGTTTCCAAGGCGACCTTATAGATTTCCTGTTAAAGTCTCGGAAGGCTTCTACGTCTGCTCAATATTATAAGGTCTGGAATTGTTTTGTGGAATTTGCTAGGGAACACCATTTCGATCCTGAAGCTCTAGAAGTCCAACAGGTGGTTCAGTTCCTGTTTGTGGGTATCCAGAGGAAGCTTAGCATGAGTACACTTCATGTCTCAGCATTATCTGCGTTGTCTGGTTATGCTTGGGCGTAAGAACCTCTAGTTAATAGATTTTTCAATGCAATGAAAAGAGTGTGTCCACCAACTAAGTCCAGGATTCCACTTTGGGACCTTACAATTGTTCTGCGGGCCTTGATGTCTTCTCCTTTCGAGCCTTTAGAGGAAGCCTCAGACTGGCATGCAACGTTGAAAGTTCTATTTCTGGTTGCAGTGGCATCAGCTTGCCGGGTAGGTGAGATTTATGCACTTTCAGCAAGAGAACCAGATACAGTTATTTATTCGGATAAAGTGGTGATGAGACCAGCCTTTGATTTCCTTCCGAAAGTGATTTCTCAGTTTCATGCTGACTTGGAAGTCACACTCCTTCCTTTTGTCCTTTCCCTAAATCTGATAAGGAACGACAATGGCATATGTTGGATGTAGTTAGAGCCATTTCGCATTATTTGGCCCGGACAGAGGGTTGGCGGAAATCAGATTGTCAGGTTGTTCCTGATTCCAAGAAACCCTAGGAAGGGTATGGTTCCAGTTAAATCAACTATTGGTTGCTGGATTATCTCCTGTATCATTCTAGTTTACCAGTTGACAGGCAGTGAGGTTCCTAAGGACCTGAGGGCTCATTCTACAAGAGCCATGGCTACTTCTCATCTGCAAGGCTGCTAGATGGTCATCTCCTTGTACCTTCTTCCGTCGTTACAGACTGAATGTGATGTTGTCTCAAGATGCAAGATTTGGAAGAAAAGTCTTGCAATCTGTTGTTCATTCTAAAAAAAAAATTTGGTTGATTCAGCAATGATCCCTTCCTTCATTTAAGCTTGGGTAGATCCCATGTTGGTGAATTGCTGCCATGGGTGACTTGGGAAATATATAAATTTTTTCATACTCACCGTAATTTCTATTTCCAAGTCACTTCCATGGCAGCATTCACCAACTGCCCTCCCTTCTACTGGAAGCATGTTACTAAGACGAGGAATGCTGGGAGGGGCAGGGTATTTATACCTAATTGTTAACTCTTTCCTGTCCAGTGACCTGATAGGCGGGATTTACCCATGTTGGTAAATAGTGATGGGCGAATCTACCCAGTTTCGCTTCGCCTAAAAATTCACAAATTTCCAGAGAAATTTGCGAATTGGCAAAAAAATTCGTAAAATGAGTCGCGGCAAGTTTTTGACGTTTTTAGCTAATTTTCGCTGGCGTTTCGCGAATTTATTCGCCAGCCGCGAATCGCTGGAATTCGCCCTTGGCGAATAAATTCGCCCATCACTATTGGTGAATGCTGCCATGGAAGTGACTTGGAAATAGAAATTATGGTGAGCATGAAAAGATTTCTATATTTTGACAGGACAATGACCTAAAATGCGTTCCGTATGTAGCAAGAAAGGTTCCGCTTAACTATTCGGAGGGGGTTATTCCAGTTAGAGCTGTGAAGATGTGGAATCAGTTGTAAAGGCTGATACATTAGATCAGTGATCCCCAACCAGTAGCTCATGAGCAACATGTTGCTCTCCAACCCCTTGGATGTTGCTCACAGTGGCCTCAAAGCAAGTGCTTATTTTTGAATTACTGGCTTAGAGGCAAGTTTTGGCTGCATAAAAAACAGATGTCCTGACAAACATTCTCTCCTGTAGGCTGCCAGTCCATAAAGGGGTTACCAAAAAGCCAATCAGAGCTCTTATTTGACATCCACATGGACTTTTTCATGCTTGTGTTGCTCTCCAACTCTTTTTTAAATTTAAATGTGGCTCACGAGCAAAAAAGGTTGGGGACCCCTCCCCTGCATTAGATAATTTTAAGCAGGAGTTGGATGGCTTTTTAGCAAAGGAAGGAATATAGGGTTATGAAAGATAGCTCGTAGTACAAGTTGATTCAGGGACTAGTCTGATTGGCATTTTGGAACCAGGAAGGACGTTTTCCCCCTCTGAGGCATGTTGGAGAGGTGTGTGTGTCTTGCCTGGTATACTTAAAGTACAATTTTACATAAAGCACTGAAAATGTATACCTTTACAAACAACAAAATATATACGGATTCTTAAAGTGGTTTCTGAACTTTAACCTTTTCACTGCCAGAAGATTTTGACTTTTATTGCCAGTTTTTGAACATTTTGCATTCTTTCATTTTAAGGGCCTTTCCTGGGGGGTCTTTCAGTTTACCCAGGAAAGTATACAGTATATATATATAATTTTTTTCAGTACAATATAAGTTTCAAAATATGGTATGTTGGTGCAATTTCAATTATGTAACAAGATATAGTGGCAAATTTACAAAAGAGTACATATTCCCCCAAATCAAAAATGGGTATGCATGTCATTCTACTCCAAATTATCAAGCTGCAAAGCTTTCCTAAATTTGCGATTTTGATGACATTTACAAAAATCACCCTAAAGCATTTTATCTTCCACATATCATTAGATATGAATGCCTGGGTTTCACTGAACAGTTTGATGCCCAGTATGCATAGGTTCAGCCATGTATGTGGCATATAGAGGCCTCAAAATGACGACACCTCTTATGAGCTATAATTTATAAAATTTCTGCTGCTGTAAAATAAACACATTTATAGTGTTTTATGAAGGGTAAAGCCATTCCTTTTGAAAGCTGGAAAGTGTCAGAAAAAGCAGGAAAAGAATTAAAAAATTTATAAAAATTAGTCAATTGAAAAATTGCCAAACTTTAGCCAGTCTATAGCATATTAAAAGGTAACCTAAAGGTGAACCACCCTTTAGATTATTATTTTATTTTGTCTTCTGCAGCATGCTTTTTTCTACCTGTTCACTCTTTTTTAACATCTAAGGCTTGTACCATGACTTCTCTTTGATGACAAGCCTCAATTCAGTAACACACTGTTTGTGTACGGATTAGATTGAACAGGATTAGTAGATTAGAAAATTGAAATTTTTCTTTAAATCCCTCGGGAATCAGAGAGCATTTAAAGCTCTCAGCATGAGATCCATCTGTAAACCTCATACAACATGTCTTTTCAAATACATGGAAACACTGTCCATTAAGCATTGTATGTAGGCACATACTCTCAAAGAGTTATCTCAAAATTATTTTCCAATTTTCTTTTCTTTCTAATTTCCATATTATTTTCTGCTTTATATTTTGGTTTTGTATAGATTTATATCTTTCTTTTTACATTCCCCCCATGCCCTATCCCTCTGCCAGACACTAAGGTTTTTTTTTATTAATTTCTCTGTTCATTCATGTATTATATTTATACTCCTTCTGTCTCTCCCTTCTCCCTAAATGAAATATTTAATCCCTGCTAGCAGCTTTATCTCATCATAACCAAACAAGCAGAAAAACACACAGGCTGATATATCAGCATACATATAATATTAATGCAATCTAATATTACATATACAAATTACGGAGCAGAGTCCAGTCATCTCTTTTGCAAGTATTCATGGTTTAAAACAGAAACAGGGACATACTAAAGAGGCAGAGAATGAAACTATCAAAATCAGAGGCAGAAGATGGGAAACTGCACTAGGACTCCACAGAAAAAAAACATGAAGGTATGATAAAAGTAAACTATGGATGGAGGGTGATCTATATGTAGGGGGGACGTTTTTAAAATATGATCAACACCTAAAAGTAAAATAGGGAAATCTAGAAAGTGAAGGTCATGTTTCACAAAAGTGTTTGATTAAAATATATGTATGTGTGCATGTTAATGAAAATTTACATATGATATAGTGATATATAAAAATTATTTTACAGTCATGCTACAGAAAAACAGTGAATACTGTGCATAGAATGCTTAAGATGTCACAAAAACATTGGACAAATATGATAAAATGTGACAAACAAATGTTGGGTTGAATTGAATATTTTATTAGAATTTTGATTTAAAATTTCTATTTTATTTGCTATTCTATATAGAAAATTAATACATTTTTGCTTAGGTAAACCATATTTTGAACATGGCAAGCATAGCATTTAATGGAACAGTATCAGAAAAAATGTTTACTATGGCTTCTTATACTACTATAAGGTATGTTAATTATTTGCTCTGTAGCCATGAGGGTAGCCATTCAATCTGGAGATGGCAAAAAGGCTTGTTATCTTAAGGTGGCCATACACGAAGAGATCCGCTCATTTGGCGATGTTGCCAAATGAGCATATCTCTCCCCGATATGCCCAACTTGAGGTGGGCGATATTGGGCTGATCCGATCGGGGGGGTCCAACGATTGGATCAGAAAGGATGCGATACGAGCGGTTGGATCGCTGGACCGCATCAACGAACAGATGCTGCCACGATCCGATTGGATTTTTAGTTTAGACTTTCGCCCAGATATCGATTGGGGAAGTCCATCAGAGGGCCCCATAAACTGGCCAATAAGCTGCCGACTCTGTCTGCATCTTTTATCAGCCTGTGTATGGTCACCTTAACACAGATAAACAGAAGTCAAATGCCATTCATGGCTCTGTTGGATTACAGAATGCAAATCTTTTTTCATATAAATTAGAACAATTGCTGCCAAGAAATACTTTACTTGTAGTTGCTTATTTGTAGTTGCTGGGAAAAAGACTGAAACAAACTGCAAGTTTATATTCGACTCTGAATCTGTATCAGCGCTATGAAACTAAAGGTTATGGATGCATAGTTGGCCACATTTAGGGGTAGTATGAATTCCCAGTGCTAAAAACATTCGAATCATAACCACTGTAGAAGGTATTTTCTGGTAATTACATGATTCAAATGTTTTAATGTCAAAGATTCACACTGACCTCTATTCAAAGGTATTTTCTTAACATTTTATTCTGTGTGCTAGTGTGCTGGTATCACTCTTAATACCTTTACAGTCCTAAAGGAAAAGCTCTGTAGACTATATGCACTGCAATATTCTGTGTAAAGTTATATTGTGCTAAACTGTTTCTAAATATCATATGCGATTTAAATAAAAAGATGTAAAGATGTAAATAAACTAGGGCTAAAACAAAGAAAGCTGTATTGAATGCATTTGATCAATTACTGTACCAACAACAACTTTTTTTCAAGTTTTTGACTTTCATTTAATAAATGAATAATATTGAAAAAGCATGAATTAATTGGTTTAGGTAAAAACCTGAAAAAACTTATGAAAAATCTTATCCTACATTTTCTTCTGATTTTCCCCTGAATCATACAATTTTTTCAAGCCTTTCCTGAAAAGCCTGAATTTTTTGGATTTTTGCCGGAAAAGTCCAAAATAGTCTGATTTTCGGGACTTATATATACAATTTTGGCAGGTCTGAGATACCGAATTTTTGGATTCAGACTTTTTGCAATATCGGGCTTTAATAAATCCTGAAAAATGTAAAAATATTCTTTCAAATAGAATAGGGACCTCTCCCACTGACATATACAATTTCGGCAGGTCTGGAATTCGTATTTTATAGTGAAAAAAATAGAATTTTTTGACTTTAATAAACAACCTCTGTGTTCAGATGGAAACTGTTTGGGTCAAAATTAGTAATAAAAGCTGTTGGCTTTCAGTAAATGTTAGTACACTATCTACCCTCAGATGTCAATCTGAAAACCACTGAACTGAATGTAGTGCATCATTTTGTGCAAACTTGGTTTACCAATATGATAAATATTGGTAAACCAAGTTTGCACAAAATGAGGCACTATAATTTGATTGAAAGTACTATAGTTCTTTGTTCACTATGCAAAAGTGAAGTGTAGAGAAGTGAAAAACATTGTGTAGTTGAAGCATTTATGTCCATCAGAACTACTGGGTATATTGCAAAATACACAAAAATGAGGCTGAATTCACATGTAGAGAAGAGCTGATTTAGGGTCAAGAGAAGTAATTTGATCTTCTGGTTTTCAGTAGATGTCGTTACATCAGCATTAAATGTATGTTTGCAAATGCAAGGAGTCTGGAAAAATGGGAGAGCTGGAGGTGAAGTTGCTATAGAGAAAATATGATGTGACTGGTGTGGCCGAAACATGGCTGGATGAGACACATGACTGGGCAGTTAATATCGTCGGCTCGGAGGGACAGAGGCAATAGAAAAGGAGGAGGGGTATGTCTGTTTGTTAGGCAGGATTTAAAAGCTTATATAAAGGAGGAGGTTATGTTAGAAAATGAGAGGGCAGAAGTCTTATGGGCAGAGTTCTTTACCAATTGTAAAGAGTCCAGCAAATTAATTGTAGGGGTAGATACTATAGACCCACTAATGTAAGTGAGGAGGAGGAGGCTAATCTCCTGATGCAAATAGAAAATAATTTGGGTAAAGTAATGATAATGGGGATTTTAATTACCCAGATATTGACTGGAGCAAGAGTACTGCCAGATCAGTTAATGGGAACAAGTTTATAAACTTGTTGCATGACAAATTTATGGCACAGGTTGTTGAGGAGACAACCAGAAAAATGCTATTCTGGATCTAGGGATCTCAAATGACCCAGAATTTATAGCAAATGTGCAAGTCATTGAACCCCTGTGTAACAGTGACCATAATGTTATATCATTTAATGTCTGCAGCAAAAAACAAATAAACACTGGGACAACAAAAACCATGAATTTCAAAAAAGCTAATTTAAGTGCCTCAAATTGCCCTTCAGAGCATTGATTGGGGCATTACATTTTCAACTAAAAACACAGAACAGAAATGGTTGTCATTTAAAATGATAATAATTCATTATCATTATATTCTGATTTTATTCCCTTAAAGGGGTTGTTCACCTTCCAAACACTGTTCAGTGGTTTTCAGATTGTTCTCCATAAATAAAGACTTTTGTCAATTACTTTCCATTATTTATTTTTTACTGTTTTTCCAAAATCTAAGTTTAAAGTTGAATGTTGGTGTCTATGGGGTGCCGTTTGTCCCAAATACATTCTGTATACAAAACTATCCCTGATACACAGAAGGAATGTCTCTCATGGTATGTTACTATTTCTGACCATATACACAAATAAAAAATATACAAAAGACTTATTTCTATTAAAGGATGAGAACAAAATATGATTATTGCACAAAAGGATGTCATTATATTACAAATCTGTACATTTTAACAATCAATCTGTCTCACAAATGTATAACCTCAATGTAACAGACACACTTATTTGCAAAGTTACTTACAGAATGAATTATGTAAAAAAAAACTTGGACAGAATATATATTAGTGTTACTAACTAGTGCATGCCAAGCTAGATTTGAATGACAAAATAGTTATTTGTGACAGAAAACAAGATTTTATAGTACAGGATTCATTCAAATGAAAGTTTTGTTTCCCAAAACAGATAAAATAACGATTCTGTGAAGCAATACTGTCAGTTACTTTCCTGAACCAATAAAAACACAGCTTACTGGCCTGCTTGTACAGACATTTTGAATAAGGGCATTTCTGCTGTTTTGCCATTGTCTTATGATTCATATTCCTGTTCTGGTTTCCCTCTTCCTGCCTAAGCTGAGAAGAAACATGAAGCAGATCTGAACTGTGCAGCTCCTCCCTAGTGGCAATCCAGGTGCATCTCATACAGTAATATCATTTAAAAAACAGTATTTTCCATAGTGTGAATAAATTATGATCCCCTAAAATTGCCCCTGTCTAAATGACCCATATTGTTTGCACACAGTACTCAGGAGTGGCTGCTCATGATCAGTTCCACATCTGTGGCTAAAACTACAACTATCTACCAGACTTCATACTATACAGCAGGGGTCCCCAACGCTTTTTACCCGTGAGCTACATTCAAATGTAAAAAAAGTTGGGGAGCAACACAAGTATGAAAAAGTCCCTTGGGGAGTCGAATAATGGCTGTGATTGGCTATTTGGTAGCCCCTAAGAGGACTGGCAACCTACAAGAGACTCTTCTTGGCACTATATTTAGTTTTTAAGCAATTAAAACTTGCTTCCA
The DNA here is from genome assembly GCA_024363595.1 of Xenopus borealis. Taxonomy (NCBI): domain Eukaryota; kingdom Metazoa; phylum Chordata; class Amphibia; order Anura; family Pipidae; genus Xenopus; species Xenopus borealis. Next base: position 45,706,882 of record CM044444.1, read on the forward strand.
AGTCTGGAATTCAAAAACAAGCACCTGCTTTGAGGACACTGAGAGCAACATCCAAGAGGTAAGAGAGCAACACGTTGCTCACGAGCTACTGGTTGGGTATCACTGCTATACAGAATGTTTGCACATGATCATATACCTCCCAATATTTTGGAAAGAAAAAGAGGGACAAAAAGAGGGAAAAAGAGTGCCCAGTTTTGTGGCCACACACCCTAATTACCATGTTTCTATTACAAAATTTGCCAGGTTATGAAACATTTGAACATATTTCAGCAATTTGTTCCACTATTAGTTTTGCTAATGAAGGTGAATTGCCCTTTAAGCAGTAAGTCTAACTTCTCCCAAGAGAGATTTGTTTATCTCAAAATTCTAAAAACTAAAAAATAGTTGCACCTGGTGGCTGTTATAGGCTCTCTGCCAAAAGCCAATTAAGTTACAAACTTTGTTTCTTTTTCTGGCTGTTTATTGCAGAGAAAGTCGTGACTTTCCATTACAAATGCGGGACTGGGAGTTGAACTGTTAAAAGAGGGACTGTCCCTCTAAAAACAGGACAGTTGGGAGGTATGTGATCAATCCCACATTTTGGCTAAACCTATTATGTAGTAGTAGAACTATAGCTAAGATAACTGGTGAGAGATTAGAGCTAGGAGGAGACACTAGAGACTAACATCATATACACAATGCATGAGTGGCTCATTGAAGGGATATTAGGCCTATTATAATGATGTTACAGTTAGGCTGCAAGATAATAAGTGTGACAAACTGGCTGCTAGTGGATTCAATAATTGTGCTGTGTTAGTTCAAGTAAAGCAGTCAGACAAACACACTACATTTATTACTACATGGTAGGTGGATGTGGCTGCTTCATGTTTCTTTTCAGCTTAGACAGGAAGAGGGAAACCAGAACAGGAAGAGGAATCATAAGACAATGGCAAAACAGCAAGATTGCCCTTAACCAAAATATCTGCACAAGCAGGCCAGTAAGCTTTGTTCTTATTGGTTAAGGAAAGTAACTGACAGTATTGTTTCACAGAATGGTATATTGTTAAAATGTACAGAATGGAGTTTGTAATATAATGACATCCTTTTGTGCAATAATCATATTTTGTTCTCATTCTTTAATAGAAATAAGTCTTTTGTATATTTTTTATTTGTGTATATGGTCAGAAATAGTAATATACCATGAGAGACATTCCTTCTGTGTATCAGGGATAGTTTTGTATACAGAATGTATTTGGGACAAACGGCACCCCATAGGGACAAAGATAAGATTAGAAAACGGTTACAAATAGAAAATAGACAGTAATTGGAAAAAGTCGTTATTTCTGGTGATCTATCTGAAAACAACTAGTTGTTTGAAGGTGGACAACTCCTTTAACAGAGTAAATGTGAAAGGCATTTAAAAACAACACATCTGTTGGGACAGAAGCTGCATTTAATGAATATAAACACAAATGTAAAACAGCAATTTGGAAGGCAATGAAAAGAAATAAAGATTGCATTGCGGCGGAGGCGAAAACTAGCCCTTTAAAAGTTTTTTTTAAATATAAGAATTGTAAAAAGATGCAGATTGAGAGTGTTGCTCCTTAAAATAATGGTATCAGTATACAGGAAAGGCAAATGTGCTAAATCAGTTATTTTCTTCAGTGTGTACAAAAGAGGAGTCAGAGTTCCCAGGTTCACTTCATAGCTTCACTGACAGCTCAGTGGCTGATATGATTCAAAAAGCTTTAATAAAAATTAATGTAAAAAAAGGATCCAGGAAAAAAAAAAAAAGAAAAAAAAGGATCCAGGGACTGATGGCATACACCCCTAGGTTCTAAGAGAGCTTAGTTAAGTTTTAGACCAGCAGATATTTTGGATATTCTCAGATTCGCTTTCATCTGGTATGGTGCATATGGATTATAAAAAAGATGATGTCATTCCAATATTTAAAAAGGGATTACGATCTCAACCTGGAAATTATAGGCCAGTAAATTTGACATCTGTGGAGGGCAAATGATTTGAAGGCCTGTTAAGGGATAACATTAAAAATTTTGTCCTAGTGAATGGCATTATGAGCAGCAATCAGCATGGCTGTATGAAGGATAAGTCATGTCCTTTTTTATGATGAGTAAGTTGCCAAACCGTTTGATACTGTGCTCTACAAAGGACTGCTTTCTAAACTAAGGTCTGTTGGGCTTAATGAAGTCTTTGCACATGGATAGGAAACTGGCTACAGGATCGGGTACAGAGGGTGGTTGTAAATGGTACATTCTCTACTTGGAGCAAGGTTCTTAGTGGGGTCCCTCAGGGCTCGGTATTATAGTTACATAGTTAAATTGGGTTGAAAAAAGACAAAGTCCATCAAGTTCAACCCCTCCAAATTAAAACCCAGCATACACACACACCCCTCCACTCTTTCACACAAACCGTATTTGCCCATAGCTATACTAAGGGGCAGATTTACTAAGGGTCGAATTCTCGAGGGCTTTTAGCTTTCGAATTAGACCCTAGTACGATTTTTGAAGTAAAATCCGACATAATCAAACATCGAATGTGAAGGATTTTACCGGTTTTTGGTTTTTGAACCATTTTACAAAAAAATCTTAAAAATTCCTTTGCTTTCTCGAAAAAAGGCACGAATCGAACGATCAAAGTGTTCGATCGTGCGATTTTTATTTGATAAGAAAACTTTTTTAAAAAGCCTTTGGGAGCTTCCCATAGGCATATATAGCAATTTGGTAGGTTTAATCTGGCGAATTGAGCCATGAAATAAAAATTTAAAAGGCAAGTACTTTGATCGTCGAATGGTCAAATGCTCAAATAGATTTTTATTCAATCTATTCGAATCATTCAATACGATCGAACTTTGGAAATTCGATGATCGAAGTGGCCAATTAAAATGTCAAAATTCGAAAAAACCGTAGTTTCGAGCGAATTTCGAATCCGTCACACGAATTTAGTAAATCTGCCCCTAACTGTAGAGTTTAGAAACAATGTCTGATATTATATCTGTCCAAAAAATCATCCAAGCCCCTCTTAAAAGCATCAACAGAATCAGCCATCCCAACATCACCCGGCAGAGCATTCCACAACCTCACTGTAAAGAACCACCTACACTGCTTCAAATGAAAGTTCTTTTTTTCCAGTCTGAAGGGGAGGCCTCTGGTGTGGTGATCCTCTTTATGGGTAAAAAAAAGTCCCCTGATATTTGTCTATAATGTCCTCTAATGTATTAGTAAAGTGTAATCATGTCCGCTCGCAAGCACATTTTTTCCAGAGAAAACAACCCCCAAACCTGGACAGCCGACCCTCATAATTTGTCTTCCATCCCTCTAACCAGTTTAGTTGCACGTCTCTGCACTCTCTCCAGTTCATTTATATCCCTATTTAGGACTGGAATGCAAAACTGCACTGCATATTCCAGATGAGGTCTTACTAGGGATCTATTGAGTTTTCATCCCTTGAGTTTATGCCCTTTATTATGCAAGACAGAACCCTATTTGCTTTAGTAGCTACATAATGACACTGCCCAGAATTAGACAACTTGTTATCTATAAAAACCCCAAGATCCTTCTCATTTAAGGAAACTCCCAACACACTGCCACTTAGTGTATAACTTGCATTTATATTATTTTTGCCAAAGTGCATAACCTTGCATTTCTCAACATTGAACCTCATTTTCCAGTTTGCTGCCCAGTTTCCCAACTTAGGCAAATCACTCTGCAAAGAGGCAGCATCCTGCATCGAACCTATAGTTCTGCACAATTTAGTATCCTCTGCAAAAATAGAAACCGTACTTTCAATACCCACATCCAGATAATAAACATGTTGAAAAGCAAGGGACCCAGTACAGAGCACTGTGGTACACCACTAACAACACTGGTCCAATTAGAAAATGTTCCATTTACCACCACTCTTTGTAATCTATCATTCAGCCAGTTCTCTGTCCAGGTACAAATACTATGTTCCAAGCCAACATTCCTTAATCTAACCAGTAACCTTCTGTGTGGCACTGTATCGAATGCTTTAGCAAAGTCTAAGTAAATCACATCCACTGCCATCCCAGAATCTAGGTCCCTGTTTACCTTCTCATAAAAAGAAATTAAAGGGCAAGGAAAGTGTAAAATAGAATAAGGCTAGAAATGCTGTATTTTGGATTCTAAACATAAACATGGACTTATTGGAACCAAAGGCCTAATCAAACAAATTATTTATACTTTCAAAGTTGGCCACAGGGGGCTGTCATCTTGTAACTTTGTTAAACACCTTTGTCTGACACTGGCACTGCACATGCTCAGTATGGTCTGTGCTGCTTAGGGATCATCCTAAATGATCAAAAAACAATGCTGTTTGAGTTCTGCATGGCTGGTATGTAAGGCGGGAGCTCCCCCTGCTGTTCATAAGTATGATTGTTTCCCTGCCAGAAGTTAGGGGCCGTCTGACAATTCTTATCCGCAGCACTAAATGAAGGGAGAATTTCACTGCATACAGTCAGGTTTCTTATAAAAACGGTGCACATTTTTAAATTAAAGTATATTGGAGATAGATTTATTTTTCATTAAAGAAAGTAAAAATTGGATTTTATTTCTTAGCCTTTCCTTGCCCTTTAAATTAGTCTGGCAAGATCTATTATGCATATATTACGCATATACGTATTGGCATATAAGTATTGGGTCCACTTTTATTTAACTTGTTCATTAATGACTTAGGGGAGGGTATTGTAAGTAATGCATCAGTGTTTGCAGATGACACAAAACTATCCAGCCCAATTAATTCCATCCAGGATGTGGCATCCTTACCACAGGATCTTGACAAACTGGCAGTCTGGACAACTAAGTGGTGGCAAATGAGATTCAATGTTGATAAATGTAAAGTCATGCACCTGGGATGTAAAAATATCCAAGTAACTTATACCCTTAAAGGGCAAGGAAAGGCAAAGAAATAAAATCCCATTTTTACTTTCTTTAATGAAAAAGAAATCTATCTCCAATATACTTTAATTTTAAAATGTGTACTGTTTTTATAAGAAACCTGACTGTATGCAGTGAAATTCTCCCTTCATTTAGTGCTTCTGGCAGGGAAACAATCACTTATGAACAGCAGGGGGAGCCCCTGCCTTACTTACCAGCCAAGCAGAACTCAAGCAGACCATACTGAGCATGTGCAGTGCCAGTGTCAGACAAAGATGTATAACAGAGTTACAAGATGACAGCCCCCTGTGGCCAACTTTGAAAGCATAAATCATTTGTTTGATTAGGCTTGTGGTGCAGTAAGTTCATGTTTATGTGTAGTATACAAAATACAGCAATTCTAGCCTTATTCTATTTTACACTTTCCTTGCCCTTTAATGGGACTGCACTAGGAAAATCCATTATGGAAAAGGACCTTGGAGTCCTTGTATATGATGGCTGTAGCAAGCAATGCCAGTCAGCAGCATCAATGGCAAATAAGGACTTGGGCTGTAGAGCACTGATAAGTCCCCATCTAGAATATGCTGTACAGTATTGGTCTCCAGTGCATTTAAGAGCCCTTAAGAGCCTCTTTTGCAGCATGAACAACACCAACCTGGCTGGTCTTTCCTCATAGCTAAGATTTCCAATACTGTTTATCAGCTTAGTTGCCCTTAGTTGACCTTCACTAATTCAAAGATATCTCATTTGAATACTGGAGTCCAAAACTGTATGGCATATTCTATATTGGCCTTACCATTGATCTGTATAGTGGAAAAACCTCCCCCTCCTCCTCTAAGGAAAAAGAAGTAAAAGGAATGTATGAGAGAGAGAAAGCAGAGGAAGAAATACAAATTGTACCCATGTGGGAAGCTCAATTTGCATTGGGCAAGTACTTGATACCCTCCTTTCTTGCATGCCGCCTATCTCTCCTGCCTCCGGTAATCCTCCTATGGCCATTGCTTCTTCTGCAGCGGTCTCTACAGCTGGTGAACCACGTATTCCCCCTCCACTTCGCTACAGTGGGAATATTCAAGCCTGCAGAGGGTTCGTTACTCAATGCCTTATTCAATTTGAATTTCAACCCTCTCAATTCACGTATGAACGGGCGAAAGTGGGTAATGGTCTTTTCAATTTTGTTCAGATCTACCGACCCAGAACCAAGAATCGGAATGCTGACGCTTTATCTCGTAGCTTCACTCCGGTGGATAGCCTTCCTGAGGAACAAAATCCAATAATTCCTCCTTCCAGGATCATTGCTTCTTTGCTTCCCCAATTTGCTAAGCAAATCCTGTCCAGTCAGTCTACCGCACGGCACCCGCTGACATTTCTATTGGAATGGCGTTTGTACCTCCTGACTTATGTCTCCCCATTCTACAGCAGACACACACATTGAATGACACACACATTGAATGAGGCAGATATAACAGTGTTCTTTTCACTACAAGACATGCATCAGAGCTGCATTTAATTGGTATCTGTTACTGTAATGTTTGGGTTTAAAAAAAGCTACATAAAACCAGGTAGTATCCTTGGATCTTTCATTTAGATGTCTTGAAAAGAAAGAAAACGTAAAGAAAGAAAGAGATAAAACAAACGAGCAGTTCAGCTTAATGTTCAGTGTATATCTCCAAAGGCATAGCTGTTCCATCATTGCGAGCATCCTCTTATGCTGTCTGTGTGAGCAATTTAGACACAAGTAGGGTAATATCTGCTGGAGATTTTGATCATGTCCAATTATTGTCAAGTCTAATAGCCATGGGTAGTGTGAAATCCCCAAATGTTTAGGTACTAACCTCTTGGAACAAGGTGAATCAGGAAACATTTATCATAAATATAAAGTTTGTGTGTCATTAAGTCCTGTGTAGAAGCCCCTTGTGATATCTTTGGTTGGTTTTCTATGAAGTCCTTGGTTGGTTCCAGCATGTCGTTCCATGGTGTATGTGTTTCAGCCTCGCTGGATAAAATTAATTTAATACCATGTGCATATTGGATTTTGCACACATGGGAGAGCTACTGCACTTTCTGTACAGTGCTGCAGAGAAATCCATAGTATCCATTTTTTAATAGGCATCCATGATTTTGATTTTGTCCACATAATCAGTGACCTTGAAAACTAGTTGGTTGGTGGGGCATGGCCCATGCAGCGGACGGATGTGCGTCACCAACTCTCCACACCAGGGGGCATATACAAAGCATATAATAAGCAGTAAAACCAGGCTCACCTACTGCAATCCTAACAATCCAGACCCGTGAGCATGACCAAAGGCAGTAAGGCCAGAAAATCTCAAGCTTCCGGTAAGCAAACCGCAACATCAGCTCAAAGGCCTGCAGTAGCAAGCAGATCCAATATGGCAGAAATAAGGATTTTCAACTTACCGGAAAATCTTTTTCTAGACGGCCCGGACTGTCAGTGCAGACACCCTGGGGTTAAGTATCCACCTCCGGAGGCAGGACAGAAGAAGAAGACTTTAACTCCACCCTCCTCATATATAGTGTGTGCTCCTCCTGCTCCCCTCAGTTATTGTGTGTCAGTTTAGTTAGGAGGAGAAGCAGAAAAATACATGCACATATAACAGTAACATTGATTAACATTATAAAACAGTAACCTGAACTAGAAGGGTGGGGTTTACTGCACCGACAGTCCAGGCCGTCTAGAAAAAGATTTTCCGGTAAGTTGAAAATCCTTATTTCTCTAGACCGGCACTTCCTTGAAGTTTGTAAAATTTTGAAAATGTTGATAGTGAGGTAGAAGTGGCTGCTCTACAGATTTGTTCGGGGGTAGCTGAATTGTAAAGAGCCCAAGATGTACTCAGCGCTCTGGTGGAATGTGCCCGGACCCTGAAAGGTCTGGGTTTGGAACTAAGGTCATATGCACAATTGATTGTTTCCACCAGCCATCTGGCTATTCTTCTCTTTGGGGCAGGAAACCCCTTGTTAATGCCATAAGTGACTAAATAGTATCTAATTGCCCTGACCACATCTAGTTTGTGCATGGCCTTCTCTTTGTCATTAGAAGGTCTTGGGCAAAGAGATGGGAGATTTATCTCCTCATTAATGTGTAACTAGGAGACCACTTCGGGTGTAAAAGATGGTATTGTACGGAACACTGCCCTGTCCTGGTGCAGAATAAGCCAGGGTTCTCTATGCGATAAGGCCACCATGTCTGATACCCTTCTTGCTGACGTGATCGCCAACAGGAAAGCCATCTTCCAGGTAAGGTACTTAACAGGGCAGGATGCCAAAGGTTCGGAGTGAGGCACTTGTAGCGCTGTGAGAACTGTAGTTAGGTCCCACGGTGGAGTGGGATCTCTATAATTTGGTCTGGCTTTACTAACTCCCTGCATGAATTGCATAATGTCTGGCTCCCCTGCCCACTGATGTTGAAGCAGGAGATAGTGCTGAAATTTGTCCTTTAAGCATAGCTAGCGATAGACCTAACTCTAAACCCTTTGTAAGGAATTCAATAATGTCTTGTATTGAGGCCTGTTTCCATAATCTACTAGAATCGCACCATTCTATAAAGGTTCTCCATGTCTTATAGTAGGCCTTAGATGTGGATGGCTTTCTGGCTTGTATTAGAATGTCTGTGGCCTGCTTTGAGAATCCCTTTGAACGCCATATTGCGGATTCAACAGCCAAGCCGTCAATAGGTGTCATGTTTGATTGGTCCTTGGGTCAGTAAATCCTGCCTGAGAGGTAGTCGCCAAGGTGGCGCTACTGACATATTGATTAGATCGGAATACCAAGGTCTCCTTGGCCAGTCCGGGGCAAGGAGTATGTTATGCGTCCCCTCTTGTCGTATTTTGCGGACTATCCTTGGTAATAGGGCGAGAGGAGGAAAAGCATAGACCTTGTTGAAATTCCAAGGTATGACTAAGGCGTCCACGTATGCCGCTCTCGGGTCTTGAGACCTGGCGCAGTATGTAGGCATTGAAATTGTGTCTTGATGCTAGGATGTCTAAGTCTGGAGTCCCCCATCTTAATGTGATCTGTTCGAAAACCTCTGGGTGAAGTGCTCACTCTCCTTGGTCTAGCTGTTGTCTGCTGAGGTAATCCACTTCCCAATTGAGTACTCCTGGTATGAAGACAACGGAGATCGCCGGAACATGCGACTTTGCCCAGCTGAGAATGTGAGATACTTCCGTCATCGCTCGGTTACTGCGTGTACCTACTTGTTTGTTGATATAGGCCACTGCTGTGGCATTGTCTGATTGGATTCTCAGGGGCTGGCCCGACAACTCTGTCAACCAGTGGAGGATGGTGTTTCTTATGGCCCTGATTTCTAGGACGTTGATGGGCATTTTTGATTCCTCTGGTGACCAGGTTCCTTGGCACGTGCTGGGTGGAAGGGTTGACCCCCAACCTGTGAGACTGGCATCTGTGGTCAGTACCACCCACTGGTGTAATGTCCAGGATCTGCCCTGGTTCAGGTTGTGAGGGATTGATCATCATCGTAGAGAGCTCCTGACTGAGCTGCTCAGTGGAATCTGTTGTGTCAAGTTGTAGTGGTCCTTGTTCCAATGGCTTAAGAAATGGTTCTGGAAACTTCTCATGTGGAACCTACCAAATGGGAGGGCCTCAAGTGCTGCTACCATGTAGCCCAACAGTTGTAGGCAAATTTCCGCTGATATTGTTTGGCGAACGCAGACATCTTGTACTGTGGACTTGATCGTCTGGATCTTTTCCTCCGTTAGTGTTATTTTCCGAGTGGAGGAGTTGAACCACATTCCTAAGTATTGGATACGTTGTGTTGGTGTAAGTTGGCTCTTGTTGTGGTTTATGAGCCATCCATGTTGTTGTAGTGTTTTGACACAAATCATGGTATCTTTGAGACACTGTTGGTATGATGGGGACCTTATGAGAAGGTCGTCTAAGTATGGTGTGAGAGTAATTCCTTTTCGCCTGAGGTATGCAATGAGAGGGCTGAGGACTTTTGTGAACACTCTTGGCGCTGTACAGAGGCCGAAGGGTAGTGCTCTGAACTGGTAGTGCTTGTGGAGTATGGTAAACCTTAGGTACCGTTGGGATTCCGGCCTGATGGGGACATGTAAGTAGGCGTCCTAAAGGTCTACCTTTGTCATGTAGGTATTGACATTAGCACCGATCGGATCGACTCCATGCTAAACTTTTGTTTGGAGACGAATGGGTTTAGAGGTTTCAAGTTTAGTATTGGTCTGAACTGTCCCTCTTTCTTTGAAACGAGGAATACATTTGAGTAGAATCCCTTGTACTTTTCTTGAGAGGGAACTGGGGTGATGACATTGTTGTCCTGTAAATCTTTTACTATGGTGAGAAGGGCATTTAATTTTTTTTTAGGTCTCTGGGGGTGGCCGAGCGTTTGAATGTGTGAGGGGGTAAGTTGTTGAATGGAATTCTGTATCCTTCTTTGATTATGGAGAGAACCCAATTGTCCTGAATGTGGTTTTGGCAAGTTGTGTAAAATTTTTGAAGACGACCTCCTACCCCCTTTGGCCCTGCGCTGTGGAAGTCAGGTAGAGTTGGATCTTGGAGGCCCTGGTTTTCTGGTTTGCCTTGTTTGGTTGGACCAGGATGGTCTGCCCTTCTTGGAGTTTCCGCTCTGTTGTGATGAGCGAAAGTTTGGGTTTCTGAAGGAGCGAAAGGAGCGACCCTGGGTGCTCCACTGCCTATTGTAAGGTTTATTTGATGGCTCATATCTGGGTCTCTTACCAGATGGTAAAAAGGTGCTCTTTCCCCCTGTAACCTCTGTTATGATCTGTTTTAGGTCGGGACCGAACAGTGAATCTCCAGTGAAGTGAAGATTAAGTAGCTTTGTCTTGGACGCTGTGTCTCCGGACCAGTGGCATAGCCAAAGCGCCCTTCTGGCTACCATTGTGTCCATACTGGTCTTGGTAGCAAGACGTACTGTGTCCATGGCTGCGTCTGGTAGGAAAGCCAAAGCCGAAATAATACGATGCAACTCCTCTTGTAGCTCCTCCGACGCCGTCGTCTGAGATAGCAACTCCTGGCACCAGAATCTTGCTGTACGTGCTAAGCCAGCAGATGCCACTGCTGGTCGAAGAATTGCAGTGGCATGCGTGTACCCTTTTCGGAGAGATACCTCCATTTTTTTATCCATAGCTTCTTTGAAGGCTGCGTCCTCTGTCGGTATGGTAGTATTTTTGGATAGTCGGCCAACTGCTGAGTCTACTCTGGGTGGCTTGTCCCAGACCTTCTGCTGGTCATGAGGTACAGGGTAAGTGTTAATGATCTCCGAGTCAATGCTAGACGATGATCTGGTTTTGACCATTCGGTCTCTATTAGTTGGGATACTGACTTAAAAATGGGGAACGTTCTAGCTTTTTTGGGCTGAACTCCCAGGACCGTGTCGGCCTTAGAGGTAGTGGCTGTCTCATCTTTAATCTCTAGGGTAGCTAACATCTCCCTAAGAAGACGTTTGGCTGTGTCAGTTCCCGCAATTGAACGATACTGATGTTCGTTATCTGAGTCGTCGGAACTTCCGGTAGCTGACAACTCACCCTGTTCTGGCTCACTCTCTTGATCACTGACCTCACTCGAGTCTGAAGAACTAGTGTCTAACACAAATTTTGATTTCCTCTTTTTTCTTTGAGTAGGGGTCTTGTTTATGGATGATTGTATTGTGGATTTGATCCAGTCAAATAATTCCTCAAATTGAGGTGGTTTTGCTGATGTGGAGGGATTTTGATCTAACGTGTCATTCTCCTGAAGACTACAGCCTACCTCTTGCGGTAGAATGTGGTATGGTGGTGAGACTGGAGCAGATTCAGGTGGATCTGTGCAGCCCTGACAAATCTCCTGCTCTCCTTTACGTAGTGTGTGTTTGCAAATCTTGCATTTTTTGAACTGGACATGAGAATTTTTGGAAATGCCTTTTTAGTCCTAGTTGTTGTGGTAGTGGACATGTCATCTCTAAGTTCCTCTAGTCCATGGTCTGTTAGTTACTGATATGAGGGTATCTGTGAAAGAAGAAAAAAACTTATGGTATTTGCACCTCTGTGTCTCCTGTAGGAGTTGTAAGTTAAGGGTAGATGATGTGGTGAGGGTATGTTTTTGGAAATCTTGCCCCCTTACTCGGGCCCTCCACGGCCCTGCTAACCTATGAGGCTTAGTGGCTATGGAGATGAGTAGTCTGTCCCACATATTATGGATCGATAATCAGAATGGGTTAGCGTTGCTTGATAGCAGCTAATACCATGCCCAAACCTTCCTGTAATCTGTGGAATTGCCCTACCTTGTAGATCACGCACTGGATCATGCTGGAACGTCCGCACCTGAGCTGTGAATCAGCGTTATGGCACATAAGACGGCGGCCGTGTACAGCCCACGTGACGCGCTACCTGATTTGGCACCAGAACCTGTAACCCGGAAATGCGGCTGCCTGACGGAAGGCACCACAAATCTAGAAATGCGGCTGCCTGTTGGCCCCTGCTTAGGGAGCGGTCCGGTAGTTGTGTTACATGGCTTCGACCAGTGCCGATCTCTGAGAGATGGTTACTGTCACCAGAGAGCACCAATCCAACCTAGCCTCCAGCTCTATAGAGTGGTTTAGCTGGTGGAAGTTTCCATTACTCATGCAGGATTTTGTCATCATCATGTAGATAACCTAAAGTAGAAAATAATTAGGAAAGAAAGAAAGAGAGAAAAAAAATACATATACTGTCCTAACCTCCAGCAGGACAGAAGGAAAAACTGAGGGGAGCAGGAGGAGCACACACTATATATGAGGAGGGTGGAGTTAAAGTCTTCTTCTTCTGTCCTGCCTCCGGAGGTGGATACTTAACCCCAGGGTGTCTGCACTGACAGGAAGGGCCGGTCTATAGAAAGTGTACATTCCTCTCCAACTAGATTGCAGCACTAGTGATGTGCATGTTGACCGGCAACCCGCATGACCCGGGTCGCACCTGACCTGTACCCGCCATGGACACTCAATATTCAACTCGAACCCGCAGCCAACCGCAGGTCAACCCACGGGTCATGGAGGTTGCCGGTCAACATGTAAATCACTACACAGCACCACGTGTCAAATTCTGACAAAGCGGACTTGGATCCAGAAACCCCAACACAATATTCGGGAAATAAGATCCTGATTTCCCGTTTCAAAGAGCTGCTCCAAACAGAACTGAACGCAGTCGCTACCAAAATCACAGATCACATTACCCAAGAGCTGTGGAAGCTAGGCCAACGCATGTCAGTGGTCACAGATAACGTTGATGACCTAGGCAACAAAGCCAAATCACAAGAATCACAAATAGCCCAGCTAAAGCTACAATTATCCAAACTTCAAGATAGTATGGAGGGTTTTGAGAACCGATTAAGGCGCAGCAATTTAAAAATTTGGGTACTTCTCGATTCAATACAGAACTTGCAAGAGGAAATACCACAACTTCTCCACTCACTAGTACCGGACATTCCACTATCCCAACTAATTATAGACAGAGTGCATTTCGCCTTAGGACCCAGATGAGATGGAGCACAACAGACGGATATAATCACAAGGCTTCACTATTTTGCTGCTAAAGAGGCTATTATGAGCATCTCCAGAGAAGCTAACCTTTTGGAATACAAATCTATGCTGACTTGGAATCCTCCACTATACAGAAGCAGAGACTTATGAAACCGATAACACCTACACTCTTGACAAAATGGATTCTGATACCAATGGAGTTACCCTTTCTTTTCAACTACCAAATATCAATAATTCCTCAGAAAGGCTTGGATCTAATTTCTCGCTTAAAGCCCCCTGTCACGAAAGGCACCCTAAATCTAGAACCCAAGCTAAGCTCCCTGGTCTCAGCTCTCACTTCCTGTTGGGAATAATCCAAAGACCAGAGATCACTTGAGGTGAAAGGGTTAATCGAAGTATTTTATTTATATAATAAATATACACAAGCTACGTGGATTCTGATACACAAGTAGGTCAGAACTGAGAAACAAAAGATTCACCACACATTATATACCCTCTAGTGGGGAACTTCATGGGAATGGTATGTGAAAGGAGTAAGGAAGGGAGTATAGGTAGTGATGAGGAGTACATGTCAGTGTGATTAGCTAGTTATGTGAAAACTAAGGGAGTACCACTATGTGTGAGCTTCAAGGCTATTACACCTTGTTACTGGGAACCAAAACACAACAGAAGAGTGATAAGAACCTTCTCAGCAGATGTTACACATAACCTTGAACAGTTTATAGAAGGGACCCATGGGCACTTAGAAACTGTTCACTCCATTAAAGGGGCCAAGCAAGGCCTGCAAGACTTTTCCTCCACAATTCCTCCCTTTTGTCAGTATGTCTGACAAGAAATATAGCATACCTTATAAATGCTATGAATACAACCTATATGAGAATACATCTGGTATATAATGTTCATACACTGTGGTGGTTCATTTAAGTAATTTCAGACTTTTAGAGTTCTTAGGATAGAACAGAAGAGGCTTTGAAGAACTTGCCTTTAGAGAAGATTGAGACAATAAGGAGGTACAGCAAGAACAACAGCAACAAATTATTTTAGGTAGACAATAGATGACTAGAAGGATAACACCAACACAGACAAGGACATACAGAATGGCATGGAAAATCTTACAAAACCAAGCACTGATATCTTGGAACCATGTGGGTCCAACCAGGGGAAAATGGATTGTTCCTTGTGATTGGTTAAAAAGGGGTCCTTCATCTGCTGAACCTTTTCCAGGTGCTTGTCATCAATGTAATTACAACAGGCTTTCATTATCACTGTACCTAACCCTCCTTGACTAGCTGGAAGATAATCTAACACTAAACAATGCTGCATACTTCTTTCTTCAATTGTTGGCGTTCGTGACTTACTATCTTCAAACTGTCATCGTATTCATTAGTAATGTTATCAAGCAACAACATATTAGACATAAGGCTAACGGCTTTCTTAATGCAACATCTATTTACCTCAGGGAAAGTTAAAGAGAGCTCTTGCCTTACCTTTAAAGATACACGCTTCATTAGGAAGTATGCTGGAATCTGAGCTATCTTAATATATTTAGCTTCCATATACCAGGTGGGAGGAAGCAATTTAGCAATCATACATACACCATGGGAGCCTTTTGGTAGCCAAGGATAGGCACATTTACCACAAACAAAGTAATTAGGTGAAGGTAAAGTGTAAGGAGGTGTAGATGATTAGCTGAAATGTTGATACAAAGGCCATCAGATCATAAGTATACCAACTTACCAATATCCTTGGGCGACACCATTTTAAAAATACACATACTGGTGGTTTACTGAATCCTGAGATGGCCATTAGAATAAGTGTAGTATTATACTGGAGAAGTGTCAAATTACCTCAAGGCCTGTTAACAATATCCTGACAGGATAGAGATTCTGCTATGTATGGCATACTGCGAGTGATTCTTCCATAGTTTATGCAAAGAAGATGAGTAGAAGGAAAGTACTGAGCCATGCATGTTGGTCTCCCAAACAATATTTCATATGGGGAGAGTTTAGTTAGCCTTTGGGGAGTGTGCGTGACAGACATAAGCACTATATCAAGGCATCTGGCCACGTAAATTTAGTCTCTGCACATACTTTACTTAAGCTCCCCATAGACGCAACGATCTTTCCCCGCAGAACGACCGATCGTAGGGAAGTCCGACCAATCTGTCAAATTATCGTGCGGTTAGTGGGATACAAACGATCGTTCATCTTACGATTTTTCGTCTGATGATTGATCGGCCAGGTTAGAAAATCTTTATCGGCCCCCATGCAATCTACCTATGTTTGCAGGGCAAGCAGGCTGCGATCCTTCAGTTTTGCTGGCAATATCGCCTGAAATGGTCTTTTTAGTTGATGGACACATCAGATCCAGGCAGATCGTTTTGAGACAATCGTGGTCTCACGATAACCATTGGATCTTTCAAAAATCTTTACGTCTATGGCCAGCTTTAGCCTGCTTTTAATAACACCCTTTAGACTTTCCACTTTCCCACTAGCTTGGGGATGATATGGTGTGTAACATTTGATGAATCCCAGTGTCTGCAGATTAATTGCATTACCTGTCCAGTGAAATGTGTACCTTGATCAGAGGATAATACCTCAGGCAGTCCATATCTACAGACAATCTCTGCAATTAGCTCTTTAGCTATAGCTTCAGGCTGAAGGTTTTACAATAGGCCAGTGTTCTGGCCAACCAGAGAATTAGTCAACACAAACAAATACATATTCATAGGTACAACATTTCAGTAACTGTATTAAATCTATCTGCAATATCTGAAATGGATACATTGCTTTAGGCCGGTGTTTGATAGGTGTTGGAATAGTCTTACCTAGATTATCTTATGCTACAGGGTCAGAGGATCCAGTGTGGGCTTAGTACTTAATGACTGCAACCTGCTTTGGAAGTCGGATTTGGCACTACCGGATGGGCTGCAATAACAACTTTGTTAACTGCTCTGAGATCCTGAACAAAACGCCACTCATTCTTGCCGGGATTTTTAATTGGCAAGATGGGCATATTTACAGGGCTAATCCTATGAATTAACACTCCCTTATCAAGTAACCCTTGAATGACTGGGCAAATCCCCTATACCTTTGCCATGGACAGTGGGTACTGTGAGATTTTGAGCGGGGGGGCCTTGGGTCTACTTGTACGGGTGGGATGGATGACATTAACCAAACGTCGGTGATAAAGCCCACAAATCACTTGGAACACATTGTAATTTAGGAGGTACAGAAGCTTCCTCCTCAGAAATTTCCTTTAGTGACAGAAGATTAGCCGTATCTAGTGCATTGGTCATCCCAGACACACTGCATCCAGATTACAGTATATGGTGCACCCTGGTTTAGAAAGGATGTCCCTACTTTTAAAACTGTCAGGGATGGAGGCACTTAAAAGGCAGCTTTTGTGGATACAGGACCAATGGACACTTCCGCTGGGCTTGTTTCTGCCATAGGGATAGGGGCGGGCAGCACCAGTATTCACTGAACAAGGGAAGGGTATTTTAATTAATAAACACTTCAGTTAGGAGGTCTGGATGGTGATTAGAAGTTTTTGGAAAACTAGTACCGGGGCTGCCTCGCACTTTCAATCAGTATTTATGAGTGATGCATTGGAATGTGAAGGGGCTGCATCTCCTGCTGGGGAAAGGGCTTTCTTTGGGTTTCTGCACTTATGTGCATAATGCCCTGGATTATTACAACTAAAGCAGACGACTGTCTTTTTGTTACGGTTATCTGACCTGTTCTGCCGTCTGTTAGTTATTGTTTCTGGAGTTTTGGGAATTATCCTGGAAGTTGTTAGACTGTTGCTGAACAAGTAACACTTGCTGGGGCTTAAGACAGGAGTACTCCACTTGTGGCTATGGCAATTATCATTTCTTACTTCTTATGCTTCCAGGCAAGACTATGTATGCTGAGGTTACTTTAAGGATCATTTAGTAATCCTGACACAAAGGTAATAGCATACTGGGCAGCAGACTCTTAGGCATCTTGGTTAAATTTGAAAACTATTTCCCAAGAAGCTTCTGAAAGAAAAAAATGGTGTCTACAGTACTTTTCAGAGCATGTAAACGGACCCCGACTTGGGCTGGGTCAACAGGGTTAGTATCTTAATTCATTTTGGCTAACAGACATTGGTAATACCCTGGACCACACACGTTTGAGTACAAATAATACATTGGTCTAATTAGGCTTATGAGCACCATGGACAAACAAGAGAAACTTGAAAAATCCTAAGATCTGTGTGTTTTTAGTCAGACGCGCTTCTGCAGCGTCCCCCATCACCCCCCTTTTTCTCTACTTTGTATTGTAACGGGCGGGGTAGAGCTTAGCTGTGGGGCTGGGGACAGCCTGCTCGTCTGTCTCTGAGCTATTACTGTCAGAGAACTTATCTCTGAGCTGTTTTTGTCTTTTTGGTGTTGATTTTCACTGTTCTCTATTATCTAACTTAATTCTTCTGCTATCAACTTTTCTTGTTCTTCTCTTTGCTTTTAAGCTTCCTCTCATTCTAAAGCTGGCCAAAGACGTAAAGATTTTTGAAAGATCCAATAATTATCATGAGACCACGATTGTCTCAAAACGATCGTTTAAATGTCCAATGTGTCCATCAACTAAAAAGACCATTTCAGGCGATATTGCTTGCAAAAACTGAAGGATCGCAGCCTGCTTGCGCTGCAAACATAGGTAGATTGCATGGGGAGCGATAAAGATTTTCTAACCTGGCCGATCAATCATCAGACCAATGTCGGACGAAAAATCGTGAGATGAACGATCGTTTGTATCCCACTAACCACACGATAATTTGACAGATTGGTCGGACTTTCCTAAAATCGGTCGTTCAGCAGGGAAATATCGTTGCGTCTATGGGGAGCTTTAGAGACTTTCCTGACTTTCTAGGGCACATACCTGACCTTCTGCTATGGCACTTTCCTAACCTTCTACCTCTTCTGCTGCCTCTCTCTTGCTCTTACGGGAAAACAACCCATCATAGAGGGAAATTCACAAAATTCTGAAGCGTCTAACGCTAGCGGTAATTCGCCAGTGTGACGTCAGTTCGCAACTTCGCAAATTTACTAACACCGACTCTGGTGAATTTTCGCTAACAAAGTAGATAGACTAAAGCCTGGTGTAAGGGTGCGAAGTTGCGCACTGATGAAGGATTGTAATTACACAAATTCACTAAGATCAAAATTTTCCTGAACGTTACCACTTACGCTAGACTTTACTTTGCCTGTCTCGTGATCCCAGGCACCAATGGGAGGAATGGCAAATGACTTACTCTCTGTAAGTTTACTCCACTTAGGCAAGTAAGACACTACATCTTTGCCATATTTATCGGCAATCACCCTACCTGGTGAATGCGCTGTGATCACCCTAACTGGTGAACGCACAGAGGTGATCAGTCTCTGTTCACAATCCTCCCACTAGGGCAAGATGCTGCTAATGGAGTCTTACACTCATTCTGGCCAATTGCCTTAGTGAGCCTACTGCCCATCTCAAACTAAAAATGCCCTCTTCCCTCAAGTACGCAGACTATCTTGGGGTATAGTGTGGTACCACTGGGTTCTGACAAGGTAAGTTAGTACAATTCTTATAAGCAGCAAAAGAATAGAAGAGTTGGAACTTTTTTGACTTTGCAATTAGTTCCCAGTCACACGCATACAGGACACATGGTTAAAGGAAAAGTAAATGTTTTTTTTTCTATCTGTAAATTTGCTCTAAACAGCTCCCCAGATTAATGTACCTTAGTCCCTGCTACAAGTCTGCTCTGGTTTCTGTGTTATCAGCAGCTTGTTTCCCCTTCTTCCTGGTGCAGAGTGAAGCCCCACCCCTTAGCTTACTGAGCAGTCCATTTGCATGCTGTGACTAGGGTTGCCACCTTTTCTGGAAAAAAATACCGGCCTTCCTATACATTTAACTTTTTTTCCTATTAATAACATTGGGATCAACCACCAAAAATACCGGCCAGGCCGGTAAAATACGGCTAGGTGGCAACCCTAGCTGTGACATAGCAGAGAGGAAGGGGGCAGGGTTAATCAAACTCAGTAAAAAAAATCAGCTTTACTCTTTACATAACCAGACAGAAGATCAGGCATAGCAATGAATAGCATTTCAAAATGCTTCATAAATTGAGAAAGGGCTGTTAATTTACCTACAGGGCATCAACAGTGTCAGAGAAATATTCCTCTCAGTGCTGCTGTGATATGGAATGAACCAGAAGGAGCAGGGAGTGCACGAGGAGAAAAAAAAAAAGCTGCTGGTGCACACACAGGCTCCCCCTTCCTCTCTGCTATGTCACAGCATGCAAATGATCACCACGACTACGTCAGAGAGATAAGGACAGCTCAGTAAGCTAAGGGGCTTTACTCTGCACCAGGAAGAAGGGGAAACAAGCCGTTTGTCCCAAATACATTCTGTATACAAAACTATCCCTGATACACAGAATGAATGTCTCTCATGGTATAGTACTATTTCTGACCATATACACAGATACAAAATATACAAAAGACTTATTTCTATTAAAGAATGAGAACAAAATATTGTTAGTGCATAAAGGATGTCATTATATTACAAACTTGACTCTGTACATTTTAACAATCAATCTGTTGAAACTATGGGGTGCCGTTTGTCCCAAATACATTCTGTATACAAATCTATCCATGATACACAGAATGAATGTTTCTCATGGTATAGTACTATTTCTGACCATATACACAGATACAAAATATACAAAAGACTTATTTCTATTAGTGATGGGCGAATTTATTCACCAGGGGAGAATTCGCGGCGAATTCCCACGATTTGCCGCTGGCGAATAAATTCGCGAAACTCCAGCGAAAATTAGGCAAAAAAAACTACGCGACGCGCATCGAAAATGACGCGACGCGTCAAAAACGCGCGTGACTCATTTCGCTAATTTTTTCGCCAATTCTCAAATTTTTCGGCGAATTCATCACTAATTTCTATTAAAGAATGAGAACAAAATATTGCATAAAGGATGTCATTATATTACAAACTCGACTTTAACAATCAATCTGTCTCACAAATATACAGATGCAGTCAGTCTGCTTTGTACGTTTGGCGCGCTGTAACTAATCTAGATAGA